>OZ023267.1:144532173-145149673 GCA_964006375.1 Tillus elongatus | reverse complement strand
ACAATTTTTACACCTGAAGAGATGTTTTCCATAGAAAGGTTGCAAAATACTGCCCACAATTTAGATTTAAAACTAAATTCAAGTTATATAAGCTTCAGAATCTGAAATAGCTTCTAGATATATTCAGAAATATGAAAGATAAAGATATGCGAATTGTTCGACATTTACTTTTAAACATCAGAAATGTCAAATTAAAGAATATAATACAAAACTCTGGACGCAGCAAGTGCGTTATGGTAGTGAATTTTCATAAAACTATTTTCTAATAGCAATAATGTGTGTTTTTTTAAGAAAGCAGGCATCAAATTTGGTTACCAGTATAATCTATATAGTAAAAACAATGTGCCATGTTTCATCAAAATAACTTTATTGTTTGAAAATGTACAAAAATTTCCGAAAGTAAACTTAAAGTGTTCCCGAAAAAATTCGTTTCTTGGTCAACCTTATAGGTTAATAGCAAATTGAGCTATTCAAATATTAAGCATTTGATAAAAATTCGCTACCATAACGCACTTACTGCGTCCAGAATTTTTTTCATACAAACATGCATTATATTTCGATGGAAAATGCAAAAATGCAATAACATAAGGCGTGTTTGATTAAAAAAAAAGAAAATTTGTATCACCAACGACTTATGGGCTACCCTGTCAGTGTAGAAATAATTTTTTAGGATGTAGCTCAAGACACCCTATAATTAATATATACAATTTTTTTTCATATGTTGTATAATAACAGATATATTGAACTTTATTGATTTTTTTACGAAAATTCTACAACAATTATATACTATTAAACGATAAACTCTATAGCTAAGGCTACTGCCAAGCGTCAGAGAAAGGGTCTATTTGAAATGAATTTTCTGGAAACATTTTATTAAAATGAAGGACAATGACGGTTGAAACTAACTAAACTTCAGGGTTTGTAAAACATTCTTCTTGAGACACTTTATTTCCATAGCCCGTATTAGATTCAAGTTCTTTTCCTAAATATTGCCAATTTTGACGTTTAAATCGCAACTTTGACGTTTTGTGAAAAACCTCAATTTATGTTTCTTTAAATGCCTATAACTTTTTTGTCTTCTGACGTACAGAGCTAAATTTTCGTATGTAGCTTACCTACGTACCTCTAAATCCACGTACCAAATTTGGTTGCCCTTACTTTGTTAATTCCGGAGATATAAATTTTTTTTGAAAGTAAACACAAAATTTTCCGGGAAAACCTGGACCGATTTTCCTGGCTAACGAACTTATCCAAGCCATTTGCAAAAGGAAGGTATTCACCAAATTTGATCAAAATCGGCTCATTATTTTTTGAGTTATCGGTGTGATATATATATATATATATATATATATATATATATATATATATATATATATATATATATATATATATATATATATATATATATATATATATATATATATATATATATAAACATATAAAAATTTTAACTGACCCCGGAAATGTGTTCTGGGGGGCTTAATTAGCGCTCATTTGAAGAAATTTTTTCAAAATTCAAAAGTCAGGATCTCCTCATTAGTGAATTTTTTTAAAGAAAATTCACTAAAATTGTCAATCTATTCAGACAGGTTACAAAATACTGCCCACAATTTAGATTTAAAAACTAAATTCTAGTGATATTAGCTTCAGAATCTGAAATAACTTCTAGATATATTCTGAAATATTAAAGAAAAAATAATTTAAAAAAAGATTCAGATTTCTCCAAAGCTGATAAAGAAAACACAACTCGATCTATAAATAGGGACGCATACAATGTAAAAACTAATCCTTTTATTACCGCAGAAAATTTGACAGAGACTAGGTTAGACCCAACAATTTCCTTATCTTATTATTCCTGATCTTATTTTTCGTGGACAACAACAGAAATATATTTTACATTAAAATCCGCAGCCATAAAAAAATCTACGGTTACTTAAAACATTATAAACCAAATGCTCTTGTTAGGCCAGTAGTTAGTTATCTTAATATACTACTATTAGTGAATTTTCGTAGAAAAAATTCACTAATGGGGAGATCCCGACTTTTGAATTTTGAAAAAAATTTTGCAAATGAGCGCGATCTAGGACCCCTAGAACCCATATCCGGGGTCAGTTTCAATTTTTATATGTTTATATATATATATATATATATATATATATATATATATATATATATATATATATATATATATATATATATATATATATATATATATATATATTTTTTTATATATATATATATATATATATATATATATATATATATATATATATATATATATATATATATATATATATATATATATATATATATATGTATGTATGTATCTCACCGATAACTCAAAAAATAATAGGCCGATTTTGATAAAATTTGGCGTGTACCTTCCTTTTGTGAATGGCTTTAACAAGTGCGTTAGTCAGGAAAATCGGATGAGGTTTTCCGGGAAAATTTTGAGTTTTTATTCGAAAAATATTCTTTTCTCAAAAAGTAATAAGCCGATTTTAATAAAATTTGGCACGTACCTTCCTTTTGTAAATTGCTTTGACAAGTTTGTTAGTCAGGAAAATCGGACGAGGTTTTCCGGGAAATTTTTGACTTTTCATTTAAAAAAAAATTTTATCTCAAAGAATAATGGGCAGATTTTGATATAATTTGGCATGTACCTTCCTTTTGTAAATGGCTTCGACAAGTTCGTTAATCAGAAAAATCGGACGAGGTTTTTCGAAAAAATGTTGAGTTTTAATTTGAAAAAAATTTTTATCTTAAAAAATAAAAATCTATGATAACCAAATTTGGTAGGTAGGTTTACGATATAAAAAGTAAACTATACACCAAAATTTAGATTTCCATGTTACAAGAAAAAAAAGTTAAAATAAAATATTTTGTGCCAGATCATTTCTATGAAAATTCACTACCATAACGCACTTGCTGCGTCCCGAGTTTTTATAATATACTAGCAGATATATGCCCAGTTTCACAAAGCTTGATTAAATATTTAACGGCCGGTTAGTTAATCAAGTCTTAATACAACCAATCACAGCTTCAAAATATTTGGTTGCCATGGCAAAAACCAGAATCATAGTATGTGATTGGTCGCCTGAAGCCTTGATTAACTAATCGTCCGTTAAATATTTAACCGAGCTTTGTGAAACTGGGCACAAGACTCCAAAATATTCAGTTCATTTTAGTGTTACGCAATCTATTTAAATATTAAATAACTCAGCCACATTGTATTTATAGAAAAAATCGTTTCCTTGATCACACAATATGAATCATTGATAAGCTCAAAGAAAACAAAGGACAGTGTTAACAATGGAACTCTTATCGTTTAATAAACGATATTTGTGTTGCAACGTTTGCAGTTCTGTACTCCTTATCGTCTGCAAAGCATGCACTTCTTTCATAATCAGCATAATGTATCCTACAATAAAATGAACCTTAATTTTATTATTATTTTTATTATGATATTATGACTCATTGTTCGTCGTTGAATACTACATATATAAAATTTTAACTGTGATGTTACAATAGTTACCAGATCAATTCTTGTTCTAGAAAAAATTTTACAACGTAGCTATATATACATATGTATATTTGTAATTCAAAATTTCACAATATGTCCAACAAAGAACACAGTGAGATGTAAGACACGAGTCGCCATCTCGTTGCAGAAGCAAGTACTATGTTGTCACGACATCTCCAAATAACACAATATGTTATAAAATGGAGACTGTGTACAACCAACTAACAGTTTTGTAAATTTTCAGTCCTGGCCCATTTCTTCCCTAATATATGGACAATGCATGTAAGGCTAGATGTATTCTCGCCACAATTAGAACCGTAGACCGGTTTCGCTCCAACTAGAGCTCGTCAGTACGGCATACTAATTGCAGCAAGAAAACACTTGTCATTTGTCTTAACTTTAGGATGGACCAGGAGAGCTCTCCTTTTATCCCGTTATCCTGAGCCGATGGAATATACTTCTGTTGGTAGGTTGTTTAAGTTGGCCAGGCCGTCTTTGTTAGTGTTTGAGAATTTCTTTGGGCCTCTTGATTTGGAGGGGTAGTCGTAGTCATAGTTGAGGGCCTCGGAAATGGTTTTGTTAGTATGTGCGGAGGCATTTATGAGTGTGTTGGTAGTCAGTTCATTTATTTTGTCCTCTATTTTTATCATTTTACTGTGTTCGTATATTTGTTGGGTTCTGACGAACCAGGGTATGTCAAAACACCTATCAAATTTGTAAGGCTAGATGTATTCTCGCCACAATTAGAACCGTACACCGGTTTCGCTCCAATTAGAGCTCGTCAGTACGGCATACTAATTGCAACGAAAATACACCTATAAAGTAATATGGCTATGGTAGCCTACTTCACAGCACATAGTGAGATGTAAGACAGAAGTCGCCATCTCGTTGCAGAATCAAGTAGTATGCTGGCACGTACTGACGAGCTCTAGTTGGAGCGAAACCGGTCTACGGTTCTAATGGTGGTGAAAATACATCTAGCCTTACATACTTTGTCCCTATATTATGAAAAAATGGACCGAAGTGAAAAGTTTTGGCTGATCAGAATTTTGTTTGAAACTACAAAATTATCATTATTCAGATTAATTATATTTCAAAATTTTGCTTTGACATCTTCTGGTTTGTTTTCTTTATCCAATAAATAGAAAATACAAAAACGATCAATATAATATAAACTAAACACAAGGCAACAATCAGTGCTAATAGGTATAATGAATGAGATAATGAGATTTATCATGTTGAAATACTTGAAATATCAACCAGTAATCAAAGACGTACGTCGCCCGGTAGTACATTTATAATTTCAATTTTCGATATTCCCTAATAGAATGCGTTATTTTAAATTCGAAAATTACAAATTTATAGTTAAAACATCAAAGTTCCCGGTCTGGGTCGTTTCAAGTATAAGAATTGCTTAATTCAAACTTTTTAGGCGATGAATCTATTCCCATATAAGAGCAATAGTAATAAATTTAAGCTATGAACGGGCGGGACAGAAATTTTCTAACCTTACTAATGTGGTCCACTGAAATGCCTCGAAAGCAATGAAAGCTATCAACTTTTTTTTACAAACATGCATTATAATTCGATAGAAAATGCAAAAAGGCAATAATATAATAGGTGCTCGATAAAAAAATTATCACCAACGACATACGGGCCACTCTGTGATTGTCAAAATAACTTTATAAGATGTAGCTCAAGACACCATATAATTAACGTATACAATTTTTCTAGTATGTTGTATAATGACGGGAATATTGAGCTATTTTTTGTTATTTGTTTTCTGGTATTGGATTTCATAGCCCACTATCCTCAAAACGGTTTTTCTCGAAAATGTCAGCGCAATTACAAGATTTCTTAAGCATGTTGTAGATCATTGGAAAGATCTTTTCGCAGGCTATTAGATGAGCCAAAAATCCAATATGGCTGCCATAATAAAAACAAACGTTGATACCTGTAGCTGGAAAACAAATGATAATCCAAAGTTGAGAATAGCACAAAAATATTACTCTGTAAAAAGTGTCCTGATAATGTGCAAGTCTTAGACTTGTCAGATCAACGCCTACTTAGATATTAAAGAAAAAAGAAATTGACAAATTTTTTTTTTTTTAAATAACTCGAAAACGAAAAAAGGGCACGGCAAAATACAAGTAATAGTTGGAACGAGCATGAAATTCTACAAAACATTGCTAATATAACCGTCTTCCTATCTCTAATAATAACGGAGATAGCAATAGGAGTTTGGGACACTCTGGATGTAAACAGATAAAATTTTAAACTAACACCTGTATAAATATAAACAGATAAGAACTGAAACTAACACCGCATGAAATACTGAATCTAGGTTCTAGAGGTCCTAGTTCGCACTCATTTAAATAAATATTTTCACAATCCTAAAGTTACGTTCTCCTCATTAGTAATTTTTTGTTTTTTGTTTTTGGTAATTTTTTTAAAGAAAATTCACTAATAACGCTGGTTTTCAAAAGATTTTTGCTTTCCTAACTTATTTACCTTATTCAAAGTCATGTCAATAAACTAGAGATTGAAGAGGTACCCATAACATTTGTGCGTAGCAACAAAAGAATGTGAAGGACATAACCATGTTACACTTTTAAACAATGTGCTTATCTGATAGCTTGTCAACGGTATTTTATTTACTATTCTATAGATTTAATGTATGGACATATTTTAGTCATTTGATTTTATATATACAGAGTTTGGCGCCAAGATTTTAGTTAGCCGTTTCTCAATAACCACCCCGATTTGAAATTTGAAAAGTTAGACGCATACGTTTGAAACAAATTTCAGTTCAGTGAGAATAGTTTACTTTATCTTAGACTTCTGGTTTAAACGGAAGTAACCATCAACTTGCTTATTTTAAATACAACATGGTGATTTTCATTACATTTTTGAATTCCACATTGAATTTGAGATATATTATTCTTAACATACCATATGTGAAAAATCAACCGTTTTCCAAATATTTCGACTTTTTTGAAAACTCTCGCAAAAACCTAGGTGAACGGTACACGTTATAGTACAGGCAATAGAAAATTTGTTTCTGCATTAAATTACAGGAGTTTTTTTTTTGATACATAGGTTCAGAATGACGTACTGAATATAAAAACACAAAATCCTTACAAATTAGGAGGCCGGAAGTGCCGCCATTTTGAGAAAAACCGTTTTGGTCTATATCTCCGTAACCGTGCACCTTAGGTCAAAAATGGTAATAACCTTTATTGTAGATAATTGCATTTCTCATGATTTTTGTTAAATAATTTTTTTTTGTATCACTCACCGTTTACAACTTATACGACTATTAGCATTCATTTATTGACTTTTTTACCTATATCCTTGTTAATAATTGTTTAAAAAATAAAATGCTTATAACTTAACTTTTCAATCGACAAATTTCCTACAATTTTTACTTGAAACTTTTTTTCTAAAATTATTATTAGTGCATTTTCTTTAAAAAAATTCACTAATGAGGAGACCCCGAGTTTTGAATTTTGAGAAAAAAAATTGAAATAGGCGCTAATTATGCCCACTAGAACACATACTCGGGGTCAGTTTTAATTTATATACATACATATATATATATATATATATATATATATATATATATATATATATATATATATATATATATATATATATATATATATATATATATATATATATATATATATATATATATATATATATCACACACCGATAACTCAAAAACGAATGGGCCGGTTTTAATTAAATTTGATAAATACATTCCACTTGTAAGTGGCTTGGATAAGTTCGTTATCCAAGAAAATCGGCCCAGGTTTTCCCGGAAAATTTTGTGTTTTCTTTCGAAAAAAAATCATATCTCCGGAAATAACAAAGTAAGGGCAACTAAATTTGGTGCACGGTTTTGCGTCATTATAGGTAAATTATGTACCAAAATTTAGGTCTGTAGGTTCAAAGACAAAAAAGTTATAGTCATTTAAAGAAAAATAAATTGGGGTTTTCCTCAAAACGTCAAAGTCGCGAATTAAAACGTCAAAATTGTCAACATTTACGCAAAGAACCTGAAACTAATATAAGCTATGGAAAGAAAATGTCTCAAGAAGAATGTTTTACAAAGCCTGAAGTCTTAGCTTCAACCGCCATTGTCCTTCATTTTACAAAAATATTTCCAGAAAAATTTGGCGATTGAAAAGTGCAACATTTAACGCGTTATAACTTTGAAAATATTGATTTTAGAAAAAAAAAGTTTTAGTAAAAATTGTAGGAAATTTGTCGGTTGAAAAGTTAAGTTATAAGCATTTTATTGTTTAAACAATTATTAACAAGGATATAGGTAAAAAAGTCAATAAATGAATGCTAATAGTCGTATAAGTTGTAAACGCTGAGTGATACAAAAAAATTTATTTATCATAATGAGAAATGCAATTATCTACAATAAAGGTCATTACTATTTTTGACCTAAAGTGCACGGTTACGGAGATATAGACCGAAACGGTTTTTCTCAAAATAACGCCACTTCCGGCCTCCTAATTTTTAAGGATTTTGTGTTTTTATATTCAGTACGTCATTTTGAATCTATGTATCGAAAAAAAACCTCCTGTAATTTAGTGCATTATGGACAAGAGTAACGGGCTCCTCTATTGCCTGTACTATTAGCTCTGTGGAAACACAACTATGAAGATTTTTGCACAGACGACCCTCAGATTGGCACCTAAACGACACGTTTGATAGCGTTTCTTTTAAATATACAGGGTGATGATAATTAGCCCTGTCACTTGGTAAAATTGAAATCACAATTACTCGCTTATTTGAAATGGAACACTCCATATTTTATGAGCTATTTCGGTTCGCATCCGGTTTCTCTTTCAACGTGTATTAGCATTCCCTGTACCCAAATTCCACTGTTTCCGGAATATTTCAATTTTATTGGATTCGCTTATTTCAAATTGTCACAATAGATTTAAAGAGGGCTTTGGAACTTGATAATATGCTTGTTGACGTCTACATGTCAAGTCCCACCTCTTACAAATGCGAACATACCATTTGTTAGGCCTTCTCGCGTAAAAAAAGAACACTTTGTATTTGCATCGAAGTCGCTGCAATTCCCTTATTTAGTTCTGTAAAAGTAATGTCTTCTCAACTAACTAGTCAAATATAAAAAAATCCCCAAGGAAGGTAGTTATTTATTATAAATGAGTACAGAATTTAACTAATAGCTACTGGAAAACTAAAACACAAAAACAAATTAAGAAATTGTGGAACTTATAACACATGCTTAAAATTACCGCCACTGACATGGAGGCATTTTGTTATTCGTCTTATAATGTAAGCGTTCGTAGCGTTTCTGATTTATCTCGAATTCACTGAATCGAAGGCATGTAAAACTCTACCTACCATGTCTCCTTTGGTGTTGGCAGGTTCATGGTAAACTATATTTTTGATGTAGCCCCAGATGCCTGCATCCAGAGGCGTTAAGTCAGGGGACCGTGTTGGCGATCTATGTGGACCGTTATTGGCAATCCACCTGTCTTCAAAATGTTGGTGCAAAAAATAATGAGCTAAATGAAAATTGTGGAGCGACTTGCTAATATCAGCTTGTTCTAGCTTCTTCTAAACTTAATGTGTTGAGATAAACTAGAATCACTTCGTGCAAAATATCATTATAACTCACATCAGTGATCGTTGACGACGAGTGGCTTACGCTTCTGTACTTTTGGGAGAAAACTTCCATACTGTAAACAATTTTGCAGCAACCTCTTTTTCATGTCGTGGCTGGGTTTCGGTTTATTCGGGTACTTTTCTGTAAATGAACGCCATGTTTCGTTTTCGAGTTATTTTCAAAAAACCAAAATTTGTCGCTTTCTTTTTTCTTCAATATCTAAGTAGGCGTTGATCTGACATGTCTAAGACTTGCACATTATCAGGACACTTTTTACAGAGTAACCTTTTTGTGCTATTCTCAGCTTTGGATTGTCATTTGTTTTTGAGCTACAGGTATTGATGTTTGTTTTTATTATGGCAGCCATATCGGTTTTTTTGCTCATGTGATAGCCTGTGAAAAGAGCTTTCCAATGATGTACATCATGCTTGATAAATCTTGTAATTGCACTGACAATTTTGAGAAAAACCGTTTTAAGGATAGTAGGCTATGAAATCCAATACCAGAAAACAAATTACAAAAAAAAGTGTTCAAAAAGCAGTATGCCATGGACTCAAACAATAGACTTCTACTTTTAACATAATTTTCCGTAATGATTCACGATAAAAAAATAGGAACTTTGAGCACACCAATGAATCGGCCAGTTATTACAAATTATATCTTACATTACAACATTATCCTAAAAAATTGTTATAATTTATTTAAATAGGTAAACTAAAAAATAATCAGATTTACTAACAGGACTCAATAAAAAGCAGACTAATGATTTACGAAGACGCCTTTGAAAATTGTCTGATTTTTAAACGTAAGTCAACTGCAAAACAACAGAAGAAAGGTTGCCATGGATATAAAACTATCGCGACAATTAAGAATACTGTCATTCTTAATTATCTAAACAACTTGAGCTGTATTTAACAGGTTGCTTAAAATTTTGTACTAAATAGTTTGTTTCCTGTTTATTTTAAATATTATTCAACAATATGTTCGGTAATGAAGAATATTTTGACATGTTGGAATGTTATATTCGTTCTAACCGAAATACTGAGGCAGCTGCAAATTCATATCAAAACAACTACCCAGAAAGACGACAACCAAGCACCAAAATATTTCGCAGGTCCTAATCTATTGAACGACGGTAGCTTCCACGCAAAGAAACTACCAATGTCCAGAAATGAAGAAAGAAATAATGTCGTCTTACAGGTTTAAAACGAAAACCCTCCGCAATATGTTCGGTTTTATGTTGAACAAATTGACGTTCCAAAAAGTACGGCACACAGTGTCATTACCAGCCATACAAACCTACAATCGTACAAGGATTAAATGTTGACGCTTACCCTAAGCGATTTCAATTCTGCAGATGGTATTAAGGACAATATCAGCAAGATGAAAATTTTCATTTGAAAATAATATGGACTGATGAATCCACATTTTACAAATTCTGGTGTGTATAATCGCCATAATAGGCATTATTGGGCAAATGAAAATCCCAATCTAAAGGAAGAAGGACGATTTCAAGACAGATTTGGTATTAGTGTTTGGTAGGGCTTATTAGGTAAAAAACTGTTATTTTTATTTGTAGATTAGACAATCAATTTAAAAAAAAATTAGGTAACTTCAGTGTTGGTCCGTCCTTTTTTGAAAATAATTTAACTGGGCAAAGGTATCCTAATCTATTGAGAAATGATATCTTACCAACAATTAGAAGAGTTCATGATAATTTAGACGAGATTTGGTACCAACAAGACGGTTGTCCAGCTCACAATGCTAGGATCGTCAAAGAATTTTTGTACCAAAATTTTAATAATCGTGTCATTTGTAACAATGTGCCGGTCCAATGGTGGGCTCGAAGTCCTGATATAACACCCATGGATTTTTATTTTTGGGGTACTGTGAAGAATGATGTGTCTAAATTGGATCCACCCCCAAATATCAATGAATTACGAAACAGAATCACGGCAGCTATAAATCATATTAACCAAAACACCCTGACCAGTGTTTGCAGGCATGTTTCAAAAAGGTTTTTAAAGTGCATTGAACAAAACGGTGGCCATATTGAACAATTTTTTATTTAGTGTATTTTTAAGTTTCTATTACATTATTTGTTGAGTTTCGTTTCTAATTGTGTTCTTTTGTGGAGTTTAAGTTTCTATTTGTTATTGCCGGCTTTTGTTATTAAACTGTTTTACATAATATTACCTAGCATTATTACCTAATTAAGTATTGTAAATTGAATCACAATATTTGTTTATCGTGAATTATTACGGAAAATTATGTTAAAAGTCGTAGTCTATTGTTAGACTCCATGGCCCACTGCTTTTTGAACACTTTTTTTTTGTCATTTGTTTTCTGGTATTGGATTTCATAGCCTACTATCGTCAAAAAGGTTTTTCTCACAATTGTCAGTGCAATTACAAGATTTTTCAAGCATGTTGTACATCATTAGAAAGCTCTTTTCACATCAGCAAAAAATCCAATATGGCTGCCGTAATAAAAGCAAACGTTGATACCTGTAGTTAAAAAACAAATGACAATCCAAAGTTGAGAATAGCACAGAAAGATTACGCTGTAAAAAGAGTACTGATAATTTAACAGTCTCCCTATCCAAAAGCTAGATTTCTATGTTACAGGAAAAAAAAAAGGTTATACAAAATATTTGGTGGCAGATCATTTCTATGAAAATTCACTACCATAACGCACTTGGTGCGTCCAGACTTTTATTAGTATTTCAGGCTATAAAAGCTGAATCTTGTGATTGTGCTATCAATAAAACAATGAAAAGTAAACCATGAGTCATTGTTTGCCTTCTCATATGCATATACATATATCATCTGTTATAACAAGCATGGCCTCCCAGGATCATGTTGACTAATGTGAGTACAAACAAGGGGTGTGGTGAGATATCAAATATTAGTTAAAAGGTGAGGTTAACCATCTAATATGTATATACTGCCTCTGTTCGTTTCTTGATAAGCCAAGGTCCGTTATGATAAATGGTTTTATAACGGTTTAGAATATAATAATTACTTTCGCTTTCTAAGTAAAGGAAAATGGAAGCAAGTTATATGGTACTTGAAACTGTCACAACAATCGATAATCTATAGCCCACAATATTATTTTGGCCTACAAGTTTAATAAATAGTTTCGATGCAACGCTAACAATCCCAGTTCAGTTATTAAAAAATGTTGACCCAGCAAGTGCGTTAGAGTAGCGACGTTTCATTAAAGTTTAAGAAAAAAGAAGTTATTCAGTTGTCAAATTCATTCATTCATCCCACCTTAGTCAGAAAGTTCAGATAGTTAAGATTGGGAGTGGGACGAGTGAAGAGCGGGTTGTTGAATATGGTGTTCCACGGAGAACGGTTTTGGGACCAGTACTATTTCTAATGTATATTAATAGCATACTACATTCAAAAAGTAAGGTAGAATTAATACGTTTCGCCTACGATACAACTGTTTACTATAGAGCCAAATCGTCGAATCCACTTAAAGACATTGAAGATAACAGGAAAATAAAAAATCTATGATAACCAAATTTGGTAGGTAGGTTTACGATATGAAAATTAAACTATACATCAAAATTTAGATTTCTATGTTACAAGAAAAAAGTTATAATAAAATATTTTGTGCCAGATCATTTCTAGGAAAATTCACTACCCTGCACCAGACTCCCCAACTTAGAAGCTGGAAGAAAAGACAACAACTTTGTCCGGCTCTTTGACTACCTTTCTGAAAAAACCGACCATTAATGTCCATAATAAGGAATGGCTAGGATCTTCAAAAACCGATCCATAAGGGAGAGCAGCGGTGGCCTTTGCAGTCAACAATTCTTTCGCCAATATGGTTCAGCAACCTACTTACTTTCCTCGCATCCCAACACATAGCTCAAATTCCTTGGATCTCCTTCTTGCTACAAAACCTGAATGCTATAAGATATCAGTCACCCCCCCCCCCCCCCTTGGTCGCTCAGACCACGGCATGGTCAATGATTCCTGCGCAATGCAACCCGAGGACACACAGTCATCGTTTGGGACTACAACTGCGTAAACTGGGACGAAATTCGGGATTACTTTTCCTCATTTTCATGGGCGTCTGTCTGATTCTCTCATCCTGACCCCGCTGATATCTCACAAAACGTCACCGAAATTATCCAAGCTGGCATGGAATTATTTATTCCACGTACACATAAAACCTCCCTAGCCACTCAAAAGCCATGGTTCTTTAAATCCTGTGACAAGGCCAGACTTGAAAAGGTCAAAGCTCACAAACCGCTTCTACACAATCCCAGTCAAGAAACCCGTCAAGCATTTAACGACGCAAGAAACCGTTATGTCCGCATTCTTTCTGAGGCAAAAACTCGTTTAATAACCACATCAAAAACAAAGTCCTCTTATGCTCCAACAGCAACCCTCCTGGACTCTCGCTAAATCTATTGGGAATAATTTCTGCAAGAGCACGTTCCCATCTCTTGTCTCAGGGGATGAAATTGTTTCTACCGCCCTGGGCAAGGCTGAACTTTTTGCCTCGTTGTTCGCCGGCAATTCTACTCCCAACCCACCTCCAAATGTTCAACCACCAACGGTCCCCAATGTCGCGCATACAATGATGGATATCATTTTCAAAACTAAAAAGGTACGAAAGATGCTCACTTCTCTTAATACCAGGGAAGCCTCTGGCCTTGACAAGATCCCAGCAATTGTTCTCAAAAAATGCGCACCACAATTTGCACCTGTCCTGATTCGTCTGTTTCAGACATCTTACAATAGAGACATATTCCCTAGTAACTGGAAAACAGGTCGAGTACAACCCGTCCCCAAGAAAGGATCCAAATCGCTTCCTAGCAACTACAGGCCTATTATCTCCTTTCAGTCGTCTCTAAAGTGATGGAAAAGTACATAGACACCGAATTATTAAAATTTCTTGAAAAACACAATCTAATCTACGACAGGCAGTATGGATTTTGTCAGCGCAGATCAACTGCTGACCTCCTTTCCTTTGTCACCCTTTCTTGGAATAAGTCTATGGAACTACACGGTGAATCCCAGATTGCCGCTGCTTAGTAAACTTCCGGCCTATGGCCTACCACCAAAACTCTGTACGTGGGCAGCACATTTCCTCTCCAACCCGAGCATTTCTGTTGTCGTGGATGGCTATTCCTCTAAACTGTATCCAATTAATGCAGGAGTTCCTCAAGGTTCAGCTTTAGCCCCTACTTTGTTTCTTCTCCACATCAATGACTTCCTCTCCAGCATATCCAACCCAGTTCACAGTTACGCGGACGATAGTACCCTCCACTCAAATATACAATATTCTAAGCCTGTCTCTTTAGCCCAATTAGATGAGGATTGCAGACTCGTGGAGGGTTCTGTCTCCGTGGATTTCCAAACAATATTAGACTGGGGAAGTAGAAATCTTGTAAAATTCAACTCCACCAAATCTCAGTCTTGCTTTCTTTCTCATAGGAAATACACCAGCCCTAGGCCCATCACAATGAACAACCAAGTTATTCAAAGTAATGAGTCATTTTCACTTGTCGGCATTTCTGTGGATCGAAATCTCAATTGGCACCAACATGTCACATCAATTGCAGAAGCAGCTGCTAAGAAATTAAGTTTTCTCTTCCGGGCTTGCAAATACATTTCACCAGCTGATCTCTATACCTTATATACTTCACAAATAAGGCCAAACCTCGAATAGTGCTCCCACATCTGGGGTGTCGTTGCCGCTTCTACACTCGCTATCCTGGACTCCATTTAGAAGAAAGCTATACGTCTCATCGGTGACCCTACCCTCACCCAAAGGCTGCCATCCCTTGCCCACCGACGCGCCGTTGGTGATCTCTCTCTCTCTCTCTCTCTTTTATAGGTATCTGCTCGGGCACTGTTCAGAGGAGCTTTCTTCCATAGTTCTTCCTCCTGCTGCCCCCAACAGATCTACCAGGGGAACAAAGCGAATGCACCCTTTTACTGTCCAGGTCATCAGACATAGAACATCTCGTTAATCCCGCTCTTTTGTCCCGAGGACTTCCAAGTTGTGGAATTCCTTGCCGGCACATGTTTTTCCTTCTCCTTCGAACCTCCAAACCTTCAAGTCCAGAATTAACAAGTTGCCTCTTTCCTCCTTGTCGACACCCACGGGACGATAGTATTTAGGCTGTAAGCCCTCGTGGTGTGTTGTTGAAATAATAATAATAAAAAAAACTCGGGACGCAGCAAGTGCGTTATGGTAGTGAATTTTTATTAAATGCTTCAAATTTAAATAACTCAATTTTCTATAAACTTAGAGAGTTTAATTTCAATACGTAGTAAGGTTTTTCCTAAGGCAAGATATCCACAAAATTCCATTAAAATAACTTTGTAATTTTCGGAGAAAAAATTTTTTCGAAAGAAAATTTAAAATTTGAATAACTCAATTTTCTCTAAACTTAGAAAGTTGAATTTTGGTACGTAGTAAGGTTGAGGCAACATATATAGTAAATTTCATTGAAACAGCTTTGTTACTTTCGGAGAAAAAAAATTTTTTCGAAAGAAAACTCAAAATTTTTCCGGAAAACCCCGTCTGATTTTTCTGGATAACGAACTCATCCAAGCCATTAATAAAAGACAGGCACTTGCCAAGTTTCATCGAAATCGGTTAATTATTTTTTGAGTTATCATATATATATATATATATATATATATATATATATATATATATATATATATATATATATATATATATATATATATATATATATATATATATATATATATATATATATATATAAACATATAAAAATTAAACCTATTTACAAATGAACTTTAATAAGATATTATGCTGTGACAATACCTCTCTCAAGCACCTTAAAATATAATCAAAATGTGCACAGTTATATATGTTTTATTTCTTTTTCCCTTGTCTTAATACACTACATATTTTATGACAATCGATTTAATTTACTTATTTGATTTCATAAATAGTCGGTTAATAGTGACTTGGAATGAAGTAGACACATCTTCAAACATATTAAGAGAATATGAGTAAATCAACAGCAACTGGGAATGAATTCGGTCAGTCGCCCAGCCACGTGGTTAAAAAACATTGTTTGTATGAGTGGTTAGAACTCTAACTCTAAATAAAAGGACTGTAACAGCGGCAGAAGCAGAAGTCAATGGAAGGTTTGTGTATTCGGAAAGAAACTATTGACTATTAATAACACATGAGTCAATAAGAAAAGCATTGACTAACCAACAGCAACCACATACTTATGATTTAAACATAAATGTTTCAAATTTGAATAGCTCAATTTTCTGTAACCCTAGAAAGCTGAATTTTGACACATAGTTAGGTATTTCCCAAAGCAATATGTAGACCAAATTTTATCGAAATTTTCGGAAAAAAAATTTTTTTGAAAGAAAACTCAAAATTTTCCCGGAAAACCCCGTCCGATTTTCCTGGTCAACGAACTCATCCAAGCCATTAATAAAAGAAAGGCACTTGCCGAGTTTCATCTAAATCGGTTAATTATTTTTTGAGTTATCAGACGGATACATATATATATATATATATATATATATATATATATATATATATATATATATATATATATATATATATATATATATATATATATATATATATAAGCATATAAAAATTCAAACTGACCCCGGATATGGGTTCTAGGGGTCCTAATTCGCGCTCATTTGAAAGAATTTTTGCAAAGTCTCACCATCGATACCTTAGTGAATTTTTTTAATAAAAATTCACTAAAAAATCACACAGTAAATTTATTTTTGGCAACAATATTTCGCTACCATAGTGAGCTTGCTGCGTCAGAACATTTTATTGCCTCGTGCATTTACAAATAACACATAAATATTATCGTTACGGTAGAGAAACAATGGAACAACTACCGTAAATTTTGACCATAGGTGTTATTAAAAGACTTTAAATAACAATTAACCTCTAGCACGGCCATTGTTTCCACAATTTTAATGGACATTAATGGGTTGTGCCTAAATAACAAATCGAATTATTAGTCGTAAACGTGGAATTTATCAAGTTACCCATGATTGGCATGATTGAAAACGTGCCGTTGTAAATGGCACATAGTTTATTAAACATGTAATCAATTCAATTAGTGCTGTTATTGATTTAATATAATGTTGTACTTAAACGACGCACATTATTACATAATTATACAGGGAGTTTTTATCAAAATTGACCAATCACCATAAAAAATAATTCAAAAAAACTGATTTGTATGTGCAAAAATAATAGAAATATGACAGTCTCAGTTACCGCTGCACTTGGAACATTGGCACTCTGTGCGGAGGTTTTAACTTCGCATCGCATCGCAACAAGTCGATTATTTCAATTTCATACCTCAAAAATTCTGGACCTGCATATACTTTGTGTTTTTGAAGTTTCGTTGCCTTGATAAAAACTTATTTGTAGCCCAAAACGAAATTCTCCAGGTTTTTAGCCAAATAAATTATTGAAACTTAAACTACGCACTAGCTGCGTCTAACTTTTACCACTGATTCAATGTGGTTTGCTGCTATTCTAGTCCGTTTATCTGTTTATTGACTGAACAGAGGGATGTTTTCAGATTTAGTTCGACGATTAAAAAAAGCTAGCACTTTTAAATTACAAACTCTATAATTTTAACTCCCACCAAAACATTCCAATGGTCTATTTCATATTAATTATTCCAATTAGTTGATGGAGAACTTTAGCGCTGAACAAACAGAACTTTAAGACTTTGTGAAACCTAATTCTTGGTGAACCTGGATATTTTGGACTGTCCAAAAATATCGCCCCCGAACAAGAAGATGAGATTTTGCTTTGTCCAGCAGATAATTGAGAAATTAGTCCAAAACGAATAAGTGCAACTTTAAATGTAAGTAGATTTTTTTTTCAACAACACACCACTTACAGCCTAAATACTATCGTACCGTGGATGTTGACAAAGAGGAAAGAGGCAACTTGTTAATTCTGGACTTGAAGGTTTGGAGGTTCGGAGGAGAAGGAAAAACATGTGTCGGCAAGGAATTCCACAACTTGGAAGTCCTCGGGACAAAAGAGCGGGCATAACAAGATGTTCTATGTCTGGTGACCTGGACAGTAAAAGGGTGCATTCGCTCTGTTCCCCTGGTATATCTGAGCAGTGCCCGTGCAGATATCTATAAAAGAGAGAGGGGTAACCAACGGCACGTCGGTGGACAAGGGATGGAAGCCTTTGGGTGAGGGTAGGGTCACCGATGAGACGTATAGCTCTCTTCTGAATGGAGTCCAGGATAGCGAGTGTAGAAGCGGCAGCTGCACCCCAGATTTGGGAGCAGTATTTGAGGTTTGGCCTTATTTGTTAAGTATATAAGGTATAGAGATTAGCTGGTGAAAAGTATTTGCGAGCCCGGAAGAGAAAACTTAATTTCTTAGCACCCGCTTCTGCAATTGATGTGACATGTTGGTGCCAATTGAGATTTCGATCCACAGAAATGCCAACAAGAGAAAAGGACTCATTACTTTGAATAACTTGGTTGTTAATTGTGATAGGTCTAGGGCTGGTGTCTCTCTTATGAGAAAGAAAGCAAGACTGAGATTTGGTGGGGTTGAATTGTACAATATTTTAACTTCCCCAGTCTAATATTTTTTGGAGATCGATGGAGACAGAACCCTCCATGAGTCTGCGATCCTCATCTAATTGGGCTAAAGAGACAGGCTTAGAATATTGTATATTTGAGTGGAGGGTGCTGTCGTCCGCGTAACTGTGAACTGGGTTGGATGTGCTAGAGAAGAGGTCATTGATGTGGAGAAGAAACAAAGTAGGGGTTAAAGCTGAACCTTGAGGAACTTCTGCATTAATTGGATACAGTTTAGAGGAATGGCTATTTACGACAACAGAAATGCTCCGGTTGGCAGCGCTGCGTCGAATCTTTTGTATATGTCTAGAGCGACAATCTTAGATTCACCGTGTAGTTCCGTAGATTTGTTCCAAGAATGGGTGACAAAGGAAAGGAGGCCGGCAGTCGATCTGCGCTGACGGAATACATACTGTCTGTCGTGGATTAGACTCTGTTTTTCAAGAAATTTTAGTAATTCGGTGTTTATATACTTTTCCATCAATTTAGAAACGACTGAAAGGAGATGAGAGGAGAGTACGAGGTACATTTTAGCTGTCCAAAAATATCGCTTCCAAACAAGAAGGTGAGATTTTGGTTTGACCAGCAAAAAATCGAGAAATTAGTACAAAACGAATAAGTGCAATTGTTAATGTAAGTAGATGATCGGTACTGAGGGTATTTTATTTATTTAAATTTACACCGTCGTAGAATCAATTGCCACCTGATCTTCCAGCTAGAATAAAACTCGGCCATTCCTTCAGAAACAAAGAGAATGAAGATCAAGTATTTGTGGATAAAATACTACTTATATATGAAGCTACCTTTACTTTCTGGGATGTAGTCAACTTCAAAACACACGTATCTGGGAGAATGAAAAATCTTCATGCAGCAGAAGAACGTCATTTCCAAAATTAACTCAAGATTGATGTTTGGTGTATAAGAATCGTAAGAAGCCTAACAAAACGCGAATTTATACATTAGTAAACCACTCAGGTAGCATGGTAACTGTATGCAAAAACGTTTTAAAGCACCGTAAGAGTTTCATATGGCAGGCCGAATTAGAGCATTGAAAAAATTAAATAAATGCTGGAGGAACTATAATAAAAGGGGCTGTTCATGGAACTGAAAGCTATCCAGGAGGGCGTCCATAGGGGTGGAAATATATTTTAATATTATTTAAATTTATAATTAAAAACATTTCTATAAAAATTCGCTACCATAAATTAGAGTAATTTTTATGTGGTTAAGTAAATCATAACTTAAATGCATTTGGTTACCACAAAATTTGACTGAAAATTCCTACCCAAATTTTTACAAAAGGGCTTCAGTGATCTCATCGATGAATAACCATGAAATTTAATATTTTGATGGCAAAAATACACTACTGTTCTCTATAATATTACTTTTGTACATAAGTCTAAGTGCGCCCACAACTGTATGGTTTTTCTTCTTGTAGTGTCATATTCTCAATGAAATTTTGCCATTATCCTGGTCTACTTAATTTAAACAAAGTATTCTGAAAACTAGATAACTTGCACTAAATTAGACGGTTTCAATGACTCACCTCTGTTTTTAACCCTTTAAAGAACGTCTCGACTTGTTGCCTCTCATACTCAGTAATTTGTCCCTCCAGTGGTTTCCTGTCCTCCCTTTCGTCGCTATTTTCACTTTCTGCTCTGCCCTCACTTCCTTCCTCCCTTTCTCCATAGCTACTCCCAGACGCTGTGGTACTGGAAGAGTCAGCACTGTTCTCTCCTGCGCTGCTGGAGTTGCCGCTTGCTTCTCCAGTTGAGGACAACCTCCTCCTCTGCGGCAAATGGTTGTTCCGATACAGAAAATCTTGGTAAGGATCAAACTTCTGGGAGTAGCGGTTGACACTGGCAAATTCTGGTGGAGAGATTTTGTTAGTGAGTGATAATGAGGACATCCGCTTCTCGAGTAAGGGAGGGTGGTTGTATGTGGAGTATTCAGACGGCATCTTGATTGGTTCTGGAAAAAAGTAATTAATTTAAGTAAATTATTGGTAAATTGTTCTTAAGTATAGCAAATACAGTACTAAAATATTTACAGAATACTCATTTTGTAAACTAATCTATAATGGTTTTCATGAATTTAAACAATATGTACGCAGAACGTGCGTTATGCTAGCGAATTTTCATCGAAATAATCTACAATAATTTTTGTTACGAAAATTAATAATATATACATATACATGTATATATCCTTTATTGTATTAATTTCTTTGACTGGTGAAGCAATAAATATATCGCGAAAGGTTTCGTAAGAAAAAATAGTTCCCTTTTATTTGTAAATAGCTCATATATATATATATATATATATATATATATATATATATATATATATATATATATATATATATATATATATATATATATATATATATAATAACTTTTTAAAATACTACCCCTAAATATATTTCTTCGACAAAAAATCATCTTTAAATACACAATAGTTAGCCTGCATTTGTCAGACTGACTCTTATAAACTTCATTCACATTTGAACAACTTTTTAAATTTTTTGTATTTAATATATTTTTCCAGTTTAATTTTAAAACTCACTTTATATGTGACGATTTAAAATTTCTGTATTTTTTCTATGTAAATTGTATATTTTTTTCTTAAATGTTGTAGCTTTGATAATGGAATAAATAATTATATATATATATATATATATATATATATATATATATATATATATATATATATATATATATATATATATATATATATATATATAAATTATTCCCCATTTGATGAAATTTGAGAGGTACATTCGTTTAATAAGTGACTTGGATACGCTTGTTAAAGAAAATCGGAAAATGTTTTCCGAGAAAATGTTGTCTTTTCTTTCAAAAAATTTTTGTATCCCCAAAAATAATAAAGCTTTGGCATCCAAATTTGGTACGTAGGTTTATGCTATACAAGGTAAACTGTACACCAAAACTTAAAGCTCTATATTATAGAAAAAACAGGAGAGGGATTTAATATAAGAAAGTTTTGGGTGTCAGATCATTTCAAGGAAATTCACTATCATAACGCATTTGCTGCGTCTTGGCGCCTTTTACTTTATTCGGAAGGTGACTAGAATTGATTGATATCAAATAAAAATCTGGACGCAGCAAGTGCGTTATAGTAGCGAATTTTCATAAGAATTGTACACTATAATTATACGGCATATTAGTACAGTTAATACTTTAAACTTACACATACCTTGAATATAGATGTTAGAGGTCTTAGTACGCGCACATTTCAAGAATTCTTTCGAAAATGTTACCATCGATATCTCTGTTATCAAGAAAATCTTGCCTTCTAACTCCTTTTGAGAATAATGCCCAAAACTCAATTTTCTATGAAGCTAAAGAACTAAATTTTGCTTTATCTGTAGATAGTGTAAGTCTCTTTAAAAGATACTTGTATTACAAATTTAATTAAAGTTATACAGAAGATTTCCAGAAGGAAACTTAATTCATATTTAGAAAAGTAAAGTAACTGCCAAATTATAAACGTAGCAGTTATTTTTCTTATTAAGCGCCGGTATGATTTCGTTTTAGTCAACCTAATCAAACCGGTTTTGTCAATAACAACAATAACAAAATGATAATTTCAGACTCAAAGCTGACAAACTTATTTAGGCCGTTTAAACAAAAATGAGATCTTGTTCAAAACGTATGAAATCTGTGCACTATTGTTTCTCCAAATGTCAAAATAAAACATAAAAAACATACATTCATCGAGCTGGATTCGATGGCGTAACCTTTTGCTTATGAGGCAAGCGCAACACCTCTCAGCCATCTAGTCATACGTCAAACTGACGTTTTGTTTACATGATACATTAGATCGGCTTCATGCCCGGGAGATTATATTCAAAGTATACGTAACAATTAATTATACAATTAGTAGAATTACCATTGAAACATATCCCACGACTGTTTTGGTCTTATATGACGTCTTATGTTTAAGTTTAAAGATAAAAGTAACTATTCTAGAATCATTTTACTCATCCACTAATCATTATAGATTATTATATCCTACACTGCCTAAGAAAAAAAACCTAGAGATACAATGGGCTAGTCATAGCAGAAATATTAATATAATGTTAACTCGTATGAAATTCAACCATGGTAGATTTCAGTCACATCTACATCGAATTGGGATAGAAGCAAGTAATACCTGTGCTTGTGATGGACAAACTGTCGCTGATTTAAACCATTTACTTTTTTCTTGCTCTTTCTTAAATACGCAAAGAAACCAACTATACATATCCTTAATTGCTCTGGGAGTGCAATTTCCATTAAATCTAACCCACATACTGGCTATAGTTAATGCACCGATAGCCAGATGCCTATTTAATTTTCTGAATAAATCTGGTATCAACCTATAACCATCATTATGTAAAAAAAAAGAAGGTTGTAAGCAGTAGTAGTATCTTGTTTGTAAATATTAAATTAAGTTATGTTAAATACACCAGTTGTAAATATGTTTATTTTAGATTTAAGTCCTATTAATTGTAAATAGTTAATATCCATCTGTCTCACCATCTGTTTACCTTCACCTTTGTGACGTCTAAGCCGTCTCGATAGGCCCCGAGACGCATAGTGTCCTAGTTTTATTTTCCAAAAAAAAAAAAAAAAAAAAAAAAAAAACAGAAACAAAAGAAAGAAAAAGAAAAAAAAACCATAATAGTACAATTAATTAAAAAAAAAACAAACAATAGCACAATTAATTTAACAGAAAAAAAACAGCACAATTAATTTAAGAAGAAAAACTGACTAATAGTTTCCAATATATCTATACATGTAAAACACACATATTCGTTTCACCCGTCAGTAATTTAATTACAAAAACAATAAGCTAATAAGTTTAAAACTTTACTTTAGAGACCACAATTACTTTATTACCCACTTATTATTTTTACCATGTTTCTGCGTTTATGAGTGTCTCTTAATATATGTGTATATGAGTCTACACTATACATTTCTATAATATGTAGAGAATTCAATTATATCTTTGGAATGTACTGTGGCCGGCTGAACTTGATTTCCGAGGCCATCCCTTCGTCGAACACAACAAACAACAGAATCATTTTATAGAGACTTGGCTTGATTTTGTTTACATTTCTACTATATTATGCGACAGCATAATATATCTATGCTGCGCTAAAACTGTATTTAAGGCCGTTCAGAAAGGTACAAATATAGTGTCTTTTAATAATTGATTGAATCCCCCATAAGTACACTTGGAGAACCCAAATCACCACAACACATATTTCAGAGACCTTACGATCGTTTCGTTGACCATGTCAACATCTTCAGAGGAAGTAAAATTCTAAAATTAGTTTTCTATATAAAAAATAAAATAAAAAAGATGAGCGGAGGTTATTGTGTTTGTCTCGCCAGATGTGGTTGTCGGCTAGGTCCAATATTCACAGTAAATTTCTAGATCGAAAGGGAACGTGCAGATTCCTAAAATAACTCGGTACCCTTTCTTTTAAACCTATTATCCTTATATTAGATAAGGGCTCATAAAGTCGTCGACCAGAAGATTAGCAGGTTTCACTACACATTAAACAAACGATGGGTCTTCGACGACAATTTTACTTCGGACTAGTTCGTTTACCTAGACGCGATATAAATACACGGTTGCTGGTAGTTTAATTTTAGAATTTTTCTTCCTCTGAAGATGTTGACATGGTCAACGAAATGATCGTAAGGTCTCTGAAATATGTGTTGTAGTGATTTGGGCTCTCCAAGTGTACTTATTAGTGCTCATCACAGGTTCCAGTTTTCACATATTGAATCCCCCAGTTAAATAACAATCAACTGGCAAATTTTTTATTTCATGTCGCCTGTCATTTTCCATAATTGCGGCCGATAATTCGATTGTTGGTTCGGGTAGTATGTTTTAATGCCTGGTATATATTTAGTTTGGTTACCGTTGATGTATGGTTTATACCTGTTGTATGAATCAATCTACGCGTGGAAGTTAACTACTCTGTCTGTCAGGCATTAAGTTTTAACCACTAAGTCGTCTCGACGCATGTCTTTGTGATTTTATTTTTAATTTGGAGAAAACTCTAAATATTGTGTACCAAATTACTTAAAATTCACAATGTAGGTTTATTTCCACTATTTCTAGCCACATGTAAAATGTCATTCCAGTTACTCTAATACTTAAAAAAATATAGCGTTTTAAAAAAGTTTACGCCGATTTTACACCAGAAAAACTTGAGAGTAAGGGCTGATTAACGAACTGGACCTCGGTTTTCGCCCAAACAAGATTTTTGCCAGGTTTGATTGACATCAGTTTAGTATTTTTTGAGTTATCGCTCGGATACATACATACATACATACATGCATATATATATATATATATATATATATATATATATATATATATATATATATATATATATATATATATATATATATATATATATATATATATATATATATATAAACATTTGAAAATTTTGACGGACCTTGGTTTTGGGTTCTAGGGACCCAAATTCGCGCTCATCTGAAGAAATTTTTTCAAAAGCTTTTCATCGTGACTAATCTATTAGCGAATTTCTCTTGATGAAAATTCGCTAAAAATACAGAAACGAAATCCCGTGTAACGATTTCTCAATAACAAAGTAGGCTAAAAGATATTCACACAATTAACAGATATACAAACAGATAATCAGATACGCAGAAAACAATGCAATGCTATTAGAACTAAATGTACGAATCGTTTCTTTTCATGTATGGCAGTAATTTTGTTTGTCTTGTGCACGCGGTTCAGTTCGTTTTATTGAATGTGTAACGTTACTACGATGAGAGAGCAATTTCCCTGTTGTTTTATGGGAAACGTGAACACTTTCCCACCACATGGAACACATTAAATTACTGATGCAGATACACATATGGCCGAGCTCCCTATAGATACACATGAACTACTTTTCTGTAGGTTATAATACTTTACAACAGGTTTTATTTAAAAGTACCTGTGCTTTAATAAAATTGTAATTAAGAGAAATACACTGTTGCCATTTATATTATATTTCTATAACTTTAGCTGTATCAATTCATCCTCGCTGATTAATTTTTTTTGAATAGAAGACGACTATTATAATAAAATATTACTTATTGAACAGAGACCAAGACGATAAATATGTAAGACTTAAGCTTAAACTGCTTAATTGTTTCTCTGGATACCCCAAGGGTGAATATTAGGTCCTCCGTTATTCAACATGTTATTAGATCATATTAAGGACAATTTGGAGAATCCAATTGACCAGAATACAGTTCTCAGAACTGACGATTGTTTCGCCAACAAAGTTAGCGTCATCACATAGATGAATAAACTCATTCACTCATTTAGATCATATTGCTTGTTAGCTCTCGATTGCCCATCTTTTGTATGCTGATGACCTGGAGCCCTTTATACGATTCTTGGATTACTGCTATCGACTGCAGAAGAACATAAACAGTTATTGGTTCAGATTTCTCATGGAAGACCACGGGAAAATTTTTGGGTTACTGTTCATCTATATCATCACTTCTGCGATCTGGATTGGTTAGATCTTGTATGCTGATGTTCTACAGAACTTTGGCACCATTTCTCTTCTTGACTAGTGGAGAACTTCAACCTTTTAGTTTACCGATATTAACAAAACTTTCTGAGCTTTAGTTTTGCAGATTGTTATATCAAGTGATGTGTCTTGTCCCAATCGTATGAAAAACTCAATGCTTACTTTTATAATAAATAACAGGGGGCAGTTTCAGTAAGACCTAACGTCGTGAAGAATTTGATGTGACATTCGATCTTCAATTATTTATGTGGTGAAAACAGTACCTAAATGTTATGCATCTTTTGGTCATATCATATGTATGGATGATGATTTCTCTAGCTTAACTTTACTGAGGTTTTTGACTCCTTTGTTTGCTCGCGTATCAAATATGTATCCATTATTTGTAAACTGGCCTGAAATCTCACCGGACATTAATCCTATTGGGAACTTGTGGTCTATATGCAAGGCCAGGTTGCTTAAAATAGATTGCACTAAAAAGATTGTACAACAAAAAGTTATCCTTCTGGACTGGCCTGGAATCTCACCGGCATTAATCCTGTTGGGAACTTGTGGTCTATATGCAAGGCCAGATTGCTTGAAATTGATTGTACAACAAAAATATTACCCTTGTAGACTGGCCTGGAATCTCACCGGACATTAATCCTATTGGGAACTTGTGGTCTATATGTAAGGCCAGATTGCTTTAAATGGATTGTATAACAAAAAGATTACCCATGTAGACTGGCGTGGAATCTTACGGGACATCAATCCTATTGATGGGAACTTGTGGTCTATATGTAAGGCCATATTGCTTAAAATAGCTTGTACAAAAAAGATTGTACAACAAAAAGGTTACCCTTCTGGACTGGCCTGGAATCTCACCACACATTAATCCCGTTGGGAACTTGTGGTCTATATGCAAGGCCAGATTGCTTGAAAGGGATTGTACAACCAAAAGATTACGCTCGTGGACTAGCCTGGAATCTCAGTGTACATTAATCCTATTGGAAACTTGTGGTCTATATGTAAGGCCAGACTGCTTGAAATCGATTCTACAACAAAAAGATTGTACAACAAAAATATTACGCTTGTAGACTGGCCTGGTATCTCACCGGACATTAATCCTATTGGGAACTTGTGGTCTATATGCAAGGCCAAATTGCTTAAAATAACTTGTAAAAAAATTGTACAACAAAAAGGTTACCCTTCTGGACTGGCCTGGAATCTCACCGGCCATTAATCCTCTTGAAAACTTATGGTCTATATGCAAGGCCAGATTGCTTGAAATGGATTGTACTACAAAAAGATTACCCTTGTAGACTGGCTTGGAATCTCACCGGACATTAATCCTATTGGGAACTTGTGGTCTATATGTAAGGCCAGATTGCTTGAAACTGATTGTACAACAAAAAGATTTTACAACAAAAAGAGTACCCTTGTAGACTGGCCTGGAATCTCACTGGACATTAATCCTATTGGGAACTTGTGGTCTATATGAAAGGCCAGATTGCTTAAAATAGCTTGTACAAAAAAGATTGTACAACAAAAAGGTTACTGTTCTGGACTGGCCTGAAATCTCACCGGACATTAATCCTGTTGGGAACTTGTGGTCTATATGCAAGGCCAGATTGCTTAAAATGGATTGTACAACCAAAAGATTACCTTTGTGGACTGGCCTGGAATCTCACCGCATATTAATCCTATTGGGAACTTGTGGTCTATATGTAAGGCCAGATTGCTTAAAATCGATTATACAACAAAAAGATTGTACCACAAAACGATTCACGCTTGTAGGCTGGCCTGGTATCTCACCGGACATTAATCCTATTGGGAACTTGTGGTCTATATGCAAGGCCAGATTGCTTAAAATAGCTTGTACAAAAAAAATGTACAACAAAAAGATTACCCTTCTGGACTGGCCTGGAATCTCACCGGCCATTAATCCTGTTGGGAAGTTGTGGTCTTTATGCAAGGCCAGATTGCTTGAAATTGATTGTACAACAAAAAGATTACCCTTGTAGACTGGCCTGGAATCTCACCGCACATTAATCCTATTGGGAACTTGTGGTCTATATGTAAGCCCAGATTGCTTAAAATCGATTGTACAACAAAAAGATTGTACAACAAAAAGCTTACCCTTGTAGACTGGCCTGGTATCTCACCGGACTTTAATCCCATTGGCAACTTGTGGTCTATATGCAGCGCCAGATTGCTTAAAATAGCTTGTACAAAAAAGATTGTACAACAAAAAGATTACCCTTCTGGCCTGGCCTGGAATCTGACCGGCCATTACTCCTGTTGGGAACTTATGGTCTATATGCAAGGTCAGATTGCTCAAAATCGATTGTACAACAAAAAGTAAGATAATTGAGGCTGTCATTCAGGTGTGGTTTCGAGATGACAAAATCAAGGAGGATTGCAAGAATCAATTGCCAAAACGAGTTGAAGCTGCAATAAAAGCAATAGGAGGACATATACCCTATTGAATAATACTAAAAAAATTCATAAGCTAGTACTGTTTGTATTTTGTTCCTTTAAATAGACAACATTTGACGTAAATCCGCCTGTGTTCACATTCATTTGCCAACACTGTATGTTTGTCAAACTCAAAAGTCACCAATTTTTAAATGCTTGATACAAAGATTGCTGCTGATGCTGACTTTATACCTTTTTGGACCTGCGTATTACGTTTTTACATAATCATGCACAAGTTTCTGGAAACAGTTATTTGCCCTTTCCTCAAAACATATATATATATATATATATATATATATATATATATATATATATATATATATATATATATATATATCCTTTCTGCAGTCAGTAATTCAAGGATGATCTTCTTTTAAGTACACTTGGAGAACCCAAATCACCACAACACATCTTTTTAAAGACCTGACGATCGGTTCACTAACAAAGTTAGCGTCATCAGAGGATGAAACTTATTCATCCTCTGATGACGCTAACTTTGTTAGCCAAACAATCACCAGGTCTTTAAAAAGATGTGTTGTGGTGATTTGGGTTCTCCAAGTGTACGTATCAGTGCTCATCACAGGTTCCAATCTTCACTTAATGGTCTTCTTTTGTTGTTTATAACAAACCCAAGACAAATTGTTAAAATTGCCATAAAAGTTGTTTTTGCTTTTATTATTTACGTATTTTAGTGAATTTTTATTTCAAAAAATTCACTAATAGAGAGGTATTGATGGTGAGACTTTGAAAAATTTTTTTCAAATGAGCGCGAACTAGGACACCTAGAACCCATATCTGGGTCAGTTTCGATTTTTATATGTTTATATATATATATATATATATATATATATATATATATATATATATATATATATATATATATATATATATATATATATATATATATCTATGTATGTATCCAACCGATAACTCAAAAAATAACTAACCTATTTTGATGAAACTCGGCAAGTACCTTTGTTTTTTTAATGGCTTGGATGAGTTCGTTAGCCAGGAAAATCCAACAAGGTTTTCCGGAAAAATTTTGAGTTTTCTTTCGAAAAACATTTTTCCGAAAATTACAAAGTTATTTTAATGAAATTTGACGGATATGTTGCCTTGCAAAAGACCTTGCTACGCACCAAAATTCAACTTTTTAAGTTTATAAAAAATTGAGTTATTCAATTTTTTTTTTAGAAAATTTTTTTTTTCTTCGTACAAAGTTATTTTAATAAAAGTTGGTAAGTACGTTGCCTTAGGAAAGACCTTACTACATACCAAAATTGAACTTTCTAAGTTTATATAAAATGGAGTTATTTAAATTTGAAGCATTGAATAATAATTCACTACCATAACGCACTTGCTGCATCCCGAACTTCTTTTTTTTTTGGAAACGATAACTTTAATCATACCTTTCATGTAGAGGATTACGTTAATACATTATTAATCAACCCTAATTTTATTTTTAGTGTAATTTTGACGTCACCAATATTTTTAGCCATCATGTCGGCTGTCCTGACATTTATTTCTTTATATTAAGCCGCTAGTGACGTGGGTGACTAAATAACATATTGAGGTGAGAGTGATTGAACCGTTATTTGAGTAAAAGTTCATCGTAGCATAAAAAATCGACTATCGGGAAACCGATGCGTGTAATAATGGGTCACCAACCTGAAAATGATACATTTTGTTCCGGGGTTTCATTTCGGTAGCTTTTTTTATTTAAAGATCAATATATATATATATATATATATATATATATATATATATATATATATATATATATATATATATATATATATTTTTAGTGAATTTTTATTTTAAAAAAATTCTTATTACTCTGGATAAATCTCGATATGTGTTTCGACTATGTAATTGGTTAATATCTAGGCTATTAAGTAACAAACACAAAAAATTAAATGGTCATGAACGCTTAGAGTTCAGTAAATCGAAGGAAATAGGCGACTGCTCACATAATATGATGCATTTTAAATCGCAGAAATGAAACTTTGTTTTTTTTTAATTTTTTGATTTCAACAACACACCACGAGGGCTTACAGCCTAAATACTATCGTACCGTGGGTGTCGACAAGGAGCAACGAGGCAACTTGTTAATTGTGGACTTGAAGGTTTGGAGGTTCGGAGGAGAAGGAAAAACATGTGCCGGTAAGGAATTCCACAATTTGGAAGTCCTCGGTACAAAAGAGCGGGCATAACAAGATGTTCTATGTCTGGTGACCTGGACAGTAAATGGGTGCATTCGCTCTGTTCCCCTGTTGGGGGCAACAGGTGGAGGAACTATGGAAGAAAGCTCCTCTGAGCAGTGCCCGTGCAGATATCTATAAAAGAGAGAGGTCTATAACGGCACGTCGGTGGGCAAGGGATGGCAGCCTTTGGGTGAGGGTAGGGTCACCGATAAGACGTATAGCTCTCTTCTGAATGGAGTCCAGGATAGCGAGTGTAAAAGCGGCAGCAGCACCCCAGTTGTGGGAGCAGTATTCGAGGTTCGGTCTTATATGTGGAGTATATAAGGTATAGTGATTAACTGGTGAAAAGTATTTGCGAGCCCGGAAGAGGAAACCTAATTTCTTAGCAGCCGCTTCTGCGAATAACGTGACATGTTGGTGCCAATTGAGACAAGTGAAAAGGACTCATTACTTTGAATAACTTGGTTGTTTATTGTGATGGGTCTAGGGCTGGTGTATCCCTTATGAGAAAGAAAGCAAGACTGTGATTTGGTGGGGTTGAATTGTACAAGATGTCTACTTCCCCAGTCTAATATTTTTTGGAGATCCACGGAGACAGAACCCACCATGAGTCTGCGATCCTCATCTAATTGGGCTAAAGAGACAGGCTTAGAATATTGTATATTTGAGTGGAGGGTGGTGTCGTCCGCGTAACTGTGAACTGGGTTGGATGTGCTAGAGAGGAGGTCATTAATGTGGAGAAGAAACAAAGTAGGGGCTAAAGCTAAAGCTGATATATGGTTATGATCTTTAATACGTTATTCAACGAGGCATAATTCAAAAAGTAATCAAGCGATTTTGATGAAACTCGAAAAGTACCTTTCTTTTAATAATAGCTTAGATGAGTTCGTTAGCCAGGAAAATCGGACAAGGTATTCAGGAAAAATTTTGAGTTTTCTTTCGAAAAAAATTTGTTGCTCCGAAAATTACAAAGCTATTTTAATCAAATTTTGTGGACATGTTGCCTTGGGAAAGGCCTTACTACATACCAAAATTAACTTTCCAAGTTTATAGAAAATTGAGTTATTCAAATTTGAAGCATTTAATGAAAATTCACTACCATAATAGTTTTCTTTGTCGGTATTATTGTTAGATAGCTATTTACTTTTTATAGTTCAATTTTCGCCTCGGAAAATTTTTCTGTCATAAAAATAATAAGGTTAGTTTGGGCAATTGGCATAAAAATGGCCTTAACATACACTACCATAATAAGCACTAAATTTTAAGTTTTTAGCACAATGAAAAGACTAGATGCAGCAAGTGAATTGTGGTTGAGAATTTTCTTTAAAAAATTAATAAGTATATTCTTATTAAGCTAAAAGATTGGAATTCCGTAAAGGGCGAAACTTATTACACAGGAGAAAACACACAATGGCTAAGCCAGAGAAGAAGTCTCTACATCTATTTTTAGATAGTATAATCTTTTGAGTAACAGCCGCGGTGGTCCAGGGGTAAGAACGAGTGTACCTAAACCGAAGGGTACTGGATTTGAATCCCAGGATTCCTCTCGCACTTTTTCAGTACATAATGTTAAAGTACCGTGGTTGTCGCAATGTATTTTAGCAAGTGGGATGTCTGCACTTTCCGCCCTTCGGAGGGGGCGTAATGCTGTCGATCCCGTATCCATGTGATGTTGGGCACGTTAAAGATCCATACCCACTTTACAGAAAGGCAAAATTTCGACAAAATTGATAGTGGGATGAAACCGCTCCTTGGCGTCGATGATTAGCCACAGTCGCGGAAATATAACGATGTTAATGTGCAAAAAAGTTTCTATAGTAAAAACCTATGTACCCAATTTTATAAAAATAACTTTATTATTTGCGGAGAAACAAAATATAAGTAAAAATCAAAACAGCAAAAGCAATTTACATAAAAAAATAGACTTGCCAAGATATAAAAATTCAATTTTTCTTTATTAATTTGCTAAAAAAAATTGTATTTACAAAAATTTTTTAAACAACTTTTCAAGGACTTCGCTGAATTTCCGAATTATTTTTTGCAAAAATTCGCTAAAAATAATTTACTCAAGGAGAATTCGCTTAAGAAATATATAAATGTATATATATATATATATATATATATATATATATATATATATATATATATATATATATATATATATATAATATAAATATTTTTACAAGAAAATTCATTAAAAAAATCATTTAACATTTTTCACAAAACTTCAGTAAGATAACCTTTTCCATAAACGTCACTAAAAAAATTTAAATACTCTTTATCACGAAAATTCGGTAAGAGTGAAAGAAAAGGTATGTATTGTGTGTTTTGTTTCTTTAACGTCGGCCCATTTCCGCGACTAAGGCCAATCACCGACGCCAGGGAGCAGTTTCACCTCAATATCATGGAAATTTGGCCGAACCCGTGCCTTTCTGTAAGGAGGGTAGGGATATTTAACGTGACCAACATCGCATGGACACGAGACCGACAGCTTTACGCCCCCTTCGAAGGGCGGAACGTGCAGAGATTCAACTTGCTCAAATACAATGCCAGAACCTCGGTTGATGTTAATGTTACAGTTTGCACTGAAAAAGTGAAAGGAGTACCCTGGGATCAAACCCAGTACCCTTCGATTCAGAGGCACAGGTTCTTACCACTGAACCACCGAGGTTCTTAAAAAGGTAACAAAATAGTATTAACATTACAAGGATACTATGACCTGTGCCTAGCAAATCAATTTCAATCCAATCGTTACCTTAAGAATGTAGTCCCTGATTGTATACTTGAAATCTCATTCATTTTTAAACGCCTACAGCTCGACATTCCTTAAGCTGCAAACTTAATATTTGGCACGTATTTATAGCCTATGTAACGTATATACTCAACTTTATATTAAAATAGCTAACAAACGATTAAAATAATTATTTTCAAAGACACATTTTTTAAGTGCCTAGAATTAGACATTCCCTATAGCTACAAACTTAAAATTTGATGAGTATTGTACCAAAATTTAGAGTTAATTAATTTAGAGTTAATATAGCGAAAATAACGACATATATACATCAACCTATTACGACGTATTTTGTTTAACATTTTTAATTTAAAAGAAGTATTTCCAAGAGAAAGGAATCTATAAAATCAGTTTGCTCATTTAAAACAAGGCAACCATTGTCGTGTGTGTGCCCTTTTACTTCCAAAGCTTCAAAAAAGTCATGTTTCCGCTTGTTATTATAAACTTATAGTGGCTCTATGGAGTTATTCGCTGTGGGCCTATTACAATTGTTCTTATGGTTATTACCGTTATAAGTCGATTAATTCTTTCATGTAAAATATTGACAGTAGGTATAGATGGTTAGATGGTATGTTCTGGCACATCCCCATGGCCAATACGGATGAGTGTGACGTCACAGTGACGAAACAAAGATTGGGGATGTGTAGAGTTTGACCAGAGGTCTAACCTAAGATGACGTATTCCAAGATGGCGGACAAAAGGGCGGCTCTTGGCATGGAAATAACAAGAATGTGACGTCATTTCTTGAATATTTTGTTATCGACCTTCGTTCGTTTTCTCAAGTCGCTCTGTTGCTTTTTGTTTTTGTTTTTGATAAATGGCCTTATAAAATGGAACTATTTCTTGCAATCGTTTATTGTTATATTCTTCAAAGACCGTTTGATGGGGATCGATAGGTGGTAAATCGTCGTATGGACCATAAAGAAGTTTAAAAGGAGAGTGACCCGTCGAAGAATGTATTGATTGGTTATAGATTAAAACAGCTGTGATCATAAGAGATTGGGGACTTTCGTTAGGATTTTGTATTTTAAGGACACGTATCTTTTCTAAAAGTGTTAAATGTAGCCGTTCTACTGGCGAATTAGAATTAGCATTTTGAGCGGTAGTAACGTGTAAATCAATTTTGAATATTGAACAGAACTCTTTGAGTATGGAATTGTCAAATTCGCGGCCTGGGTCTAAGCGGGTAGTTATGATGAGAAAAGAAGTGACGGAGCTTATTTACTTTGGTCAGTGCTGTAGTATCTATGACAAGAAAGTGATGAAACAGAGATGGCTGTCGAAAAGAATGTGACAGAAGATCTAGATAGATTTTTGTCCATCTTCTTCTTCTTATTTTCAAATCTGGATCCGCCATATTGGATTACGTAATCTCATTCTAGATCTCTTGTGACACTCTATCCAACCGCGATGTCTGTTTCATCTTTGACGTCACATTATTCTTATCTCCATGCCAATAGCCGCCATCTTGGATTATGTCATCTCAGGTTAGACCTCTTGTCAAACTCTCAACATCCACCATCTTTGCTCCGTCACTATGACGTCACACGCATGCGTATTAGCCATGGGGAGGTGCCAGAATAAAGCATCTGTACCTACTGTAGTAGGTATGTCAATATATTGATATACATCACAGACATCGGTCATTTTTATTACATTTGCTATTTGATCAAAACACCATAACATAGCAACGAGTTTTTATTTATAGTTGTGTGGAATACGTATAAATACATTAATTTTCTCCCGTCTGATAGTCAAACAGCAAAACCAGTTACAGAAAAGAATAACAACATTTGTGAAAATGTTTCAAAGATCGTTCATTAAACAACAACATTATAATTACAATAAAAAATTAACATTATTTAACAATTAAAGTAACTACAGTTTACTACTTGACATTCAGAGCATGCGTTACAAAACATAACAGAACGATGCGATAAAACAAAAAGCGTGTTTACTTGATGGTAGACGACGTGACGTTAGATGTTCTCTTGTTTTGTTGTTATTTTGTTTTTAACTTTCTTCGCTTCATTGATCAAGCAGAATTCTATGAGGATGTGGAACAGGAATGAGCAAACATAATGAAGTGTAACAGTTAACAGAAAAAAAGGCTACAATACGATTAGTTGAGAATACGCTCGAGTGACGTCAGATGTGTTAACACATGGCTTGATCCATGACGTAGAATTTTTCCATTTGTAATAGATCTTGGTGAATTTTCGTAAGAAAATTCACTAACATCAGGTAACGACATTCGAACCTTCAAACAGAAAATATTTATATATTGGTGAATTTTCTTAAAAAAAATTCACTAATGAGGAGATCCCGACTTTTGAATTAAAATTTTTTTTTTCAAATGAGCGCTAATTAGGCCCCCCAGAACACATATCCGGGGTCAGTTTCAGTTTTTACATGTTTATATATATATATATATATATATATATATATATATATATATATATATATATATATATATATATATATATATATATATATATATATATATATATATATATATATATATATATATATATATATATATATATAGGTATCACAACGATAACTCAAAAAATAATGGGCCGATTTTTATTAAATTTGGTGAGTACCTTCCTTTTGCAAATGGCTTGGATAAGTTCGTTAGGCAGGAAAATCGGCCCAGATTTTCCCGGAAAATTTTGTGTTTTCTTTCGATTTTTTTTAATCTCTGGAGTTAACAAAGTAAGGGCAACCAAATTTGGTAAGCGGGTTTATATCCTTATGTGTAAGTTACGTACCAAAAAGTTATAGGCATTTAAAGAAAAATAAATTAGGGTTTTCCTCAAAACGTCAAAGTGGCGATTTAAAACGTCAACATTGGCAATATTTAGGCAAAGAACTTGAATCTAATACGGGCTATGGAAATAAAATGTCTCAAAAAGAATGTTTTACAAACCCTGAAGTCTCAGTTTCAATCGTCATTGTCCTTCATTTTACAAAAATGTTTCCAGAAAATTCATTTCAAATAGACCCTATCTCTGATGCTTGGCAGTAGCCTTAGCTATAGAGTTTATCGTTTAATGGTATATAATTTTTGTCGAATTTTCGTAAAAAATCAATAAAGTTCAATATATCCGTTATTAGACAAGATATGAAAAAAAAATGTATAATAATTATAGGGTGTCTTGAGCTACATCTTAAAAATTGTTTCTACAATCACAGGGTGGCCCATAAGTCGTTGGTGATACAATATTTTTTTTTAATCAAACACGCCTTATATTATTGCATTTTTGCATTTTCCATCGAAATATAATGCATGTTTATAAGAAAAGAAATTCTGGACGCAGCAAGTGCGTTAGGGTAGCTAATGCTTCATATTTGAATAGCCCAATTTGCTATTAACCTATAAGGTTGACCAAGAAACAAATTTTTTTGGGAACACTTTAAGTTTACTTTCGGAAATTTTTGTACATTTTCAAACAATAAAGTTAGTTTGATGAAACATGGCACATTGTTTTTACTATATAGGTTATACTGGTAACCAAATTTGATACCTGCTTTCTTACAGAAACACATACATATTTGCTATTAAAAATATTTTTATGAAAATTCACTACCATAACGCACTTGCTGCGTCCAGAGTTTTTATATAATAAGCTAGCGACTTCAAAATAAACAGGAATTGAATGCGCATAAAACCTAGCCCCCCACTCCCTTTCTATCACTGTTTCATTTAATGTTCAGTAAGGTGAACTTCAGATTTATCATACACAGGGTCTTTGTTTGTTTGTTTTTGTCTGTTTTTTTCTCGTCTTTAACACCGGTCTATTTCCGCGACTATGCCCAATCACCCACGCCTGGGAACAGTTTCACCTCACTATCCTGGAAATTTTGCCGAACTCCTGCCTTTCTGTAAAGATGGTAGGGATATTTAAGGTACGCAACATCGCATGGACACGGCACCGATGGCTGTACGCCCTCTCCGAAGGGCGGAAACTGCAGACATTCAACTAACTCAAATACACAATGTCGATTGATGTTAATTCTAGAGGAATTCTACAGTGAAAGGGGAACCTTGAAAACTGAATCCAGTACCCTTCGGTTCAGAGGCACACGTTCTTACCCGTGGACCACTAAGGCTGTTACTGTAAATATATACAAACAGATGTAGAGACTTCACTGGCGCAGCAATTCTGTGTTTTCTTCTTTATAACCAGTTTCGCCCTTTTACGGAATTTTCTATCTTTCAGCTTAATAAAAATGTACTTATTAATAAAATTCCCTACCATAATTCACTTGCTGGGTCTAGTCTTTTGCATTGTGCCAAAATCCTAGAATTTAGTACTTTTTATAATAGTCTATGTTCAAGCCATTTGCCCACCATTTGTCAAAAGTAACCTTTTGTTTTTATAAAATAGAAAGTGGATAATAAAAATTTTGAAAAAAAAAATTTGGCCACGGTTGCTCTATAAAAAAGAAGAAAAGAATCACAAATGTCAAAATGTATTATATTGTTTTCGAAACATTAATCAAATCTTCTTAAAAACGATCGTTTACCATTTGCCGATGTTTCTTGCATCACTGCCCTAGTCGCACCAAAAATGCGAGCCATCAGGTCATCTAAATTATTTGGCTGCTCTTTGTACTTTTTTTCAGGTGATCTCGTTAGATAAAGTCGCATGAGCTTAAGTCAGGCAACCGAACTGGCCAGTCTATTTCTCTCTGACGCCCAATCTATCTATTCGGGACCACGTTGTTGAGGAGCTGTTCCATCTTACTGTAACGATACTTTGTGACAGTCACCAAAGTGATTTTGTAGTTATGTCACGACACCATCTGTTAATGGATATCAGTTTTTTCAAGTCAAATTTCGTTCGGTAGAAAATTTGTGAATTTTTAAAAAAATATTCACTAATGAGGATATCCCGACCATTGAACTTAAAAAAAATATTCTTCAAATGAGAGCGAAATAGGCCCCCTAGAACCCATATCCAGGACCAGTTTCAATTTTGATATGTAATACAATTTTGTTTCCGTTTTAGTGAATGTTCTTTACAAAAAAAATCTCTAATGAAGAGATCCCAAGTTTTGAATTTTGAAAACATTTCTTCAAATGAGCGCGAACTAGGCCCCCTAGAACCTATATCTAGGGTCAGTTTCAATTTTTATATGTTTATATATATATATATATATATATATATATATATATATATATATATATATATATATATATATATATATATATATATATATATATATATATATCATACCGATAACTCAAGAAAATGTTCAAATTTGCTGGGTACCTTCCTTTTGCAAGTGGCTTGGATAAGTTCGTTATCCAGAAAAATATACCCAGGTTTTCCCCGAAAAAATTTTTTTCGGAACAAATTTATATCTCCGTAAATAACATAGTCAGGCCAACCAAATTTGGTACGCGTGTTTGCAATATAAAGAGTGCACATTTGTACCAAAATTTAGGTCTGCAAGTTTTAAGATAAAAAGTTATAGGCATTTAAAGAAAAAAATTGGGCTTTCCTCAAAACGTCAGAGTCGCGATTTGAAACGCCAGAGTCGCGATTTGAAACGTAAAAATTGGCAACATTTATTTAAAGAACCTAAAACAAATGCGGATTATGTAAAGAAAATGTCTCAAGAAGAGTTTTTGTTACCCTTAAGTTTTAGCTTCAACTCTCACTGTCCTACATTTTGCTAAAATATTTCCAGAAAAGTCACTTCAAATAGATCATTTTTCTGCTGCTTTGGCGGTCGTTTTAGTTATGTTTATGGTTTAACGATCTATAATTGTTAGCAAATTTTCTCAGAAAAAATTCGTTAATGAGGAAACCGCGGCTTTTGAATTATAAAAGGATTTTTTTCAAATGAGTGAAAACTAGGCCCCCTAGAATCCATATCTGAGTTTAGTTTCAGTTTTTATCTGTTTACATTTATGCATGGTGACGCATTTCTACAGTAAAGCTCAATATGATTGTTATTTTACAAGATACGAGAGAAAATTGTATACGTTAATTATAGGGTGGTTTGAGCTGCATCTTATAAAATTATTTTCTGAATTATTCGGTGGCTCAGAAGTCGTTGGTGACACCTAAAGTTTTTTTTTGAAAACCCTTATATTATTGCATTTTTGCATTTCTTTTATCGAAATATGATGCGTTTGTAAGAAGAAAATCATGACGCAGTAAGTGCGTTTTGGTAGTAATGTTCATTAAATGCTTGGCATTTCAATAACTCAATTTGCTACTAACCTAAGGTTTGTTGGCTGGGAAACCAGTTTTCTCTGAAACATTTTAAGTTTATTTGCGGAAAATTTTTGTACATTTTCAAACAATAAGCTATTTTGATAAAATGTGGTACATTCTTTCTACTATATAGGTTATACCGGTAACCAAATTGATACCTTCTTGCATTAAAGACACATATTTGCTATTAAAAACATTTTAATGAAAATTCACTACTATAGCGCACTTTCTGCGTCCAGATTTTTTTAGTTCTTTATTCAATAATTTTAATAGCTTAGATTAAGTACATAATTTTTAATCATGTCAAACCTCGACGTGTTGACGTTTAGAAGTAATAATTTAAAAAAAAAAACTCTGGACGCAGCAAGTGCGTTATGGTAGTGAATTTTTATTAAATGCTTCAAATTTGAATAACTCAATTTTCTATAAACTTAGAAAGTTTAATTTTGGTATGTAGTAAGGTCTTTCAGAGGGAAAGATATTCACCAAATTTCATTAAAACAACTTCGTAATTTTTGGAGAAAAAAATTTTTTTCGAAAGAAAATTTAAAATTTGAATAAGTCAATTTTCGATAAACTTTGAAAGTTGAATTTTGGTACTTAGTAAGGTCTCCTCCAAGGCAACATATATAGTAAATTACATCAAAACAGCTTAGTTATTTTCGGAGACAAATTTTTTTTTGAAAGAAAACTCAAAATTTTCCCGGAAAACCCCATCTGATTTTCCTGGATAACGAACTCCCCCAATCCATTATTCATTGAAATCGGTTAATTATTTTTTAAGTTATTAGACGGATACATACATACATACATACATACATACATACATACATATATATATATATATATATATATATATATATATATATATATATATATATATATATATATATATATATATATATATATATATATATATATATATATATATATATATATATATATAAATTGAAATTGACCCCGGATATGGGTTCTAGGGGTCCTAGTTCGCGCTCATTTGAAAAATTTTTTGAAAAGTCTCACCATCGATCCCTCTAATAGTGATTTTTTTAAAATAAAAATTCACTAATAATCTCTGATGTAAATGCAATTCAAACGTAAATAATAAAACAAATGAATATTTGCATCTGTAGTTAATTACTACATGCATTTTGCTTTTGTTTCTGAAGAAGCCACATTTAACGAAACGGTTCATATTATAATTATATAGAGTGAATATCGTAATAATTTGTTTTATCACTATATAATTATATAAATATTTCCCTTCATTATTTAAATTTTTAAAATTAGAATACAATAACAGCCTAAAATTCTTGCCTTTAACTTAAAAGGAAGGGATGTGTATTGTTGATTGAAACTGACTGTCCATTAGGCACGTAATCGCATAACTTCCATGATTTTTCTTTTGGACGCAAGCGATATTAGATCTTATTCATGTGCCAATACCAATACCGACCTGAAGCGATCGCCAGACGTCACATGCATTACACTATACTAAACAAAACTTGCCACTGCCTATCCTCTCATGTGATCCTGATACTAGAGACGAGAAAATCGTTTCGTCGTTTCTACGATTTCTGTGGTAAAAACTTCATGTTAAATATTAAATGCTTCAAATTTGAACAACTCAATTTTCTATAAACTTACAGAGTTTAATTTTGGTGTGTAGTAAGGTCTCTCCTAACGCAAGATATCTACCAAATTTCATTAAAATAACTTTGTAATTTTCGGAGAAAAAAAATTTTCGAAAGAAAATTTAAAATTTAAATAACTCAATTTTTTATAAACTTAGAAAGTTGAATTTCAGTACGTAGTAAGATCTCTCCCAAGGCAACATATATAGTAAATTTCAATAAAACAGATTTGTTACTTTCGGAGAAAAAAAAATTTTTCGAAAGAAAACTCAAAATTTTCCCGGAAAACCCCGTCCGATTTTTCTGGCCAACGAACTAATCCAAGCCATTAATAAAAGAAAATCACTTGCCAAGTTTCATCGAAATCGGTTAATTATTGTTTGAGTTATCAGACGGATACATATATATATATATATATATATATATATATATATATATATATATATATATATATATATATATATATATATATATATATATATATATATATATCTAAACATATAAAAATTGAAACTGACCCCGTATATGGGTTCTAGGGGTCCTAGTTCGCACTCATTTGAAAGAATTTTTGCAAAGTCTCACCATCGATACCTCTCTATTAGTGAATTTTTTTAATAAAAATTCACTAATAACAATTTGTGGAACATTGTGACATGTACGACTGGGCACCATCTCGGTGCGGAACCAGGTAGTATGTTGTCACAACAGCTCCAAATAACACAAAAGGTTATAAAACAGAGACTGTGTACAGGGTGAGCGAAACTCGTTGTACCGACTCTATTGTAAGAGAAGGAAATGCAGTTATTCTGACTCATGTTGATTGCCTGAAATTTGCACATACCGAAAATGAATACCTTTCGATACCAGTCAATTTTACATTCACTGGTTATGCGGAATTGATATAATAGACTTTACAGTAATTCACATAGATATACTGATATGCGAATAGAGAAATGGGCAAAAAATAGAGAATTATCCATGGCAAGTCATGTGCAAACCTTTCATATGTGGAATGTTTTCTAACGGCCAACCTGTTTATTACGTCAAAGTTGGCCATTGGTGTAAAATTACAAAGCACGGGCTGAAGCCGTTTGTCACCCAACAAGTAGACTAAACAACCTGCAACTAAACGTGACCATAAATAATAATAACTAAAACAGAAATGCTGATGTTGATTTCAGTCGATCCTCGCCAATTGAAATCTGATAGCCGAACATGCAGCGCAAGAAAATTGGCGCGCATTATGTAGACGCGTGGATGTGACTAATCTGCAAAAAAAGTTAATCATTCTAGTAAGTCTGTCAAGAATTGTTTTTAATCGAAGATTAGCTGAACTATGCCAAATGCTTTACAAGTCGGAGAATTTTCTTCAGGTCGGTGCACAGGCAATGGTAAATAAAGCAGAAGTAGATTATTGGCATTAAAATATTACGTGAGTGAAACTTACCCAGTCCAAATGTCAAAATTAAAAGAGATACAGGCTGTTTACGTGAGAAATCGAATTTTGATTTTGCTATTCTAGATTTTCTTATTGTTTATCGTTTATTGCCTGCACATAGCCTCTATGCAATACAGTAACACATCCAATAATAATGCGACAGCAGCAAGCAGCAAAACAAATACTCGCAGGAGTTAAAACGCGACTTAACTTCATGGTTAATGGTTCCATCTATCTCGCGTATGCGAGACGTGGAAAAAAATACATGACGTGCATCACAGTAAGTGGTAGTGGACTTCTCCTTTACGTGATAGTAAAGGATTTTTTCACGTCCGAGGAGGTACCACCCCTTACATATAGAGGCCGGTGAAGTTCCAACGGACGTTTCCGGTCCTGGTGCATGAGTTTCCCTTATAAACAAAAATAATAATGACTCCTTCTTGTACAAAAGATTTCGGAGATAAAATACCTCTCCTTTCGGTGGAGGAGGGGTGTGCAGGGGCCGCCAGCATCAAGATTTAACATATCCTTCTCGAATATATGTGGCCTAAATTCTACCATTTCCTCCAGGCTAATAGGCCCCAACTCCTCTTTCTCACCGAAACCCAAATCAGTGCCAAAACAGCCACTAATTGTTTTAATTTCCCGGGGTATGAGCTCCTTACTTCCTTTAGATTGCATGGAGGCGTGTGCGCATACGTTCCGTAGCAATCTAACATACAGCAGACTCTCCAATTTAGAAGCTGGCAGAAAAGAGATACTTTGGATGAAACTCTCTCTCGGGGCTGCAACTAAATTAATTTGTTGCATTTACTGGTCACCTTCTGACAACAACTTTGTCCAGCTCTTCGACTACCTTTCTGAAAATCCGGCCATCTGATATCTGAATAACTTTTCTCTGAGGTCACTATTCTTAATGACTTCAATGACTTAATAAGGAATGGCTAGGATCTTCAAAAACCGATCCACAAGGGAGAGCAGCGGAGGCATTTGCAGTCAGCAATTCTTTAGCCAATATGATTCAGCAACCTACTTACTTTCCTCTCATCCAAACACAGCTCAAATCCCTTGGATCTCCTTCTTACTACAAAACCTAAATGCTATAAGACATCAGTCACTCAGACCACGGCATGGTCACTGCTTCCAGCGCAATGCAACCCGATGTCACACAGACATCATACCCACGTATCGTTTGGTACTACAACTCCGCGAACTGGGACGAATTGCGGTATTACTTTTCCTCATTTCTATGGGCGTCTGTCTGGTTCTCTCATCCTGACCCCTCCGATATCTCACAAAACGTCATCGAAATCATTCAAGCCGGCATGGAATTATTTTCCACGTACACAGAAAACCTCTTCAGCCACTCAAAAGCCCTGGTTCTCTAAATCCTGTGACAAGGGCAGGGTTGAAAAGGTCAAAGCTCGCAAAACGCTTCTACACAATCCCCGTCAAGCACTTAACGACGCAAGAAACCGCTTTGTCGGCATTCTTTCTGAGGCAAAAAAACTCGTTTAATAACCACATCAAAAATAAAGTCCTCTCAAGCTCCAACGGCAGCAAACCCTTCTGTACTCTTGCTAAATCTATTGCAAATAATTTCTGCAAGAGCACGCTCCCACCTCTTGTTTCAGGAGATGAAATTGTTTCTACCGCCCTGGGCAAGGCTGAACTTTTTGCCTCGTTGTCGCCGGCAATTCTACTCTCAACCCACCTCCAAATTTTCAAACACCAACAGTCTTCAATTTCGCGCTTAAAATGACGGATATCATTTTCAAAACTAAAAAGGTACGAAAGATGCTCTCTTCTATTAATACCAGGAAAGCCTCTGGCCTTGACGAGATCCTAGCAATTGTTCTCAAAAAATGCGCACCAGAACTTGCTTCTGTCCTGACTCGTCTGTTTCAGACATCTTACAATAGAGGCATATTCCCTAGTAACTGGAAAACTGCTCGAGTGCAACACGTCCCCAAGAAAGGATCTAAAGCGCTTCCTAGCAACTACAGGCCTATTTCTCCCCTTTCTGTCGTCTCTAAATTGATGGAAAAGTATATAAACCCCGATTTACTAAAATTTCTTGAAAAACACAGTCTATTGCACGACAGGCAGTATGTTTGTCACCAATTCTTGGAACAACTTTATGGAACTACACGGTGAATTCCAGATTGTCGCTCTAGACATATCCAAAACATTCGACCAGATCTGGCATGCAGAGCTGCTTAATAAACTTCCGGCCTATGGCCTACCAGCAAAACTCTGTACCTGGACAACAAATTTCGTCTCCAACAGGAGCATTTCTTTTGTCGTGGATGGCCATTCCTTTAAACTGTATCCAATTAATGCAGGAGTTCCTCAAGGTTCAGATTTAGCTCCTACTTTGTTTCTTCTCTACATCAATGACCTCCTTTCTAGCACATCCAATCCAGTTCACAGTTACGCGGACGAGAGCACTCTCCACTCAACTATACAATATTCTAAGCCTGTCTCTTTAGCCCAATTAGATGAGGATCGCAGACTCATGGAGGGTTCTGTCTCTGTGGATCTCCAAAAAATATTAGACTGGGGAAGTAGAAATCTTGTACAATTCAACACCACCATATCTCAGTTCTGCTTTCTTTCTCATAAGAGATACACCAGCCCTAGACCCATCACAATTAACAACCAAGTTATTCAAAGTAATGAGTCCTTTTCACTTGTTGGCATTCCTGTGGATCGAAATCTCAATTGGTACCAACATGTCACATCAATTGCAGTCACCAGACATAGAACATCTTGTTATGCCCGCTCTTTTGTCCCGAGGACTTGCAAGTTGTGGAATTCCTTGCCGGCACATCTTTTTCCTTTTCTGAACCTCCAAACCTTCAAGTCCAGAATTAACAAGTTGCCTCTTTCCTCCTTGTCGACACCCACGATACGATAGTATTTAGGCTGTAAGCCCTAGTGGTGTGTTGTTGAAATATAAAAAAAAAACATTGAAGTAAATTTCTGTTGCTATTGTCTATTTTTCTTTTTACTTTCTACATTACATGTTATATCCGAAGCATTATTGCTCTTTGGTTTAATAAATTACTATTACAGTATTAGTCGAACTGTACTATACAAACATAGATATTATTCTCGATATTTTAACTGTTCTGTAATCAGAAATCAATAATGCATATATCTGTGTACCACTTTACCTCTTTACTCCATTTCACACAGCATAAAACATCTGACAGTCCTAACAGTTTACATTGCAAATGCAAGGAAACAAACAGCACTTTTATATTATCTGATTTATTTTATGCACAGATAACAGTAAGTTTGGTATTTATTTACACAATGAAGAAAATGAAGAAAGAACCGCAGGTTACGGTTCGTATTTAATGCGAATTCTTCAAGTTTTCCCGCGGACTGTTCTAGGCAAAGAAACCTCAGGTAATCTCTGATGCTGACAATCTTTTAATAAGATGAACTGTTTTATCATTGTGGGAAGTTTTATAGTGTAATAAAATAGTGAGAATTTGAATATACTTCTTTTGTTAAGCAGGAAGTTATAATGTGAAAATGTTATCTAAATAAAATGTGGATGGATTATTAATTCGGAACCACTTTTAATTCAGCATCAATAACAATTTCATTGTTTCATTTTAATTGGACTTAGAGATGTGGCGTATCTTCAGATACAGTTATAATAAATATTTGAGCGGCTTCTTCGTTATTAAGAAGCAAATTGCGAGAAGCTCTATTTGATGGGTGAAAGTTAAGCAAACGCTGGCTGATATGGCGTACTGACGAAATCAAATAGAGGCTATCTTTCTGTGAGTATCAAAACGGAGGCGTTACTTCGATGTTGCTCGACAGCGAGGTTCCAGCTGACACCGCCTTGAGTGAAGCGCTGGCGGGTGTCGGTTTCCAACGAACCCGGTGGGGGTTTAAATTTCTAGATTGTGGGATACGTCCAGATTTTGACTACCCCCCACCCCCATTGTGTGCTTCGAAACGGACAAACAACCTTGTTTGGATGATGCGCGGGAGTGAGACTCGGTGAGATGTCGCCTTGGGTCTAGCACTGACCGGTGTCGGGTCTAGAAAGAACGGGAGAAGACAGGTTGAAATCCCTGGGAGGTCGACTACACCTGGATATTAAGGCCTACGCTCTGAGCTTCACAACCTCGCATGGATGCTGCTCTGTAACGGGATTCCATATGATGCCACCTCGAGTCAAACGCTGACGGACTATATTGCTTCATGCGACATCATTCGCAATACTTCTGGAATTTTTGAGTACGTCAGTCTATAACTCAAAGAGTGGAATTCTGCATTTTAGCAAGAGGAGAATACTTTCAACAGTTTTGATAGGTCTTTCTAGATTTAGAGTTACTTTTAACTTAATAAATTTGATTCAATGTGTAACCGTCCTAAGAAAATCGAAAGTCCCTGCCACAGAATGACAGGGCAACCGTTCAAGAGATTTTTAAGTAAAGGACTATAAAAAACCGAGAGTATTTATTTCGTTGTTATTCGTGAATGATATCTCGCGATTTACCTCAAGTGGATCCAAATGCGGACGACAGTGAGGTCACCATCACGTACTAAACCCTAACCTAAATGTACCTATCTTCCAAATTTATTATTTATAAGATAAAGAACACTTTGTAAGGCTGGAAGATGTTAAGATAATTAAATGCTTACTCGACTTTTATGTTGTTCTGCCCAAAGTCCTAGATTTATGAGATCTTTAGGTCAGAACACTGTTACTGGGATACTTACTTAATTTATCGATATATAGGTAGTAGATATAAAGAATATTCACTTACATCATCAACAGCATTAAAAAGTTTTAAGAAGGGATTGTTGCTCAATTAAGCAGATATTAAAAAAAATGTAAATACTTAAATTTACTGATATAAATTGTTGAAGGAGCAAATTAATTTAGTGCTCCTGGTAAAGTAAAACAAACATTGCATTTTACATAAAAGAAAACAAATAACAAATGTTACAAGAAAGAAACTAACTATTGCAGATGACAAAATAAAAAATAATGGATATCATGTTGTATGTATGTAAATGTAAACGTTCTATGGCAAACACGAAAATGAATATTAAATGTTAAAGTTATTGTCTTTCAATTAGATCTACTGATGTTCTCAAATTTTTAACAGATTAGGTGGAATTTCTAGATATTATCCTGGACAGGTTAGGTCTCATTTTTTGAAGAAAAACTTCTGAGAGAATCTCAGAGTTCACGACGTCAAATCTCTATTTACTGATTACAAATGAAAAATTTAAAACATTTTAAGGTTAGAAAGTTTATAAACAAAATATTGATTAATTTTAAATTAGACAGTGACATTTCTGATTTTACATAAATGACAAAATATTAAGAGAAAAATACCAAATACATTTTTTACAATTGACAATCTCACTGATTAAAGCTTGATTTAATTTTACTGGTTCAAAGTTTATACCGCCAGTTGGTAAAAAAATTGGGTGACGTATGAATGTTACTTTCGTTTGGTTTCCAAAATCACATACACTAAAACTCAAAATGACTTACTTGGGGTGCTCGACCTCAAGGAGGCTCACCGTGATCTCCAAGGTCCCAATTCACCTTTTGATTGATTCCGGAGATGGCATAATTGAACTCAGCAGTTAGTGCCTGCCACAGGCGCTTAATTTCTCCCAATAGAAAAGCCAGGAAGTGGTGGAAAACATTTTCTTAGGTCTCGACCAGACAAATCTTACATGGAGAAGTCAGCAAACCTGGGGCTAAACCTTGATGTACCTGAATATATTCGGAAGTCTCAGACAAGAGGGCTAATTTTTGTTTCGGAACTTGGGATCGAGAATTTGCTTTCAGAAACAAAGTTATTCGTCCGAAAATACGTTGAACAGTTTTCACTGCATAGAACAAATGACTCACTGTTTAATTTCATTGAGTGGAAACTTAGTTTTCACTTAAACCCAGATAAATATAGCTGTAACACTTCCAGACAGCAACGGTAGTCGATATTAATTGCAAAAAGTTTATATTTTAATGGATTTTGCTTTATTTACCCGACCAAAAAAATTGCGCTCTTGCTTGAGATGTTAATTGCAAGGCGCTCGGAACCGGTCTCCTCATGTGCAGGCATTGAACGCGCCTCGCTTGCTGCTTTGGCGCGTTTTCCCTAACGGTCGTTCGTGATCTCCTTCTAGCTTCATGTGTCGGAAGGAGGTAGAGCGAAAGATCTACTTTTTAATGCGAAAACTCCGCGACCTACTCCTGGGTTCATGATCCTTGTAAGAGAGACAGATATTATCAAACTACCCTCGATACAGAATGGATGCGGCCCAACGGTTATTGCCTGACGACGACCTATTACATCATGATGACGTCAGCTGTACTTTATCGAGAAGCTTCCAGAATAATACGGCGCTTTTCCCTAATAAAATATTCTCTCAATATTTGAATTCCAACGTACATAAACGGAACGCAGTAGTACGGGTGTTACGATGTAAACTTATTAGTGAATTTTCAATGAATAATTTTGAAACTAAAATTTGAATTGCTTTTTAGAAAAAAAGTTAGCTGCTACTAGTTAAGCTTCTTGGGGGTTTTCTTTATGTCAGTAACGTAGTAATGATGGTGAATAAAAACACAATCGTTACAAATGTTAAGAATTGTTAAAGATGGTTGATTACTATAACGCTTGATTATTGTTGAACGCAAAGGAAGTAGGGGACCTCCTTTGCGTTCTTAAATTGTATGGATGGCTATTTTTGGAGATTAATCGAAAACGATGCAAGATACGAGAGTAATGCGGAGAACCAAAAAGATAAAGAAATGGAGAGAAAATTCAAATTTTCTATCACTATTCATACAGGGAGCTTCAAAAAAAAGTTACGAAGCATAAAATAGTACATCACCCAAGAAAACATAAGACACTGCATATGACGACCGACGATTTCAACATTGTTGTAGATGCTCTTAAATAAACTAGGTGTACCAAATTTCCAAAATGTATCTCAAGACATACAAGAAAGAAACGAAAAATATGAAACTTTGCCACCCTGTATATCACAAATGGTGCGTTTTTGACCATGAGTCGATTAATATTTTTGTCTTATTTTGCAGAGTACTATCACTCCCTGAAATATCTGCATGACGTTTGCACTTTACATGATGGATTCACTTAAAATGTTTACATAATAAATTGGTATATAACATGTCGTGCTCTTTATTCAACAGTGGGGAGTTATGTAACAAAAGCATTCTAAATGAAGTAACCTGCAAAAATGTAAGTCCATGACAAAAAAAAAGCTTGCTAAAAGATAGATTCTTTATCATCTGCGTAATAAAAATACGCCCGTTACATCGCTCTAACCTTCTGGGGAATATTAGATGGGGTGGATATTTTATGGTAATAAATTGGTTCGGTATCTGTCCTTTAATAAAAGGTCAAACCAAGAAAATATCCATTGATTTTCCACACAGTGGACATTCGATATTTATAAGATTGTGCACCTGGTCAGTTCTTATCAACGTGTAGCTGATAAAGTATTAGTAGTTTGATAAAAAATAAATTAGTTTGATGGATGTATAGTGTAACTGTATTGTTAGCGAAAAAATAAGGAACAAACTTAATGTTATTTGCATGTCTACGAGCTTGTAAACAGAAGTTAGTACCTAAGTGTAAAGTCGTGTGACCTTTTCTATTATCGGTTGATTAATTATTTATTCGTCAGAAGGATTGCTAATTATCTATTAAACAGCGTACTAAAGAGCGTTTTGATATGAAAGACAAATTTCTTATAAATAATTTGAAACTACAATTAAGTGGTGTGCTGATATTGCGTTATTTTAGTTACAACCACTCGGGTTCCAAAATAAATGATGCGGCTTATGTCTAAAATCGGCTCACAATTCTGAAATAATGTTGTGTATAATCGCAATAAGTTTCCTGCTATATAAGTACATTTTGAGAACCCAAATCACCACAACACATTCATAAAAACCTAACGATCGTTCCACTAACCGAGTTGGCGTCATCAGAGGATGAGTAATTCTAAATATCGTATATCCACAACTCTATTTATATTCTTCTGCAGATAGTCGGTCCCTAACGACTTAGAGAGGTTCGACAACACCAAAAATGAACATATTTCGTTTGGCGGAAATATCTGAATTATTTTAGTGAATTTTCTTTAAATAAAATCACTAACGAGGAGATCGCGACTTTTGAATTAGGAAAAAATTTCTTCAAATGCGCGCAAACTAGGACCCCTAAAATTCATATCCGAGGTCAGTTTCAATTTTTATATGTTTATATATATATATATATATATATATATATATATATATATATATATATATATATATATATATGTTTATTTTTTATGCTGCTTTTAAGTTGGGTAGTGATTTTTTTTAATATATATCTCAGTGCTTTAGGCAGAACTGAATTTGAATTAATTAATAATTTTGTTTAATTTTAGCATAGTCTTTAAGCATTTTACAAGTTGTGGCGTTTTTTTTTGTTGCTTCTTTTTTTAGTGAATTTTTATTTATTCACTAATAGAGAGGTATCGACGGTGAGACTTCGAAAATTTTTTTTCAAATGAGCGCGAACTAGGACCACTAGAACCCACATCCGGGGTCAGTTTCGATTTATATATATATATATATATATATATATATATATATATATATATATATATATATATATATATATATATATATATACATATATATATATATACATATATATATATATATATATATATATATATATATATATATATATATATATATATATATATATATATATATATATATATATGTGTGTGTGTATGTATGTATCCATCTGATAACTCAAACAAAAATTAACCGATTTCAATGAAATTCGGCAAGTGCCTTTCTTTTATTAATGGCTTGGATGAATTCGTTAGCCAGGAAAATCGGGCAGGGTTTTCCGGGAAAATTTTGAGTTTTCTATCGAAAAAATCTTTTTCTCCGAAAATTACAAAGCTGTTTAAATTAAATTTAACGGATATGTTGCGTTGGGAGGGACCTTACTACGTACCAAAATATAACTTTCTAGATTTTTAGAAAATTGAGTTATTCAAATTTTAAATTTTCTTTCGAAAAACATTTTTTACTCCGAAAATTACAAAGTTATTTTATCTAAACTTGGTGGTTATATTGCCTTAGAAAAGACGTTACTACATACCAAAATTAAACTTTTTAAGTTAATAAAAAATTAAGTTATTCAAATTTGAAGCATTTAATAAAAATTCACTACCATAACGCACTTGCTGCGTCCCGAAAATTGTATCTATATATAGCAGTACTTTGTTTGACGTTATGTTTTTATAATTTTATTTATTTTAATTCAGCTTACTTACAATTTTATTTGTAATATATTTTTGTTGTTCTCCAATTTTAGTCTTGTTAGGTTAGGCAGTATTTTAGTTTATGTTATATTTGAATTTTTAAGCTGTTGTCTCGTACGAACAATGGAACATCGATAAATTTCGGTGCAAGTTTGTTTTTTATCTTTGTCATTTTTAAGTGCTCTATATGTGTATTTTTTCTCCATGGAGATACAATGTAATGTGTTATATGTAATTTTCTATCCACTTGGCTTCAGTAAGATAGGGATACTTAACATCCTTTATTCTAATGTAGTAAAAACTATATGAATATTGTAATTATGTACTGTTAAAGGTTATATATATATATATATATATATATATATATATATATATATATATATATATATATATATATATATATATATAGTTGTCAAATGTAAATGTCAAAATTTTTGTGTTGTAATTAATATCAGTATTTTGGAAGAATTTTCTGGTTTAAGAGTGGGAAGTTATTGTAAAATGAGAGCTGAACATTTAGAGTGGTAGTCCAATTGTTAGTGGCAGAAAGGAAGTTCAAAATTATTGAATATTTAACAAAATTGTAAATGTGACAGTAGCAAGATTTGGCAGTTCCCTTTAGACCAGTCAGAAATCAAAATTGTGTTTATTGCAAGCACAAGCATTAAGCTTATTTGTGAAATACATTGTAAAATTATGTACTAATAAATATACTATAAATAAATAAATATACTATATATATATATATATATATATATATATATATATATATATATATATATATATATATATATATATATATATCACACCGATAACTAAAAAAATAATGAGCCGATTTTGATCAAATTTGGTGAGTACTTTCCTTTTGTAAATGGCTTGGATAAATTCATTATCCGGGAAAATCGGGCATGGTTTTCCGGAAAATTTTTGGGTTTTCTTTTGAAAAAAATTCATATCTCCGAAAACTAAAAAGCTATGGTAACCAAATTTGGTACGCTGGTTTCTGTCATAAAGAGTATCCTTCGCACCAAAATCTATATCTAGGTTAAAAGACAAAGAAATTACAAGCCTCTGATTAAAAAAAAAGTTGAAACGTCAAAATTGATATTTTTGGTAGTCGTACATTAGCGCATTAGCGCTTTGTGCGTTAAAAATACGGCTCGAAATGACTAACAAGCGCCTAGATCTGTGTCACAGCCGTCATTTTCCTTCATTTCGTTTAAATATTTAAAAAAATCAATTTTAAACAGAAATTGTATGGTGTAAATAATCAAGTCGTTAGAAAATTAATATACTAGAGTATATACCTGTTGGTAGATAGATCTGTCATGTCACCAATGGCCGGGAGGTGAAGGAAGCAGGGTGAATTTGATAACGAACTCATATAACACGCGATCTAATCTCAGTTAGTGATTTCATTTTTTTTTAAGTCTTATTTCATTTTACCGTTGTCTGATCGGATTGTGTAATTCCGATGAATTTTTAGCGAGTTTTTGTATGACAAATTCAATTAGGACGAGATGAAAACATTTAAGACTTAATTCAATTTGAATAGCACATCTGGTTGTTTGTTATTGCCCTAACTTAGCGAAACTGTTCCATACTTAATAGCGCCGTAGACTTTTCCCGTGTCTACCCAAGTGCTTGTTCTTTTCTGCCACCGATTTGAATTTTTACTGGACGCAGCAAGTGCGTTATGGTAGCGAATTTGCATTAGAGTTTCAAATTTCAATAGCTCAATATGCTATTGACTTAACGTTCGTTGCAGAGGAACCAGTTTTTTCAGGAACATTTAAGTTTATTTTCGGAAAATTTTTGTACATTTTCAAACAATGAAGTCATTTTGATGAAATATGATACATTGTCTCTACTAAATAGGTTATACTGTTAATTTTTTTAGTCTCATTTCATTTTACCATTATCTGATCAGATTGTGTAATATGTCAGGTCAGGTCAGGTCAGGTGACGGATAATTTATCTAAATATCTTACTTGTGCTAAATATTCTTTGAATCTAATTCCAATAAATCTTTTTTTTTGTCAGATGTATTTAAGATCACAATCTTTACAACTCGTTTCATAAATTCCCGACCCTTTAGCCGTACTATTCCTGTATTTTTGTCGAAAATGTTAGGTGCAAAATGGCTTTTTAAAAAATGCTATCTAGACCCCTCGTGATTCGAAATTTAAATAGTAGGCAAACCAAGTTTTTTTCTGCTTTCTATTGGAATTAGATACAAAGAACATTTAGCACAATTAAGATGCGGTACTACAGACATTCGCTCGACATCTTTGGGATAATAATCAATATAAAAAAGTTCGGGACGCAGCAAGTGTGTTATGGTAGTGAATTTTCATTAAATGCTTTAAATTTGAATAACTCAATTTTCTATAAACTTAGAAAGTTGAATTTTGGTATGTAGTAAGGTCTTTGCCAAGGCAACATATTCACAGTCATTAAAACAGGTTTTTTAATTTTGGGAGAAAAATTTTATTTCGCAAGAAAACTTAAAACCTTCCCGGAAAAGTTTGTCCGATTTTCCTGGCTAACGAACTCATCCGAGGCATTAATAAAAGAAAGGCACTTTCCGAGCTTCATCTAAATCGATTAATTATTTTTTCAGTTATCGGTTAGATACATACATACATACATACATACATATATATATATATATATATATATATATATATATATATATATATATATATATATATATATATATATATGGACGCGCAGGTTGCTAGGTGCCGGCCTGCTAAGCGAGAGGTCCCGGGTTTATTTATTTTAATGAAATTTGGTAGATATATTGCCTTGAGAAAGACAAAATTGAGTTTTTCAAATTTTTAGTTTTCTTTTGAAAAAAATTTTTTTCTGCAAAAATTACAAAGCTATTTTAATAAAACTTGGTGGTTATGTTGCCTTAGCAAAGACCTTACTATGTACCAAAATTAAACTTTCTAACTTTATTGGAAATTGATTTATATAAGTTTGAAGCATTTAATAAAAATTCACTACCATAACGCACTTGCTGCGTCCCGAATTTTTTTAAAATAAAAATTCACTAATAGAGTTGTGGATTCAAGATATTTAGAATTATGTAACCTCTGATGACCCTAACTAGGTTAGTGAAAGGGTCGTCAGGTTTTTCAAAATGTGTTGTGGTGATTTGGGTTTCCAAGTGTGCTTATTAGTGCTCATCACAGGTTCCAATCTTCACTTAACAAATAATACATCTAAATGACTCCTTCTCCCCTATTTGACGACACTACAAACTGAGCTATTGAAGGCGCCTGCCTCTTAAATTGAAGGGCAAGACATTGAACTCTGCTAATGGATGTAACATAATTACGTATGTAGTTCTCAACTATGTATGCACCACTGTTTCTATTCACATAACTGCTCATATTACGACTCGTATAACTAATATGTAATTATTATATTGCTCTGTGCAGTTTAAGCGCACCAGATTATTCAAGTTTCTAGGAGACTGCTCCAACTAATTGAGACGATTTGAGTCAAAAGCGTATATTTTACATGTATTGCATGCAAAGATGAGTCTTCTAATCATAGTTATGAGAGAATACATTTGTTTTACCTCTTCGTAACTGAGAGCATGGCGTCTTTTGACTGTTATGGCTTAGTATGTTAGTCTGGTAGGGCGTGTATTGGATATGTTTTCATAAAAACTAGACCAGCTAAGTTTTCCATGGTTAAAAACCGTGGCCTGTTGTGATTTAGACATGGCATTCCGTCGCATTCACTACTGAGATTCATAGTGATGTCATTTTTTGTTCTAAGCATTACAAAAATACTAATCTCTATCCTGACGACGCAAGATGAGGCTCAAAACACAATTACGTGATTAATCAAACGGTGAAAACACGAGTTCAGTAGGAGATGACAGTGGGGAAAGTCTACCAAGTGTCAAAATCAACAAATTTATGGTACAAAAACGGAATAAATGACACGTAACTTATTCCATTATTGCACCAGTCTATAGCATATGATAACTGATTTTATCTAGTAATTCAATTTCTACTATCCGCACATAAATATCTCATATTTGAATCAGACGAAAGGAGCACATTTTTTAACCAATATCTGTAGTACTAAGTGAGATGTAAGACACGAAGCACGTGACGCCACCTTGTTGCGGAACCAAGTAGTATGTTGTCACGGCAGCTCCAAATAACACAGAGTGTTGAAAATAGAGACTGTATACAACCAACTAACATTTTAGAAAATTGTTAGCCCTGTCCCATTTTTACCCTTATATATATCCTGAAAATTATATATGATAGACCTTCGGTGTATCCCAGTGATCTGTTATTCGCAGAGGCCAATGTGTTGGACATGAGACAGTTGTACTCATATTCTTCCTTGGCATATTATTATAAGCACAAGGATGAGTTTGATATTGTGGATCATACGTATGGAGGGAGAAGAGAACAGTACATGAAGGTTCCTAGAGTGCATAAAACGGTGGGACATAGGTATTATACCTTTATTATGCCAAGGTTGTATAACATACTACCACTAGAAATAAAAAAAATTAAGATCGGAGTTCGTTTTCAGAAGCATGGAAAAATTTGGCTTCTTACAGTACCACGAAAATTAGTGCAAAGTACTGTCGATTTGAAAAACAGCTGATTGGGTTTAGTAGTTGTAATGAAAGGATTGTAGGATATGTGTGCGTGTGTGTGCGTTTAAGAGAAAGAGAGAGAGAGAGAGAGAGAGTATGTGGATGTATGGGGTTGCGAATGTGTGTAGGTAGCTCTCTCTGTGTGGGTGGATGTGTAGGTAGCTCTCTATGTGTGGGTGGATGTGGCGGTAATTTCCGTTTGTTCACTATGAGAGTTTGGTTTTCGGGGCGCATTTCTGCTCACTCACCTACAAGGTAGGCAAATCTATATTGAATTTTGCCGACGCACAGTCTCTGACTCTGTCGGTTTGTTATTATTTGCTGGTGGTGTATAAAAGGGGGGAAACGGGTAACCGTGGAAAAAAATTTGCAATGTTGATATTGTTATTTGTTGTTAAAAATCAGACTGGGTATTGTCGAGTGTCGATTTGAAAAGCCGAACAGTTGGTTTGAAAATTGTAATAGAAGGATTTGCAAAATTGTGTGCATGTGTGTGTGTGTGTGTTAAGAGAAAAAAGAGAGAGAGAGAGAGAGTATGCGAGTGTATAGGATTGCGAATGTGTATAGGTGGCTCTCTGTGTGTGGGTGTATGTGGTGGTAATATTCTTTTGTTCACTGTGTGAGTTTGGTTCGGGACACATTTCTGTTCAATCACCTACAAGGTAGGCAAATGTATGTTGAAGTTTACCGACACACAGTCTCTGACTTTGTCGGTTTCTTATTATTTGCTGATTGTGAAAAAAAAAATGTCAATATTAATTATGTTATATTGTTGCTGTATTGTTTGTTAAAAGCCAGACTGTATATTATCAGTAAATAAATAATTATTATATAGGGACAAAGTATGTAGGACTAGATGCATTCTCACCACAATTAGAACCGTAGACCGGTTAGAGCGAAACCGGTCTACGGTTGTAATTGTGGTGATAATGCATCTAGCCTTACAATATCTGCAGTTATCCCTTTTCGCATACATATGTACACACCCACTTCTTGGACCAGAGATTTCAGTTAAACCAGCTAAGTTTTCCGTGTTTAAAAGATATATTTTTTTTATATATTTCAACACCACGGGGGCTTACAGCCTAAATACTATCGTAGGTTAGGTTAGGTTAGATTGTGAGTGGTCCATATCGGTCCCTCCACCGCGACCATAAGGTCTATTGTGGCTCACGCGTAATGTCTATATTTCGCCCAACAAATCCAGCCTCCTACAGAGGTCGATAACCTTTGCGGGCGAAAGTTGATCCAGATCCTTTGGAGCAAGCTTTACCTTGCCAAAGAGCAGGTGTCTAGTCCTATCCGCTGCCGGACAGGAACACAGCACGTGCTCTGCTGTTTCGTTAAAAAAAAATACTATCGTACCGTGGGTGTCGACAAGGAGGAAAGAGGCAACTTGTTAATTCTGAACTTGAAGGTTTGGAGGTCCGGAGGAGAAGGAAAAACATGTGCCGGCAAGGAATTCCAAAACTTGGAAGTCCTCGGGACAAAAGAGCGGGCATAACAACATGTTCTATGTCTGGTGACCTGAACAATAAAAAGGTGCATTCGCTCTGTTCCCCGGGTAGATCTGTTGGGGGCAGCAGGTGGAGGAACTATGGAAGAAATCTCATCTGAGCAGTGCCCGTGCAGATATCCATAAAAGGGAGAGAGAGGTCACCAACGGCACGTCGGCGGGCAAGGAATGGCAGCCTTTGGGTGAGGGTAGGGTCACCGATGATACGTGTAGCGCTCTTCTTAATGGAGTCCAGGATAGCGAGTGTAGAAGCGATAGCGGCACCCCAGATGTGGGAGCAGTATTCGAGGTTTGGCCTTATTTTTTAAGTATATAAGATATATCTTGTTGGGTTGAGTTCTTGTAGCTCGATAATCGAGCTACAAAAACCCAACCCACCTTTGTTCACCGCTCTAAGGAGTAGGCAGATTGACGTCTCAGAGTTCATGTCCTTACATATTTCCTTTACCTCTTGAAAATGGCTCCAAAGCAGGAACCGAAACGTCGAGTTTTAAATGTTTAATCGGGATCTTTTCATTAGTGAATCTTTTGAAAGAAAATTATCTAAAAATATTAGTTTAAAGCACCGCCGCATATTTAGGGACTAGTAAATGTATTACCAGCTGATGTATTTAAGACATGTTTTCAAAGAATTGCCAGGAAGTAGTCGTCTAACATTAATGCAAAGGATTACTGGCTGTGGGTCTATCTAAGAAAATTGATATCTAGAATGAAACCGGCAGCGCTGCTAAATTTGAAAGACTATTCTAAAGTAAATTAGTACAGTTCAAGTAGAAATGCTTACTACATAATGTTGTGTGCAATTATATAGATTTTTATATATGCATCTCGGAGTAATCACTGTGTACATTTTTAAGCAATTACCTACCTTCACTTTTTACTACCATATTTAAAAAATAATTTTTCATCCTTTTATTTATATTATACAAACTTTATAATGATAGATGTCTGACACTTTCTCCTTTAAATTGCATTTAAATGACCATGTCTAGCTTGAGACAATATACTTAAGTAGCCGCAGCATACTCTCATCTACAATTTCCCTGACTATTAAAGTCATTATCAAAATTACAGTCAGTTAATCATGTCGTCTTCATTCATAACGGTTGCTTAATCATTTACATCCATCATTACGTTAATCTCATTCAATTCTCTAAATGCATACATCTGTCAGAAATGCAATATTTAGGTAATGTATTTTGACGAAAATATTGACAAAGTAATAACGGCCAAGAGGAAATTATTTTCTTTCTTCAATTAATTTTCTGAAGCAGCAATTTCTAAAGACGATTTAGAACTAGACTCGGTAAAAGTTGAATGATCAGACCACACTGAATTATCGTCGAAAACAAAAACTGCGATCGCCTTTAAATAATAGACTTCTGCTTCTGACTACTAATTACATGATAATAATAAAAACTCTGGACCCAGCAAGTGCGTTATGGTAGTGAATTTTCATAAAAATGTTTTTAATAGCAAATATGTGTTTTTTTTCAGAAAGCAGGCATCAAATTTGGTTATCAGTATAACCTATATAGTAAAAACAATGTGCCTTGTTTCATCAAAATAACTTTATTGTTTGAAAACGTACAGAAATTTCCGAAAGTAAACTTAAAATGTAACCGAAAAAATCCGTTTCTTGGTCAACCTTATAGGTTAATAGCAAATTGAGCTTTTCAAATATGAAGCATTTAATCAAAATTCGATACTATAACGCACTTGCTGCGTCCAGAATTTCTTAACTTACAAACATGCATTATATTTCGATGGAAAATGCAAAAACATAAGGCGTTTTCCACTAAAAAAAAATTATTTGTATCACCAACGACTTATGGGCCACCCTGTGATGGTAGCAATAATTTTTTAAGGTGTAGCTCAAGACACCGTATAATTAATGTATACAATATTTTTTCATATCTTGTATAATAACGGAGATATTGAGCTTTATTGCTTTTTTACGAAAATTCTACAAAAATTATATACCATTAAACGATAAATTCTATAGCTAAGGCTACTGCCAAGCATCAGAGAAAGGGTCTATTTCAAATGAATTTTCTGGAAATATTTTAGTAAAATAAAGGACGATGACGGTTGAAACTAAGACTTCAGGGTTTGTAAAACATTCTTCTTAAGACATTTTCTTTTCATAGCCCGTATTAGATTCAAGTTCTTTGCCTAAATGTTGCGAATTTCGACGTTTAAATTGTCACTTTGACGTTTTGAGGAAACCCCCAATTTTTTTTTTTTAAATGCCCATAACTTTTTTGTCTTTTGACCTACAGAGCCAAATTTTGGTACGCACCTCACCTATAATGACATAAACCAGCGTACCAAATTTGGTTGCACTTACTTTGTTAATTCTAGAGATATAAATTTTTTTTGAAGGAAAACCCAAAATTTTCCGGGAAAACCTGGGCCGATTTCCTGACTAACGAACTTATCCAAGCCATTTGCAAAAGGAAGGTATTCACCAAATTTGATCAAAATCGGCCCATTATTTTTTGAGTTATCGGTGTGATACATATATATATATATATATATATATATATATATATATATATATATATATATATATATATATATATATATATATATATATATATATATAATATATATATATATATATATATATATATATATATATATATATATATATATATATATATATATATATATATATATATATAAACATATAAAAATTGAAACTGACCCCGGATATGTGTTCCGGGGGGCCTAATTAGCGCTCACTTGAAGAAATTTTTTCAAAATTCAAAAGTCGGGATCTCCTCATTAGTGAATTTTTTTTAAAGAAAATTCACTAAAAGTCTGGACGCAGCAAGTGCGTTATGGTAGCGATTTTTTTAAAACATCTTTAATAGCAAGTGTCTTTCTTTGATGAAAGCAGGCAATCTAATTACCGGTATAGCCTAAACAACTAAAAGGAACACAACATTTTCAGAGAAAGCCTTGGCTAACGAACATATCCAAGCCACTTGCAAAAGGAAGGTACTCAGAGAATTTGATAAAAATCAGTTCATTATTGTTTGAGTTATCGGTTATCGGTACATACATACATATATATATATATATATATATATATATATATATATATATATATATATATATATATATATATATATATATATATATATATATATACCTTTATACATTATGTAACAAAGGAAAGGAGGTCGGCAGTTGATCTGCGCTGACGAAATCCATACTGCTTGTCGTGGATTAGATTGTGTTTTTCAAGAAATTGTAGTAATTCGGTGTTTATATACTTTTCCATCACATTAGAGACGACTGAAAGGAAAGAAATAGGCCTGTAGTTGCTAGGAAGCGCGTTGGATCCTTTCTTGGGGACGGGTTGTACTCGAGCAGTTTTCCAGTTACTAGGGAATATGCCTCTATTGTAAGATGTCTGACTCAGACGAGTCAGGACAGGGGCAAGTTCTGGTGCGCATTTTTTGAGAAAAATTGCTGGGATGTGACGTCATTGTTGATGTTAAAGGATGGCTTTAACGTTAAAAGTATGTATTATATTTGTCTCGCTTTAAACTTGAACTCTCTCTAACTGAAACAGTCGAGTGGGCAGATGGCAATTCGATTTAGCGAGAGTTGGCAGTAATAATCTTTTTCTCTAAGGTTTAAACGGGTCATTGTGTAGTCGTTTTTGAAAAGGCGATTTACATTTCGAAGGTTATGACTTTTTTGGGGTGAAAATAGCATTCATTAAGTAGATATAACCGTCTACATTCTTTCTCTTATAAATTTAAAAAGATATTTGACCAATATGCTCCAGTTTATCAAATAACTACAAGCAGTTGTAGCCGATGAATCACATCATCCCTCGATTATAAGACTTTCCTAAGATCCATGAAGCGCGGTTAACCCATTAGACGAGTTGTATATTTTATTGGTTACCTTTCATATAGATTGTCAAAATGTCTCTCTTCCATGATAATGTCTAATACAACTTAGCAGTCACCTTAATCAGTAAAAATTCTTGAACGTTGGTCTAGAAATTTAGTAACGTATAACTGGGCAGCGGTGCAGTCCTTGTGTCGTTCGATATTTCGCATATTTTCACTAGTATTCTTGTTAACCAGACGTTGTAACTTATAAAAAATTACTCTTTTTATCGTCTCTTGGTAGAGAAATTCAGGAAGCACTTCACATGCTACTTAAAGCTGTCTTTCACAGAATTTGTTTTTGTTTAATAATCAAATTTATACAGAATGGTATCCCTATGGGTAACCCTTTTTCACCTCTTTGTGCTGAGATTTTCATGAGCTTCTTTGAGAGAAAGAGTTAGTTTCCAGAGATTCTAACACCTAATCGGTTGTGTTTCAGCTTGGATGCGTTATGTGGACGACTTTCTGAAGATTTGGTCAGGTACCACACAGCAGCTCCATCTGTTGCAGGATTGGTTGAATGATCTACACATTAATGTTAATGATAAGTATGGTCGCTTGTTCCTCAACATCGTGGTAAATTTTATCCGTTTATTGTGTTTCTTCTGGTTGAATCGTGTCGTAATAAAATGGGAGACACAGCCTTTGTACTTACATAAGTGTTTGTACATTTACTCCAGTAAGACGGTCTTATACACTTGGACTGATTTATCGCTTGGCGCTTCAAGCGGATAACTTCTCAGCATATAATGTTGTGATGTTTTTCCTATTGTTGGCATTGAAGTGTCTTCCATTATTACCAGAGATGTATTTCCTGTTATTGCAGTTGAAGTCCCCCCGAAAGCTTCCCCGATCAAACTCATTTTATTTCTTTTTGAAGCTGCTGGTCTTTCGACTGGAGATGTTTCATTTTGCCGTTGGAAATTAAAAATGTGAGGTACTACATGTTTTTTTCAATCTCGGTTTCACATTCCGCATGTGTTTATGTCGCCAAAAATTGTCCATATCCTGTTCTATCTAAAATAATACGTCTATCTTGACCACATGAAAATTACAACCTAATTTGATAACGTATGATCAGAAATTTAACCTTATATCGCTAATATTCATTGTGAAAATGAGGCGTACTTACATTAAAATGGTCTTCACAAGAATGTAAGGGGTTTTCGCAGTTAACTGCGGATTTTCCCTTTCATCCCGCTTTATAACTTTGCACCATTCCTTTCTAATTTGAGCTACTTTTCGAACAATAAAAAATAGTTTCGCGGGAGTTTTTATAGTCGTATTGGTACACATTGGTGCTATACAGTAGGTACTTAAAAACTATATTAGTGCATTTTTATAAAAAAAATTCAGTAATAGAGGTATCGATGGTGAGACTTTGCAAAAAAAATTTCAAATCAGCGTGAACTAGGACACCTAGAACCCATATCCGGGGTCAGTTTCAATTTTTATATGTTTTTATATATATATATATATATATATATATATATATATATATATATATATATATATATCCGATAACTCTAAAAGTAATTAACTGAACTCGGCCAGTGCCTTTCTTTTATTAATGGCTTGGAGGAGTTCGTTATCCAGGAAAATCCAACAAGGTTTTCCGGGAAAAATTTGAGTTTTCTTTCTAAAAAAATATTTTTCTTCGAAAATTACAAAGTTGTTTTAATGAAATTTGAAGAATATGTTGCCTTGCGAAACACCTTACTACTCACCAAAACTCAACTTTCTAAGTTTATAGAAAATTGAGTTATTCAAATTTTAATCATTTAATACAAATTCACTAGCACGTACTTGCTGCGTCCCGAACTTTTTTTCATATTATCAAGTAAAATCAAGTGCAGAAGCCAATATTCAATGAATAGTGCAACACAGGATGTAAACATAGAGGCAAGCTCATTGTTCAGATTGCGGTCCAGTGACGTCACTGATAATTGCGGCAAAATAGTGGTGTCTCAAATTAATTAAGAAATTCGCATTTTAGTGAATTAAAAAAAAAAATTCACTAATAGAGAGGTATCGATGGTAAGACTTCGCAAAAATTTTTTCAAAGGAGCGCGAACTAGGACTCCTAGAACCCATATCCGGGGTCAGTTTCAATATATATATATATATATATATATATATATATATATATATATATATATATATATATATATATATATATATATATATATATATATATCCGATAACTCAAAAAATAATTAACCGATTTTGATGAAACTTGGCAAGTGCCTTTATTTTCTTAATGAATTGGATTAGTTCGTTACCCAGGAAAATCGGATAGGGTTTTCTTGAAAAATTTTGAGTTTTCTTTCTAAAAAAATTTTGTCTCCGAAAATTGCAAAGCTGTTTTAATGAAATTTACTACATATATTGCCTTGAGAGAGACCTTACTACTTACCAAAATTCAACTCTTTAGATATATATAAAATTGAGTTATTAAAATTTTTAATTTTATTTTGAAAAAATTTTTTTCTTCGAATATTACAAAGTTATTTTAATGAAATTTGGTGGATATCTTGCCTTAGGAAAGACCTTACCCATACCAAAATTGAACTTTCTAAGTTTATAGAAAATGGAGTTATTCAAGTTTGTAGCATTTCATAAAAAATCACTACCATAACGCACTTGCTGCGTCCCGAACTTTTTTCAATATTTTTTGCATAGTTATTTTTGTAGTATGTGAAATGAAAAAAATATTAAAAATCATCTTTGTGGGATACCTATTAGATGTGAGAAAAAAAAACATGCAAAATGTCTAGTAATGTAGAGAATACTATTCTAATGAAAAGTTACCTAGCGACGCCAACACAAGTGTGTGAGTATTTTTACGATTTGAAAGGTAGAAGAAGCAGCGTCCCCTGCCCGTTAAAGCCAAATTGCAAACGAATTATTTTTTACCAGTATAAAAACTCATCTGTGCCAATTTTCAGGACAATAAATCAAACACTTTTATTTCGACAAGTCCTGGTTTCCGTACATTTCAGGATTATTATTTCAACGCTAAGAGGATTTCTCAAGGACACGCCATAGATAATTATAACCTACTTCTGTTCTTTCGAACTAGAATATTGTATGTATTATTTAAAAATTTTCACAAGTGTAAGTAGCATTCAGATATATGTAAATTGAAATAATACAAACCGTTACTGTATTTAAATATTTTACAGCTAATAGCTTTAAGAACGAAAACTTCTCTCATTAGAAACTTCCTGTTCACGTGATAAATATGTAGAACACGTGCTGCTAACTGCTTTTAATTATTAAATAATTTAATTAAAAGACTAAATACTTCAAAAGTACTTAAATAAGTTGCTTATATTCATCTAGTTCGGTTTAAGGTTGTTAAAATCTTTAATCAATTACATTTACCTAACACCGTTTTCAATAATTTTCTAGTTTTGGTAATTTTCTTTAAAAAAAAAATCACCAATGAGGAGATACCGACTTTTCAATTTTGAAAAAACTTCTTCAAATAAGCGCAAACTGGGCCCCCTAGAACCCAAATCACGGGTCCGTTTATATTTTTATAGGTATATATATATATATATATATATATATATATATATATATATATATATATATATATATATATATATATATATAAGAAACCTGCCTAGCACCCCCCCTGGATCCACAATCCCCAAGAAACATTTCTTGTTCACACCCTCCAAGGAAGCTACGGGACCAGGAGTGAGTTGGGGTGCTGGGCGGGGTAGGTAGTAAAAAGGAAATATGAGCAGAAAATGCGAATAAAACGAGATTGAAAGCTGTCTTTTTCACATCTTGTAGCCATATCCCCCTTAAACTCTGCCTACCCCGCACAGCACCCCTAACCCCCTAGGTGCCGTAACTTTCTTTGCGAGTAGGAACAAGACATTTGTCTTGTGGTTTATGCAGCGAGGGTGGTTGCATGCACGCGAGGGGGAAGTAAAATCCCCACGACGAAGCAGCCACCCCTCAAGCCCCCGCCACTGCCACAAGTCGAACGGGGGGGGTCTGCTTCGTCGTAGGCATTTTCCTTCCCCCCATGTGTGCATACAACCACCCTTGTTTCATAAACCACAAGAAAAACTTCTTGTTCATACCCCCCAAGGAAGTTACGTGACCTGGGGCAAATAGGGGTGCTGTGCGGGGTAGGCAGGATTTAATGGGGATATGGCTTCAAATAGACAGCTTTCAAGCAGTTTTCTTCGCATTTTCTGCTCATATTTCCTTTTTACTACCTACCCCGCCCAGCACCCCTATTCACTCCCAGTCCCGTAACTTCCTTGGGGGGTGTGAAAAAGAAATTTTTCTTGTGGTTTGTGCATTCAGGTGGAGTCCTAGTAATGTTTCTAAAAACAATTTTTTGAATAGCGTTCGGGAGCTAATTTGCAAATTTACCGAATTTTCATTATATCCTTTAAATTAAAAAAACTCAATTTGCTATTAGCGTAAGCTTTGTTGGTTAGGAAAATAACTTTTAAGTTTATTTTCGGAAAATGTTTTTATATTTTTAAACCATAATTAATTTAAATAAAATATAGTACATTGTTTCTATTACATAGGCTATACCAGTAATCAGATTGATGCCTGCTCGCATTTGCTATTAAAAACATTTTTATGGAAATTCACTTGCATACTACACTTGCTGCATCCAGACTTTTGAAAAATGTTTATATATTTTCAAACAATAAAGTTAATTCGATGAAATATGGTTCATTGTTTCTACTATATAGGCAACCAAGTTTGATGGCTACTTTCATCAAAGAAAGACATTTGCTATTAAAAATATTTTACAGAAAATTCGCTACAATAACGCACTTGCTGCGTCCAGGCTTTTTTTTAATCGAACATCTCTTATATTATTGCTACAGTACATGAGTACATAACAGATAACTGACCGAGCGTGGAGAGACGTGTGTTCACTGTAGCGGTTGGTAGAGAGCAGAGAGAGAGAGAGAGAGAGAGAGAGAGAGAGAGAGAGAGATAGATCGCCTGGTGTCTCTTATATGCCGTAGTTCTTGACAGCTGGCTGTCGCATAACGTAACGTAACGTTTAACTGTCAAGAGTATTTATGCAGAAACATAGAGTAGTGTTGACGGAAACGCTGCGGTCGGAACCACCGCCACACTTTGTTTGTGTGTGTATGTAAGTATCAAAAAAATACTCAACTGATTTGAACGAAACTTGGCACATATATTCATTGTATTAACACCACGGGCGAGTTCGTATATCAGCTACAACGGACACTATTCCCTCCAAAAATATACCAAAATTTTGAAAACGCTATATCAGAGTAACTGGAATGAGACTTTACATGAGGGTATAAATGGTGTAAATAAACCTATGTTGTGAATTTTAAGTAATTTGGTGCACAATATTTAGAGTTTTTTCCAAATTAATACCAAAAACCACACATCAACGGTAACCAAACTAAAGAGTCTGCATACGAGTTCTCCCTCGAACCGCCTCATTTTATGCAGGTGTTTCTTGACGGCCATGCGTACCGTCAAGAGACCTGTTATGTTTCTGAGCTGTCCTCTGCTAAGATTTAGCAGCTCCACAGCTCTCTTTGAACTGGGTTCGTCAATTACTGACTTCCCATGTCTGAGCCCTGGACAGTCTGCCCAGTACACCTGGTGTTCGTTTCTGACCCAGAACTTAGTGCTGCTGACCCTCTCTTTGCGAAACTGTAAGCTTCTTCATTGCCTTTGACCCCCGAGTGACGCGGCACCCAGATGGGGGTGACCTCATTCTGCCCATCTAGGTCGCTCGTCTCGTCTCGGCACTCACTCACCAGCCAGGAATTTACCCGTGGGCCACTTAGGGCCTTAAGGGCTGCCTGGCTGTCTGTGTCTATGAGGATCCGCTTGTTGGTGTAGCCCGTCCTCTTGTTCTCCGCACACAGTGCAGGATGGCGTCCATTTCGGCCTGAAAAACCGTTACATGGGCTCCGAGGGAAATACTATGACTTACCTTCAGTCCTTCCGAGTAAACACCTACCCCCATCCCACGCTTCCCGCCGGATCCGTCCTTGAACCAGACGAGCGCATCCCGTGGTATGCCCGGCGTCTTCTCCCGCCATGTATTGCGTCGAGGATTTCCACTGTAGAATTGCTTGTTCTGAAGTGTTGTTATGTGGAAAGGAATACGAGGCAGTAAAGGTTTTGGGTGAAATTTTAGGCGGAGCAAGAAAGATGCAGAACTAAATTTGAAAATTAGTATGTCAAAATTTGAAGTATGTTATTTAGAGGTCAAATATTTTTGGAATAATGTTTGGTAAAATTATTCGAAATACTTCACAAGTCAACGACTTATATGTATTGACATGCTGTATAATTATGACCAATAAAGAATATTATTATTATTATTATTATTATTATTATTATTATTATTATTATTATTATTATTATTATTATTATTATTAATATTATTATTATTATTATTATTATTATTATTATTATTATTATTATTATTATTATTATTATTATTATTATTATTATTATTATTATTAGTGTTTAGTTCTTATAAAAATTTACTACTACAGCGCACTTGCTGCGTCCCGAAATTATTATTTTACTTTGACCTAATTTAATCCGTTTTCAATAGTTGTCATGAAACATTTAAACTAAATTAGGGCGGTGGATAACCTGAATACTAAATCCGTTATCGTGTATCAATGATTGCATTCGGATGTAACGCCAATAATTCATTTACTTAATTTGTATAGTTTAGTTTCCGGCTTGCAGATGGCAAATTCATTTGCCCTGTTATCATGCGAACAAGATTAATGCATGCACGGGGAAAATTTCCGATCTGATTCCTGTAATATTGATCCATCTATAAATTGCGTCTGTATCTATTTAGTTTCCGATATTTTGCCCTCGTGCTCCCGGCGTTATACATTACCTTTTTATTAGATTTATTCTCAGAAACGCCATATTTCCTTTAAAATGACTATAAAGTCATCTGGGAGTAATCAGAAAATTTTAGAGCGTTATATACAGAATGTTACGTAATTGCCTACAGGCATCATCATCATATATGATATAGAGAAAATTTTAAAATGAAAAAATTAGGTAAACAAGTTGTTTATTTATTTATTGAAATGTGACATCGAACAGGAAATCCCAATTGGATAGAACTAATGAACAAGGAACCAGGCGCCAAAAGGCAAATAATGGTTATTTTTCATATACCGTTAGTTTATTCTGCCATCTATTACATGTATTAGGAATTTTCTGATGCAACTAATTTCTGCCTTCTGGTGGCCAACATAAGAACTTCTAAACCATTTATTTTAGTATTCTGACAGTGTATAAAGAACCACCTGCTAGTGAGTGTTTTCGCATTGTTTTCTGTATAGAAACTGATTTCGTATTGAAACAAAGAGCAAAATAAGTAAATTAACTGTGGAAATGGCCCAGAAACAATCTAATCTACTTTTAGAGAAGCTGAGTTACATGTTTATGCTTTAATAAAGAAAAAAATAATTGTTGTGGTTCTGTTTACACAAATGACACTTTAAGAAACCATGTCACTTGGTTCGAAGTTTTGTCGCTTGGATCTTTATCACTTAACAATAATCTTCCTTTGAGCAAAAAACCATGTGTTCAGAATGATGTGGCTTCTTCTAAAATAGTTGGTTTAGATTATTTTAAAAAGGTCTTTCAAAAATGTTTATTCAGGGTTCACTGAATTCTGAGTCGCTTTTATTACTATCACATATTCAAATTAAGTATATAATGTAATTGGGAACCAGATAGTTGGTACTGGTCAGAATAACACAATATTGAAAGAAATGTCATTTTGCGGAAACCAAACGCCGTAAAATGTCATAAAAATATATTTCCAAAGATGAAAAGAGAAATTTCAAATAGCGTATGTGATTACTATGTGTCTCGAAGTACACTGAGCAGTTATCAACCATCTCGTAGGAAAATCATAGTTCATGCAGTTAAAATACCTTCATACCTCGATTTCTCATATACATAAATTCGCGAGTGGTTCTTTGTCCGTTAACACCATCCAATTATAGTGCTCACATTTAGCAAATAGAATAGAAAAAATAGAAAAAAATAAATACATTAAGTGGAGATTGGAACCTGTGATGAGCACTGGCAAGTGCACTTTTTTTTCTCAGGGCTCGTCCGTGGCTTAGCCGCCCCGAAAGCACTGCAGCCTTTGGCTTATTGTGCATGCCCTTTGTCTTTTCTACTCCACCCATTCCAAAATCACTGTGCCTTGAACTAGTCTGCACAGCGATTGGTAGGGTGAAGTCTTATATTGCTTTGTCTCCGGTCTAGACTGACCGTAGATCAGTTGTCTTTTACGGTCCAGAGCTTTACACTCGCACAAGATGTGACACATGCGCACTTTGCAAATATTTTAATCTGAATAAGAATATTTTATAATGGCCGAATACAATTTTTCAGTTATCAAATCAGATGAGAAGGTCTTAAACTTCTAATGAGTGCTTCTCAGCAATCACACACTACATATATACAGGGTGGAGCATTGAAAACGAAACAGACCGATTTGCGTCCAGATATATTTTTTAAGAAACGCTGAAACATGTCAATTTTAATATAAAATTAATATAAAACTCAACTTTGTCACATCAACCCCTTAAGGATGGTGATAACAACCCTTATATTTTAAATAGGGAACATGGGTCGAGTGTTACATCATTTGAAAGCTCTTTGTTTTTTGAATTCAGCACACTAATTTTATTGGAAGTTTTATCAACTCGTTTAAAATTTATTCACAGTTGGAGTTGTTGTGCCTTTCTAATGTTTCGTAGTATGCTTTTTCATACATACATTGCTAGAAAACGGATATGACAACAATCACATACTACGAAACATTAGAAACGCACAACAAACCACTACACCACAACAAGAACAAACAGAGCCCACACAACAACACACAGCGTTTTTACCATTCATTAAACGTGTCACCGACAAAATCAGCCGAATTTTTAGAACTCATAATATCAAAACCATATTCACAACAGAGCAAAAACCTTCAAATCTGATAAAAACTCCCAAGGATACGAGTCCAAACGAATCCCACGGAGTTTACGAAATTCCTTGTTCCGACTGTTCCGAACTTATGTAGGACAAACAAATAGAGGCATCCTCAATAGAATATACGAACACACCCTCTCAGTTAGAAAATCCGACTCCTCGTCGGCGCTGGCCATGCATCATATTCATAGAGGACACAAAATCTAGACAAAATCTAGTATACTTCGATAATGCCAAAACAATACCACCGGTTTACAACTCCAAAACGAGAATTATCCGCGAAGCAATCGAGATTGAAAAACGTCCAGATTGTTTAAATAAGAGAGATGATGGTCTTCGCCTTCCGACTACTTGGAAACCTATTATATCTTCATTACAGACACACAAAAAGAAAATAAATTCCACAGACAATTTTATTTCCCCATTATTGTCTCAAGAAATGCCGGTGACTCTCTTAATCCTCGTGATCCTCTAAGTACCGTGACCAAAGCCCCCCACTTAATTGACCGTGACCCTACTACTTTCACTGATAACGAAGCAGGTAGACGGAACGACATATATAAGACAAGACTTGCAACGAACTGCCAGATCTCCCTGAGGCCTAGGGTTGAACACACTGAGACCATCACAGACGATCTTCGGCGAGATTTGGGTGGTAGGCAGATTGAGGCCCCGTAATCGAGCTACAACAACCCAACCCACCTTTGTCCACCGCTCTAAGGAGTAGGCAGATTGAGGCCTTAGAGTGTCCTTACATATTTTCTTTACTCTTTAAAATGGCTCCAAAACAGGAGCCGAAACGTCGAGTTTTCATAAATTCTGGACGCGGTTCAACCTGAGAACCAAGTATGTCTCATATATATATATATATATATATATATATATATATATATATATATATATATATATATATATATATATATATATATACAATATTTCAGACACTGAATTTATTCCATTTGGCTGTTTCACACTGTGTAACAGATTTTATTTTAGATACTTCGATTTTTCTAAGTTTTTCTAAGTCACGGATAATATTGTCGACTAATTTTTAAGCAATACCAAAGTAATAAAGAAGACACGATATATTTAATCAAGAAATAGCGGTTTTGGCATTTACAGTAAATCAAATTAATACATGTTCTTTAGTTGCTTTCTATTATTTTAAATTAATATTGTCACATATATCGAAGCGGTACTTACACAGGAATTTGACACGGTGTTGATTATGATATATATATATATATATATATATATATATATATATATATATATATATATATATATATATATATATATATATATATATATATATATATATATGTATGTATGTATGTATGTATCCGATAACTCAAAAAATAATTAACCGATTTTGATAAAACTCAGAAAGTGCCTTTCTTTTATTAATGGCTTGGATGAGTTCGTTAGCCAGGAAAATCGGACTGGTTTTTTCGGGAAAATTTTGAGTTTTCTTTAGAAAAAAAATTTTTTTCTCCGAAAATTACAAAGCTGTTTTAATGAAATTCACTATATATGTTGCCTTGGGAGAGACCTTACCACGTACCAAAATTTAATTTTCTAAGTTGATAGAAAATTGAGTTATTCAAGTTTTGAATTTTCTTTCGAAACAACTTTTTTTCTCCGAATATTACAAAGTCATTTAAATGAAATTTGTCGGATATATTGCCTTGGGAAATACCTTACTACATACCAAAATTAAACTTTCTAAGTTTGTTAAGGCGTCTCGTCTGGAGGATTAGACCTCTCAAATTAACATATTTCTTAGTAGCCTTCTTTTTTATAATATTTACCATCTGTACAATGCAATTTTGAAGGCGATTAGGAATAACCCAACAAGGGTCATTTCTTGTTTACAATTGACCATAAGTATGCTACCCTCTGGCAGGTAGAATTCTATAGCTTTTTAAGTTGCAGTTCTTCTATAGACTCGAAACAAGCAACACGCTTGTGCTAGCATAATCACTACTCATTTCGTAGAGTTCTTATGGACTCTAAAGCATACCATATTATAAGTAATTTTGTAAGTTTACAGTTGTTATTAAACGTTAAGTGTTACTAAAATCAGCGTCTAATTTAACAAAACATGATCAGGTCGTTCGAGTTAATTAAGAAACAAAAACAAATAAAATGTGGTACATCGGTACAAAACGTAATTAAACAAAGTTAATAAAAAATTGGGTTATTCAAGTTTGAAGCATTTAATTTTTTTTTTAATTTCAACAACACACCACGAGAGCTTACAGCCTAAATACTATCGTACCGTGGGTGTTGACAAAGAGGAAAGAGGCAGCTTGTTAATTCTGGACTTGAAGGTTTGGAGGTTCGGAGGAGAAGGAAAAACATGTGCCGGCAAGGAATTCCACAACTTGAAAGTCCTCGGGATAAAAGAGCGGGCATAACAAGATGTTCTAAGTCTGGTGACCTGGACAGTAAAAGGGTGCATTCGCTCTGTTCCCCTGGTAGATCTGTTGGGGGCAGCAGGTGGGGGAACTATGGAGGAAAGCTCCTCTGAGCAGTGCTCCTGCAGATATCTATAAAAGAGAGAGAGAGGTCACCAACAGCACGTCGGTGGGCAAGGGATGGCAGCCTTTGGGTGAGGGTAGGGTCCCCGATGAGACGTATAGCTCTCTTTTGAATGGAGTCCAGGATAGCGAGTGTAGAAGCGGCAGCGGCACCCCAGATGTGGGAGCAGTATTCGAGGTTTGGCCTTATTTGTGCAGTATATAAGGTATAGAGATTAGCTGGTGAAAAGTATTTGCGAGCCCGGAAGAGAAACCTAATTTCTTAGCAGCCGCTTCTGCAATTGATGTGACATGTTGGTGCCAATTCAAATTCCGATCCACAGAAATGCCAACAAGTGAAAAGGACTCATTACTTTGAATAACTTGGTTGTTCATTGTGATGGGTCTAGGGCTGGTGTATCTCTTGTGAGGAAGAAAGCAAGACTTAGTTTTGGTGGGGTTCAATTGTACAGGATTTCTACTTCCCCAGTCTAATATTTTTTGGAGATCCACGGAGACAGAATCCTCCATGAGTCTGCGATCCTCATCCAATTGGGCTAAAGAGACAGGCTTAGAATATTGTATATTTGAATGGAGGGTGCTGTCATCCGCGTAGCTGTGAACTGGGTTGGATGTGCTCGAGAGGAGGTCATTGATGTGGAGAATAAACAAAGTAGGGGCTAAAGCTGAACCTTGATTTAATAAAAATTCACTTCCATAACGCACTTGCGCGTCCCGAACTTTTTTTCAAGACCTTTTCTCTATTAAATTTTTATACTTATCTCAAAATATAAAATTTTATACAATAAGTAACTTTTTTTAAGTTTGACAAATTTATCTACTGCGCTCTGTGTATGACACCAATACTTTTGGATCAGTATGTGTAAAAATATGGAAATTTTAACTGACCCTCTTAATGTCGATTCTATGCACTCTATTGGTGTTAATCTAAAGAAATTTGTTAAAAAAATTCTGTTAAAACGATTTTTCAATACTAGTAAGAAACGGCTTAAAATTTACCAAAAACAAGTATCAATATCGATTTATAAATTTAATAACAGTAAATATTATGGCATTGCTCGTATTTATTAGTACGAACCACACGTTTCCACAAAACCACGCTAAAGAAACGAAAGAATTAATATAAAAGCAACAGCAGTGCATAAATAGAGGTTTGGGCTAGCGGTATGATCTTTTTCTTATAGGTACCTATTAATATCGACCACATGCACGTATATTACTGTAATGAAGTAATAATACTTGTTACAGTCTGTTTAACAATATCCATGCAAAAAGTCGAATGGTATGAACCGAAATGGCATAATCAACACCGTGTCAAATTCCTGTGTAAGTACCGCTTCTAGATATGTGACAATATTAATTTAAAATAATAGAAAGCAACTAGAGAACATGTATTAATTTGATTTACTGTAAATGCCAAAACCGCTATTTCTTGATTAAATATATCGTGTCTTCTTTATAATTTTGGCATTGCTTAAAAATTAGTCGACAATATTATCCGTGACTTAGAAAAACTTAGAAAAAATCGAAGTATCTAAAATAAAATCTGTTACACAGTGTGAAACAGCCAAATGGAATAAATTCAGTGTCTGAAATATTGTGAATTTTCATACAAATTCCCAAAACACGTCAATTTTAGGTTAAAAAGTCTGGACGCAGCACGTGCGTTATGGAAGTGAATTTTTATAAAAATGATTTGAATAGCAAATATGTCTTTTTAATGCAAGCAGTCATCAATTTGGTTACCGGTATATAGTAGAAACAATGTGCCGTGTTTTATCAAAAAAAACTGTTTTAAAATGTACAAAAAATTTCCGACAATAAACTTTAAACGTTGGTTTCCTAGCCAACAAACCTTAGGTTAATACCAAATTGAGTTATTGAGATTTGAAGCATTTAATGAAAATTTACTACCAAAACGCACTTACTGCGTCTCGATTTTTTTCTTACAAACATATTTCGATAAAAAATGCAATAAAATAATGGTGTTCTAAAAAAATTGTAGGGATCACCAACGACTTATGGGCCAGCCTGTGATTGTCAAAATAATTTTATAAGATGCAGCTCAAGACACCCTATAATTAATATATACAACTTTTTCTCGTCTCTTGTTTAATAATAATTATATTGAGCTTTACCGTAGAAATGCGTCACCCTGTATATATGTAAACATAAAAACTGAACGTAAACCCGGATATGGATTCTAGGGTGCCTAGTTTGCGCTCATTTGAAGAAATGTTTTTAAAATTCAAAAGTCGCGGTCTCCTCAATAACGAATTTTTTGTACGAAAATTAGCTAAAAATTATAAACCGTTAAACGTTAAACCATAAACTTAACTAAAACCAAAGCATCAGAGAGAAAATAACTAACCTGTTGCATATTAGCCATTTTTGTAAAACTTCGATCCTTTATATCTGTTGACAAACATCACAAACACTGTTTAGTACACCAACTAACATTAAAAAAATCGTAAAGGAATAATTTGCACTTGTATATTAAAATTCCCAAATAACACAAATAATTTGTCAAATGAAATTGAAAACAGATAACCGATCTAATAATATACGATAAACGTCAGTTAGAGCGTGTAACTGACCTGCGCAATGATATCAAATATTCCTTTGATAGGTAACGACATACTAGATCTCATATACCTACAAACCAGTTTTTACCATTGTCAATAAAAATCGGTCATATTAAATATAAATGTTTCAAATTTAAATATCTCAACTTTCTGTACACCTAGAAAGCTGAATTTTGGTACATAGTTAGGCCTTTCCTAAAGCAATATGTTCACCAAATTTTATCGAAATAGCTTTGTAATTTTCGGAGACAATTTTTTTTTGAAAGAAAACTCAAAATTTTCCCGGAAAACCTTGTCCGATTTTCCAGGCTAACGAACTCATCCAAGATATTAATAAAAGAAAGGCATTTGCCAAGCTTCATCAAAATCGGTTAATTACTTTTTGAGTTCTCGGTTGGATATACACACACACACAAATATATATATATATATATATATATATATATATATATATATATATATATATATATAAACATATAAAAATCGAAACTGACCCCGGATATGGGTTCTAGTGGCCCAAATTCGCGGTTATTTGAGAAAATTGTTGCAAAGTCTCACCATCGATACCTCTCTATTAGTGATTTTTTAAAAATAAAAATTCACTAAAATGCTATCCTGCAACGTGGAAACTTCACCCCTACATTGAAACCCATGCGAATGACAACCCTCAAATTTTTAAACAGGTAGTAGGGGCTTGTGATACCTCATTTCGAAAGACCTTTTCATTATCTATTAAAAAATGGGATGGTTTTAAAATTTATTCCAAAAATAACAGCAAAAAAAAAGAAATTTATCTGATTGACGCACTTCGCTGCAACACACTAAAAAGTAGTGCTACAAATTGAATCATAACTTCCACATAGCTGTGATAACCTACTCTCATCAGAAAGACATTCTCATGAAATGAATTTAAGGTCCATATGACTTGACCACAAAGAAACTATTCGTATTCCTGTACCCTGAAAGGTTAAATTACACGAGTTTCAACGAAAAAATGCCATTTTCACCAAATCACCACTCATTTCTTCCCTACCCCATAAGCGATCTTACCCGAAACATTTCGAAGCATTCCTTTATCGGGTGCTAACTGGATACCAAAATTGAAGATGATATCTCAATTTTTTCTAACGTTATTACTACTACTACTACTAGACAGACGTACATGTTGATAGACCAAACGACCGACCGACAGAACGACAGACAAAAAAGTTGTTGTTACAAAATCAAGTTTTCTATATGTTTGAAGACATACTACGCCGTTTTAGCAAAAAAAATCAAAATTTTTGTCACCGATATTCTACCCCCATACATTCAACCCCTAATATAATTTCAGCACAGAATACCAGATCAGTTTTCTACATGTTTTGAAACTTTCTACGCCGTTTTAGCAAAAACATTTTTCGAAAATTCAGTCACCGATATTCCACCACCACACATTCAACCCCAAATTTAATTTCAGCACAGAATACCAGATGTTTGATGAAATTGAAAATTTTCTAATAAACAAACCCTAAAACGTTATATTTCTCGAGTTTTATCTATGTCCGGGATACTATATTAAAACTATATGTAACAATTAATTACAGAATTAGTAAAATTGTCGTTGAAACACATTTAACCATTGTTTCAGTCTTATATGACGTCTTATGTTTAAGTTTAAAGATAAAAGAAACTATTTTAGAATCATTTTTATATAGGCTTGACTTGATTTTATTTACGTTTCTTCTATATTATGCTACACGTTTAATCTAAAAGCACGGTACAATATATCTACGCTGTGCTAAAACTGTATTTGGGGCCGTTCATCAAGCTATAAATATAGTGTGCTTTAAACATTGATCTGATCCTCCAGTTAAGTAACAATCAATTGGCAAATTTTTTATTTCATGTCGTTTGTTATTGTCGATATTTGTGGCCGTGATTTCACGATTGTTGGTTCGGGTGGTATGTTTAATGCGTGTTATTTGTTTTGTTTGCTTACCGTTGATGTATGGTTTATATCTGTTGTATGAATCAATCTACGCATGGCAGTTAAGTATTCTGTCTGTCAGGTCGTTTCTACGCATGTCTTTGGGATTTTATTTTTAATTTGGCAAAAACTCTAAATATTGTGTACCAAATTACTTAAAATTCACAACATTGGTTTATTTGCAGTATTTCTAGCCACATGTAAAGTCTCGTTCCAGTTACTCTGATACTTACAAGAATATAGCGTTTTAAAAAATATTTTTGGGGGGGAAATGTCCGTGATAGCTGATATACGAACTCGTCCGCGGTTTTACAACAAAGAAGATATGTGCCAAGTTTTTCTTAATGAAAATTCCCTAAAATATTTGGGAAAATAATATCGAAAATATTGTCCGGCTACTAGCAAAGCGTCGGTTTTAACATAGAAACACTTGGTGGTTTTAACAAAATATAAATATTTATGTAACAAACTGATGTAAGAGGAATGAAAAAATTGAGGACTTACCTTATTTTCTCTTTAGTTCAGAAACATCATATGTATAAGCTTGCGACCTGGAATTAAAAAAAAGTTATTTGCCAGCGAAGATATATTAAAATTTAATAATTATTTTATTTTTATTTTGAGATGAACTGGTTGAATGGTGACAAATGGTTTTGTCGTTTCTATGACAACAGAGGTAAAAGAGTAATGAATTTAGTTGTGCATTTAAAAAATATATATATAAAAAATTTCGCTTAAAAGAATTTTTTTAAATAAGCGCGAACTAGAGCCTCTGGGATCTACATCTGAGGTCAGCTTTAGATTTTATAAGTACACTTGGAGAACACCCAAATCACCACAACACATATTTCAGAGACCTTACGATCGTTTCGTTGACCATGTCAACATCTTCAGAGGAAGAAAAATTCTTCAGAATCACATAGTTTAGATTTTATATGACATAATTTTTGCTACAAACTCAGGTTATTCAATTTTTTCTAGCGTAAACAACTTCGTTGCGATGGCAACCAATTTTGTTTCAAATGGAAAGTTATAATGATTTTTGTATTTTCAGAAAGGGCGTCTCTTTCTTGATACGGAACTAAAAAGTTTGAATAGGGCTTCCTAAGAAGGAAAATTATGAAAAATTAACTCCAATTAAATAAACCGACAAAACTAAAACAGAGTAAAACAGCAATAATAATTATTAACTAGTTAAATGTTTTTTCCCTCTAACGTCGGCCTACAATGCCAGAACCTAGGTTGATGTTAATTGTACGGTATGTACTGAAAAACAGAAAGGGCAACTCTGGAAATCAAACCCGGTACTCCTCGGTTCAGAGGTACACGTTTTCAACGTGTATTCAACCTATATCTCAAAAAGTTATGAACCGATTTTGATGAATCTTTCTTTTCTTAATACCTGGGATGAGTTGGTTAGCCAGCCTCATCGGACTCGTTTTTCTAAAAAGAAACTTGATTTTTCCAAAAAAAATTTCGTATCTCTAAAAATAACAAAGTTATTTTGATACAATTTGATTTATATAATGCCGACGTATATACATTACTACATACAAAAACTAACTTTCAAAATTTATAGAAAAATGAGTTATACAAATTTGAACTGTTTAATAAAAATTGGCTACCATAACCCACTTGCTGAGTCCAGATTTTTTTTCTTATAGAACCCGATTAGATTTTTATAGCGACGTCTCAAGAAAGAAAAGTTCTTTCCGAAAATGCAAAAAAAGCATACCTTGCTATTAAACAAAAAAAAGGTTTAGTTGCCATGATAGTAATGTTGTTTAAGCTAGGAAAACTTGAATATCGCCAAATTCTAGCAAAAATATGTTGAAAAACATTTGTTTAAACTTTTTTTTTGTTAATAAGGAATATCCCAGGAAATGCAAGTACATTTCCAGACTTTTACTGACCCTGTACAGAGGTCTAAAACTGGCTTGCGATGTGAGTTCTAGGGGCTCTAATTCACGCTCATTTGAGAAATTTTTTCGAAAACTGGAAAGTCGTTACTTCTCTATGAGCAAAATTTTCTTTATCTCTAGTTTAGTTAAGTCTATGTCGCTAGTCAAAATTATAAACAGATGTCTACTTGAATGTGTGTTTCCTTGCAAACTAAATCCTGAAGCTTCTCTTTATAAAAATCTCTGGACGCAGCAAGTGCGTTATGGTAGCGAATTTTCTTTAAAATATTTTTAATGGCAAATGTCTTTCTTTGATGATAGCAGGCATCAAACTTGGTTGCCTATATAGTAGAAACAATGTACCATATTTCATCGAAATAAATTTATTGTTTGAAAATATATAAACATTTTTCACAAGTCTGGATGTAGCAAATGTGTTATGGAAGTGAATTTCCATAAAAATGTTTTTAATAGCAAATGCGAGCAGGCATCAATCTGATTATCGGTATAGCCTATGTAGTAGAAATAATGTACTATATTTTATTAAAATTACTTATGGTTTGAAAATATACAAATAATTTTTGAAAATAAACTTAAATATTGGTTTCCTAACCAACAAAGCTTACGTTAATAGCAAATTGAGTTATTGAAATTTGAAGGATTTAATGAAAATTCGCTAAATTTGCAGATTAGCTCCCGAACGCTTTTCAAAAAATTGTTTTCAGAAATATTACTAGGACCCCACCTGGATGCACAATTCCCCAAGAAAAATTTCTTGTTCACACCCCCCAAGGAAGTTACGGGACTGGGAGTGATTAGGGGTGTTGGGCGGGGTAAGTAGTAAAAAGAAAATATGAGCAGAAAAAGCAAGTAAAACTGCTTAAAAGCTGTCTATTTGAAGCCATATTCCCATTAAACCCCGCGTACCTCGCACAGCACCCCTATTCGCCCCCAGGTCACGTAACTTCCTTGGGGGGTATGAACAAGAAGTTTTTCTTGTGGTTTATGCAACGAGGGTGGTTGATGCACACGAGAAGGGAAGGAAAATGCCTACACAGAAGCAGCCCCCCCTGACTTGTGGTAGGGTTGGGGGGGGTGGGGGGGTTGGATGTGGCTGCTTTGTCGTGGGGATTTTCCTTCCCCCCTCGCGTGCATACAACCACCCTCATTGCATAAACCACAAGAAAAATTTCCTGTTCATACCCGCCAAGGAAGTTACGGCACCTGGGGGAATATGGGTGCTGTGCGGGGTAGGCAGGTTTTAAGGGGGATATGACTTCAAGATGTGAAAAAGACAACTTTTAAGCCCGTTTTATGCGCATTTTCTACTTATATTTCCTTTTTACTACCTACCCCGCCCAGCACCCCTATTCACTCCTGGTCCCGTAACTTCCTTGGGGGGTGTGAACAAGAAAGTTTTCTTGGGGTTTGTGGATCCAGGGTGGGCCATAGGCAGGATTTTGAAAACAGTTATTTGGAAAGCGTTCGGGAGCTAATCTGCAAATTTACTGAAAATTCGCTACCAAAATGCACTTACTGCGTCCAGATTTTTTCTTATAAACGCATAATATTTCGATAAAAAATGCAAAAATGCATTAACAAATTTGTTCTACGAAAATTATCTAGAAAAATTATAGACCGTTAAACCATAAACTTCACTAAACGTACACATAAATATCCAAAAAAGCATCAACTTAACTAAACTGACAGCCAAAGCATCAGAGATAGGGTCTATTTGAAATGAATATTCTGTAAACATTTTAGTAAAATGAAGGGCAATGACGGTTGAATCTGAAACTTAAGGGTTTGCAGAACACTCTTCTTACAACATTCTCTTTTCACAATCGGTATTTGTTTTACATTCTTTGCCTAAACCTTGCCAATTTTGACGTTTAAAATTGCGAGTTTGACGTTTTGAGGAAAACTCCAAAATTTGTTTCTTTAACTGCCCATAACTTCGTTGTCTTTAAAGCTAGAGACCTAAATTTTGGTACAGAGTTCACTCTTTATAACACAAATCCGCGTACCATTTGGTTGCCCTTACTTTGTTATTTACGGAGATATAATTTTTTTGAGAAATAAAACACAACATTTTCCGGAAAAATCTGGATCGATTTTCCTGGATAACGAACTTATCCAAGCCACTTGCAAAAGGAAGGTACTCACCAAATTTGATCAAGATCGGTCCATTATTTTCTGAGTTATCGCTCAGATATATATATATATATATATATATATATATATATATATATATATATATATATATATATATATATATATATATATATATATATATATATATATATATATATAACACAGATCTCCTCATTAGCGAATTTAAAAAATATATTCGGAAATTGATGAATCTGAAAACTGCTGTCCCATATCCGTTATTCCGTTATTGGCAAATATATTAAAACTGTTTATAAAAACAAGATATAATATACTTCTTCGAAAACAGAAAATATTGTATAATCAGAAACATGGCTATAGAAAAAAAAATCATTTAACTACCACTGCAATCAATAGCGTAATTCAGAGTATTTTAAAACCTCAGCATGAAAATGAATAAATTCCGGCTGCGACCTGACAAAAGCCTTTAATACAGTTCAGTATCAGGTTTTATTGAATAAGCGCTTTTTTATGGAATCAAAGGATGTACCCTTAGAGCTTCTTCGATCATATCTGGCTGAGCCTAGTGGAACAACCAAATGTCTAGTCCACGTTTCATTAGGCATGGTGTGCCGCAGGGTTCCGTTTTGGGACCTATTCTATTCAATACATATATGAATGACCTCGCTGCACACTTACCATGCTGTAGTGCATATCTCTACGCGGACGATACAACTTTCGCTTTTAGGGACACAAGTTCTTGCCGTTAAGATGTGATCGCACCACATTATTATTATTCTTATTATTATTATGAAAATTCCCCAAAAATGAATTGTTTATTAACTGAGAGTGTAACTTTTTCAAATGAGTAACCTCTGTTTATTGTAAAAATTACTGAATGAATATTTTAAATCAATGAATACTGCATCCTTCCAAGTGTTTAGCAATATTAAATGTTTATATTTAAAACAAAAAGTAAATGAAAAAGTCAAGGTGTTAATCATATCCGTTCTTGAATCATTGTTTTTATGCGAATCATTCAAACTTTGTGGTATTCTCGATTGAGTTCATTCAGAAAATTACCAAACCAAAACGAATCTAATTTCCCACAGAACGAATAAACCTTTTATCAATGATTGCTTAAACAAATAATTTATTATGTATGCATTTAATGAAGTATAAAAAAGAAAATATTTATGAGTCATTTAACGTTTAAATTGATATTTTCACTTTTTGTCAGAGCGTTAATTAAAAGTAGTTACTTGTTGAAAAGCCTTAATAATATTATATATTGCCTTCAAAGTTTAGCAGGCATGTCTATATTTAACATATAAGTATAAACAATACACAATACGAAAACAATATATAAAAATTTCGGGACGCACCAAGTACGTTATAGTGGTAAATTTTCATAAGAATTGTACACTATTAGTAAGATATAATGTTAAAACCATCTCTTTACATTTAAATGGACCTTGGAGGTCGGTTTTAAAGTCCCAGTTTGCAACTATTTGAAAAAAATTATGTTTCATATGGAGCTAAAAAATTATATATTATAATTCAATGGAAAATGCCAATATGCAAAAACATAAGGGGTGTATTTAAAAAAGAAAGGGTAAATTTGCAGTTTAACTCACGGACGATTTTTAAATTTTTCTCTTCAGAAACGTGCCTAGGACCCCCCCTGGACGCACAACCCACAAGAAAAATTTCTTGTTCTCACCCCCAAAGGAAGTTACGGGACCAGGAGTGAAGAGGGGTGCTGGGCGGGGTAGGAAGTAAGGAGGAAATATGAGCAGAAAATGCGAAGAAAGCGGCTTGAAAGATGCCTTTTTCACATCCTGACGCCATATCCCCCCTAAACCCTGCCCACCCTGCACATCACCCCTATTCACGCCAGGTCCCGTAACCTCCTTAGGGGGTATGAACAAGAAATGTTTCTTGTGGTTTATGCAACGGGGGTGGTTGTGCGCACGCGAGTGGGGAAGGAAAACCCCTACAGCGAAGCACCCGAAAACACACCCCAAACCCCCCTCCTCCGAGAAAAGGGCGACCCTTAAGTAGGTGGGTCCCGTCATTTCATGCATCGCGAGAGCGGCATTGCCGGATAGTGCTTATTGATGTAGGGGCCTGCCTGACCTGACTTTCCTGACCTACAGGGCAGGTCAGGCCAGGTCGGTGATGCTTAAGCAGACGGGTCCGGTCCATGCATGACCTGACCTGACCTGACCTGACCTACAGGGCAGGTCAGGAAGGTCAGTACTGGCAGACCTCTAGAACAATAAACACCGTCCGGCAATGCCGCTGTGGCGATGCATGGACGGGACCCGTCTACTTAAACATCCTTATTGCTGCAGGGGCCTGCCTGACCTGACCTGACCTACAGGGCAGGTCAGGAAGGTCAGTACAGGCAGGCCCCTAGAGCAATAAACACCGTCCGGCAATGCCGCTCTAGCGATGCATGGACGGGACCCGTCTACTTAAGCATCACCGAACATCCCATAGCAAATACAGCAAAACGATCGAAATTTACACAAAAGAACAACAAATTTACGCAAACTTACCTTAACATCTCAGGAAAATGATGTGGGTCCGGCCCTTGTGTAGACAACCTGACCTGACCTTGTAATTTGACGGCCTCAGCATGGCAATTTCCTCACCACAAAAACAACATAGGAAACAAAGAACGCGTCACCGACCAAGAAAAGGGGCCACACATGCAGCTTATAAACGACTATAATCCCACTGGTCATCAACAGAACAAGGTAAACAGCACACAATTTCAGAAAAAATGTTCGTAATACAGGAATGTATGAGAAAGCGTCCAAAGCGTACTGGTACTAGCGCCGTACTGAAAGGGATGTGTAAACTGTCAGTTATAATGACAATTTCCCATATTCTGATTCCAGAATATTCTAGGGATTCCCAAACACAATAGACACCTTATGCCAAATGTAATGTTTAGGGGGGAATGAGACGGCACGTGACAGAACCGTACTAGGAAATTGTTAAAAAACTGTGTAATGTGTAAACAACTTGAAATGCGAATAACTCTGGAAATAAGGGAGAACAAAAGGTAACATTTACGTCGGCGTGCATTTAAGACACCAAACTTTGTCTATCAGCAGTCGATATTATTCATGTCGTCCGTGAGTTAAACTGCAAATTCACCAAAGAGGTAACCAAAGAAAGTGTGTATCACCAACGACTTATGAGCCAGCCTGTAATTGACGTATACAATTTTTGCACGTATCTTGTATATAAATAAATAAATTTTTAAATATTGTGTTTTACCGTAGAAATGCGTCAGCATGTATATGTGTAAACAGAAAAAAAACTGAAAGTTACCCCGTATATGGGTGTTAGGGGTTCTAGTTCGCGCTCATTTGAAGACATCTTTTCAAAATACATAAGTCTACGAAAATTGGCTAAAATATAGACTATTAAACCATAAACTCGATAGCTGAAACTACTGCCATAGTATCAGAAAGAGGGTCCATTTAAAATGGATTTTTCGATAATATCTTCGTAAAATTAAGGACAATTCTGGTTGAAGCTGAAACATAAGGCTTTGTAAAAAACACTTATTGCGACATTTCTTCTACACAATATGTATTTGTTTCAGACTATTTGTCTGAAAATTGCAAATTTTGACGTTTCAAATCGCGACTTTGACGTTTTAAAAAGAAAATTTCAAAAATTTTCAAAATATTTTGTCTGCTACTGCTTGACCATTTGCGCCAAGAAAACTCAACCGTTGTATGTAATATTCAATGGGTTTTCTTAACCACACAAAATATCTTGTTCTGGTGCTTTCCTTTGATCACCAGTGGCACCCATTTTTTTTCTTTAAATTCCTATAACGTTTTTCCTTTCAACGCAGAGATCTGGATTTAAGCATGTAAGGTAACTTTGATAGTAGAAACGTATCTGCCAAATTTGGTTGCCACAGCTTTGTTATTTTCGGAGAAACAAAAATTTCCCGAAAGAAAACCCAAAATTTTCCCGAAAAAACTAGTCCAATTTTCCTGGCTAACGAATTATTATCCAAGCCACTTACAAAACGAATATACCTACCAAATTTCATCAAAATGGGTCCATTATTTTTTGAGTTATAGGTGTGATATATATTACAGATCCCCTCATTAGTGAATTTTTCGTTTTACGAAAAATTCACTAATACAATTTGCAGCTCTGACTATATAAATGTTTTGAGAATGTGAGTTTCGGGGATTCAGGCTTAAATAATTATTGAGACATTCTTGAAAATACATAATGAGTAACTCGAATTAATTTCAGGACGATCTATCGGCAGATGTTCGCTTTGAAAATTGATCAGAGATATTTGTACGATATGTGCATGTTCTATCTTACCACACTGTACTCACTGCCACCGGACGTATACACATGTCAGAAATTTCCAAACTCTAGTTAAGTTATAACCAGCCGAAAGTCTGATTGTTATATTTGGCCTAGATTTCAAAAGTTTAAACTTGATAAAATAGTTTAAAAGCAAAGAGAAGTTAAAATAATATGCTCACAAGAGTCGAATTATTTAGTCCAAAATTGTTGACACTGAATCAAAGTCGCTTTCACTTTCTTGGCCACTACTAGTAAACTGTATGATGATGGGTTCAACGAGCACTTCACCATGAACGTCCAGCTGCCATATTCTGTCCCCAACTTTTATAACGTGGTCAAGATTTTTTCCATGTCTCAACAGTGACGGGTTGAATGGCCTCATTAAGAAAACTTTTTGCGTCTGCCATTTTGAAGGTAGCATTCTTCCTGGCAAGTTATCCTTTGATGTGCGTCCATATTAATTCAATGGGGTTGAATTCACAATGATGCAGAGGCAGACGGGAGACATTCACATTGAATTCTTTGGCCATCTCATCAACGACATATTTTAATGTCTAGCAACTGTACTCTCAGCACCTGATCATCGTGATGAACTGCCTTACTCCTTAGACAGTCTATTATTTTACCCCTTTCTCAAAGTCGAAGTTGGTTGCGGCTCCAGTACGCGACTGTGGTATGAAAATTTATCCATCACGATTGTAGAACCCTGCCCTACACGTGGCAGAATTGACCCGAACCACTTCTCAAATGTTTCAGCATTCATCTCCTCGTGCTAATCACCCGTCTCCATACTCTTAAATGAGAGTAGTTCTCCTTCTAGAAAGCCGCTGTCACTACCAATGTGAGCCATTATCGACGTGTTTTACCTGAATTAATAAATAAAAAAAGTCTGGACGCAGCAAGTGCCTTATGGTAGTGAATTTTCATAGAAATGATCTGGCACGAAATATTTTTCATAACTTTTTTTCTTTTAACATAAAAATATAAATTTTGGTATATAGTTTCCTTTTATTATCATAAACTTACGTACCAAATTTGGTTACCATAGCTTTTCCACTTTTTGAGATAAAAAAATTTTCGAAAGAAAAATTAAAATTTTCCCGGAAAACCTAGTTAGATTTTCCTGCCTAACGAACTTATCCAAGCCACTTACAAAAGGAAGGCACATGCTAAATTTTGTCAAAATCGGTCCATTATTTTTGAGTTATCGGTGTGATACCTATATATATATATATATATATATATATATATATATATATATATATATATATATATATATATATATATATATATATATATATATATATATATATATATATATATATATATATATATATATATATATATATATATATATATAGGCTGTTTTTAAAAAAAAACATGCACCATCGCTCGTGGGGTAATTCCTTACTAAAAAATAAGAAAAAAAGTTCCTGTGCACATAGGCCCGGAAACGCATAGTTTCCAATATACAGGGAGTTGAATTTTAATTATTTTTTTTAAATATTTTATAAATAATTTTAAAACCACTGGATTGATTTTGATGAAACTTGGAACTTGAAAGTGTATTATGAAAGTGCATATTTTCAAGTGAAAATCTACTTACAACTGCGTCAGTGGCGTGCGTACGGGGTAACTGTAAAAATTCATTTGGGGAAAAAATATGTGCGCCACTGTCTTTTTCCAATTTTGATACATCAGTTATGAAGCTTATTACATAAGCCACAAAAGCTACCTCTTGGTATTTTTTCATTCAGGGTATCCCTTAGGAGATATGATTAATTTTATAAAAAGGGGCAAAGTACCGATTCGTTGGAGTAATGAAAACAGTAATCGTAAAGTGCCATGAAACTATAATTTTTGACAGTTCTCTAAATTCTACAATTTTGAAGTGCTTTGTAGGCGTCAAAAGAGTTTTCGTGCTATTCTTTAAATTTTGATACGGTGCAGTATTTTCGTTTTTAGTTATTTGTTGATACTGAGCTGCTCATTAATATTATTTCCTCCTCTCAAGATGGTTTTCATTAAGTACACTTCAGCGGATTTGACTGATATGTTGTTAATTTATGGACAAACAAATCAAAATGCTAGACAAGCTGTGCGAGTTTATCAGGAAACTTATCCGCAAAGAAGAATTCCTGACAGACATTTGAGAGAAACTGGTTCTTTAAAACCTTTAAAAGCTGACTCTGGACGCAGAAGATACCGCCGAACTGTACGAGTTGAAGAGGCAATATTAAATAGAGTTGAACGTGATCCTAGTACAAGTACGAGAATTATTGCCACCGAACTGGGTAATATTTCGGCATCATCAGTTCACAGAACTCTGAAGGATCAAAGTTTATATCCCTATCATTTTACACGTGTCCAGGAACTTCCAGCTAGAGACTTTCAACCAAGGGTAATGTTTTGTCAGTGGTTCTTAAACAAATTTAGGCACGATCAACATTTTTCTAAACGTGTACTATTTACTGATGAGGCGTCATTTACGCGAAAAGGTATCGTAAATTTTCACAATTTACATACATGGGCCGATGAAAACCCACACTCTCTAAGAGTTGCAAATTCGCAGTATCAATTTTCCATCAATATTTGGGCTGCTATTATTGAAAATCACATAATTGGTCCTGTTGTTCTACCGAATCGTCTTGACCATGAATCATATTTAAACTTTTTACAAAATGATTTGCCGTTGTTACTACCGCTTTTTATGAGAAATGGTACAATGTGGTTCCAGCATGATGGTGCGCCCGCACATTTTGCAGCAGTTGTAAGAACATATTTAGCCAACACATACGGTCACCGATGGATTGGTCGTGGAGGTCCGGTGTCATGGCCACCTCGATCTCCGGACCTGAATCCTCTCGATTTTTTTTGGGGTCATTTAAAAGAAATAGTCTATAAAACACCAGTAAATACACGAGAAGAATTGTTGGGAAGAATAGAATATGCATTTGACAGCATTAGAGAAGATCAAAATATTTGCAGAAGAGTAAGAAGATCTCTGCGCAGAAGGTTAAATAATTGTAACGACGCTAATGGTGGTCACTTTCAACATTTTCTTTAGCTTTGTTATTAAAGTCAATTGAGTAATGTACAAAAAACAAGAGTTTAGAAAAATCATGGTGTCTTTACGATTACTTTTTTCATTTTTTATTTTTATTTTTTATTTATCATTTTTTATCAATGTTTGTAATATTCATTTCAATGTTTATCACCAATAAGTTTTACGTAGGTTAGTTATTTGCACGTTTATTGCTGTAATGTTTACTGTATGTTTTGTTTTTCATATTCTTATGGTTGCAGTAAACATATATTATTATTATTATTATTATTATTATTATTATTATTATTATTATTATTATTACGCCGACTAATCGGTACTTTGCCCCTTTTTATAAAATTAATCATATCTCCTAGGGGATACCCTGAACGAAAAAATACCAAGAGGCAGCTTTTGTGCCTTATGTAATAAGCTTCATAACTGATGTATCAAAATTGGAAAAACCAGTGGCGCACATATTTTTCCCCAAATGAATTTTTACAGTTGCCCCGTACGCACGCCACTGACGCAGTTGTAAGCAGATTCTCACTTGAAAATATGCACTTTCATAATACACTTTCAAGTTCCAAGTTTCTTTAAAATCAATCCAGTGGTTTTGAAATTATTTATAAAAAATTTAAAAAAAATATTAAAATTCAACTCCCTATATATTGGAAACTATGCGTTTCCGGGCCCATTTGCACAGTAACTTTTTTTCTTATTTTTTAGTAAGGAATTGTCCCACGAGCGATGGTGCATGTTTTTGAAACAGCCTGTATATATATATATATATATATATATATATATATATATATATATATATATATATATATATATATATATATATATATGATATTCACAAATAAAAAACTATTTTTTCTTACGAAACCTTTCGCAATATATTTACTGCTTCACTTGTCAAAGAAATTAATACAATAAAGAATAATATACATGTATATGTATATATTATTAATTTTCGTAACAAAAATTATTGTAGATTATTTCGATGAGAATTCGCTAGCATAACGCAATTTCTGAGTACAGATTGTTTAGATTCAATGCTATAGCTTTTATAGTATATTATATAATTATTTAGAAAATGTATAAGCAACAAGTTAATTTAGAAGTAGCAATAACTTATGTATAGCTACAGAAATAAGGTTTTCTAAAAAAAATCAATTTGGTCCCCGAGCAAAATCGGGTTCAGCAGCTAACAATTAATAAGTTAAAATGCTGCAATTACATGTGGAATGCCTGAAGGCTGTCGAGCGTCACGTTTAGTGTTGAAGATGCGCATTATCTCTAAGCGTTGACATTACCTAGATTTACAATACAATTGTTATGAAACCTAGTAATGATGCAATTACTAAGCAAGCATTATCCATCTCTTTCCAATGTTGTACTAAAGTCCATGACACTGATTTCAGGAGTGAACAGCAATGAACAAAGATTAGCTCCCAGCAAATATAGGAGAAGAATACATGTATAAATGAAATAAGTTGTTTATCATTTATATTTAACTAAGAAAAACTTTAGAATAAATCTGGTTAATTGCCTTGCATCAAGAGTTGATCTAGATCCCCGTTATCGCCATTTTTGTTCGATTTATTCGTAGAAGATGCAACAAATAGGTTAAATGAAAAGACAGCAGGAATCAAATGAATGAATGGACAACGGTTTCATTGCACAATGTAGAGGAGATCCAGCCTTCATTTACCCCTTCTTGTTTCTCGTCCATTATGCTTTGAATTTTCTTAGAAAAAGTTTACTAATGAGGAGATCCAGACTTTTTTTCTATTTCAACAACACACCACGAGACCTTACAGCCTAGATACTATCGTACCGTGGGTGTCGACAAGGAGGAAAGAGGCAACTTGTTAATTCTGGACTTGAAGGTTTGGAGGTTCGGAGGAAAAGAAAAACATGTGCCGACAAGGAATTCCACAACTTGGAAGTCCTCGGGACAAATGAGCGGGCATTAGAAGATGCTCTATATCTGGTGACCTGGAGAGTAAAAGGGTGCATTCGCTGTGTTCCCCTGGTAGATCCGTTGGGGGCAGCAGATGGATGAACTATGGAAGAAAGCTCCTCTGAGCAGTGCCCGTGCAGATATATATATATATATATATATATATATATATATATATATATATATATATATATATATATATATATATAAAAGAGAGAGGTCACCAACGGCCCGTCGGTGGACAAGGGGATGGCAGCCTTTGGGTGAGGATAGGGTTACCGATGAGGCGTATAGCTCTCTTCTGAAGCGGCAGCGGCACCGCAGATATGGGAGCAGTATTCGAGGTTTGGTCTTATTTGTGAAATATATAAGGTATAGAGATTAGCTGGTGAAATGTATTCGCTAACCCGGAAGAGAAAACCTAATTTATTAGCAGCCGACTCTGCAATTGATGTGCCATGTTGGTGCCAATTGAGATTTCGATCCAGAGAAATGCCAAAAAGTGAAAAGGACTCATTACTTTGAATAACTTGGTTGTTCATTGTGATGGGTCTAGGGCTGGTGTATCTCTTATGAGATAGAAAGCAAGACTGATATTTGGTGGGGTTGAATTGTACAAGATTTTTACTTCCCCGGTCTAATATTTTTTGGAGATCCACGAAGCCAGAACCCCCCATGAGTCTGCGATCCTCATCTAATTGGGCTAAAGAGACATGCATAGAATACTGTATATTTGAGTGGAGGGTGCTGTCGTCCGTATAATTGTGAACTGTGTTGGATGTGCTAGAGAGGAGGTCATTGATGTAGAGAAGAAACAAAGTAGGGGCAAAAGCTGAACCTTGAGGAACTCCTGCATTAATTGGATACAGTTTAGAGAAATGGCCATCCACGACAACAGAAATTCTCCAGTTGAAGAGGAAATTTGTTGTCCAGGTACAGAGTTTTAGTGATAGGCCATAGGCCGGGAGTTTATTAAGCTGCGCTGCGTGCCAGACCTGGTCGAATGCTTTGGATATATCTAGAGCAACAATCTGGAATTCACCGTATAGTTCCATAGACTTGTTCCAAGAATGGGTGACAAAGGAAAGGAGGTCGGCAGTTGATCTGCGCTGACGGAATCCATACTGCCTGCCGTGGATTAGACTGTGTTTTTCAAGAAATTTTAGTAATTCGGTGTTTATATACTTTTCCATCACTTTAGAGATATCTGAAAGGAGAAAAATATGCCTGTAGTTGCTAGGAAGCGCTTTGGACCTTTCTTGAGGACGGGTTGTACTCGATCAGTTTTCCAGTTACTAGGGAATATGCCTGTATTGTAAGATGTCTGTAACAGACGAGTCAGGACAGGAGCAAGTTCTGGTGCGCATTTTTTGAGAACAGTTGCTGGGATCTCGTCAAGGCCAGAGGCTTTCCTGGTACTAAGAGAAAAGAGCATCTTTCGTACCTTTTTAGTTTTGAAAATGATATCCGTCATTTTATGCGCGGCATTGGGGACTGTTGGTGGTTGAACATTTGAAGGTGAGTTGAGAGTAGAATTACCGGCGACCAACGAGGCAAAAAGTTCCCAGGGCCGCAAAAATTATAAACTATGTATGTGATTAGAGTTTCTTATAAAAAAGTAATGCAACAGAAACAAAAAAGTATAAGTTAATTGATGTACAACACGTGAGAAATGGCTTCATTTAATTGGAATGGCTAAACACTATGATGCTAAAATAAGATACACTTTAGCCTGTAATCTCCTAACGTTATATTAATCCCATTTGTTTTAAATGGCATTGTGAACGTCGTAAAATAATGTAACTCATATTGTTGGGGAATTACTAGTACAAAACTCTATTTAGAATTGTAAAGTCTTTATACTGTTATCCCATCAAGTTACTTTGTACAACTGTTCTGTAATTAAACTTTAGCTACATTAACTAAAGAAGCCATTGTCTGGTTTTATTATAATGGCTTGTAGTATATAAAGCTCATAACCCAAAAGACTGGACTGTATTCTGTAGACATTAAAACTTGATTTAATACTAATAGGAGCATTTTCCTTTTTGTCCGATGTGCGAATTTTTGTAGAAAACGTCAGTTTTGGAGAATTTTTCTAAAGAAAATTTCTTCTAGGGGCAACGATTTTCGAACTATCTAAATTTCTTTTAAACCATATTTCATTAAAATAACTTTGTTGTTTGAAAAAGTACAAAGCTTTTGCGAAAATCAACTTTAAAAGCTCCCGAAAAAACTGGTCTGATTTTTTGGCTAACTAACCTCTTGAAGCAATTTAGATAAAAACTGCAGCTGTTAAGACACAGTTATTCCAAAATAGGTTTTTGATAAAATTCCAGACAAAAATGTTTTCATTAAAATTTCTGTGACGAAAATTCTAAATTTATTTCTAAATGCAGAAATATGTTCTTTGTATCGGGTGTTAAAATTTCTAGAAGTTTGACCTATGTAGATTGCGTTACAATGTGTACAAGCTAATTTATAAACTCCAGATTTTGTCATGAAACAAGATTTTTCTTTAGCGTTAAATAGTATATCACGCGTCGTGTTGTAAGATTTAAAAGCTACCTTTGTATTTGTACAAATACATATATTTAACGCGAAACAAAAATCTGGTTTCCTGACTTAAGGTGGAGTTTATAAATTAGCTTGTAGACTTTGTAACGCAATCTACATAGGTCAAGCTTCTAGAAGTTTTAACACTTGATACAAAGAATATACTTCTCCATTTAGAAATAACCACGTTGACAAATCTACATTTGTATAACATATTATTGATACCGAACATAGACCTACAGTAAATAACCGCATACAACCACTACATTTTTATAATGACAAACGTAAGCTAGACTTTTTTGAAGCTTTAAAAGTCAAAAAGCACACATGCGACAATAACTACCTTGTTTTAAACGAGCAAACTGATTTAATGAATTCCCCTTTCTTGGATATTCTACTTTTTAATTAAATAGGTCAAAGAAAATAAATTTAATTCTTCTTTCAAAAAAGTTGTAATAAGATAATGAGTTGACGTATGTCGATATTTTCGTTGTATAGAGACTGCTTTTATACTGTTATTGTTTAGTTATTTTATTGTTCTAACTGTTACCATAGTTATTATAGGCTAGTTCTATTTTTATATTAAATATTGACAGACATCATATAGACATTTTGAAAGCCTCATCTGTCATCTGTGTGTCATTTTATTTTCAATTTGATGAAAATTTTTGATCAAAACATTATATCATAACATAGCAACAGATCTTTATTTGTAGTTGTCATGATTTCGCACTAATTCAATTTTTATCTGTCTGAAAATGCTGTCAAGCAGCGAAACTGTAGTCACAGAAACGTTGAAGAACATCATAGAACTTCCAGAATTCGTATAGGCCACTTGCTCCAGTTAGCTTACGCGCTGGGTACGTCCTTCACCTACAAAAATGAAAACCAACAGTGAAGCCAGAGAAGTAGTCCCCAAGTCTGTATGTCGTGTCTTACTACTCACTTAGTTTTTTTTTGGAATTGTATTTTTTTAAACTGGAGCTTCTTCTAAGATACGCTGCAAAATTGAATGGGGCTAGTTCGCACTCATTTCGATAAATTATTTCAAAATTTAAATTCGGGATTTCCTCATTAGTGATTTTTTTTTTTAAAGAAAATTCACTAATAATAATATATAATAACACCACAGTAGACAAACTTCTCACCCAGAAGTGTTTGACTTGTTTGGGGGGGCGGGGCGTCTTCCACACACCTACAGACAAAGGGCACCACCCATAGCTCATTAGAGGTCGGCCTTTCCACATTCGAGTGAAAAAGACCGACTGTCAGAATACGGGACTCGAACCAGCGACCTCCTAGTCCAATTCGAGAGGTTACAGACCTCGAGAACTGAGCTATTCGGATATAAAATAATTTCATTATAACTATTAAAAAAAATCGTGACCAACCCATTACTTTTATTGCTTTTATGCAACATTAGATGCCCGTATTTCAGTCAGTAATAAACAAACCTGCCCACGCCATCAATTAATTTTTTAAAGTGATATTTAATCATTAACTAGCAGATATATATTTTCTTTTTGCTAGATAGGGATACTATATGCATAAGTATCAATTTAACCAGGCATAGTTGCATTGGAAGTCGTAATTATTTACATAAATCATCTTTTCTAGTAACAGCTATTGAATTAAGAAAGTTTTAAAGTTGCGTAACAAGAATTTTCTTGAGAAAAATTACTTTTAATCAAGCAATTTGAATATAGATTAATAGAAAGTAAATCAAACTACTATATCCAGTATAACGAAAAGGAAAATGTATAATAATTACAGGTATGATTAGACACGTATGCCATGCAGAAAACATTGAATAATTATAGGCAAAATTACAGAATACATAGAGTTTTCATTAAGAGCTTATTGATTTAGATCTAAAAATTTAGCCCAAGACAGTTTACACAAATTTTTTATGTCAACGCCCAAACATAATTATGGGTCGCATGTGTCCTGCGTCTCGCACTTGGTGCTACGCGACACACGGCAAAGGAACTACACGGTGAATCCCAGATTGTCGCTCTAGACATATCCAAAGCATTCGACCAGGTCTGGCACGCAGCGCTGCTTAATAAACTTCCACCCTATGGCCTACCACCAAAACTATGTACCTGGACAGCAAATTTCCTCTCCAACCGGAGCATTTCTGCTGTCGTGGATGGCCATTCATCTAAATTGTATCCAATTAATGCAGGAGTCCCTCAAGGTTCAGCTTTAGCCCCTACTTTGTTTCTCCTCCACATCAATGACCTCCACTTTAGAACAGCCAACTCAGTTCACAGTTACGCGGACGACAGCACCCTCCACTCAAATATACAATATTCTAAGCCTGTCTCTTTAGCCCAATTAGATGAGGATCGCAGACTCATGGAGAGTTCTGTCTCCGTGGATCTCCAAAAAATTTTAGATTGGGGAAGTAGAAATCTTGCACAATTCAACCCCACCAAATCTCAGTCTTGCTTTCTTTCTCATAAGATATACACTAGCCCCAGGCCCATCACAATGAACAACCGAGTTATTTAAAGTAATGAGTCATTTTCTCTTGTTGGCATTTCTGTGGATCGAAATCTCAATTGGCACCAACATGTCACATCAATTGCAGAAGCGGCTGCTAAGAAATTAGGTTTCCTCTTCCGGGCCTGCAAATACTTTTCACCAGCTAATCTCTATACCTTATATACTTCACAAATAAAGCCAAACCTCGAATACTGCTCCCACATCTGGGGTGCAGCTGCCGCTTCTACACTCGCTATCCTGGACTCCATTCAAAAGAGAGCTATACGTCTCATCGGTGACCCTATCCTCACCCAAAGGCTGCCATCCCTTGACCACCGACGTGCCGTTGGTGACCTCTCTCTCTTTTATAGATATCTGCACGGGCACTGCTCAGATGAGCTTTCTTCCATAGTTCCTCCACCTGCTGCCCCCAACAGATCTACCACAGTAACAGAGCGAATGCACCCTCTTACTGTCCAGGTCACCAGACATAGAACATATTGTTATGCCCGCTCTTTTGTCCCGAGGACTTCCAAGTTGTGGAATTACTTTCCGGCATATGTTTTTCCTTCTCCTCAGAACCTCCAAAACTTCAAGTCCAGAATTAACAAGTTGCCTCTTTCCTCCTTGTCGACACCCATTGTACGATAGTATTTAGGCTGTAAGCCCTCGTGGTGTGTTGTTGAAAAAAAAAGGATATATGAGAGATGTTTGTGCTTTGCTAGTTAATAAAGTGATGAGTGGCTCATCGACGAATATTGTATTTCAAGAAATAAATTGAATTTAATTATCTAATTTGAACAATTAAAGCAAAGATGTAAGCAGTGTGTGTAAGTGTTGTATGGGATCACTTTTCAAAGGAATCAAAGGACGAAAGTAAAGCAAAGTGTAACTTTTGTTTATTTGTATTAAAAGTGAATCGTTCTTCAACCTCTACTTTAACAAGGCATATTAAACTAAAACACCCCACCATAAACCTCAGAATGTCGAAAACGTATATTCCAAACAGGAGATAATGAGGAGAAAGAAGCTGGAAGTGCTCTTAATACAAAATTCTCTTTCAAAGATACGGCACTTCTAGTGCTACTGCTCCAGTTCCAACAACAGCGCGGTTGAAACCTTGCCAAACCAATATTACCTCATTTTCTAGAAGATCGCTTGGTATTTCAAAACACCAAGCCACAGCCAAACAGTTACTATATTTTATAGCTTATGATTATCAATCTTTTAATATTGTTGATAGCGTAAACTTTCAGAAATTAATTAGCTTATTAAATACAAATTATGAATCGCCAAGTAGGAAGACACTGTAAAATAGTTTATTATCTGCCAATGATGAAAATTGTGTTTCGCAAATTAAAAGGGAAATTGACAGTGCTCCTTAAATCGGTATAACCATCGATAGGTGGACTTCATTTAACAATAAAAGTTTTTGTGCAATTACTGGCCACTTTATAGCCTACCACTGCGGAATTAAGTCCCGAATGTTATAAACATTTCAGTTTTTAGGACAACATACAGCAGTAAATATAATTCAGCAGTTAAAATCAGCAATATCTGAGTGGCAGTTAGACAATAAATTGGTAGCATGCGCTACAGATAACGCAGCGAATATAGTAAAAGCTGTACAACTAGGTAATTAGTGGCATGTACCCTGTTTCATTCATTTCACCTTCATTCATTAAAACTAATAGTCCAAGCTAGTTTTAGAAAAATTGATAATACCTTACATAAAGTAAAATCGATTATGGAATTTTTTAAAAGAAGTTCTTCAGCGACAGAAAAATTGCAAACTGTTCAAAAAAGAATGGGGAGCGAAGTGCTACAACTGAAACAAGGCTATCCGACCAGATGGAATTCCACATGTTTACTGCTAAACAGATTAAATAAAAGTCTGGACACATTCCTTTTTATATTCCTCTCCGCCCAGCGCCCTTATTGACTCTTGGTCCCGTAACTTTCTTGTGTTATTTGCAAGAAATTCTTCTTGCGGTTTGCGCATCCAGAAGGGGTTCTAAGCATATTTCTGAAATTATTTTTCTAAAAACCCCTCATGTGCTAATCTGCAAATTTACCGAACATTTAATTTTTATTTACAAACGGAATGCATCTATGAAATTATAGGTGGCAGGTAAGTATTTTCCATATTAATCACTTGAATGATCGGTTTTAATCAACTCAACCGAACCAGTTTATGCAAACGAAATAACAAAAAAGGTTTTTTAAAATAAATTTGTAATTATCTGTTAAGCTGTGTTAAGTGTGTTTTTACTGGGAATGTGGGTTATCACCATTTGAAATATTTTTATTAAAATTCGCTACCATAACGACTTAAAAGCAATCTTTAACTCTTTTCAACACCTATTTACTATTGCTGTATCCATACTTTTTAAAAATGAAATAAAGATAAATACAAAATTTCGAAATTAAAATTTTAATAATTTAACCTAAACATCTGTTTATATAATTTTAACTATGTATGTACTTTGTAGTACCTACCTAGATATTATGAGTACTTAGTGTATTCGTTTGAGGTAGCTATATTTATTGTTATGCCTACCAGTGAATTCTGGGTAGAGTTTACTTGGTAATACATACCATATCTACAATTTACATGCAGTTTACCTATCACTTTCATATTTGTTTCATTGGATGTTACAATTATAATATACTGCTACAGACATTTTGTTAAAGTTAAGTTAAAATTAAAAGTTGGGTTATTCTTTACTTAGTATTAACCTTAGAATCTAGGTAACTAGTTGTTTTATATCACAAGATTCTAATAAGGTATTAGCTTTAGCAATTAGTACCAGCCGAGTCGATTTCCAGGTTATGAGATGCGCAGAGCGTGCACGCTTCTCTGTGACAAATAGCTACGTGTGGTCAGATTAAACTAGGAGAGAGAGAGAGAGAGAAGGAGAGAGAGATGGCTTTTAATTTTAAATACCGTGAACGTGAAGAATGGGAAGCTTAATATTTATACATAATAAAACATCGTTCTAGATTGCTTTTATACAAATTGAATCACTGTAATTAATGTTTTTTTTATTAGTATACATTCGCATGTTAATATTTAGCGCTTTTGGATGCAAATTTTGTCCCGGTATTACGAAATAAATGATCTAAGGCTGACAATTTAAAAAATTGTTAGTTACACAGCTTTATCTATAAAATGTTGTGTAAGTTGGAGTTGTGACAACATACTACCTGATCCTGCACCGAGATGGCGTCCCTGTCGTATCTCTCAATGTCTGACCTTTTGCAATAACTTCCATTGTTTAAATTTTTACCTACGATTTATTTAAATAGCATAACAGTACAGATAACGTCATCTGTCTTTGTCCAAAATTGTAGATATTGCATTACAGAATTTGAAGTGATGTCGAGGATTAGTTTATTATTTATTTCGAATAACTTTATTTTCCTTTGATCAAAGGCTGCCATCCCTTGCACACCGACGTGCCGTTGGTGACCTCTCTCTCTCTCTCTCTCTCTCTCTCTCTCTCTCTCTCTCTCTCTCTCTCTCGCTCTTCTATAGATATCTGCACGGGCAGTGCTCAGAGGAGCTTTCTTCCATAGTTCCTCCACCTGCTGCCCCCAACAGATCTACCAGGGGAACAGAGCAAATGCACCCTTTTACTGTCCAGGTCACCAGGCATAGAACATCTTGTTATGGCCGCTCTTTTGTCCCGAGGACCTCCAAGTTGTGGAATTCCTTGCCGGCGCATGTTTTTCCTTCACCTCCGAACCTCCAAACCTTCAAGTCCAGAATTAACAAGTTGCCTCTTTCTTCCTTGTCGACACCCACGGTACGATAGTATTTAGACTGTAAGCCCTCGTGGTGTGTTATTGAAATAAAAACGACTTGAAAATTGGTATAGAACCACGTCTGTCTATATTATTTTAAGTTGTAAATTTTTGTTTCAATCACTTAGAAAATTTGAGAGATATTGCGTTTTGAAAAATATTTTTAAATTTTTTATTAAGAAAAATTGGCCATTAAGATTTGATGAACGAACTCATCCAAGCCATTAGCAAAATAAGGGTAATTCCCAAATTTGGTCCAAATTAGTGAAGTGTCAAAATAACTCGAAAACGAAAAGAGGCAGGGCAAATTACAAGTCATATTTGAAACGAGCATGAGATTCTACAAAATATTGTTCATTTATATATATATATATATATATATATATATATATATATATATATATATATATATATATATATATATATATATATATATATATATATATAGGTATCACACCGATAACTAAAAAAAGAATGCGCCGATTTTGATCAAGTTTCGCACGCACCTTCCTTTTTTAAGTGGCTTAGATAAGTTCGTTATCCAGGAAAATCGGACCAGATTTTCCGGGAAAATCATAATTTTCTTTCAAAAAAAATTTTTTCTCAAAAAATAAAGAAGCTATGAAAACCAAATGTGGTATGTAGGTTAACGATATAAAAAGTAAACTATACACCAAAATTTAGATTTCTATGATACATGAAAATAAAGTTATAAAAAAATATCTGGTGCCAGATCATTTATATGAAAATTCTCTACCATAACGCACTGCGTACAGACTTTTTATTATTTGTTTCGTTTAACACTTCTGGCGCTAACTCTCATTTTTGTGAGTCATCTTCACCCATAAACTAACACACTAAACAAATAACTTATCAACTTATCTTATCAATTTAGTTCAGTTACCTATGTTGTAACATTGTGAAACTTCCAGGTTATCTCTAAGCTTTATGTCGCCTATTTCTAATAACAAAGACAAATAAAGAACAAACACCTCCTGACGAGCTTTCTTAGAACGAGCTCAATTCCTAACATTCTTCAATGGTGAGTAACATCTTGAGCAACACCGATTCCTCATTATAAGCATCAAAGAATATTTTAGCGATGTTGGTTTGGTATATATATCTACTAAGCCATACCTGCTTAACGGTGGGTTAGGTACCTTTTGTATGTAAAACAATCCAAAAGCCTACCCTAATATGGGATGACACGGTAAAACTAGGTATTTGTGTTTAGAAATTTATGAGCATATTTACACGTAAGTTTATGCAATGATATGTTGATAATAATAATTAATAATAAGCCTGGCGTATAAACATTGCTTCCATTATAATTATTAATTTGTTGTAGTCGTGAGAACAATGAACCATGTGTGTGTCTGTGTCTGATCCTGAAAACACGAAAAATATGACAGATAACGTCGCAATTGAATTGTTAATACCTGATACACCATACACCTAGCGATTTAATTATATACATAAATAAATAAATAAATAAATAAATATATATATATATATATATATATATATATATATATATATATATATATATATATATATATATATATATAGTAGGGTCCGGGTTTTACGAGTAGCAGAAAAGGCAATGCTAAATAAGTATTGCGCTGACCCGTTTAAATATTTATTGGGATACACAGATGTGCGAAAGTAAACAAGAGGGCTTCGTCTTTCTGTGAATTTCGTTACCTTTCTATTTAAAAATATGAGACAAACTAAGACTAGATGCACATGTTTCTTGATCGAGACATGGCACTAATGGGTAAGAATTTTCACTGTACACAACACAAGAGAAAATATTTATGGGTTCTTCCACTAAAACAATGATAGAGTCCCTTTTACCATTTGAAATTAACGTTCGTTAGTTCGTTACAACTGAACGTTTGTGTGGCTTTTTTGTTTTTCTGTTTAAATTTTGAAACTTGCGCCTTATCCGATCACTTATCAATCACCGCGCGTTTTATGCACGTGAATAGAGTTTTGTTTACACAACGTCCGCGTCCGACATTAAAAGAAAACACGTTACCATTGGAGAGAAAATGTCTATATTAAAACAAGTGAAAACGGGAACGAAAATAAGTGTCTATAAAATTTTGTGTAAACTAGAGTCGTCGTGACAACATACTATCTGGTCCTGCAACGAGATGGCGTCCTTGTCGTATCTCACAATGTCTGAGCTTTTGCAATAGCTTCCATTGTTTAGATGTTTACCTACGATTTATTTAAATAGCACAGCAGTACAGATAACGTCATCTGTCTTTGTCCAACATTGTAGATATTTGATTACAGATTATGAAGTAATGTCTAGGATTATTTTATTATTAATTTCGAATAACTTTATTTTCCTTTAATCAAACTTGGAAATTGGTACACAACCACGTCTGTTTATGTTCTTTTAAGCTGTAAATTTTTGTTATAATCACTTAGAAAATTTGAGAGATGTTGCGTTTTAAAAAATATTTTTTAATTTTTTATTAAGAAGAATTGGCCGTTAAGATTTGAGGCAGGAACTCATCGAAGCCGTTATCAAAATAAGGGTAATTTCCAAATTTGATCCTAATCAGTGAAGTATTTTTTGAGTTATTGGTTGAATACATATATATATATATATATATATATATATATATATATATATATATATATATATATATATATATATATATATATATATATATTCTTAATGAAAATTTACTAATATAGCAGCGTTTTCATTCTTATTTGCTTCTGGCGAACTTTAGTAAAAAAATTCTAGGTGAGTAGAAATCCTAATTATTACAATGTGAAACATTTATGTGAAACGCCACTACCGTAAAATACTTCCTGCATCTGTACTTTTTATTTATGATTTCTCACTGTATCCAATAAACTGCTTACAAAGAAATACGTGATCTCTCATAAACATCTTGCTTCTATTATGTTCGTCGCCATTCTGTTAACATCAAAGTTTCTCTGACATAACTTACTATGATAAAATCCACAGAAGTTAAGAAAGGTTGTGAAACATTGTGACAGACGGAATGAAGCCGTTATTTCCTTTCACATTGTATTCTCTATCACATTAATTTTACCTCTTCGGTGTTGCTGTTTAGGCACGTATTTGCTGTTCTTTGTTGAATAAGGGGTGTTCGGATAAACAAAAGTTACTTCTACGTTTTCACTTTCCAGTAATAAACTTATTTAAGGACACTTGATTCTTCAGTCAGAATGACCTTCTCACAATTCTTGTGGGTGTAATTTACGGATACAGTTTTCTTCAGACGTGTAATACTCAGTAAGTGGTGGACGTGCCGCCACCTAGTTGCGGAACCAAGTAGTATGCTATCACGCCAGCTCCAAATAACACAAAGTGTTAAAAAATAGAGACTGGATACAGCTAACTAACAATTCAGAAAATTGTCAGCCCTGGCCCATTTCTACCCCAATATAGGGACAAAGTATGTAAGACTCGATGCATTTTCGCAACAATTAGAACCGTAGACCGGTTTCGCTCTCATTAGAGCTCTTCAGTACGGCATACTAATTGCAGCAAAAATTCATCGAAAATAATACGGCTATCGTATAGCCAGTCTTAAAATACTCAGTAAGTGGTGAACGTGCCGCCACCTAGTTGCGGAACCAAGTAGTATGCTATCACGCCAGCTCCAAATAACTACTTGGTTCCGCAACTAGGTGGCGGCACGTCCACCACTTACTGAGTATTTTAAGACTGGCTATACGATAGCCGTATTATTTTCGATGAATTTTTGCTGCAATTAGTATGCCGTACTGAAGAGCTCTAATGAGAGCGAAACCGGTCTACGGTTCTAATTGTTGCGAAAATGCATCGAGTCTTACATACTTTGTCCCTATATTGGGGTAGAAATGGGCCAGGGCTGACAATTTTCTGAATTGTTAGTTAGCTGTATCCAGTCTCTATTTTTTAACACTTTGTGTTATTTGGAGCTGGCGTGATAGCATACTACTTGGTTCCGCAACTAGGTGGCGGCACGTCCACCACTTACTGAGTATTTTAAGACTGGCTATACGATAGCCGTATTATTTTCGATGAATTTTTGCTGCAATTAGTATGCCGTACTGAAGAGCTCTAATGAGAGCGAGACCGGTCTACGGTTCTAATTGTTGCGAAAATGCATCGAGTCTTACATACTTTGTCCCTATATTGGGGTAGAAATGGGCCAGGGCTGACAATTTTCTGAATTGTTAGTTAGCTGTATCCAGTCTCTATTTTTTAACACTTTGTGTTATTTGGAGCTGGCGTGATAGCATACTACTTGGTTCCGCAACTAGGTGGCGGCACGTCCACCACTTACTGAGTATTTTAAGACTGGCTATACGATAGCCGTATTATTTTCGATGAATTTTTGCTGCAATTAGTATGCCGTACTGAAGAGCTCTAATGAGAGCGAAACCGGTCTACGGTTCTAATTGTTGCGAAAATGCATCGAGTCTTACATACTTTGTCCCTATATTGGGGTAGAAATGGGCCAGGGCTGACAATTTTCTGAATTGTTAGTTAGCTGTATCCAGTCTCTATTTTTTAACACTTTGTGTTATTTGGAGCTGGCGTGATAGCATACTACTTGGTTCCGCAACTAGGTGGCGGCACGTCCACCACTTACTGAGTATTTTAAGACTGGCTATACGATAGCCGTATTATTTTCGATGAATTTTTGCTGCAATTAGTATGCCGTACTGAAGAGCTCTAATGAGAGCGAAACCGGTCTACGGTTCTAATTGTTGCGAAAATGCATCGAGTCTTAGACGTGTATATTGCTTACGTTGCTTTCAAACTTTCAAGTGACGCATGTCACTTGAATGTTCCTGAAATCTTTGTAAAACATTAACTGTGCTTACAATGTAAGTTTTTGTGGCAACGGCTTTACCTGTCCAAGGTCATAAATTGGGCACGTCATTTGTTAGATACAATTCCTTGAGAGAGTGGTGGTAAATATCTAGTCTTCTGTCTTCTGTCTAGGTTCTGGACTTATTTCCCTACCAGTCGTTACTAAAACTGGAATTCGATTATTTTTGTGAAGTAGCGTCAAGTGGGGTAACTTCGGACGAATTATGATGTTTTTTCGGGGTACAAAAAAGTGGAAAAATAAAAAATATTGAAAAAATTAATATATATTCTTTGATCCCTTCTTTATACAAGGTTCCGCTTTAGCCCCTACTTTATTTCTTCTCCACATCAATGACCTCCTCTCTAGCACATCCAACCCAGTTCACAGTTACGCGGATGACAGCACCCTCCACTCAAATATACAATATTCTAAGCCTGTCTCTTTAGCCCAATTAGATGAGGATCGCAGACTCATGGAGGGTTCTATCTGAGTGGATCTCCAAAAAATATAAGACTGGGGAAGTAGAAATATTGTACAATTCAACCCCACCAAATCACAGTCTTGCTTTCTTTCTCATAAGAGATACACCAGCCCTAGACCCATCACAATAAACAACCAAGTTATTCAAAGTAATGAGTCATTTTCACTTGTTGGCAATTCTGTGGATAGAAATCTCAATTGGCACCAACATGTCACATCAATTGCAGAAGCGGCTGCTAAGTAATTAGGTTTCCTCTTCCGGGCTCGCAAATACGTTTCACCTGGTAATCTCTATACCTTATATACTTCACAAATAAGACCAAACCTCGAATACTGCTCCCACATCTAGGGTGTCGCTGCCGCTTCTACACTCGCTATACGTCTCATCGGTGACCCTACCCTCACCCAAAGGCTGCCATCCCTTGCCCACCGACGTGCCGTTGGTGACCTCTCTATTTTATAGATATCTGTACGGGCACTGCTCAGATGAGCTTTCTTCCATAGTTCCTCCACCTGCTACCCCCCAACAGATCTACCAGGGGAACAGAGCGAATACACCCGTTTACTGTCCAGGTCACCAACAGATCTACCAGGGGAACAGAGCAAATGCACCCTGTTACTGTCCAGGTCACCAGACATAGAACATCTTGTTATGCCTGCTCTTTTGTCCCGAGGACTTCCAAGATGTGGAATTCCTTACCGGCACGTGTTTTTGCTTCTCCCCCGAACCTCCAAACCCCCAAACCTTTAAGTCCAGAATTAACAAGTTGCCTCTTTCCTCCTTGTCGACACCCACGGTTCGATATTATTTAGGCTGTAAGCCCTCGTGGTGTGTTGTTGAAATACAAAATAAATAAATAAACGATATTACCATTCAGATTAAAATAGTTCCACAACTATAACACTTCCGGTTATACCGGAAGTCGCTACCAACTTCGTTATTTTAAATGAAATACCCTGTATATTTTTGCATTTTCAGAATGGCGATCGAATTTGGGATAAATTTGATGTAGTACTCTCTATAGTGAGCGTTATTATTTTTTGAAATATTAGCGATTTTCGACAAATATTCGTTATCGCAGCTCTTTTTATAATTTGACGTATCTTTGTAAAGTGTAAATCTAGAAAATATATTCTTGGACAACAGATTGCTGGTAACTATGTCTTGCAAAATCATTGGAATGAAAATCTATTTTTATACAGGGTGTGCGATAATAGCCTGACAAAATATGGATATTCAAGCGGGTATAACTTGATTTTTTCAAATATAACACCCTATATATTTCTATTCCAAAGCATTCTACAGACACCGCTCTGCAACTTCTATTAACTATGTCCAATACTTAAATAGCATAATTTCTGAGATATCCACCACTATAATGACAATATCGTCTGCATAGCCCTGTACCCCCTACCCCCCCTCCCGAGCTACCCCAGCAGGCCGTTCACGACTAAGCACCAGAGCAAGGGAGACAGAATGCTCCCCTGCGGACACCCCGCCGCGACCCCCGCCAGCAGAGGCCCTCCCGCGAGTTAGGTGAACACCGCCCTGTCCCTCAGCATGGAACCGATCCACCTGCAGCAGGTCTCCTCTATTCCACGCTCCCGGACAGCTGCCAGAACCGATCCGAACGAGTGGTTGCTAAAGGCCCCCTCTATGTCTAGGAAGGGCCCCAGCGCCACCTCCCTGTTCTCCAGCGTATTCTCCAGTCTCAGCACCAGTTGGTGCAGTGCTGTTTCTGTTGAGAATCCTGCTCTGTATGCATATTGTCCGCAGTGTAGGGGATATGCTTCCAGTACACCGCCCCTAATGTACCGGTCGAGCAGTTTTTCCACTGTTTTTAGCAAGAAGGACATGAGACTTATTGGCCTCAGGGACTTTGCCTGGTCTGTTGGACGCCCAGGTTTAAGAATGAATACAACCCCGGCCAGTCTCCATGCCCTTGGAATGTACCCCAGAGCCAGGCTGGCCCTCATAATGAGGGTAAGCGCCGGCACCAGTATATCTATCCCCTGTTGGAGCATGATGGGCATTATTCCATCAAATCCCGGGGATTTGTGTGGCTTAAAGCTGTTAATGACTCATCTGATTTTGCTCCAAGTAACCACCTCTTTATGATACACATGCTCAGTACTCATTATGAAATGGCACTGCCAGTAAATATGTTTTTACGCCTGATTGTCCGAAATTACCTGTATTGCCCGAAGTTACCCCACTTGACGGTGCCTATCGCTTTTAGGGGAAAATTAAATTATCTAAATTTTTAACCGAATTCAAAAAATGAGAAGGTTCTAATGTATATTTGTATGTATGTAAATTTTTTATGTACTTTCGTCAATTGTGGACCAGTTTTTAAAAACATTTTTTTGTTTGAAAAGGTATACTCCTGAGGCGGTCCCATTTTCACCAAGTCAAGATTTGATGATGGACTATCAGAAAAATCGAGGGAAATTTTGAAAACTTTTTTTTTAATGTATTTTCACCGATATTTGCGTCAATTCTGGTCTCATTTTTACCAAGTCTGGATCTCATGATGGATTCTTAAAGAAGTCGAGGGAAATCCTCAAAAAATATTTTTCTTTATGTATGTTCACGGATAATTTCGTCAATTGTGGACTAATTAAAAATAATAATTTAATTTATTTCATTAGCGAAATGTACAAAATTTTCTTGTAATAGCAAATTTTCTTATTCTTAGCGAATTTCCTTGAAAGAAAAACATTTTTGTAATTTTATTGAAAGAAATTTTTTTTTCGAAATTTAGTGGGAAAGAATACACATTATCACCACACGGTGAAGTTTTGATAGAACCGTTTCTTAAGAAAAGTTGTGAAAAATAATGTTTTAACGAATTTTCGTGCAAAAAAAAATTGGTTAAGGAAATTTTGTAACCCATTTTGGTAGAAATACTATTTTTTAGCAAATTTTTATAGAAAAAATTCGTTTCCCACAAGGCACGACAAAACATTAATCAATTAGTAACCATAAAACAGTGTAAATAAATAAATAAAACACTATCATAATATATATATATATATATATATATATATATATATATATATATATATATATAATAAAAAGTGTAGATCATTTCTATGAAAATTCACTAATGAGGAGATCCCGACTTTTGAATTTTGAAAAAATTTCTTCAAATGAGCGTTAATTAGGCCCCCTAGAACACATATCCGGGGTCAGTTTCCATTTTTATATGTTTATATATATATATATATATATATATATATATATATATATATATATATATATATATATATATATATATATATAAGTTTAAAGACAAAAAGTTATGGGCAGTTAAAGGAAGGAAATTCGGAGTTTTCCTCAAACATCAAAGTCCCGATTAGAAACGTCAAAATTCGCAACAAACATTTAGGCAAAGAACCTTAAACAAATACGGATTATCTAAAGAAAATGTCTCAAGAAGAGTGTTCTGCAAACCCTTAAGTTTCAACTTCAACCGTCATTTTCGTTAATGAGGAGCCCGCGACTTTTGAATTTTAAAAATATTTCTTCAAATAAGTGAAAACTAGGCCCCCTGAATCCTTTTCCGAGTTTAGTTTACGTTTTTAACTGTTTACATATATACAGGGTGACGCATTTCTACGGTAACGCTCAATATATTTGTTATTATACAAAATCCGAGAGAAAAAATTGTATACGTTAATTATAGGGTGTCTTAAGCTGCATCTTATAAAATTACTTTGAAAATCACAGAGTGGCCCAAAAGTCGTCGGTGATTCCTAAAATATTTTTCGAACAGCCTTACATTTTTATCGAAATAGGATGCATGTTTGTAAGAAAAAATCTAGACGCAGTAAGTGCGTTTTGGTAGAGAATTTTCATTAAATCCTTCAAATTTCAATAACTCAAATTGCTATTAACCTAATGTTTGTTGGCTAGGAAACCAACATTTTAATTTTATTTTCAGAAAATCTTTGTACATTTTTAAACAATAAGTAATTTTGATAAAATATGGTACATTGTTTTTACTATATAGGCTATAACGGTAACTAGATTGCTACCTGCTTGTATTAGAGAAACATATTTGCTTTTAAAAACATTTTTATGAAAATTCAGTTCCATAACACACTTGTTGCGTCCAGACTTTTTCCATATAATAATCTTAAAATGTAATTTCATCTCCGTGATAGAATTCTTCAAGGTAGGCGTTAAACAACGTCTTTTTTTCACAAATAAATTTTCATTATTATTTTGGTAACTTTGTTTTTGTCCATCGTGGTCTCCTCACTCCTTTGTTTTATTTTAGTTTTTAAGTAAATAAATTTACCCAGCCTCAATCCAGCAGTAAGGTAATTTTTTTTAACCATTAGCGTTTTGCAATAGCAGCACCAGATTTCTTTCATAAACTGTGATAATGAAACCCGCTGTACATACAGATTGCATAAGAGTCGTTACAAATGCATTAAGTGGGCTTGTGACAAAATTTCAATGCAAAATGCGGGCATTAAATTATTTGTATCGCGTCTGCTTACGAAGACCAGACAGTTTTCTCTTATTGCTTCATAAATATTCGGTACACTGAATAAAATATAACGGGAGACAGTAGATAATATTTGTTTGGTTTATAGAAAGATAAAACCGATCCGTAAACAGAAAGTGTCACGAACATCGTTTTTTTTTTGTTTGGAAGTTTATATTTGATATGTTTGACAAATACGATAAAATATATTAAATTTTACATCAAAGGTAGTATAAAACAGTAATGATAACTTTGATGTCTTCCTGTGGTCTGACGACCGTAGCCATGAACAAAGACAACACACACACACACACACGTCTTCCTGCCCGCTTACTGTAATCAATGCAGATTAATTATAATTAATTTTACCTTTTTTCTCCCTCAGGGCTCGTCCGCGGCTTTGCCGCCCCGACAGCACTGCAGCCCTTGACCTATTGTGCATTACCCTCCACCCTAAGCTCGATCTCAACGACAGAAGTGATTTGAAAAATCATCCGCTGCCGGTGAGTCTCGAACCGTCGTCCCCCGAGTCCGAATTGGGAAATTTTACTCGACTTTCCAACACGGCCACGGAGGCGCTTAATTTTACCTTTGGTAGTGTCAGCAATATATACTATGCCTATAGAGGAAGGCCTAAAAGTAATTATATAAAGAAAATAATATTTGGAATATAAAAACATTTGCGGGCCGTTTTGCCGTAGCCGAGTAACTGCTCGAGTACAACCCGTCCCCAAGAAAGGATCCAAAACGCTTCCTAGCAACTACAGACCTATTTCTCTCCTTTCAGTCGTCTCTAAAGTGATGGAAAAGTATATATACACCGAATTACTAAAATTTCTTGAAAAACAGTCTAATCCACGACAGGCAGTATGGATTCCGTTAGCGCAGACCTTCGTTCCTTTGTCGCCCATTCTTAGAACAAGTCTATGGAACTACACGGTGAATCCCAGATTGTCGCTCTTGACATATCCAAAGCATTCGACCAGGTCTGGCACGCAGCGCTGCTTAATAAACTTCCGGCCTATGACCTACCACCAAAACTTTGTATCTGGATAGCAAATTTCCTCTCCAACCGTATAATTTCTGTTGCCATGGATGGCCATTCCTTTAAGTTGTACCCAGTTCATGCAGGAGTCCCTACTTTGTTTCTTCACCACATCAATGACCTCCTCTCTAGCACATCCAACCGAGTGCACAGTTACGGCGACGACAGCACCCTCCACTCAAATATACAATATTCTAAGCCTGTCTCTTCAGCTCAATTAGATTAGGATTGCAGACTCATGGGGGGTTCTGTCTCTTGTGGATCTCCAAAAAATATTAGACTGGAGAAGACGAAATCTTGTACAATTCAACTCCACTAAATCTCAGTCTTGCTTTCTATCTCATAAGAGATACACCAGCCCTAGACCGATCACAATGAACAATCAAGTTATTTAAAGTAATGAGTGCTTTTCACTTCTTGACATTTCTGTGAATCTAAATCTCAATTAGCACTAACGTCATATCAATTGCAGAAGCGGCTGCCAAGAAATTAGGTTTCCTCTTCTGAGCTCGCAAATACTTTTCACCAGCTAATCTATATACCTTATATACTTCACAAATAAGGCCAAACCTCGAATACAGCTCCCACAGCTGGGGTGCCGCTGCCGCTTCTACACTCGCTATCCTGGACTCCATTCAGATGAGAGCTATACGTCTCATCGGTGACCCTACCCTCATGCAAAGGCTGCCATCCCTTGCCCACCGACGTGCCGTTAGTGACATCTCGCTCCCTCTCTCTCTCTTTTATAGATATCTGCACGGGCACTGCTCAGAGTAGCTTCTTCCATGGTTCCTCCACCTGCTACCCCCAATAGATCTACCAGAGGAACAGAGCGAATGCACCGTTTTACTGTCCAGGTCACCAGACATAGAATATCTTGTTATGTCCGCTCTTTTGTCCCGAGGACTTCCATGTTGTGGAATTCTTTACCGGAACATGTTTTTCCTTCTCCTCCGAACCTCCAAACCTTCAAGTCCAGAATCAAGAAGTTGCATCTTTCCTCCTTGTCGACTCCCACGGTACGATAGTATTTAGGTTGTAAGCCCTCGTGGTGTGTTGTTGAAATATTAAAAAATGCCCATCCATTCTCAAACTGTGGGGCGCACCCCCCTGGGGAAGCGATATAAAACTAAATAGGGGGCGCAACAAGTGCGGCTGTTTATTGTTGTTGTCTGTTAGTCTAAGTGATCATGTTACTAGTGTTCGAACCACGGATTTTAGTTTTGATGGGTGACGCCCAATCTCACCGTCACCCATCGGAATTAAATTCCGTGGTTCGAACACTAGTAACACGATCACTTAGACTAACGGACAACAAAAATAAACACACAGAAGTAAACTTCTTAAGACTGGCATTGCTAGAAAACAGATACGACAACAATCATTCACAACCAAACATTAGAAACGCACAACAACAAACCACTAAACCAGAACAGTAACAGACACAGTCCACATAACAACACACAGCGTTTTTACCACACATCAAAGCTGTCACCGACAAAATCAACCGAATTTTTAGAACCCATAATATCAAAACCGTATTCACAGCAGAGCAAAAACTGTCAAATCTGATAAAAACTCCCAAGGATACGATTCCAAACGAATCCCATGGAGTATACAAAATTCCTTGTTCCACCTGTTTCCGAACTTATATAGGATAAACAAATAGACGCATCCACAATAGAACATATGAACACACCCTCGCAGTTAGAAAATCCGACCCCTCATCTGTGCTGGCCATGCATCATATTCATACAGGACACAAAATAGACCTCGACATTGCCAAAACAATAGCCCCGGTTTACAACTTCAGAAGCAGAATTATCCGCGAAGAAATCCAGATCGAAGAACTTTCGGATTGTTTAAATAAGAGAGATGAAGGTCTTCATCTTCCGATTACTTGGAAACCTATTATATCTTCATTGCAAACACACAAAAAGACAATACATTTAATAGAGAATTTCATTGCTTCATTATATGCACGGGCTCTGCTCAGAGGAGCTTTCTTCCATAGTTCCCCCACCTGCTGCCCCCAACAGATCTACCAGGGGCACAGAGCGAATGCACCCTTTTACTGTCCAGGTCACCAGACATAGAATATCTTGTTATGCCCGCTCTTTTGTCCCGAGGACTTCCAAGTTGTGGAACTCCTTGCCGGCACATGTTTTTCCTTCTCCTCCGAACCTCCAAACCTTCAAGTCCAGAATTAACAAGTTGCCTCTTTCCTCCTTGTCGACACCCACGGTACGATAGTATTTAGGTTGTAAGCCCTCGTGATGTGCTGTTGAAATAAATAAATATATATATATATATATATATATATATATATATATATATATATATATATATATATATATATATATATATATATATATATATATATATATATCAACAAATGCCTGTAATCTATAGACCTTAGAGACGATCTCCGGCGAGATTTAGGAACTATGCAGATTGAGGCCCCGTATTCGAGCTACAACAACCCAACCTACCTTTGTCCACCACTCTAAGGAGTAGGCAGATTGAGGCCTTAGAGTGTCCTTACATATTTCCTTTACCCAACTTTGTCCACCACTCTAAGGAGTAGGCAGATTGAGGCCTTAGAGTGTCCTTACATATTTCCTTTACCCACCTTTGTCCATCGCTCTAAGGAGTAGGCAGATTGAGGCCTTAGAGTGTCCTTACATATTTCCTTTACCCACCTTTGCCCACCACTCTAAGGAGTAGGCAGATTGAGGCCTTAGAGTTCATGTCCTTACATATTTCCTTTATCTCTTGAAAACTTGCGTTACCTATGCGAAATTCTATATATTATGGCACTTTAATTTTTGTATAGTATGGGAGTAATACGCCCGGACCTTTATTCATATCCAGCTCTCTTCATTATATCGAACAATGTTTTCCAATCCACACTCAATTGAATATGTTTTCCAAACATAATTATACTGTTAGAGAGCTGACACAACAATATTTGTTTATTTTATCTCTTACCTGATTCTGAACAGTTGAATTCATCTACATTTAAATCTGCTCTACATGCAGGAATTACGAAATGGTGATTTCGTTATTTGAATACATATTACAGTCATGTTTACTTATACGTTGAAGCCACTTTAAACTCAAATACTAAATCAACCTTATCGGAATAGCGATACTCCTGAGACCTAAAGTTTCATATTTAGTTTATGAAGTTTCTACACTCTGTTTAGTTGCAGATTTTGCTTTACATACAGTTTTATCATCAAACGTGGAATAATTTTGAGTCAGATTTTATAACCAGATTAGTTTCGATTTGTTCTCTTAGGATTTTATGCAGGCTGTCCGCTAAACATACGGCAAAAATTTAACCCCTAACTACATGATATTAGTGACTTTTCATTAAGAAAATTCACTAATAGAGAGGTATCGATGATGAGACTTTCAGAAAATTTCTTCAAATGTGCAACTCACACAGTCTAATCCACGACAGGCAGTATGGATTACGTCAGCGCAAATCGACTGCCGACCTCCTTTCCTTTGTCACCCATTCTTGGAACAAGTGTATGGAACTACACGGTGATTCCCAGATTGTTGCTCTAGACATATCCAAAGCATTCGACCAGGTCTGGCACGCAGCGCTGCTTAATAAACTTCCGGCCTATGGCCTACCACCAAAACTTTGTACCTGTACAGCAAATTTCCTCTCCAACAGGACCATATCTGTTGTTGTGGATGGCCATTCCTTTAAACTGTATCCAATTAATCAAGGTTCAGCTTTAGCTCCTACTTTGTTTCTTCTCCACATCAATGGCCTCCTCTCTAGCACATCCAACCCAGTTAACAGCTACGCGGACAACAGCACCCTCCATTCAAATATACAATATTCTAAGCCTGTCTCTTTAGCCCAATTATATGGGGATCGCAGACTCATGGGGGGTTCTGTCTGCGTGGATCTCCAAAAAATATTAGACTGGGGAAGTAGAAATCTTGTACAATTGAACCCCACCAAAACTAAGTATTGCTTTCTTTCTTACAAGAGATACACCAGCCCTAGACCCATCACAATGAACAACCAAGTTATTCAAAGTAATGAGTCCTTTTCTCTTGTTGGCATTTCTGTGGATCGAAATCTTAATTGGCACCAACATGTCACATCAATTGAAGAAGCAGCTGCTAAGAAATTAGGTTTCCTCTTCCGGGCTCGCAAATACTTTTCACCAGCTAATCTCTATACCTTATATACTTCACAAATAAGGCCAAACCTCGAATACTGCTCCCACATCTGGGGTGCCGCTGCCGCTTCTACACTCGGTATCCTGGACTCCATCCAAAAGAGAGCTATACGTCTCGTCGGTGACCCGACACTCACCCAAACGCTGCCATCCCTTGCCCACCGACGTGCCGTTGGTGACCTCTCTCTCTTTTATAGATATCTGCACGGGCACTGCTCAAAGGAGCTTTCCTCCATACTTCCCCCACCTGCTGCCCCCAACAGATATACCAAGGGAACAGAGCGAATGCACCCTTTTACTGTCCAGGTCACCAGACTTAGAACATCTTGTTATGCCCGCTCTTTTGTCCCGAGGACTTCCAAGTTGTGGAATTCCTTGCCGGCACATGTTTTTCCTTCTCCTCCGAACCTCCAAGCCTTCAAGTCCATAATTAACAAGCTGCCTCTTTTCTCCTTGTCAACACCCACGGTACGGTAGTATTTAGGCTGTAAGCCCTCGTGGTGTGTTGTTGAAATTTAAAAAAATAAAAAATACTAACTAAGGCCTCTGGAACCAATTTTCACGGTCAGTTAAAATGTTTATATATATATATATACATATATATATATATATATATATATATATATATATATATATATATATATATATATATATATATATATATATATATATATATATATATATATGTATGTATCCAACCGATAACACAAAAAATACTTTACTGATTTGGACTAAATTTGGGAATTACCCTTATTTTGCTTATGGCTTGTATGAGTTCGTTCATCAAATGTTAACGGCCAATTCTTCTTAATAAAAAATTAAAAAATATTTTTTAAAACGCAATATCTCTCAAATTGTCTAAGTGATTGAAGCGGATATTTACAAGTTAAAAGAACATAGACAGACGTGGTTGTGTACCAATTTTCAAGTCGTTTGATCGAAGGAAAATAAAGTTATACAAAATTAATAATAAAATAATCCTCGATATCTCTTATGATTCTCTAATGCAATATCTACAATGTTGGGCAAAGGCAGATGACGTTATATGTATTGCTATTCTATTTAAATAAATCTTAGATAAATATCTAAACAATGGAGGTTGTCGCAGGTTATCAGCCTGGACAACGTTATGAGAAATACGACAGGGATGCCATCTCGGTACAGGACCAGATAGTATGTTGTCACAGCTCTAGTTTACACAAAATATAATAGATAGAGCTGTACAATCAACTCAGAATTTTGTAATGTCAGCCTTGGACCATTTATTTCCTAATACCAGGACAAAGTTTCAAACGCAGTTAATTTTAGCATGCAAATTTCTATAGATAAAAAAATTCTGTACGCAGCAAGTGCGTTATAGTAGCGAATTTGCATAAGAATTGTACACTATTAGTAAGATATATTATTAAAACTAATTCTTTAAATTTAAATGGACCTTGGAGATCGCTTTTAGAGTCCCAGTTAAAGATTATTTGAAAAAAATTATATTTTATGTGGAGCTGGAAAATAAAATTTTGGTTTTGGATATAATATGTTAGTACCGCAAGTGCCTTTAAAAAATTGTGTTGCAAATTTCATTAAATTTACAAAAGTTTTTCATAAAAAAATAATTATTTACAAAGGGGATGTACCTGTCAAATTATAAACATGGCAGGTATTTTTCCTTATTAATAGCTTGGATGGTTTTCTTCTAGTCAACCCCTTAAGTTTCTGCAAACAAACAACAAAAGTCTGGACGCAGCAAGTGCGTTATGGTAATGAATTTTAATTAAAATGTTTTTAATTGCAAATATGTGTGTTTTTTAAGAAAGTAAGCATCAAATTTGGTTACCAGTATAACCAATATAGTATAAACAAGGTGCCATGTTTAACTAAAATAAATTTTCGAAAGTAAACTTAAAGTGTTCCCGAAAAAAACTGGTCTCTTGGTCAACCTTATAGGTTAATAGCAAATTGAGCTATTCAAATTTGAAGCATTTAAAGAATCTTCTCTACCATAACGCACATGCTGCGTCCCGAATTTCTTTTCTTACAAACATGCATTATATTTCGATGGAAAATGCAGAAATGCAAAAACATAAGGCGTGTTTGATTAAAAAAGAGAATTTATATCACCAACGACTTATGTGATTGTAGAAATATTATGTAGCTCAAGACACCCTATAATTAATGTATACAAATTTTTTTTGGTATCTTGTATAATAACGGATATATTGTGCTTTATTGATTTTTTACGAAAATTCGATAAAAATTATATACCATTAAACAATAAACTCTATAGCTAAGACTACTGCCAAAACATCAAAGAAAGGGTCTATTTGAAATTAATTTTCTAGAAACATTTTAGTAAAATGAAGGACAATGACTGTTAAAGTTAGGACTTTAGGCGGCTTTGTAAAACATTCTTCTTGAGACATTTTAATAGCAATTAAAAATGTATACAGACAACGTCAGGACAATAACCCATGTAATATTTATTTGACCATTACCATATATTAAGACATATCTGAAAAGGAAGATATGTAAAAATGGTAGCAAATTTATTAGTAAGTGATTCTTGTTTCCAATTTCTCCCCCGTCTGCAAAAACAGCTTAAGATATCCGAGTTTCAGCACCTTTTGTATATCTGTAAAACGTAATCGTCTTAACATTGGTCTGGGCTATATATTAGTGGTAAATAAAAATGTATATAGACAACATCAGGACAATAACCCATGTAATATTTATTTTGCAACATCATTAATACTGACATATCACGATGTTAAAAATGAAATGTCATTAACTTTCTTTGTAGTACAAGCTATATGAATTTAACAGCTAATACAGTTTAGGATACTTCAAGGACAAAATCTAGTGATGTAAATTTCCGTCATTCCTTTATTTATGATTAGGGATTAATATTAATTAATCTTTGTTATAAAATAAAGCATAAAATGTTGTTGCATTTAATTTGCAAATAGTGCATGCTCTCTTTATTTGGCTGAAAAATGTATGGCTGCAAATCCTTTTCGAAATAAAAATTTTTCTTCGGGTGGAGTTCCTCCAGCGACCAGAGTAATCAGCCGGGTCGAGACACAATTGCAAAAAGATCACTTTGATACCTAAGGAAAAGTGTACTAATAAATATCGTAAATCCGGCGTACCGAAGGGACTTGGAGGCACTGGGATATAAACGATATAAAAAGGCTTTATCAGTCACGATATTTTATTTAAAATGTTGGAATATTATGGAGTTGAGGGACACAATTAGGAATAATTGAATATATCCTCCAGAACAGATGCAAGCCGTGTTTTTTTATGTACATATTCAGATGAAGTAGCAGTTTTTTACAGGGTGCCGCAGGGGTCTATATTGGGACCGATTCTGTTTCTCATAAATGTTAATGATTTGGCTATGCAATGTGAGAGAGTCTCCACCAACCTCTATGCAGATGATGCATTCCTAATTAAAGCGGGTCAAATATACGACCTGGGGCACCTAAGAAAGGAAATGTTGGAAACATGGAAAAGTAGTTTGACAATAATAAAATTATATTATAGGTGATAAAACGCACCACTTGAGCTTTGAGAGAAAATGTGAGTTGTAACGTCGTCAATTTTTGGGCATCGAAATTGACAATAGACTCACTCATATATATATATATATATATATATATATATATATATATATATATATATATATATATACATACATATTCGGGGAGATTTTCGCAGCCTCCAATGTGAGACATACTTGGTTCTCGGGTTGAACCGCGTCCAAAATTTATTAAAACTCGACGTTTTGGCTCCTGTTTTGGAGCAATTTTCAAGAGGTAAAGGAAATATGTAAAGACATGAGGTCTAAGGCCTCAATCTGCCTACTCCCCAAATCTCGCCGGAGATCTTCTCTAAGGTCTCAGTGTATTCAACCCTAGGCCTAAGAGAGATCTGGTAGTTCGTTGCAAGTCTTGTATTGTAATTATCGTTTCGTCTACCTGCTTCGTTATCAGTGAAAGTAGCGGGGTCGCGGTCAGCGGCTTTAGGCTTTAGTCACGGTACTTAAAGGATCAAGAGGATTAAGAGGATTACAGGCATTTGTTGAGACATATAATGGGACAATGAAGCCTTCTGTTAAATTTATTGTCTTTTGTGTGTTTGTAATGAAGATATAATGGGTGTCCGAGTATTAGGAAGACGAAGACCATCATCTCTCTTATTTAAACAATCGGGACGTTTTTTGAGCTCGATTGCTTGGCGGAGAATTCTGATTTTGAAGTTGTACAGAGGTTATTTAAATAACATCAACCCCCAAATCCAGTTCACCATGGAAATAGAAAATAATGTTTCTTTGCCTTTCTTAGATGTACGCATCACTAAAAACCAAGTCATAGGATTTTCTTACACTGTGTACCGAAAACCAACCCACACTAATTCCGTGGTTCGAACACTAGTAACACGATCCCTTAGACTAACGGACAACAACAATAAACAGACAGAACTAAACTTCTTAAGATAGACATTGCTGGAAAACGGATACGACAACAATCATATACTACGAAACATTATAAACGCACAACGACAAACCACTACACCACAACAAAAACAGACAGAGTCCACACAAGAACACACAGCGTTTTTACCATACATTAAACGTGTCACCGACAAAATCGGCCGAATTTTTAAAACCCATAATATCAAAACCATATTCATAACAGAGCAAAACCTGTCAAATCTGATAAAAACTCTTAAGGATACGATTCCTAACGAATCCCATATCTTCATTACAAACATACAAAGAAACAATAAACTTAATAGACAATTTCATTACCACATTATCTGTCTCAACAAATGTCTGTAGTGCTATTAATCCTTTAAGTGCCGTGTCCCGACTACTTTCACTGATAACGAAGCAGGTAGATGAAACGATACATACAATACAAGACTTGCAACGAACTGCCAGGTCTCTTTTAGGCCTAGGGTTGAACACACTGAGACCTTAGAGATCCGGCGAGATTTGGGGAGCAGGCAGATTGAGGCCCCATAATCGAGCTACAACAACCCAACCCATTTTTGTCCACCGCTCCAAGGAGTATGCAGATGGAGGCTTTAGAGTTCATGTTCTTACATATTTCGAGTTTTAATCAATTCTCGACGCGGTTCAACCCGAGAACCATATATATATATATATATATATATATATATATATATATATATATATATATATATATATATATATATATATATATATATATACACTTCGTCCAACGTTTTTTCATTTTTTTTATCCCTTCCAAAAAATAAGATTTGTCGAGGTCCTCAAAATAGGTATTTGTTTGTGAGATGATTTCATCATTGGAGTAAAATCTCTTTCCGCCCAGCCATTTCTTTAAGTTTGGAAACAAGAAATAGTCACTCGGGGCCAAATCCGGGGAATATGGCGGATGAGGGAGCAATTCGTAGCCCAATTTATGCAATTTCGCCGTGGAGACTACACATGTGTGCACCATTGCATTTCTTGGTGGAAAAGAACATTTTTCTTGGCCAAATGCGGTCGTTTTTTCTTCAAATCTACATTGAATCGGTCCAATAAGTTGGTATAATATTCGCCATTGATTGTTTTTCCCTTTTGAAGGTAATCAATGTGGATTACACCGCGTGCATCCTAAAAACGGTCGTCATGATTTTATTGGCTGAAAAACCCACCTTGGCCTTCTTCGGCGCCGATTCGCAGAGAACCCCACTGTTTTGACTGCTGCTTTGTCTCTGGTGTGTTGTGGTGAATCCATGTTTCGTCCACGGTTACGAAACGGCGCAAAAACTCGTCCCTATTGCGGTTGAACAACGCCAAACACTCCTTCAAAGTTCTCACACGATTGCGTTTGTTGGCGATTGTTAGCAAACGCGGCAGCCATCTTGCGGATAGCTTTCTCATACCCAAGTGATCATGCAAAATCGAAACCACTGAGCCATGTGATATGCCTATGGCTTCCACAATCTCTCGCACTTTCAATCTCCGATCGGCCAACACCATATGGTGAATTTTTTCAATTGTTTCAGGTGTAGAGACCTCAACTGGGCGTCCAGAACGTTCGGCGTCATTTGTGCTTGTACAGCCGCAACGAAATTCAGTAAACCACTTTTTTACCATGGAAATTGATGGTGCAGAGACTCCATAGTATTTATCAAGCTTAGCCTTGGTTTGAGTGATGGCTTTTTCCGCAAAAAAATAATGTTTGATGAGCACACGAAATTCACTTTTTTTCCATTTTCGTTATAAGTCAAGAGATTGTCTACTTTCAATGGCTATCTAACACAAACTAAATGACGCAGCTTGTTGAAAATTTGACAGGAAACAACTGACAGATGCTTGTTGATAGGAGCAGTGTTTCTCTTCCTGTGAAGAGGCGGGACATTCAACAAGTCGCGGACTTATTGACCCGCCCTCGTATATATATATATATATATATATATATATATATATATATATATATATATATATATATATATATATATATATATATATATATTGTGCGTGTGTGTGTGTTTTATCAGTTCGAGGCCAACAATAATGAAATAAAAATAAAAAAATACATATAAAAATTGAAAATTACCCCGAATTTGGATTACAAAGTTCACGTTCATTTGCAGAAATTTTTACAAAATTGAAAAAAACGCGATCTCGTCATTAGTGAATTTTTTGTCTACTAAAATTCACCAAAAGCTGGTGTTCTACATCTATTTGACGTACTTATCAAACATGACTGATTTTGATCAACTATATTTTATAAGTTAATTTTGGCGCTTGTAGTTAACGTCATTTAGTCTGAGACACATCATTTTAAATTTCTGAAAAATATAAAACCGTTTATCACACGATATTCGCTCGTGCATTTTCACTATATATCTTTCATCCATGCCTTTGGAAGAAAATTTAAAAAACAGCAACACGCAACTGTTACGAGTTTCTTGTGTAAGAACAACATTAAATCATTCAATTAATTTGGCCAATTATGTCTGGCTCCCGTTAAAATCCAATTTCCGTATTAAATGCCTGACAAGCATTGACCTGGATGCCCAAAATCCCCGACTCATTGTTCCGTATGTATATAAAGCTCTGCACATAGTTGCAAAAACATGTCTGAATTTAATAGCACGATATAAGAAATACCTTCCATATAGAAGACACGCGTTTGGTTGTTCATTATGTAGAAAAGGTGTGTGCACACTGAATTTAAGTGAATATATTCAATTACTTGTCTTCTTAAAAGGAGACAACCAAAATGAGTAAGAAAACTCAGAAACTGCGGCATCTTTTAAGCAAGGTGGTAACACCTATTTACCTTTCGGATTAATCTAGTATAATATGGCGTTCTAAGTGAGTGGTGGACGTGCCGCCACCTAGGTGCGGAACCAAGTAGTATGCTGTCACGCCAGCTCCAAATAACACAAAGTGTTATAAAAATAGAGACTGTATACAGCTAACTAACAATTTAGAAAATTGTCAGCCCTGGCCCATTTCTACCCCAATATAGGGACAAAGTATGTAAGACTAGATGCAACAATTAGAACCGTAGACCGCTTTCGCTCTCATTAGAGCTCGTCAGTACGGCATACTAATTGTATCAAAAATGCAGTCTTACATACTTTGTTCCTATATTGGGGTAGAAATGGGCCAGGGCTGACAATTTTCTAAATTGTTAGTTAGCTGTATACAGTCTCTATTTTTATAACACTTTGTGTTATTTGGAGCTGGCGTGACAGCATACTACTTGGTTCCGCAACTAGGTGGAGGCACGTCCACCACTCACTTAGTGTTGAAAGGCTGGCTATACTATGGCCGTATTACTTTTGGTGCATTTTTGCTACAATTAGTATGCCGTACTGAACAACAACAACAATCTCCCTTACTACCCACATTAAATCAAAAATAAAACAAAACAACATTCCGGCAAGCTTAAATTCCATTTCAGGTTTCACACGCAGTCCATCAATTGTATAAAACTAAAATCAAATTTAAATTTACTTTATTTATTTAAATTCATATGTAAATTAGTGTAAGTTCATTCATCTGTTGCATTCATAGGTCACCTTCTGACAACAACTCTGTCCAGCTCTTTGACTACCTTTCTGAAAAAGTCTCTGAATATCTTTCCTCCGAGGTCACCATTCTTGGTGACTTCAATGGCCATAACAAGGAATGGCTAGGATCTTCAAAAACCGATCTACAAGGGAGAGCAGCGGAGGCCTTTGCAGTCAGCAATTCTTTAGCCAATATGGTTTAGCCACCTACTTACTTTCCTCGCATCCCAACACACAGCTCAAATCTCTTGGATCTCCTTCTTACTACAAAACTTGAATCCTATAAGACATGAGTCACCGCCCCCCTGGGTCGCTCAGACCACGGCATGGTCACTGCTTCCTGCGCAATGCAACCCGAGGTCACACAGTCATCACACCCACGTATCGTTTGGCACTACAACTCCGCGAACTGGGACGAAATGCGAGATTACTTTTCCTCATTTCCATGGGCGTCTGTCTGCTTCTCTCATCCTGACCCCTCTGATATCTCACAAAACGTCACCGAAATTATCCAAGCTGGCATGGAATTATTTATTCCACGTACACAGAAAACCTATGCAGCCACTCAAAAGCCCTGGTTCTCTAAATCCTGCGACAAGGCCAGACTTGAAAAGGTCAAAGCTCACAAAAAGCTTCTACACAATCCCAGTCAAGAAAACCGTCCAGCATTTAACGACGCAAGAAACCGCTATGTCCGCATTCTTTCTGAGGCAAAAAATTCGTTTAATAACCACATCAAAAACAAAGTCCTCTTAAGCTCCAGCGGCAGAAAACCCTTCTAGACTTTTGCTAAATCTATCGGGAATAATTTCTGCAAGAGCACGTTCCCACCTCTTGTCTCAGGGGATGAAATTGTTTCTACCGCCCTGGGCAAGGCTGAACTTTTTGCCTCGTTGTTCGCCGGCAATTCTACTCTCAACCCACCTCCAAATGTTCAACCACCAACAGTCCTCAATGTCGCGCATAAAATGAGGGTTATCATTTTCAAAACTAGAAAGGTACGAAAGATGCTCTCTTCTCTTAATACCAGGAAAGCCTCTGGCCTTGACGAGATCCCAGCAATTGTTCTCAAAGAATGCGCACCAGAAGTTGCTCCTGTCCTGACTTGTATGTTTCAGACATCTTACAATAGAGGCATATTCCCAAGTAACTGGAAAACTGCTCGTGTACAACCCGTCCCCAAGAAAGGATCAAAAGCGCTTCCTAGCAACTACAGGCCTATTTCTCTCCTTTCAGTCATCTCTAAAGTGATGGAAAAGTATATAAACACCGATTTACTAAAATTTCTTGAAAAACACAGTCTAATCCACGACATGCAGTATGGATTTCGTCAGCGCAGATCAACTGCCGACCTCCTTTCCTTTGTCACCCATTCTTGGAACAAGTCTATGGAACTACACGGTGAATCCCAGATTGTCGCTCTAGACATATTCAAAGCATTCGACCAGGTCTGGCACGCAGCGCTGCTTAATAAACTACCAGCCTATGGCCTACCACCAAAACTCTGTACGTGGACAGCAAATTTCCTCTCCAACCGGAGCATTTCTGTTGTCGTAGATGGCCATTCCTCTAAACTGTATCCAATTAATGCAGGAGTTCCTCAAGGTTCAGCTTTAGCCCCTACTTTGTTTCTTCTCCACATCAATGACCTCCTCTCTAGCACATCCAACCCAGTTCACAGTTACGCGGACGACAGCACCCTCCACTCCAGTATACAATATTCTAAGCCTGTCTCTTTAGCCCAACTAGATGAGGATCGCAGACTCATGGAGGGTTCTATCTCCGTGGATCTCCAAAAAATATTAGACTGGGGAAGTAGAAATCTTGTACAATTCAACCCCGCCAAATCACAGTCTTGCTTTCTTTCTCATAAGAGATACACCAGCCCTAGACCCATCATAATAAACAACCAAGTTATTCAAAGTAATGAGTCCTTTTCACTTGTTGGCATCTCTGTGGATCGAAAGCTCAATTGGCACCAACATGTCACATCAATTGCAGAAGCGGCTGCTAGGAAATTAGGTTTCCTCTTCCGGGCTCGCAAATACTTTTCACCAGCTAATCTCTATACTTTATATATTTCACAAATAAGACCAAACCTCGAATACTGCTCCCACATCTGGGGTGCTGCTGCCGCTTCTACACTCTATCCTGGACTCCATTCAGAAGAGAGCTATACGTCTCATCGGTGACCCTACCCTCACCCAAAGGCTGCCATCCCTCCCCACCAACGTGCCGTTGGTGACCTCTCTCTCTTTTATAGATATCTGCACGGGCACTGCTCAGAGGAGCTTTCTTCCATAGTTCCTCCACCTGCTGCCCCCAACAGATCTACCAGGGGAACAGAGCGAATGCACCCTTTTACTGTCGAGGTCACCAGACATAGAACATCTTGTTATGCCCGCTCTTTTGTTCCGAGGACTTCCAAGTTGTGGAACTCCTTGCCGGCACACGTTTTTCCTTCTCCCCCAAACCTCCAAACCTTCAAGTCTAGAATTAGCAAGTTGCCTCTTTTCTCCTTGTCGACACCCACGGTACGATAGTATTTAGGCTGTAAGCCCTCGTGGTGTGCTGTTGAAATAAATAAAAAAGTGGGAGACTCAACAAAGTCAGCAGGAGAACGTGGTTAGGCATGTATTTTGAAACTGTCAGTTAAAATTTGGTTGTCACTTTGGCTCTATTTAAATCATAAAATTTAATGTAATAATGGAGTGAAGAAGAAATAATCTTAGGTCAGAAGCTCTTATGGTATTGTCAAGATTACTTTAAAATAAAAGTATTGACTAATACATTAGGATGGAAAAGAGATTGAGAAAATTATGTTATTTGGCATGTCAAAATTGGAAGTGATTGATGTTTTGGAAGAAAGGTGTCAAATATATTTTGGAATATTCTTATTAAATTTTGTCATAAAATACTATACAAGTCCAAGGACTTTCTTGTACTGACATATGTATAATTTTCAGCAAATAAATAATAATAATAATAATAATATGCTCAGTCAATATGTTCTTAAATGCTCTTAAATTCATGTTAAAGATGCCAACATGCTTACACAGTCTGTTATAACTTGAGCACATTCTATAAATCAGAGAACTGAACAGACTATTCGTTCTGTATCTTGGTATACAAAATAGTTGCTTTGGTCTACTATCCCTTTGAGAAACCCTGACTAAATCCTGCCCAAAAATTCAGAAAAATTTACCTAACGATTTTAGACAAAAACACCAGGTCAGCAACTATGCGCCTGCTCTGAAGACTGGCCATATTAAACACAGCAAGCAAACTCACATAGGGTGTAGAATTGGGATAAGATCCAAAAAAATTTAAAATGCAGAAAACGAACAAACCTCCGCTGTGCTCTCTCCACCAGATCAGAATTAACCCAGTAAAAAAGATTCCACACCACCGACCACCGACTTGACTTGAAATCAAGTCAAGTTCCAAGTCAAGCAGTAGTTTTCAAATGTCAAGTCAAGTCAAGGATTTGTTTGTCAAGTACTTGAAAAATCAAGTATTTCTATCAAGCTACTTCATTTTTTAGTAGTTTTATTGTGCATGATATCAAGAAATAAATATTATAATAAAAGAATGAACCTTTCAGCAAACACATTTATGTATAAAACTTGTTATGCAAAAGAACAAATATAAACTATTTTAAATCAGGAACAAAAATTAAATTGTTATAAAACGTGAAAAAAAAAAATACCTATATTGGTTTCTTAAGATTAACAAAGTTTTAAGCACTGTTTTATCACATCATTCGCCATCCAAGATCTAAGATACACGAGGCATCTTATAGATTTGTCACCTAATCTATTGCGTGTATTTTTAACCATTAGAGCACCTCTGGAAAACTGCCCCTCAACAGGAACTGAAGATCCTGGCATTGATAAAACATCTTTCGACATCATGGCCAAGTTTGGAAAAACGCTTTCGTGTCTTTTCCACCATGCTAAAATATCTTCAGACCATCAGCACGTGGTTCAGACAGGTATTTGTCTATTTGTCTATTATCTATTTATGCCATTTCATTTACCCGGTTCACAGAAGATTTCCAAATTTGACCAAAATCGGCCCATTATTTTTATCTGTGTGATACACACACATCTTAAGAAAATTCACTAAAAGGTACACTTGTGCAAACATACAGTGTGTAAAAGCCAAATGGAACAAATTCATTATTTCGGTTACTGTACATTCTTATAAAAAATCCAGAAACACGTCAAATTTAAATTATAAATTGGCATTTTTCAACGTGAAAATACGATCCCTACCTTCAACCCCCTTCGAATGACAGGTACAACCCCCATTTTTTAAGGGGAAGTATAGGCTTATGATATGTCGTTTGAAAGGTCTGTTCATTCTCTATTCAAAAATGTTATCTTTTTCAACTTTATTGCAACAATTAAGATTAATTCATGTGGTTACCCAAATTCGCTATAATACAACAAAAACCTAAAATGTAATGCAAAATGTAATAAAATGTAAAACACTAAAAAGAACTATAAATGTCAATGAAGTAGATGTTCAAAATGTTCACCGCGAACTTCTTGGCAACACCCTAATCTTAAATAAAACTGTCTTCTAACATTATTTAACATATCAGGCGTGATCGACCTAATCGCAAGCGTTATTTGTTCTTTTGATTCATTTAAATCAAAAGGTTAAGTTTTGTACACAATGCTCTTCACATATCCCCATAAAAATAAATCTAATAAGGTAAGATCAGGTGATCGCGCTGGCCATTCTATCGATCCTCGCCTCCCTATCCACCAATTGGGAAATATTGCATCGAGTTACTGTCGGACATTGAGTTGGTAATATGGTAGTGCTCCATCCTGCTGAAACCATATCGTATTCACTGGAACTTGAGGGTTTCCCGGATCAGGATCTAAATTTGCAAAAGTTGGCATGGCATCATTTTGGAGTAGTGCCAAATAATTATCGCCATTCAAATTACCCTCAATGAAAAAGGAACCAATGATATGGTTTCCAACAATATGCCTGCCCAAACATTAACCTTCTGAGGGTATTGCGTGTGTTCTTCTCGCATCCAGTGAGAATTTGTCGTTGCCCAGTAGCGACAATTTTGCCGATTAGCATGACCTTTAAGTGAAAATGTGCACTCTTCAGAAAACATAACGTCTTCTAATTCGATAATATTGTTATCCAACATGTCCATCATTGGCTCAAAAAAATAAGTTCTCCTATCATAATCGTCTTCCATGAGCTCCTGAGTAGGTATCATTTTATAGGGATGCATTTTATTTTATTTTAATATGTTAACTATCAATACATGGCTAACATTAAATGTAGTGGATGCCTGTCTAGCCGATGTATGTGGGTTTTCCACAAATTCAAGCATCACATCTAATTTGATTTCATCACTTAGTGCATTGGCTGCTTTTTTTATCTGCCTTACATGACCAAACTCGCGAAAGTGATTCTCTATTTTACTAATTGTTCCTTGGGATATAGGCGGTAAATCAGGAAATTCCCCATGAAATAGGCGAGATACTTCATGTTGTGTTCGGGTTTTATCTCCTTAACCAATCATTTATATAACTGTTATTTTATGCATTCCCGTTAATCTAACCATTTTTCAGAATTGAAGTTAACGAAATTCAAACTAAAATTATAATACTAACAATTTAAATGACAACTTATAATTACAAAACAATTTGCTTAGGCGTTTTAAACAAAGTAACATTGCCTCGGAAACTCTTTAATGTATTTTTAATGGATACAATGTAAAAGTCACATTACTATGGTTTTTGCTGACTTTCCTATCTTCAAGACCTAAACGGGAAATAAGTTTTGAGTATACTAATTACAATATTGTAATAAGTTTTGGGTATTTTATAACGAATTTCGGTAATCACATGATTTTATTTTATTCTATCTTATTTGTTGCAATAAACTTGAAAACGATAACATTTTTGAATAGAGAATGAACAGACCTTTCAAACGACATACCAGAAGCGTATACGTCTCCTTTAAAAAATTGGGGGTTGTACCTGTCATTCGAATGGGGTTGAAGGTAGGGATCGAATTTTCACGTTGAAAATTGTCAATTTATAATTTAAATTTGACGTGTTTCGGGATTTTGTATAAGAATGTACAGTAACCGAAATAATGAATTTATTCCATTTGGCTTTTACACACTGTATGTATGTATCCAAGTAAGATATAAAATCAGTTGTTCCATCCAGTATAACCGCACCATTACGTCAAAGTTCAAGCAAGACCAACCAACCAGACGAAACGCACTTCTTGCTGGTATCCCGAACCTTTGCGGTCTTTGACCGTATGTGGTTAAATAACCTGCATCGCCTTGAGGTAAGGAATGCATACGCGACAGGTAATATATAGCCCGTATTCTTCTTCTTGTAAAGCAACAATCTGCTTGCAGGGCATGTAAGGTGGAGGAATATAACCACGTTACTGCCTTAATGAGACGCCATTTATGGACTTAATATATGTATGTACAGAAGAAGAATGGTTGCTTGCAAATTTTGTTAAAGGTAGTTATTATTTTGTTTATATTTTTCCCACGAAATTACGGACGACGCGTAAGTAAAGAAGAAATTCAAATGTTGGTACAAAACAATAAGCATTTAAGTTTGTGAAACTTTGTAATCAGGTTATACAAATATAATAGTCTAGGTGGGCATGTCCACGGGTACGTAATTTAATGTACCCTACGGTGACTTATCTACAAGTTTTTAGTCTACCACAGAAATAAAAAGTCTGGACGCAGTAAGTGCGTTATGGTAGTGAATTTTCATTAAAATGTTTTTTAATAGCAAATATGTGTTTTTTTTAAAGAAAGCAGGCATCAAATTTGGTTACCAGTATAACCTATATACTAGAAACAATATGCCATTTTTCGTCAAAATAACTTGATTGTTTGAAAATGTACAACATTTTCCTAAACCAAACTTAAAGTGCTCCCGAAAAAGCTGATTTTTTTGGCCAACCTTATAGGTTAATAGCAAATTGAGCTATTCAAATTTGAAGCATATAATGAAAATTCGCACCCATAACGCACTTGCTGCGTCCAGAATTTCTTTTCTTACAAACATGCATCATATTTCGATGGAAAATGCAAAGATGCATTAAAATATGGCGTGCTTGATTAAAAAAAAAAGAAAATTTGTATCACCAACGACTTATTGGCCACTCTGTGATTGTAAAAATATTTTTTAGATGTAGCTAAAGACACCGTATAATTAATGTATACAATTTTTTTCGTAACTTGTATAATAACGGATACATTGAACTTTAATGATTTTTTACGAAAATTCGACAAAAATTTTATACCATTAAACGATAAACTCTATAGCGAAGACTACCGCCAAAGGATCAGAGAAAGGGTCTATTTGAAATGAATTTTCTGGAAACATTTTAGTAAAATGAATGACAATGACGGTTGCAGCTGAGACTTCAGGGTTTGTAAAACATTATTCTTAAGACATTTGCTTTCCATAGCCCGTATTAGTATCAAGTTATTCGCCTAAATGTTGCCAATTTTGACGTTTTAAATCGCGACTTTGACGTTTTAACGAAAACTCCTTTTTTTTAATGCCTCTAACTTTTTTGTCTTTTAACTTACAGAGCTATAATGATATAAACATGTGTAACAAATTTGGTAGCCCTTACTTTGTTACTTCCGGAGATATTTTTTTCAAAATAAAACAAAATTTTCCGGGGAAACCTGGGCCGATTTTCTTGCCTAACGAACTTATCAAAAAGGTGCAAAAGGAAGGTATTCACCAAATTTTATCAAGACCTTAATATATATATATATATATATATATATATATATATATATATATATATATATATATATATATATATATATATATATACATAAAAATTGAAACTGACCTCGTATATGTGTTTGAGGGGGCCTAATTAGCGCCCATTTGAAGAAATTTTTTCAAAATTCAAAGGTCGGGATCTCCTCATTAGTGAATTTTTTTAAAGAAAATTCACTAACAAGGTATTAATTTAAAATAGTTAACATTTTAAATCTCCTTATCAAATAAATTTATTGTAACGCTTTTAACTACTCAAACAATTTTTTATCTTGCTTTAAAAACAGTTCTCTACGGCATATATCACCTTCTTGTTAAATTATAATTCAGAACCTTTAAAAATTGTGTAAATTTTGATTCACTAATTTATATAATTTAAGTCAAAAAATTGTGTCATCCTAGAAGAATAAATTGACAAACTTGACCCCTATTCAACAGATTTTGTTGTCTGGGCTCTGGTGCAAGGATGAATGAAAAGGGATGCATCTTATGTTTCTGTATCGATGATTACAAAATCCCCAAATTGAAGCATGTCTGTAACCACACAAAATATTTTAGTTTTGTACCATGCTCTGATCACCACTGGCACACATTTTTTTTAAATGCATACAACTTAGAGATCTACTTTTTAATATAAATATAAGCTTGGGTACCAAACTTGATTGCCATAACTTCTCTATTTTCGAAGAAACAAACAAAACTTCTCCAGGAAAAACTGCTTCGACTTTCCTGTCTAACGAACTGATCCAAGTCAAACGGAATACACCTAAAAGATTTATATATATATATATATATATATATATATATATATATATATATATATATATATATATATATATATATATATATATATATATATATATATATATAAATTCAAACGGGCCTTCGTTTCGGGTTCTAGTGGCCCAAATTTGCGAGAAACAAACATTTGCCGAAAAGAAAAAGTCCGGCCGCAGCAAGTGCGTTATGGAAGTGAATTTTCATAAAAATGTTTTTAATAGTAAATGCGAGCAGGCATCAATATGATTACCGGTATAGCTTATGTAGTAAAAACAATGTACTATATTTTATCAAAATTACTTATTGTTTGAAAATGTACAAAAATTATTCGAAAATAAACTTAAATGTTGGTTTCCTAGCCAACAAGCCTTACGTTAATAGCAAATTGAGTTATTTAAATTTAAAGGATGTAATGAAAATTCGTTACCAAAACGCACTTACTGCGTCCAGATTTTTTTCTTACAAAACATGCATCATATGTCGATAAAAAATGCAAAAATGCACTAACGAATTTGTACTACGAAAATTAGCTAAAAATTATAGACCGTTAAACCATAAACTTAACTAAACCTACAGCGAAAGCATCAACTCAACTAAACCGCCAGCCAAAGCATCAGAGAAAGGGTCTATTTGAAATGAGTTTTCTGTAAACATTTTAGTAAAATGAAGGGCAATGACGGTTTATGCTAAAACTTAAGGGTTCGCAGAACACTCTTCTTGCAACATTTTCTTTTCACAATCCGTATTTGTTTCACGTTCTTCACCTAAACATTGCCAATTTTGACGTTTTAAATCGCGACTTTGACGTATTCAGGAAAACCCCAAAATGTTTTTCTTTAACTGCAAATAACTTTTTTATCTTTAAAGCTAAAGACCCACATGGTACATGGTTCACTCTTTATAATACGAGCACGCGTACTAAATTTGGTTGCCCTTACTTTGTTATTTCCGGAGATATAAGTTTTTTTAGAAAGAAAACACAAAATTTTCCAGGAACACCTGGGCCGATTTTCATGTATAACAAACTTGTCCAAGCCACTTGCAAGAGGAAGGTAATCACCAAATTTAATCAAGATCGGCCTATTATTTTTTGAGTTATCGGTGTAATATATATATATATATATATATATATATATATATATATATATATATATATATATATATATATATATATAAACATACAAACTTCTCCAGGAAAAACTAGTTCGACTTTCCTGTCTAACGAACTTATCCAAGCCATTTATAAAAGGAATGCACCTAAACGATTTCCTTTTATATATATATATATATATATATATATATATATATATATATATATATATATATATATATATATATATATATATATTTGTGTGTGCGCGTGTATGTGTCACATCGATAACCCCAAAAATAATGGGCCGATTTTGATAAAAGTTAGGAAGTACCTTTCTATTGAATGGCTTGGATAAGTTCGTTATCCAGGAAAATCGGACTAGGTTTTCCGGGAAAATTTTGGGTTTTCTTTTGGAATATCTAAGAAAATAACAAAGCTATAGTAATCAAATTTGGTACGTCGGTTAACTTTATAAAAGGTAAACTACATGCCCAAATGTCTCTAGGTTACAAGAACAAAAGTTAGCATTTAATTGAAAAAAGTTTGGTGTCAGATCATTTCTATTATTTCACAACCACAACGCACTTGCTGCGTCCGAACTTTTTTGGGTTATCAGTGTTTGGACTAGGAGGTCGCGGGTTCGAGTGTCGTATTTGGACAGTCGGTCTTTTTCACTTGAATGTGGAAAGGCCGACCTCTGATGAATTCATATTTATTATTTATATAATTATGAGTGGTGTCGTTTGTCTATTTGTCTATACGTGTATGTAAGCTCCCTCCCGCAGATGTCAAAAACTTCTGGGTGGGGAGTTCATCTAGTGTGGTGTTATTATTATTATATAAAAACTGAAACTGAACCCGGATATGTGTTCTAGCGGGCCTAGTTCGCTCTTATTTGAAGAACTTTTTTTTCAAAATTGAAAAGTCGAGATCTCATTAGTGAATTTATTCTACGAGAAATCACTAAATAATATATAAATATATTTTTCAATTCGCACCTGTGAAATACTTGGTTTGGTACACTTGTAAAAAAAACTAGCCGCATCACGTGTTTTTAATGTTTAATCAACATAGATGCGAGTACGTTTAATTTTTAAATCACCTTAATGTTCCGTTAGTCCAAGCTCTCTTTAAACAGTTCTTGTAAAGTTAAATTTTAAAATCCATAATGCTTTGATAAGAGTTTTTATTTTAAAAAAAGCTCTTCAGACTTGAATATGTTAGAACAGCAGAGGCCTAACATTACTGCTTACTCTCTTATTATGTTTACATTGCCGACAAAGCAGTAATTCATTAATTGTTGTTAACCTGATGTATATACTTCTCCTCTGGCTTCACAAGTGTTTCTTTCCTTCTTTGTAACCGATGCCTAAAAAAAGCAAAACTGGTTGCAGGCAAGAAAACAAAGACTTGTGAAGCCAAAGAAGTATCCTTTTCATCTGTATTTAGTAAACCACTAGTCTTTTTATCCAAAACTTCAGCTACCTTGAATTGAAATTGGTAGAAAAATAATTATTGTACCTGCCAGTTGCTACCTATATAGAGATTTTCGGTAAATATTATATTTCTTAAGTGTTCATTGATTGGAAATTTTTACTCTAGATTTCAATTCTCCTCGTTCCGCCTTTCATAGCAAAAGTAGGTTCGTCAATCCCGTGTTCCATATGATGTCGGGAACATAAGAGGTTCCCACTCGTCCAAGAAAATATTTGGGTTTGGTACAATTTTCTGGTAAGTGGGATAGTAGCGGAAATGGGAAGACGTTAAATAGGGAGTTATGATGTGTGTGTGTTTTTTATTTCTGTAACGTCGGCCTATTTCCACGACTATGGCCAATCACCGACGCCAGGGAGCACTTTCACATTACTATCCTTGAAATTTTGCTCAACCCCTGCCTTTCTGTAAGGATGGTAGGGATCTTTAACGTGCAGACATTCAACTTGCTCAAATACAATGTCAGGACCTCGGTTGATGTTAATTTTACAGTTTGTAATGGAAAAGTGAAAGGAGTACCCTGTGATCGAACCCAGTACCCAGTTCAGAGGCACACGTTCTTACCCCTGAACCACCGAGGTTCTGAGAAATGATGTGCTTAAACGTTTGTGGCAGTTACAAGTGTGTGAAGTTCAACCTAAATTGCAGTAAGCTTTTTACCAAAACTATGCTACAAGATAATTGAAAATATTGACTAGATGTTTAAAAAGTCACATAAAATAACGCTTAAATCACTTCAAGTTCAAAGCACAATGTTTTGCATTGTCTTCTCTTTTGGTCACGCAAGGTATTTCAATTGAGATTTTACTCGTCATTTGTTTTATTTGATTTCTTACAAAGTTCAAATAACTTAATTATGCAGTCGAATATTTCATGCTACAATAACAAAAGTATATTTTACTTTCGATTGGTCTCATGTTGAAACATTCGTTTCAGTGAAACCGTCTTAAACAAACTCGACTGTTTATGTGAAACATAATAATAAATTCAGAAACTTTATTATCGACCATGAAATTCGAGCCATTCTGGAGACATTTCGTACCATGGCATCACTGTTTATACTGTATTAATTCATTCGTACCAAATAATGGCACAGAATATAAAAATTATGCAAGCTCAAGTTTACAGAAATAATATCACGTTTCGTATAAAGTCTATTTTATACCAGTATTTATTTGTCTTATCCTAAAATTTTGTAGGCATTTAGCGAGAAATGGTAATCAACAGGGCTTTCATTTGAAAAATTAGCAATCGTTTATTTTTTAGAAGACCAATTCATCATTGAACTTTTCATAAATTGTCATTAAAAAATGACTAATTAATGAGGAGATTGCGAGTTTTCAATTTTGAGAAAATTTCTTCAAATGAGCACGAACTAAGTCGCTTAAAACACATACGTGGGGTCAGTTTCAATTTGGATATATATATATATATATATATATATATATATATATATATATATATATATATATATATATATATATATATATATATATATATATATATAACCAGAATCTCATTAAGAGCTATCGAGTTCTTTAAAAAACGGACAAGGAAAATCATGCAAGCTATTTGCTAAAACATGCTCTATATTTCAAATCTACATTGATACTTCATCAGGAGGCCTGGTGGAAAGCCAGGAACCACCTATATACTTAAGAAGGGCATTTTTGGCCAAAAAACTAGTTATCGAATGGCGACACTATTATCCATTACGTTTAAAGGTATTATATTGGCTTTTTCTTGAATGCTTGACTAATACTTATTGGTCAAAAAAAAAAATATCCATCATTAGTTGATGCATACGGCAATACAATGCACTTTGCTGACGCGATTGTTCCAAAAGACAAAATCCCAATATTTACCCTACTCTATCCAAAAATGCACAAAATAGATATAATATTTCCAAATTACACCATTTTCCCATCTCTAAATCGTTCCATACTTAAAGCAACATTGGAAAAGTTTGACAAATATACACAAATATATACAGATGGTTCAAAATCGTTATCTGGGAGAGGCTGTGCTTTTTATTCCCAAGACGGTAGATACCAAAAAATAAAATAAAATAATATAGCACCTATTTACACTGCGGAGGCATATGCCTTGTATGAAGCACTTCAATTGTCAATTGAAAACAAAATTAAACATACGCTAATTTTATCAGATTCCAAATCAGTTCTGCTTTCACTTAAAAATTACTCCAAACATGGCAAAAATCCAGTAATTGACAGTGACATTATCAGTCTGTATCAGTCGATAGAGGATGATGGTAATCGAGTCATATTTATGTGGATAAAAGGGCACACGGGACTAGCAGGCAACGAAATATCTGACAAACTAGCTAAAGAATCTATTGAAAGTCCAAACAAAATAATAAACCGGATTACTGCTGACGATGTAAATCAAAAAATTAAATTTGAAATAAGGAAAACGTGGGAAAGTGTTTGGCATGAGTTTGTCAACAAAACAACTAATCGATTTACACTTATTCATCCAATGTTGCCTAAAAAAATTCCACATATTGACGAATTTATCATGCCAAGCTACTATACTACTATAACTATCAGAATGAGGTTGAATCATGGCTGCTTTCCACAACACCTACATAAAATAGGCATTAGTAACAATCATTATTGTACATGTGACAACAGTTACCTAGGAACTTTAGAACACCTCATATTTCACTGCAGTTTGTATAACCCGTTACGTAAACAACTCTGGAAAGAACTCAAAGATGCAGGAGTAGAGTGTCCTGTGAACTTAGCAAGACTTATTTGTACAAATAGCCTGAAAATCTATAATATACTTATAAAACTCATTCGGCATACAAAAATCAAAATTTAGTTTTGCTATTTCTCTATATGTGTATTTTAGTATTAGCCTTAGTTAAGAATAATATTAATATAAATTTAGTTTTCCTACTGTCTCACCTATTGTTTTTTATCCCATGTCATTAGCTGTCCAGTGTTGTTTGTTAAAAAAATGCCCTGCAGGACACCTGGGTGAGAAGCGAGTATCCTTTGTTTATATCCTTAATAATAAGTAAGAACACATTTATATTTTGACAAAATTGGTATGTTAGAAGATAAATATTGCTTATGCTATAGCCATTTAGAAATAGTCATACTCTGTAAGAGCTTATACATAAAGGTACGTCTATCGCTTTAATCCTCCCTATTGCTGTAAGTATTGATATCCATGCTGCAAATTATAAACATATTTGAAGGAGAATCGCTTTTTATAACAATGTATAGATATAACAATGGTACAAATTTACTGCAGAGTTTTGTGGCCAATGGACGTAATGTCCGAAGCCAATTCCTTCCACACACATACACAAACTTCATCAGGAGCCCAAAACTGAACTATGGAGAACCGCAATAGCACGTGAAAACTATGTCTTGTTTATAAATTCCAACAATATTTTTATGATTTGACCATGTAATCACATTTTTAAGAGCTGGCTAGTCGTAGTTCAGTCGATAGGTAGTGTCAGATAGAGAAAGGTCGGCAGTTAATGAAACTTTGGGATGTTTTTTAAGGATTTTTAATAAACATTTTCACAAGTTTTGGACCTCGAGGACCCTGTGCGAAAAAAAAAGAGGGGGGGGGGGGGTGTACTGCAAAATTTTCGACCTTTCTCGGGTTTTTCCTTAATAACTTTTTCCCTTACATACTACTGCAAAAACATCTGAGACTTCTGATAGAGCGTTAAATTTCCTACTATTTTGACTATTCAAACATGTTTGTATGTCAAATCGTTACCGAGATATGGCGCTTCGAAAAAAATTAATTTATCAAAATTCGCTAAAAAATACCCAAGAATGCAGAATTCCACCTTATTTCTTCTGTTATACCAGAATTATTGTGAAATGTTGTTATCATTATGATTTCTGGTTACAACCGCCAATAATATATATATATATATATATATATATATATATATATATATATATATATATATATATATATATATATTCTGAAGGTTTCTGAAGTTGTATCCAAGTGATAACTCAAAAAATAATTAACCGATTTCGATGAAATTTGGCAGGTGCCTTTCTTTTATTGATGGCTTGGATGAGTTCGTTAGACAGGAAAATCGGACAAGGTTTTCCGGGAAAATTTTCAGTTTTTTTTTTTGAAAAAAAAATTCTGCTCCAAACAGTACAAACCGATTTTTGTGAAATTTGGCGGATATTTTGCCTTGGCAAAGATCTTACCCCATACCAAAATTCAACATTCTAAATTTATGGAAAATTGAGATTCAAATTTTGAGTTTTTTTTTTGAAAAAATTTTTTGTCTGGAAATTACAAAGTTATTTTAATGAAATTCTGTGGATATGTTGCCTTGGGAAAGACCTTACTACGTACCAAAATTCAACTTTCTAAGTTTATAGGAAATTGAGTTATTCAAATTTGAAGCATTTATTAAAAATTCACTACCACAACGCACTTGCTGCGTCCCGAACTTTTTTATCACTCTATACAAACTTGAAAAAAATCTTGTTTGGGCGAAAACCGCGGTCGAGGTCGCTAATCAGCCTTTAGGCTCAAGTTTTTCTGGCGGAAAATCGGGAAAACTTTTTGAAAACGCTACATTTTTGCAAGTATCAGAGTAACTGGAATGAGACTTTACATGTGGCTAGATAAACCTATGTTGTGAATTTTAAGTAACTTGATACACAATATTTAGAGTTTTTTCCAAATTAAAAATAAAATCCCAAAGACATGCGTTGAAAACGACTTAGTGGTTAAAGTCCAATGCCTGGCAGACAGAGTAGTTAACTGCCACGCGTAGATTGATTCACACAGGTATAAGCCATACATCAACGGTAACCAAACTAAATAAATACCAGGCATAAAACATACTATTCGAACCAACAATCGTGAAATCTCCGCCGCAATTATGGAAAATGACAGACGACATGAAATAAAAAATTTGCCAAGTGATTGTTATTTAACTGGGGGATTCAATGATTATTAAAAGACACCATATTTGTAGCTTTATGAAGGGCCTCAAATACAGTTTTAGCGCAGCATAGATATATTATGCTATCGCATAAAATAGTAGAAATGTAAACAGAATCAAGCCAAGTCTCTATAAAAATGATTCTAAATTGGTTGTTTGTATCTTTCAACTTAAACACAAGGCATCATATAAGACCGAAACAGTCGTGGGATGTATTTCAATGGTAATTCTATTAATTTTGTAATTAATTGTTACGTATACTTTTCATATACTACCCCGGGCATGAAGCCAATAATAGCCCATTGTGGCCTACTTGATTGGCGTTGGCCTCCCCACCACTGCTACTATTACGTATACTTTGAATATAATATCCCGGGCATGAAGCCGATCTAATGTATCATATAAACAAAACGTTAGTTGAAGTATCGTATGCCTAGATAGCTGAGACACCTCGCGCTTGCCTCGTAAGCAGAAGGTTACCCGATCGAATCCAGCTCGATGAATGTATGCTTTTTATGTTTTATTTTGACATTTTGAGAAACAATAGCGCACAGATTTAATACGTTTTGAACAAGATCTCATTTTTTTAATGCCTAAATAAGTTGGTCACCTTTGAAATTATAATTGTGTTATTGTTGATATTGAAAAAAACGGTTTGATTAGGTTGACTAAAACTAAATCATACTGGCGATTAATAAGGAAAAATAACTACTACGTTTATAAATTGGCAGCTACTTTACTTTTCTAAATATGAAGTACGTTCCCTTCTGGAAATCTTCTGTAAAACTTTAATGAAATTTGTAATACAAGTTTTTAAGGAGACTTACACTATCTACAGATATGGCAACATTTAGTTCTTTAGCTTCATCGAAAATTGAGTTTTGGGCATTTTGATCAAAAAGAGTTAGAACGCAAGATTTTTTTATAGTAGAGATATCGATGGTAACACTTTCGAAAGAATTCTTTAAATGCGCGCGTACTATGACCTCTAAAATCGATCTTCAAGGTCTGTGTAAGTTTAAAGTTGTAACTTTACTAATATGCCGTATAATAATAGTGTACAATTCTTATGAAAATTCGCTACTATAACGTACTTGCTGCGTCCCGAACTTTTTTTTATATGTAAGTAGGCAAAAAGGTAGAATTGCTTACATTTGCAAGATAATGAAACTTTAGCAAAACAGTTAGTATGTAATATTTATATATAGTGCTGATGCTGATGCTGACATAATAAGTAACTTGAACTAAATTCGCAGCAGCAAACATTGCATCATCAAGATTAATATTATTATTTATTATTTACTTTTCTCATTAGCTTATTAAAGTAAGATAGACGCAATACTAAATCTTCTTTAATGGTACCATTAATTTAACGTTTTATTTGTTACAGAAATGATTCTGGGCAAAATTATCATATTTTAAATAAAATTTTCCAATAATGCCAATTTAGTTATCTACAAATTATTAGTTCTTATACAGGGTCATTCACGCGACTGGGTCGTTCATGAATATTGGGTCGCCTAGCTAACCTCCCCTGACTGTTTAAGTAGACATATTGTCATTCCGCTGGCCCCTTCGGTTTGACCATTGTACTTCGTTATTTAAAATAGAGCAGCCTGTGTTTTATTGCAATTTTATATGTCATTTTAGGGCGACCTTTACAAAAACTTTTCCATGCGTATATTCAAATATTTTATATGTCATTTTAGGGTGACCTTTACAAAAGTTTTCCATACTTACATTCAACTATTTTATATGTCATTTTAGGGTGACCTTTACAAAAGTTTTCCATACTTACCTTCAAATATTTTATGTCATTTTAGGGTGACCTTTACAAAAGTTTTCCATACTTACATTCAAATATTTTTAATGTCATTTTAGGGTGACCTTTACAAAAGTTTTCCATACTTACATTCAAATATTTTATGTCATTTTAGGGTGACCTTTACAAAAGTTTTCCATACTTACATTCAAATATTTTATGTGTCATTTTAGGGTGATCTTTACAAAAGTTTTCCATACTTACATTCAAATATTTTATATGTCATTTTAGGGTGACCTTTACAAAAGTTTTCCATACTTACATTCAAATATTTTATGTCATTTTAGGGTGACCTTTACAAAAGTTTTCCATACTTACATTCAAATATTTTATGTCATTTTAGGGTGACCTTTACAAAAGTTTTCCATACTTACATTCAAATATTTTTGAGATATTTACATTTAAAAAGTTCGGGACGCAGCAAGTGCGTTATGGTAGTGAATTTTCATAAAAATGTTTTTAATAGCAAATATGTGTGGTTTTTTTTTCAGAAAGCAGGTATCAAATTTGATTACCAGTATCACATGTATAGTTAAAACAATGTGCCATGTTTCATCAAAATAACTTTATTGTTTGAAAACGTACAAAAATTTCCGAAAGTAAACTTAAAGTGTGATCGAAAAAATCCGTTTCTTGGTCAACCTTATAGGTTAATAGCAAATTAAGCTTTTCGAATATGAAGCATTTAATCAAAATTCGCTACCATAACGTACTTGCTGCGTCCAGAATTTCTTTACTTACAAACATGCAATATATTTCGATGGAAAATGCAACAATATAGGGCGTTTTCGACTAAAAAAACTTATTTGGATCACCAACGACTTATGGGCCAGCCTGTGATTGTAGAAATATTTTTTTAAGATGTAGCTCAAGACACCCTATAATTAATGTATACATTTTTTTTTCACATCTTGTATGATAACGGATATATTGAGCTTTATTGATTTTTTACGAAAATTCGACAAAAATTATATACCATTAAACGATAAACTCTATAGCTAAGACTACGGCCAAGCATCAAAGAAAGGGTCTATTTGAAATGAATTTTCTGGAAACATTTTAGTAAAATGAAGGACAATAATGGTTGAAACTAAGACTTCAGGGTTTGTAAAACATTCTTCTTGAGAAATTTTCTTTCGATAGCCCGTATTAGATTCAAGTTCTTTGCCTAAATGTTGCCAATTTTGACGTTTTTAATCGCGACTTTGACGTTTTGAGGAAAACCCCAATTTATTTTTCTTTAAATGCCCATAACCTTTTTTTCTTTTGACCTACAGCGCTACATTTTGGTTACCTATAGCAAAATAAAACGATGTACCAAATTTGGTTGCCCTTACTTTGTTATTTACGGAGATATCAGTTTTTTTCTAAATAAAACACAAAATTTTCCGAGAAAACATCGGCCGATTTTCCTGGCTAACGAACTTGTCTAGGCCACTTACAAAAGGAAGGTACTCACCAAATTTTGTCAAAATCTGCCCATTATTTTTTGAGTTGTCGGTGTGATATACACACACACACACACACACACACACACACATATATATATATATATATATATATATATATATATATATATATATATATATATATATATATATATATATATATATAACATATAAAAATCGAAACTGACCCCGGATATGTGTTCTAGGGGGCCTAATGAGCGCTCATTTGAAGAAATTTTTTCAAAATTCAAAAGTAGGGATCTCCTCATTAGTGATTTTTTTTAAAGAAAATTCACTAAAACAAAATAAGAAGTGCACTACCTCATCCAAAATTTGTTATCTTCAAAAATATGTCACATTAAAGAAATGGCTTTTACAAAGGTATAAGTTGAATACTTGAACCTCTTATAAAAATAATTTACTTGGTGATATCTGGATGGAAACTTCTTAACCAGACACCATACGCTGTTACAACGTTTTGCTGAAAATGCAAGTGGCAATGGATGAGTCTATGTTGCGAACTTTTATTGACAATTTGGCCAATGAACTAAGAATGTTTCAATTGATTTTATTTTTTGAGGGTTAAAACCGTACAAGGGTGGTCATAGACAAGTTTCTGAAGAAAGTTTCCAAAAAGGTGACCGTCACTCCCTAATGGAATTTTTATGAAAATAACTTTACCGACGACATGGGAAAATGTTCTCGTCAAAAAAGTAACCAAAAATAATTCGAAATTCCTCAAAAACCTATGAGTTATGTTATGTCACAATGGTGCTGGGCAACTTATCCCATTACATGGTTTACCGAACTAACAAAATGAGGACAACCTGCGTAGAAAACGGACCAAAACACGGTAAATTCTAATTATTTTGTTTTGTGATTATTTTTCTAAGGGTTTTACCTACAGATTCATATTTTAAAACGTAGTTTTTTTGTAATTAAAGACAAACACAAAAATTTTAAATACCGTCTATGGAAATATAACCGCTTAGCGATATTTTTCAAAGGGCAGTTTCTCCACACGTTCTTAGCTGTGTATTACAATTTATTTTATCAACTGACACAATTGTAGACTTTGCTCCACTTTTTTATTACAAAAACAATAAAGTAAGTAGGTATATGCCAGTTGTTTTTTTTTTTCACTAAATAACATTACTGCAGTACCACCAAATCTTTTTCTCATGTTCTGCAAAAGAAAAAAGTCTGGACGCAGCAAGTGCGCAGTCTCCTCAATAACGATTTTTTTGTAGGAAAATTAGCTAAAAATTATAGATCGTTAAACCATAATCTTAACTAAAACTACTGCCAAAGCATCAGAGAAAGAGCCTATTTGAAATGAATTTTCTGGAAATATTTTAGTAAAATGAGAGACAATGAAGGTTGAAGCTGAAACTCAAGGGTTTGCAGAATACTTTTCTTACGAGAGTTTCTTTACATAGCCCGTATTTGTTTCAGGTGCCTTGCCAAAACATTGCCAATTTTGACGTTTCAAATCGCGACTTTGACGTTTTGAGGAAAACCCCATTTTTTTTTCTTTAAATGCCTATAACTTTTTTGTCTTTAAACTTACAGACCTAAATTTTGGTACATGGTTCACTCTTTATAATACAACCACGCGTCCAAATTTGATCATCCCATTCGGCCCATTATTTTTTGAGTTATCGGTGTGACACACACACACACACACGAATATAATAGTAATAATAATAATGTTTATTGATTACAGTCATACAGCATGTCTATACATATAAGTCTTCGACTTGTAAAGTATTTAGACATAATTTAGTTAAAGGTCGACCTAAAAATGTTTTGACAGTTATTTTCCAAACATTATACTTCAAATTTTGACACATCAAAAGTCTAGAATTTATATCTTCCGTTTCCATCCTCCATCCTAAAAATGCTTTCAAAACTTTCACTGTTTGATTTCCCTTTCTACTTGGCAATGCTCCACAACAAGGATCGTTCTTTTCTACTCCAGATTACAAATACCAAAAATACAAATTTTGTAACGAGACAACTTACATTGAGTTTTCACAATTATATATATATATATATATATATATATATATATATATATATATATATATATATATATATATATATATACAAACATAAAAATTGAAACTGGCCCTAGATGTGGGTTCTAGGGGGCCTAGTTCGCGCTCACTTGAGGAATTTTTTCCAAAATTCAAAGATCGAGATCTCCTCATTGGTGATTTTTTTAAAAGAAAATTCACTAATAGATAGTTGTGTATATTTTTCAAATTTTATAAAAACAGTTTGTAAAATGTCATAAAGAAATGGAGCAAATTAACCCCAAATTAAGGTACCAACGTGTTGCAAACCATAAATGAGCATATTTATACGATCGCACTTACCAATCATTAGAAAAAAAACAATGGTTCAAGACATCGTGCATTATGCTTTCAGACTCAAGGTTAACTTAATATGTTATCGTTTCTTTTATTTTTTATTACCATTATAAATTGTTATTTAGTGTTAATCTAACGCTGATTACAAAACTAAAGGCATCGATTGTTTTGCATTGTTAATTGTTTTTCTCAATAATAACTAAGTTATATAAATAAGTAATGACGCTATGACTAATAAATATTGTTTTATGGGTTTTCCAGGATCAAACGTAACACAAGCTTTGGTTATTGTGTAAAAAAAATGTTTTGCTTTTCAATTACTAGTCTCGTTCACAGCTAAATGGATTATAAAAGACAGAAGTTGGACACTGTTCGTCGTTGTCCTCCATTTTTTAAGTAAACTTGATTGAAGGGAATCTACTGTTCAACTTATTAACAAAACTATTGATTTTATCTCTACTGAGGTCAAATATGGCAAAAATATCATCGACATATCTCAACCATACCCTCGGAAAATACTCCATCGCCCCAGCAAAGTCACTCTCAAATCGGCTCATGAAGAGTTCGGCAACGAAGGGAGGCAATGAGTTTCGCATTGTGGTTCTTTCGTCTGCAGATAAAACTTCCCACCGACTCAAAAGAAACTTTCAGACATGCATAGTGAAGTTAACTTAGCCCATTAGTGCATGAACTCAAAAAAAGTTATTTTTATGCATTTTCTTCTTACAAAATAGTTTAATGGGTTACAAGTACAGAAAAACTTTAAAAAATACAATATGCCTTTTTGGTTGTTTATTATAGACCGTCCCCTAAAATGGACTCTATGCAATATAAACATGCTGGAGCCTCATTCTTACTTTAAATAAGTCAGTATTCTATTTAGTATGGTATTTTTCAAAACAAAACTTTGGCTGAAGCCCACATTTAATGCATATGAAATTACTCTTTTTACATTCTTATCATTGTCTGTCAGACTCAGTGTACCTAATGAGATGCTCAATGTTGTCAAATCTGGAACCCATGGAGCAGGTAGAGTAGTTTTCCTCTGTTCGGTTTCTTACCATAAGTCTGTAGAAGACTCAGAGCAATAAATCTCCGAAAATGTAATAAAGAGGCACAGTTTGGATCGCTTGGTTTCAACTTCTTCATTAGCACCCAGCTATTTGAGATAATTACATCTAGTAAATACGAAACTATTGGCCAATACCATTTTCTTCGTCGCATTCTTGTCCTGTATAACGCAATCAATCCATACATTTTATCGACTCCTCCCATATGTTTGTTGTAACCGGATATAATTTTTGGTTGAGGAATTTGTTTGTGTGTTTTGGTTACAATATCATTATTCTCAAAATTTGTACCCAACGTCACGACTTTATTGTCTTTTCATTGCACAAAAGTAACAGTATCACATGAGACAAAATTATGGCTCCCTCTTGGTTTTGATTTCCAAGAGCCACCGTCAAGAAATGGGCTCTTTTCCGTTCGGTTTTCCCTTATTGTTCCAGTTGCACAAATATTGATTTCAGATAGATGGTTTAGTAATCTTAAACTTGTGAAATAGTTATCGAAAAAAACGATGTATCTGTTATCAGGTGTGACATCCGCCATTTTGAGTAACGACATTACCACGTGTCCACCAAGACCAAATTGCTTTTCTACATCAGATTTACATTTAAAATTTTGCATGGAATTTAAAAATCTTATAATATATAGGGTGTCTAATTTAAAATAAGCAAGTTAACATCAACACCTTGTATAAACGGAAGTTCCACCATCTTGCAAATCTTTTAACCGAGTTGCCCCTGTCGACTCCAGTAAGCTGCCAAATTGTTCAGTCTGGTTATATAGTATAATACAGAGTGTAGATCATTTCTATGAAAATTTACTCCCATAACTCGCCTGCTCCATCTAAATATTTTTGTCCTTTGGGAATGCGTTTTTTCACTTAAAATACATAGTGAGCACTAAAATATGTACTTATATAAACCCAGTTAACCACACCACATTAAGTTTTTGATTAACTGGGATTCGAATAAGTTCATTCGCTATAATTTTGGTTGCCCTGTAACACACAAGTCACAGATAGAGGGCCGACAGGATATTATATTTTTTTAAGTAAACAAACACATATTAATCGAAAGTGTCCAACTCAACCTTGTCTAACCTAAATCGCCATTTAAGTCAAGACATGTTCAATATCCTAAATATCCCTTAAATATTGTACTGAAACAGCTGTCTTTATATGTCTATAATTGCAACAACTTATTAATGAAAATATCATGTCAGCATTACTACAAAAGGGCCCTGCTTTGCCCCCGCCTTTACCTTAGGCCTAAGGTAGCGCGGCCTGGGTACAGCAGACCAGGCACGCTGTCCAAACGTACCCGCGACTTTACATACCCAGAGGGTATGACGCCTTCAGACCAATCCAGGTCTTACATTTGTGTGCCCCGCCCGGGGGTCCTTCACTTGACCCCTGCCGGTCAGACAAAGCAGTCCCGAGACCCGATCACTATAACTACGTGGTACAGTCTAATTAGTAAGCATACAAACTACGGCACTCGTGGCTCTTAATATGATTTCTAAAAATCTAGCAATTGTCAGTAAATATTTAATCCCCCTGTATACTACCCAACCCAGGTGTACTTTCCTAATAATTACTGCTATCGGAATTATATTATTAGCTATAACGAACCAAGATCTTTAGCGAGTAGGTACGCACCTGAGCAACAAAATTCAGTTACCACATAAACTAATATGCACTGTATTAAATATAATTAATCTTTTACTATAAAATTGCACTACGAACAACCCCTTCCTAACTGACTTTCTTTCAACTAGTAAATGGGTGACGCATCTCTAGTTTCAGATGCATTAAACATTTCAGTCTCTTTATGTTATCTATTCATAAAGATTAGGTGGTTGATGGAATCTCAAAACACTTGAGCCCCTTCGCTCGCAGTGTCGTTAAGTATCACACAACATATGAGATGATACATTTTCTACTAAAGATTATGTTTAAAACTTACGTTATAGTTCTCATTAAATTTTAAACTTTTTTGTGAGAATTAATAAATATTTTTTTATTTTAATTTTATGTGACCCTAGGACATCGTAGTATGTGTCAGTTATTGTATCATCGATTGGAGCTCCACCCACACATTAACAAGTTACTTTACTCATTGCATACAATGCATAATAAATTCATAAAAAACAAGTCACATGTATGGAATAAAATTTGTGAATTAATTATCAACATACAATAAAACAACATCAATAAAACTTGTTTCCACTGTTTATTGCGACCTAACAATATATGAATACTTAATCTAGTTAATGAATCATGGTTTAATCGTCGGAATCATATAAAGATGATTCCATAGAACCATGACGAGTGACAGACAGCTTACCCATATGGATAAGCCACTTAAATCTGACATTGAACTTGAATACGTTGTTGAAAATAATAACATTTTTGAATAATTTTAAATGTGTTGATTTGTTATCGTATTTTTTATTTATTTTAACAACACACCACGGGTGCTCACAGCCTACATATTATCGTACCGTAGGTGTCGACTAGAAGGAAAGAGGCAACTTGTTAATTCTGGACTTGAAGGTTTGGAGGTTCGGAGGAGAAGGAAAAACATGTGCCGGCAAGGAATTTCACAACTTGGAAGTCCTCGGGACAAAAGAGCGGGCATAACAGAATGTTCTGTGTCTGGTGACCTGGCCAGTAAAAGGGTGCATTCGCTCTGTTCCCCTGGTAGATCTGTTGTCACCCATTCTTAGAATTCTTGGATTTTCTTTGTCACCCATTCTTTGAACAAGTCTATGGAACTACACGGTAAATCACAGGTTATCGCTCTAGACATATCCAAAGCATTCGACCAGGTCTGGCACGCAGCGCTACCTAATAAACTTCCAGCGTATGGTCTATCATCAAAACTCTGTACCTGGACAGCAAATTTCCTCTCCAACCGGAGCATTTCTGTTGTCGTGGATGGCCATTCCTCTAAACTGTATCCAGTTAATGCAGGAGTCCCTCAAGGTTCAGTCTTACCCTCACTTTGTTTCTTTTCCACATCAATGACCTCCTCTCTAGCACATCCAACCCAGTTCACATTTACGCGGATGACAGCACCCTGAAATCAAATATACAATATTCTAAGCCTGTCTTTTTAGCCCAATTAGATAAGGATCGCAGACTCATGAAGGGCTCTGTCTCCGTGGATCTCCAAAAAATATTAGACTGGGGAAGTAGAAATCTTGTACAATTCAACTCCACCAAATCTCAGTCTTGTTGTCTATCTCATAAGAGATACACTAGCCCTAGACCCATCACAATGAACAACCAAATTATTCAAAGTAATGAGTCCTTTTCACTTGTTGGCATTTCTGTGGATCTAAATCTCAATTGGCACCAACGTGTCACATCAATTGCAGAAGCGGGTGCTAAGAAATTAGGTTTCCTCTTCCGGGCTCGCAAATACTTTTCATCAGCTAATCTCTATACCCTATATACTTCACAAATAAGGCCAAACCTCGAATACTGCTCACACATATGGGGTGCCGCTGCCACTTCTCCACTCGCTATCCTGGACTCCATTCAGAAGAGAGCTATACGTCTCATCGGTGACCCTACCCTCACCTAAAGGCTGCCATCTCTTGCCCACCGACGTGCCGTTGGTGAGCTCTTTCTCTCTCTCTCTTTTATAGATATCTGCACGGGCACTGTTCAGAGGAGCTTTCTACCATAGTTCCTCCACCTGCGAATGCACCCTTTTACCGTCCAGGTCACGACACATAGAACATCTTGTTATGCCCGCTCTTTTGTCCCGAGGACTTCCAAGTTGTGGAATTCCTTGCCGGCATATGTTTTTCCTTCTCCTCCGAACCTCCAAACCTTCAAGTCCAGAATAAACAAGTTGCCTCTTTCCTCCTTGTCAACACCCACGGTACGATAGTATTTAGGCTGTAAGCCCTCGTGGTGTGTTGTTGAAATATATTTTAAAAAATACAGACCGACAGATAAAAAAATTTTGTTCCCAAATCATGTTTTCTATATGTTTTGACACTTGCAACCAAGACACTTGCAAAAAGGAAGGTACGTACCAAATTGTGAAACTGACCCTGGATATGGGTTCTAGTGGGTCTAGTTCGCGCTCATTTGAAGAATTTTTTTTTAATTTAAAAGTCGGGATCTCCTCATTAATGATTTTTTTTAAAGAAAATTTACTAAAATTGTTAGAGATACGAGTGCACCAAATTTAAAGAGAATATATTCCCGACGAAAAAGTTATCAACAAAAATTTAAAAAAAAATGTTTTTGAGATCTTAACTCCGTTATTTTTGCGTTTTTAAAAAAACTGCTATAGGAATTTGTGGCACTAATTTTCCAAGTAGCCTAACCTCCTAAATCTTTTGCTCATCATTTATCGATACCTGTATATAGAAATAATAGGAAACTGGCCCCGATTGGGGTTTCTAAGTGTCCTAGTTCGCGCTGATTTGAAATAATTTTATCACAATCCAAAAACCGCTATCTCTTCATTAGCGAAGATTTTTTACGAAAATTCGCCAAACTGTATTTCACTGGGCTTTCCATATTGGCTTAAAAAAGTTTGACATTGAACTTGAAAGCGTGTTGTGGTTAACTGCGTCTTTTAATATTATCTGATACAGCAGCATACAATCATCATTATTCCTTTTTAGAAGTGACTGTGTTATGTCTAGAGATGTTGCCAAGCAAGTTAGAAACACCCACACTTACTCACCTCTAGGAAGTGGTTTGCATGGGTATTATATTCTTTATAACAAGATGACTCCAGCAAATTATCTGAATATCTTCTATGTTGGGTGCATTCTAGTAAATTTTATAAGAATAAATATTACACAATATTAGTACCGTAACAAACATTAATGCTTCCTTATAGATTAAACGACTGTCAGAGCTTTATGTACCTTTTTTTATAGAACAGTTCTTAAAAGTAAAACCTATATGCCAGTGGCGGAACAAAAGCACCTTTCTGTAAAATTTTTGGGCACAAGTCAATACTTTTCAAAATTTCATATTCACACTGAAATATCATAATAACAATAACCTCGAATTTTTCCAAGTGTTTTCGTATAGATGTGGCTTCAGATACTTCTTCTCTCTTTTTACTAACTAGTATTATGTTATTTAGCACTTTAGGAATTGAAACAAAATTATATCGTATAGCGGATATGGAGTTCCTTCTTAATGACCATCTCGTTGTGCAGAGTGACTTGAGCGTAAATGTAATTTCTTTATGTCTTGCTACCTTCAAGCCACTCCATCTTTTTATAATATTTCCAAAGAAATTATATATTTTTTGGCATAAATCAAAAAAGTTCTTAATCATTAGCACATTTGAACATGCATCATTTAAAACTAAATTTATATTATATGATAGGAAGACCTTTGTCATCTTTCAGAAAATTACTTAATGGCTTACACGGTCCAGTGTTTAGAATTTGCTCTTTTGTTTCTGTATTAATTTCTTTTCCCAAATAATTTGCGATATCCTAAGCACAAACTTTCGCACTAACACTAAGAAAGTATGTAGTGTCTTTCCGTGTTTCCGCCCACTGTCCCTGTTAACTTCAATTTTAAATACCTCAGCACCATTTTCATAACTTTCCGCCGAGGTTGATGCACACATTCAATTTCACTTTTTAAGAAAGTAATTATATGGCTATTGCTGCCATGCCAATAATCTGTTTACTCGTCTTAACGTAAATGATCTAAATATATAACTCTTAAGTATATAAGTATGTAGGTATTATATTATTATGATCTTATAAAAGATGCCGTCACGGCCTCCCAAGTGCCTCGGCCCCCCGCAGTGTGGGGGCTGCGGGGTGTCTGTTCCGCCACTGCTATATGCCTAAGAACAACATGAGCTCTAAGTGAAGATTGGATCCTGTGATGAGGCCTGATAAGCACACTTGGAGAACCCAAATCACCACAACACATTTTAAAAAAAGTCTGCACGCAGCGTATGGTAGTGAATTTTCATTAAAATGTTTTTAATAGCAAATATGTGTATTTTTTTAAAAGAAAGCAGACATCAAATTTGGTTACCAGTATAACCTATATAATAAAAACAATGTGCCATGTTTCATCAAAATAACTTTATTGTTTGAAAACGTACAAAAATTTCCGAAAGTAAACTTAAAGTGTTCCCAAAAAAAACCGTTTCTTGGTCAACCTTATAGGTTAATAGCAAAATATGAAGCATTTAATCAAAATTGGCTACCATAACGCATTTTCTGCGTCCAGAATTTCTTTACTTACAAACATGCATTATATTTCGATGGAAAATGCAAAAATACAATAACATAAGGCGTGTTCGACTAAAAAAAAAAAGAAAATTTGTATCACCAACCACTTGTGGGCCAGCCTGTGATTGTAGAAATAATTTTTTAACATGTAGCTCAAGACACCCTATAATTAATGTATACATCTTTTTCTCATATCTTGTATGATAACGGATATATTGAGCTTTATTGATTTTTTACGAAAATTCGACAAAAATTATATACCATTAAACGATAAACTCTATAGCTAAGACTACGGCCTAGCATCAAATAAAGGGTCTATTTGAAATGAATTTTCTGAATACATTTCAGTAAAATGAAGGACAATGATGGTTGAAACTAACTAAACTTCAGGGTTTGTAAAACATTCTTCTTGAGACATTTTCTTTCCATAGCCCGTATTAGATTCAAGTTCTTTGCTTAAATGTTGCCAATTTTGACGTTTTAAATCGCGTCTTTGACGTTTTGAGGAAAACCCCAATTTATTTGTTTTAAATGCCTATAATTTTTTCGTCTTTTGATCTGCGGAGCTACATTTTGGTAGGTAATTTACCTATAGCGATATAAACCAGTGCACCTAATTTGATTGCCCTTACTTTGTCTTTTCGGGAGATATATATATATATATATATATATATATATATATATATATATATATATATATATATATATATATATATATATATATATATATATATATATAGGATCTATAACACGGCATTTCTGTTAATGCCGAGACGAGACGAGACGAGCGACCTGGCTGGGCAGAATGAGGTCATTCTCTTCTGGGTGCCGGGTCACTCGGGGGTGGGGGGGCAATAAAGAAGCTGACAGTGTCGCGAAGAGAGGGTCAGCAGAACCATTTATGGGACCAGAACCTGCTCTGGGCGTGACAAAGAGCACTGCCAGGGGAGCTATTAAGTCCTGGGTCAGAAACCAACACAAGATGTACTGGGCAGACTGTCCAGGGCTCAGACATGGGAAGTCAATAATTGACGAACCCAGTTCAAAGAGAGCTGGATTCATAAATGGGCATGTACAATAAGCCAAAGGCTGCGGTGCTATCGGGGCGGCAAAGCCGCGGACGAGCCCTGAGGGAGAAAAATAACTTTGTCACATTTAAGTCCATAATTATAAATTTTAGCAGACATTTTTTATTGTTGATATAAAAGATGATAATTGGTTTTTTAAAAACTTTTTATTGTTGGAAAAATACCTGCCACTTTTATATTTTGACATACTTTATTTTTCTAAAGATGAATTAAGGTCTCTTTTAGAAAGCTGTTGTAGCTTTAATAAAATTTCTAATACAAGTTTCTTTTAAAGATATTACTGTCCCTAGATAGCTATACCAAATTTTAATTTTCTAGCCTCATAGAAAATTAGATTTTTGGGTTTTTGTCTCAAACTGAGCTCAAATACAAGAATAAATAGTTTTTTCTTGATAATAAAGAGATATCGATTGTAACACTTTCAAAAAAATCTCCAAATAAGCCTGTAATAATGACTTTAATCCATTCTTCAAGGTTTGTTGAAATTTAAAGTGATAATTCGAGTAATATGTCTTACTAATAGTGTACAATTATTCTGAAAATTCACTATTATAATGCACTTGCCACGTCTCTAATTTTTTTTCTGCTTATTTTACACTACTAAGTTCCCTATATATTCCGTAAATCCAGTCAACAAAACTTTAGATTACCGTAACGGAAGCTTTATATGCAAAAAGCTACATTGTTACAATTTAGTTAGTTGACGTGCATACTGGCATCGTTTGCAGCTTTCCTAGTGAAATATATTCCAATTAATATCAGAGAACAGGCACGGCTGGCATTAACAATGGGAACCTTAGTGCACTCACTGTCAATACGTCATCGTAAAATTAACGCCCGCGGAGATTTATACATTCAAAGTGATTCACGCTGTCCAGTCCAATATATCTCACCTATTGATATCACGTTTACATTATACATAACTTCATTTGCTTAATAGTAATTAGCCTTACACGAGGTTATCGTATACCGGGGCAAAATAATTGTATTCCCTTTTTCGTCGGCCTCTTCTTTGTCTTTTTCAGATTCTAATTCTTCTTCTTATGCCCTCCTTTTTTTTATTCCTTCTTCTCATTTTCCGCCCAGTATCAGGGAAATGATACTCGAGTAGAACCTGGTGCGTAGACTAGCTCAACGCACCGGAAACCCCACCGACAAACGAGACGCTAACAGACTCATCAAACAAGTACGATCCGCCCTACAAGAACTCCGCAACAATCGTTGGGAGAAGCGCCTGCAAACCCTGTCTATCCAAGACAATTCCGTCTGGCAAATGACAAAAGCCCTTCGCTTCCAAAAACTTCCGATATCCCCACTTCACGGCCGTAATGGTGACGTATACACAGATGCGGAGAAAGCTACTGCATTCGCAGATCATCTGGAGTTGCAATTCAGCCCGAATTATAACAACGTTGATCTGTCGCACGTAGCAAGAACGCACCGCTACGTCAGGAGTGCGCTTCGCGCCACCCCAGACACAACTATCGAGCCCACAACTTTCGAAGAAGTTTCCCAAATAATCAAAGCATTAAAAAATAGGAAAGCTCCGGGATACGATGGAATCTCCAACGTAGCCCTGAAAAACCTCCCCTGCAAAGCCGTGGTACTTCTAGTTACGAGTATGAATGCCATGCTGCAATTTCAAGATTTTAGTTCCATGTGGAAACTTGCCGACATTATCAACATCCCAAAACCCAGCAAAGATCCGCTGTTCCCTCAGATTTACAGGCCCATTAGCCTGCTACCAATCATCGGCAAAATCGCCGAAAAACTGATTCAGAAAAGGTTAGCTTCTTTCACATCAGAAAATCATATCCTCCCGGATGAGCAATTCGGCTTCAGACACCAGCACTCCACCACTGACCAAGTCCTTCGTGTGGTGGAAAACATCAACAAAGGATTTTATATAAACAAGTCAACTGGTGCAACACTTCTTGACATTGCTCAAGCCTTCGATAGGGTTTGGCATGCGGGCCTCATAAACAAACTTATATCATTTAATTATCCTCTTCCTCTGATTCTGCTAATCAGGTCATACCTACAATAGAGGAAGTACCAGGTCAAACATCTGGGAGCCAGATCTGGAACGTACCCAGCCACAGCTGGTCTCCCACAGGGTTCTACTATCTCCCCTCTGCTGTACAATATATTTGTCGCAGACATTCCGACAGCCCCCCTAAACGTGACATACGCACTGTACGCAGACGACACTACCATCCGCAGCAGCTCCACTCAGCCGAGGATAATAACCGAACGACTTCAGACCGCCGTAGTCGAGCTGCAATCATGGTATAGGAAATCCCTTCTAGCCATAAACCCCGATAAATGTTCAGCTGTCCTATTTTCCAAGAGGAGACACACATCCCACGATCACGTTTCATTAGACAACCGTCTAATCACCTGGCAAGATTCCGCCAAATACCTCGGGGTTTTCCTCGACAAACACTTAACATGGCGCCCCCATGTCGATCACGCTCGAAAAAAAGCCTCGATGTTCATCTCGAAGCTGTTCCCACTTCTAAATAGAAATTCCAAATTGTCCATGAACAATAAGTTGCTCATGTACAAAGTCATCATCCGGACAGCCTTGACCTATGCATCCCCTGCATGGGCCACCGCGGCCGCTACACACATCAAGGCCCTTCAAATCATCCAGAACAAAATTCTGAGAATGGTTACCGTAGCGCCATGGTTTGTCAGAAACAGTCAGATTCACTCTGATCGGGAAATGCCTTCGATACTTGAGTTTATAACTCAATTATCCACAACCCAGTTCGAAAAAGCCGCTTCTCACCCAAATGCTCGTCTCCGTAGTGCCACCGCCTACGATGAGCAACTTCCACATAAGCATAAGCGTCCAAACCTTATACTTACCGGCTAAAGGCCCCCGCGGCAAAATCAGAATGGAAACATTCATACCCAAAAAGTAATTGTGTGTAAATGTTTTCGACGGAGGTATGGACTAAGGTCCGTTACTCCCTGGGAGGGAGTTTTAGTGAGTAGGTGTACTAAGAGTACAAGTCTCACAGTACCTCCATATCCCACGGCACCTACGGGGCCGTGAATGAGGTCTGCATGAGGCATCTCTCCCTCCTGTATCAAAAAAAAACCTCCTCCTCCTCCTGCTCTTCTTCTTGTTGTTGTTGTTGTGGTCTCCATCGTCTTCTTCTGCTTTTCTGTCTGTTATGGCCTCTTAAGTTTTAGAAAGTAGATTCACCCCAAAAACTACAAGATAATAACAGAAAGTTGTGCACACAACTCTCTTAATAGTTATCCTAAGAAAAGTCACTAATGGGGAGATCCCAACTTTCACTTTTTTCAAATGAGCGCGATCTAGGCCCCTAGAACACATGTCTGGGGCCAGCTTCAGTTTTACTGTGTTTATATATATATATATATATATATATATATATATATATATATATATATATATATATATATATATATATATATATTACATACAGTCCATTCCAAAAAAAAGGCATCGAATTGAAATTTACATGGCCGAAAATAAAATTTTCTGCTCTATCCAATAAAGCTAATGGAAACACCAGTCAGCTTCCGGTTTAACGGGAAGTCATCTCAACTTGGTTATTTTAAATGAAACATTATTCTTCTTCTTCTTTTGCTTCTTCCTCTTCTTGTTGTGTTCTGCACCGTCTTCTTCTTTTCCTATCTGTTTTGGCCTCTTAAGTTTTAGAACGTAGATTCACCCCAAGACTGGATATTTTTGCCATGTTTGGTGTAATTTTTAAGTGAAAGCAGAACTGATTTGGAATCTGATAAAATTAGCGTATGTTTAATTTTGTTTTCAATTGACAATTGAAGTGCTTCATACAAGGCATATGCCTCCGCAGTGTAAATAGATGTTATATTAATTTATTTTATTTTTTGGTATCTACCGTCTTGGGAATAAAAAGCACAGCCTCTCCCAGATAACGATTTTGAACCATCTGTATATATTTGTGTATATTTGTCAAACTTTTCCAATGTTGCTTTAAGTATGGAACGATTTAGAGATGGGAAAATGGTGTAATTTGGAAATATTATATCTATTTTGTGCATTTTTGGATAGAGTAGGGTAAATATTGGGATTTTGTCTTTTGGAACAATCGCGTCAGTAAAGTGCATTGTATTGCCGTATGCATCAACTAATGATGGATATTTTTTTTTGACCAATAAGTATTAGACAAGCATTCAAGAAAAAGCCAATATAATACCTTTAAACGTAATGGATAATAGTGTCGCCATTCGATAACTAGTTTTTTGGCCAAAAATGCCCTTCTTAAGTATTTCGGTGGTTCCTGGCTTTCCACCAGGCCTCCTGATGAAGTATCAATGTAGATTTGAAATATAGAGCATGTTTTAGCAAATAGGTTGCATGATTTTCCTTGTCCGTTTTTTAAAGAACTCGATAGCTCTTAATGAGATTCTGGTTTTATATATATATATATATATATATATATATATATATATATATATATATATATATATATATATATATATATATATATATATATATATATATATATATATATACAGCTCCAAATAACACAAAGTGTTAAAAAATAGAGCTGGCGTGACAACATACTACTTGGTACCGCAACTAGGTGGCGATACACTCACCACTCACTTAGTGTTGAGAGACTGGCTACTTTAGCCGTATTACTTTATAGGTGTCTTTTCGCTGCAATTAATATGCCGTACTGACGAGTTCTAATTAGAGCGAAACCGGTCTACGGTTCTAATTGTTGTGAGAATGCATCTAGCCTTACATACTTTGTTCATATATTAGGGTAGAAATGGGCCAGGGCTGACAATTTATTAAATTGTTATTTGGTTGTATACAGTGTCTATTTTTTAACACTTTGTGTTATTTGGAGCTGGCGTGACAACATACTACTTGGTTCCGCAACTAGATGGCGACACGCACACCACTCACTTAGTGCTAATCTGACAAAGTTGACGTTGTGATTGGCAACAGTACCAGAATTAGGTCGATGTAAGATAAAAGGGAGAACAAACAAACAACAAAATCGTACAGGTAGCAACAAGCCTATTACAGGGGACGATGTAATTTGCTGACCAAAATAAATGTTGCCGACCGAGGCTTTAATCTTTAAGGATTTCTTTGATATTTCATATTTTGTATCCTAATGTTGATGCCTTTCTGCTACCGACGTTTCACAAAAAAAAACTTAATATTTAAGGGTAGTTTACTCTTGAGGTTTTTTCGTTTTTTAGTGCGACCAGAGAAAGTATGAATGCGACCAAGCTATAAATTTACACAGAATCACTGCTGACTACTGTCTTTCTGCTACCAAAGTTTCACAAAAAATATTCATATTTAAGGGTAGTTGACTCTTGAGGTTTTTTCGTTTTTTAGTGCGACCAGAGAAAGTATGGATGCGACCAAGCTATAAATTTACACAGAATCACTGCTGGTAACTGTATTTTTGCTGCCAAAGTTTCACAAAAAAATATTCATATTTAAGGGTAGTTTACTCTTGAGGTTTTTTGGTTTTTTAGTGCGACCAGAAAAGGTATGAATGCGACCAAGCTATAAATTTACACACAATCACTGCTGCAAACTGTCTTTCCGATACCAAAGTTTCACAAAAAATATTCATATTTAAGGGTAGTTTACTCTTGAGGTTTTTTCGTTTTTTAGTGCGACCAGAGAAAGTATGAATGCGACCAAGCTATAAATTTACACAGAATCACTGCTGGTACCTATCTTTCTGCTACCAAAGTTTCACAAAAAAATATTCATATTTAAGGGTAGTTGACTCTTGAGGTTTTTTCGTTTTTTAGTGCGACCAGAGAAAGTATGGATGCGACCAAGCTATAAATTTACACAGAATCACTGCTGGTACCTATCTTTCTGCTACCAAAGTTTCACAAAAAAAAATATTCATATTTAAGGGTAGTTTACTCTTGAGGTTTTTTCGTTTTTTAGTGCGACCAGAGAAAGTATGAATGCGACCAAGCTATAAATTTACACAGAATCACTGCTGGTACCTATCTTTCTGCTACCAAAGTTTCACAAAAAATATTCATATTTAAGGGTAGTTGACTCTTGAGGTTTTTTCGTTTTTTAGTGCGACCAGAGAAAGTATGGATGCGACCAAGATATAAATTTACACAGAATCATTTCTGGTAACTGTATTTTTGCTGCCAAAGTTTCACAAAAAAATATTCATATTTAAGGGTAGTTTACTCTTGAGGTTTTTTGGTTTTTTAGTGCGACCAGAAAAAGTATGAATGCGACCAAGCTATAAATTTACACACAATCACTGCTGCCAACTGTCTTTCCGATACCAAAGTTTCACAAAAAAATATTCATAGTTAAGGGTAGTTTACTCTTGAAGTTTTTAATTTTTTTAGTGCGACCAGAAAAAGTATGATGCGACCAAGCTATAAATTTACAGAGAATCACTGCTGCTAACTGTCTTTTCGCTACCAAAGTTTCACCAAAAAACAGTCATATTTAAGGGTTGTTTATTCTTGAAGTTTTTTCGTTTTTTAGTGCGACCAGAGAAAATGTGAATGCGATCAAGCTATAAATTTACACAGAATCACTGCTGGTAACTGTCTCTCTGCTACCAAAGTTTCACAAACAAATATTCATATTTAAGGGTAGTTTACTCTTGAGGTTTTTTCGTTTTTTAGTGCGACCAGAGAAAATGTGAATGCGACCAAGCTATAAATTTACACAGAATTACTGCTGGTAACTGTCTTTCTGCTACCAAAGTGCCACAAAAAAAATATTTATATTTAAGGGTTGTTTACTCTCGAAAATACCTCAAGAATAAACTACCCTTAAATATGAATATTTTTTTGTGAAACTTTGGTAGCGGAAAGACAGTAGTCAGCAGTGATTCTGTGTGAATTTATAGCTTGGTCGCATTCATACTTTCTCTGGTCGCACTAAAAAATGAAAAAAACTCAAGAGAAAACTACCCCTAAATAGGGGTGTTTTTCTATACTTTTCTGGTAGCAGATGCGGCTGGTAGGTGGCATCCAAGATATAGAGTTTCATGGAAAAGTTTAGTCTATAAGTAGTCGGTCAGCTAAAATAACTAACTTTGGTCAGCAAATTACTTTTCCCCCTATTACAGACAACTAACGGCCCGACAAAGTAACTAAGAGGGACGCAGACACCTTCAATCACCTGTCGAAAGGTGTTTCTATTGATTGTTGTTTCTGGCGTTTCAAAGAGAAATTTCTACATAAAATTCTTTTATGCTAGACACAGGTAGAACTAGAATATAGATAATACAAGAATTAAGAATGTAGGATGAATCATCTCTCCTAGAAACGACTGTTAAAAGATAAACAGATAGGCATCTCACAGTGAATCATCGTCGACGTGAAATCTCATACTTATTAACCTGCTTATTAAACGAGTGCGTTTTCAGTTATACGAGGGTTGTCCTAGATGTTTGTGCTTGTAGTAAGAAAGAAGACAAAACAAAATATTATGTGATTCCTTGCAGAGCCTTTTTACAGAGAACTTCAAAATACCCCATCTACGCATAAAAAAATTTATCATGTTGATGTCGACAACAGAAATATTTGTAGAATTTGAAAATAATTAAGGTATATATATATATATATATATATATATATATATATATATATATATATATATATATATATATATATATATATTTCAACAACACACCACGAGGGCTTACAAATTAAATACTATCGTACCGTGGATGTCGACACAAAGGAAAGAGGCAACTTGTTAATTCTGGACTTGAAAATTTGGATGTTCGCAAGAGAAGGAAAACATGTGCCGGCAAGGAATTCCACAACTTGGAAGTCCTCGGGGCAAAAGAACGGTCATAACAAGATCTTCTATGTCTGGTGACCTGGACAGTAAAAGGGTGCATTCGCTCTGTTCCCCTGGTAGATCTGTTTGGGGCAGCAGGTGGAGGAACTATGGAAAAAAGCTCCTCTGAGCAGTGATCGTGCAGATATCTATAAAAGAGAGACACGTCACCAACGGCACGTCGGTGGGCAAACGATGGCAGCCTTTGGGTGATGATATGGTCACTGATGAGACCTATAGCTCGCTTTTGAATAGAGTCCAGGATAGCGAGTGTAGAAGCGGCAGCGGCACCCGAGATGTGGGAGCAGTATTCGAGGTTTGGCCTTATTTGTGAAGTATATAAGGTATAGAGATTAGCTGGTGAAAAGTATTTGCGAGCCCAGAAGAGGAAACCTAATTTTTTAGCAGCCGCTTCTACAATTAATGTGACATGTTGGTGCCAATTGAGATTTCGATCCACAGAAATGCCAACAACACAGAACCCTCCATTAGTCTGCGATCCTCATCTAATTGGGCTACAGAGACAGACTTAGAATATTGTATATTTGAGTGGAGGGTGCTGTCGTCCGCGTAACTGTGAACTGGGTTGGATGTGCTAGAGAGGAGGTCATTGATGTGGAGAAGAAACAAAATAGGGGCTAAAGCTGAATCTTGCGGGGCTCCTGCATTACTTGGATACAGTTTAGAGAATACCCATCTACGACAACAGAAATGCTCCGGTTGGAGAGGAAATTTGCTGTCCAGGTACAGAGTGCTTTGGATATGGCTAGAGCGACAATCTGGGATTCACCGTGTAGTTCCATAGACTTGTTCCAAGAATGCGTGACAAAGGAAATGAGGTCGGTCACTTTAGAGACAACTGAAAGGAGAGATATAGGCCTGTAGTTGCTAGGAAGCTCTTTGGATCCTTTCTTGGAAACGGGTTGTACTCAAGCAGTTTTCCAGTTACTAGGGAATATGCCTCTATTGTAAGATGTCTGAAACAGACCAGTCAGGACAGGAGCAAGTTCTGGGGCGCATTTTTTGAGAACAATTGCTGGGATCTCGTCAAGTCCAGAGGCTTTCCTGGTATTAAGAGGAGAGAGCATCTTTCGTACCTTTTTAGTTTTGAAAATGATATCAGTCATTTAATGCGTGACATTGGGGACTGTTAGTGGTTGAACATTTGGAGGTGGGTTGAGAGTAGAATTGCCGGCGAACAACCAGACAAAAAGTTCAGCCTTGCCCAGGGCGGTAGAAACAATTTCATCCCCTGAAACAAGAGGTGGGAACGTGCTCTTACAGAAATTATTTCCAATAGATTTAGCAAGAGTCCAGAAGGGTTTGCTGCAGTTTGAGCTTGAGAGGACTTTGTTTTTGATGTGGTTATTAAACGAGTTTTTTGCCTCAGAAGGAATGCGGACATAGCACCTTCTTGCGTCGTTTGCATGACGGTTTTTTTGACTGGGATTATGTAGAAGCGTTTAGTGAGCTTGGACCTTTTCAAGTCTGGCCTTATCACATGATTTAGAGAACCAGGTCTTTTGAGTGGCCGAAGAGATTTTCTGTGTACGTGGAATAAAAAATTCCATGCCAGCTTGGATAATTTCGGTGACGTTTTGTGAGATATCAGAGGGGTCAGGATGAGGGAAGCAGACAGACGCCCATGGAAATGAGGAAAAGTAACCCCGCATTTCCTCCCAGTTCGCGGAGATGTAGTGCCAAACGATAAGTGGGTGTGATGACTGTGTGACTGCGCAGGAAGCAGTGATCATGCCGTGGTCTCAGCGACCAAGGAGGGCGGTGACTGATGTCTTATAGCATTTAGGTTTTGTAGTTCAGCCACTATTGAAGAGTGCCCGTATACGGCAGCTTGATTTTTTCGACGAGTAATACAAACAAAAAGCTCTCTAAATGTGTCATTTCCATGGGACTCCGCTATCTATATTTGTAAAACCACCGTATCACAATTTGTGATATGTGCTTGTGATGCCTATGTGCCAAAAACGTGAAAAGTTCCAAAACAATTGAACTAACTCAAAAACAATTAACTATATCAATTTTTGTCCTTATAAGCATGCATTATAATTCGATGGAAAATACAAAAATGTAATAACATAAGGGGTTTCTATTAAAAAAAAAAGAAAGTATATATCACCACGACTTATGGATCACCTATGGTTGTCAAAATAGGTTTATAAGATGCAGCTCGAGACATCACCCTATAATTAGCGTATATGATTTTTTCTCATATCTTGTATAATAACGGATATATTAAGCTTTACTATAGAAATGCGTTACCCTCTATATGTATAAACAGACAAAAACTAAAACTGACCCCGTATATGAGTTTTAGGGCTTCTATTTTCGAAATATTTTAGTAAAATAAAGCACAATGATGATTGAAGCTGAAACTTAAGGCTTTGTAACACACTTTTAATGACATAATCAGTACTTGTTTCAGATTCGTTTTCTGAATATTGCAAATGACGTTTCAAATCGCGACTTTGACGTTTTAGGAAGGAAAATTAAAAAATTAAACATTGTTTTTCTGCTATTTCTTGACCTTCTTGCGTCAAGAAAACTTAACCGTTGTGTGTACTATTCAATTGGTTTTGTTAATCACACAAAATATTTTGTTCTTGTGCTTTCCTCTGATCACCAGTGGCACCCAATTTTTTTTTCTTAATTTTAAAGCCCGTAACTTTTTTTTCTTTTAACTCAGAGATCTGAATTTTGGTATGTGGGGTAAGCTTGATAGTATAAATGTAAGTGCCAAATTTGGTTGTCACATCTCTGTTATTTTTGGAAATACAAAGACTTTTCGAAAAGGAACTCAAAATTTTCCCGGAAAAACTGATCCAATTTTCATGGATAACGAACTTGTTCAAGCCACTTACAAAAGGAAGGTAGGTACGTACCAATTTTCATCAAAATCGGCCTATTATTTTTTGAGTTATCGGAAGAATATATATATATATATATATATATATATATATATATATATATATATATATATATATATATATATATATATATATATATATATACATATATATATATATATATATATATATATATATATATATATATATATATATATATATATATATGGATTTCCTTATTACGCTAATATAAGGTATATTTGTAAGAAAAAATTTCTGAACGCAGTACGTGCGGTTTTATTTTAAATGCTTTAAACTTCAACTGAATTAACCCAAGGTTCGTTGGCTAGGAAACCAGTTTTTTCGGGAACATGTTAAGTTGCTTTTGGAAAATTTGTCGTACGTTTTCAAACAATAAAATTTTATGAAATATGGTACATTGTTTTTACTATATATAGGTTATACTGGTAACCAAATTTGATGTCTGCTTCCATTAAAAAAGGACGTTGGTATTTGGTATTAAAAATATTTTCATGAAAATTAACTACCATAACTCACTTGCTGCGTCAGATTTTTTTTTTGTAATCACATCGTTTACTTACCAATATGTTCCTTAGGCAGGTATAATTAAAATTCCAACTAGTAAAAGTTTTAGACAGTTTTGTTGTTAAATCCTAGCTCACAGAAGCCAAAAGTCACTCAAAAACACAACACAAACTAAACTTAACAACAAAAAAACTTTAAACTGAGTCACAACAATCCAAAAAACAATTTCAGGTTCTTAAAAGTTTCAATGTACCTCAAACACTTATCAGAGCTTTCAAATGGCACGAAAGCTCTTATTTTTTTGCACTAAAAACACTGCTTTTAAATGTATCTGATAAAGAACTAAACATTAACTTTGCAAAGCACAAACCAAAAGCTTTCGCTCAGTTTCTAACAACACTAGACGATATTTCGCTCCAGGTAGGTTAGACCGCGTATTACTTCACGACTTGTCGCCGGCTACAACATACCTAACCGACAGAACGCCAGTGAAACAGTGAAACGGACGTCGGACGTGGTGAAGTTGAGGCAGCGAGATATGCGACGAAAACACGCGATCGACGAACGCTACTGAAGGTTGATTTTCGCAGGAATGGAAACCACCCGCAATTTCGCGGTAATTCCGCTGTTTACACTGTTTGACGTTTTTATGTGACATTTTATAGTTTGTTTTAGAGCGCGAATAGTTTTTGGTATTAAATAATTTATATTTATGTTTATATTATTACATATAAAAACAACGTGGTGAGCGTCATTTTAAAGTTGTGTGTGTGTTTTGTTTCTTTAACGTCGGCCTATTTCCGCGACTATGGCCAATCACCGACGCCAGGGAGCAGTTTCACCTCACTATCCTGGAAATTTTGCCGAACCCCTGTCTTTCTGTAAGGGGGGTAGGGATCTTTAATGTGCCCAACATCGCATGGACACGGGACCGACGGCTTTACGCCCCCTCCGAAGGGCGGAACGTGCAGACATTCAACTTGCTCAAATATAATGCCAGAACCTCGGTTGATGTTAATTTTACAGTTTGTGGGATCGAACCCAGTACCCTTCGGTTCAAAGGCACACGTTCTTACCTCTGAACCACCGAGGTTCCATTTTAAAGTTCTCCGCGGCTCATATTTGTTAGCGAATTTTTAATTAAAAAAGAGTCGGTGTTTGGTAAGTAGCGAATTGACAAAAAATATTTCGCATTGCGAAAATAATAAAATAATTAGTTTTGGAAATACAACCTTGTGTAATTTTGCAGATTACCTCACTGCCAGCTTTAAAAAAAGCTTGGACGCAGCAAGTGCGTTATGGTAGCGAATTTTCAAAGAAATGACCTGGCACAAAATCATTTATTATAACTTTTTTTTCTTGTAACATAAAAATATAAATTTTGGTGTATAGTTGACTTTTTATATCGTAAACCTACCTACCAAATTTCGTTATCATAGCTTTTTTATTTTTTGAGATAAAAATTTTTTTCAAGTGAAAACTCAAAATTTTCCCGGAAAACCTCGTCCGATTTTCTTGAATAATAAACTTGTCCAAGCTATTTACAAAAGGAAGGTACATGCCAAATTTTATTAAAATCGGCCCAGTATTTTTTTAATTTATCGGTGTGATATATATATATATATATATATATATATATATATATATATATATATATATATATATATATATATATATATATATATATATATATCATGCCCGTGATATTATATTGAAAGTATACGTAACAATTAATTACAGAATTAGTAGAATCAACATTGAAACACATCCCATGACTGTTTCGGTCTTATATGACATCTTATGTTTAAGTTTAAAGATAAAACATTCAGGGGGGCTATAAGCTAGTTTTTGAAAAAAAATATGTCTGAAACCCCTCCGTGAACTAAACTGCAAACTTACCGGCTTCTGAATTTTAGTGAATTTTCGTAGACAAAAATCACTAATGGGGAGATCCCGACTTTTGAATTTTGAAAAAATTTCGCGAACTAGGACCCCTAGAACCCATATCCGGGGTCAGTTTCAATATATATATATATATATATATATATATATATATATATATATATATATATATATATATATATGAAGCCGATCTGGAGTATCATGTAAACAAAACATTAGCTCACATGTGCTTATATAGCGCAGAGACAGCGTGGTTGTCTTCTAAGCAGATAGTTGCGCGATCGAATCCATGAATGTATGTTTTTTATGTTTTATTTTGACATTTGGAGAAACAATAGTACACAGATTTCAGACGTTTTGAACAAGATCTCATTTTTGTTTAAAACGCCTAAATAAGTTTGTCACCTTTGAGTGTGAAATTATAATTTTGTTATTGTTTATATTGAAAAAAACCGGTTCGATTAGGTTGACTAAAACGAAATTAAACTGGCGATTAATAAGGAAAAATAACAGCTACGTTTATAATTTGGCAGATACTTTACTTTTCCAAATATGAATTAAGTTTCCTTCTGGAAATCTTTTGTATAACTTTATTGAAATTTGTAGTGCAAGTTTCTTTTAAAAAAATGGCAGGTGGTAGTGGACTTTTCCTTTATGTGATAGTAAAGGATTTAAAGGGCCGGTGAAGTCCCAACGGACGTTTCCGGTTCTGGTGTATGAGTCGGTTTTCCTTATAAACAAAAATGATGATGGCTCCTCCTTGTACATAAGATTCCGCAGATAAAATACCCCTCCATTCGAATCTCCGGGAGAGGGGTGTGCAGGGGGCGCCGGCATCAAGATTTAACATATCCTTCTCGAATATATGAGGCCTAAATTCTAACCTGAACTCCATCCACCATGTTAATGTGCCCCAACTCATCTTTCTCACCGAAACTCAAATCAGTGCCAAAACAGCCACTAATCACCTTAATTTCCGAGGCTATGAGCTCCTTACTTCCTTTAGATTGCATGGAGGTGTGTGCATACTTTGGATGAAACTCTCTCTCAGGGCTGCAACTAAATTCATCTGCTGCATTTACCGCTCACCTTCTGAAAACTTTATCCAGCTCTTCGACTACCTTTCTAAAAAAGCCGACCAGCTGATTTTTGAATATCCTTCCTCTGAGGTCACTATTCTTGGTAACTTCATAATAAGGAATGGCTACGATCTTCAAAAACCGATCCACAAGGGAGAGCAGCGGAGGCCTTTGCGTTCAGCAATTCTTTAGCCAATATGGTTCAGCAACCTACTTATTTTCCTCGAATCCCAACACACAGTTCAAATGCCTTGGATCTCCTTCTTACTAGAAAACCTGAAGGCTATAAGACATCAGTCACCGCCCCACTTGGTTGCACAGACCACAGCATGGTCACTGCTTCCTGCGCAATGCAACCCAAAGTCACACAGTCATCACACCCACGTACCGCTTGGCACTACAACTCCGCAAACTGGGACGAAATGCGGGATTACTTTTCCTCATTTTCATGGGCGCCTGTCTGCTTCTCTCATCCTTACCCCTCTGATATCTCACAAAACGTCACCAAAATTATCCAAGCTGACATGGAATTATTTATTCGACGTACACAGAAAACCTCTTCAGCCTCTCAAAAGCCCTGGTTCTTTAAATCCTGCGACAAAGCCAGACTTGAAAAAGTCAAAGCTCACAAAACGCTTCTACACAATCCCAGTCAAGAAAACCGTCAAGCATTTAACGACGCAAGAAACCGCTATGTCTGCATTCTTTCTGAGGCCAAAAACTCGTTTTATAACCGCATCAAAAACAAAGTCCTCTCAAGCTCCAACGGCAGCAAACCCTTCTGGACTCTCGCTAAATCTATTGGAAATAATTTCTGCAAGAGCACGTTTCCACATCTTGTTTCAGGGAATGAAATTGTTTCCACCGCTCTCGGCAAGACTGAACTTTTTGCCTCGTTGTTCGCCGGCAATTCTACTCTCAACCCAACTCCAAATGTTCAACCACCAACAGTCCCCAATGTCGCCGCTAAAACGACATTTTCAAAACTAAAAAGGTACGAAAGATGCTCTCTTCTCTTAATGCCAGGAAACCCTCTGCCGTTGACAAGATCCTAGCAATCGTTCTCAAAAAATGCGTACCTGAACTTGCCCCTGTCCCGATTCGTCTGTTTGAGACATTTTACACTATAGGTATATTCCCTAATAACTAAAAAACTGCTTGAGTACAATCCGTCCCCAAGAAAGGATCCAAAGCGCTTCCCAGCAACTACAAGCCTATTTCTCTCCTTTCAGTCGTCTCTAAAGTGATGGAAAAATATATAAACACCGAATTACTAAAGTTTCTTGAAAAACACAGTCTAATCCACGACAGGCAATATGGATTCCGTCAGCGCAGATCAACTGCCGACCTCCTTTCCTTTGTCACCCATTCTTGGAACAAGTCTATGGAACTACACGGCGAATCCCAGATTGTCGCTCTAGACATATACAAGACATTTGACCAGGTCTGGCACGCAGCGCTGCTTAATAAGCCTCCGGCCTATGGCCTACCACCAAAATTCAGTACCTGGACAGCAAATTTTCGCTCCAACCGGAGCATTTCAGTTGTCGTGGATGGCTATTTCTCTAAACTGTATCCAATTAATGCAGGAGACCCAAGGTTCAGCTTTAGCCCCTACTTTGTTTCTTCTCCATATTAATGACCTCCTCTCTAGCACATCTAACCCAGTTCACAGTTACGCGGACGACAGCATCCTCCACTCAAATATACAATATTCTAAGCCTGTCTCTTTAGCCCAATTAGATGAGGATCGCAGACTCAGCTGCTAAGAAATTAGGTTTCCTCTTCCGGGCTCGCAAACCAGCTAATCTCTATACCTTATATACTTCACAAATAAGGCCAAACCTCGAATACTGCTCCCACATCTGGGGCGCCGCTGCCGCTTCTACAAGCGCTATCCAGGATTCCATTCAAAAGAGAGCTATATGTCTCATCGGTGAGCCTACCCTCACCCAAATGCTGCCATCCCTTGCCCACCGACGTGCTGTTGGTGACCCCACCGACGTGCCGTTGGTGACCTCTCTCTCTTTTATAGATATCTGCACTGCTCAGAGTAGCTTTCTTCCATATTTCCTCCACCTGCTGCCCCCAACAGATCTACCAGGAACAGAGCGAATGCACCCTTTTACTGTCCAGGCCACCAGACATAGAACATCTTGTTATGCCCGCTCTTTTGTCCCGAGGACTTCCAAGTTGTGGAACTCCTTACCGGCACATGTTTTTCATTCTCTTTCGAACCTTTAAACCTTCAAGTTCAGAATTAACACGTTGCCCATTTCCTCCCTGTCGACACCCACGGTACGATAGTATTTAGGCTGCGAGCCCTCGTGGTGTGTTGTTGAAATTTAAAAAAAGACTTACACTATCTACAGATATAGCATAATTTAGTAGTTTAGCATCATAGAAAATTGAGTTTTGGGCATTTTTCTCAAAAGGGGTTATAACGCAAGATTTTTCTGATAATAGATCGATATCGATGTTAACACTTTCGATGGAATTTTTCAAATATGCGCGTACTAGCGCCTCTAAAATCGATTTTCAAGGTCTGTGTAAGTTTAAAGTATTAACTTTACTCATATACCGTATAATAATAGTGTACATTTCTTAAGAAAATTCGCTACTTTAACGCACTTGCTGCGTCCTGAATTTGTATTAAATAAGGTCGGTCTTGGTACCTTGAACGTTTTACTTACAGCTAGCCATTTTCACTGCCCCAAACGCTATATTTTCAACATTATAATGCATATAGGTTCTACCTCCCATATTTTTGTTGTCTTTTCGAGGCATTTTGTTTATTTTAAAATATCAGTCCGAAAATAAGAACAAAGCCAAAATTATATAAAAAATCAAGTTGCCCGTTTTGAGGTACTCCGTAAAGGTTGACCAAGTAAAAAATTTTAGAAGCTACAATCAAATAAAACGAGCTGCTAGATGCAGAGGTAATGAGTTTAAGACAATGCGACGTCGTCTTTATACTATGAGAGTGATGAAATCCTGTTTATAAAAAATGATTGATTTAGTTAATTATACCATGTGAAAATTAAATTCTACCACAAATAGCAATTGACGCAGAAAATTTCACCAAATAAACAAACAATATAAAAAACTGGTAACAGTAAATAATATAGCTACTTATTATTTTTTATGGATGTTTACGACATTTATGCAGCGTTAAGGTGTATTACACCACATAAATAAAATATTAATTAAGTACAAAAGTATGATAATGAATGTAGGAAGGAAGGAAAGCACAAACATCCAGCAGCCAACACGCCCGCTTTATACTCAGAGGAACCATGACGACATTAACTTGATTAATTAAGAGATTATACAAACCCGATGCGGGTTGTTAACCTGATATTACGCTACATATTATCATAAAGATATGCGTTACATTCGACGTTGCCGAATACTGAATACCTCTTCGATATTTTTGAGTATCGTTACTATTTTTGTATTTCAACACAGCCACGAGGGCTTACAGCCTAAATACTATCGTACCGTGGGTATCCACAAGGAGGAAAGAGGCAACTTGTTATTTCTGAACTTGAAATAAGTACACTTGGAGAACACCCAAATCACCACAACACATATTTCAGAGACCTTACGATGGTTTCGTTGACAATGTCAACATCTTCAGAGGAAGAAATTTCTAAAATAAAAAACTAGCTCCCGTGTATTTATATCGCGTCTAGGTAAACGAACTAGTCCGAAGTAAAGTTGTCGTCCAAGAACGATCGTTTGTTTATTGTGCAGTGAAACTACGGGGTCGAAGACCTGCTTTAATCTTCTGGTCGACAAATTTATGCGCCCTTATCTAATATAGGTTTAAAGGACCCGAGTTATTTAAGGAATCAGCACGTTTCCTTTCGATCTAGAAATTTACTATGTGGATATTGGATCATGCCGACAAATACATCGGGTGAGATAAACAACATCAACTCAACTCATATTTTTTAAATAGAAAACTAAAGGTGTTTGTCTCACCATGTTAACTCTAACAAAAGATAAATAATTCAACTAAAATATTACATAAAAACTATATTTATATTGATTTTAATTCTACGTGAAAGTATTTATATTGACTACATAGATACAACAAACCGAACAGGTCTTTAAGTCGAGACAAACGTAGAGATTAGTATATGTATAAACCGGCGGAGTTATTGACAATAATTTTTTATTCTACCAGACAAATTAGGAGTGTTTAAGCGGTCAAATGCAAAGAGAAAATAAAGGGCTTGAAATTAGAGGTGCCGCACGGTTTAATGAAGTTTTGCTTTTAATAGACCAGAATATAAAAATATTTTCTAATGCATCAAGCATAGTTTGATGTCTATCATTTTTGACAAGTTTCAAATTTTCTTTGTCAATGTGGTGATTATTATCTAATATATGTTATGCCACACATGATTTGTCCACCGTACCATATCGTAACTGTGCGAGATGTTCACGAAATCTGGTGGCTATGTTTCTCCTAGTTTGGCCCACGTATTTAATATCACAATCTGTGCAACTAATCTCATAAATGCCGGACATTTCAGTGACTGTGTCTTTGTCTTTCGTATTACTGAACTTGAAGGTTTGGAGGTTCGGCGGAGAAGGAAAAACATGTGCCGGCAAGGAATTCCACAACTTGGAAGTCCTCGGGACAAAAGAGCGGGCATAACAAGATGTTCTCTGTCTGGTGACCTGGACAGTAAAAGGGTGCATTCGCTCTGTTGCCCTGGTAGATCTGTTGGGGACAGCAGGTGGAGGAACTATGAAAGAAAGCTCCTCTGAACAGTCCCCGTGCAGATATCTACAAAAGAGAGAGAGAGAGAGAGAGAGTTCTCCAACTGCACGTCGGTGGGCAAGGAATATATATATATATATATATATATATATATATATATATATATATATATATATATATATATATATATATATATAATTGAAACTGAATCTAGATATGGATTCTAGGGTGCCTAATTCGCGCTCATTTGAAGAAATTTGTTCTAAATTCAAAAGTCGGGATCTCCTCAACAGTGAATTTTTTTTTCAGATAATTCACTAAAACAAGCACTTGTGAAGCCACGGGAAAAGTCTACGACTGTATTAAATATGGAACGGTTTTACTAACTTAGGGCAAGAACAAACAAACAGATATACTATTCAAATTGAATTAAGTCCTAACACTTTCACATCCTCTTTTTAAATTATTTTTTATACAAAAACTCGCAAAAAAATTCATCGGAATAAGAACAATCTGATTAGATAACGGTAAAGTGCAATGAGACTTAAAAGAAAATGATAAAAAGTAAAGTCACTAACTAGGATTAGAACTCGTCATGTAGGATTCCATTATCCGATGTACAGGGCTTAGTCCACTTAGCTACGCTCGACATGTAAGTATTAGCAGGTATATCCCGTAGTACACGTTAATTGTCTAACGTCTTTAATATTTACACAAAATAATTTTGTTTATAATGGATTTTTTGCTCATATTTTAACGAAATCAAGGAAAATAACGACTTAGACACATATCTGGGAGCTTGTTGGTCATTTCTTGTATTTTTCACTCGCATTCGTACTCCTACCATAATTTCAATTTTGACATTTTAACTTCCTTGAATCAGATTTAATTAATTAAAAATTAATTTAATATCTGAATTTTGGTACATAAGATACTCTCTATCACAGAAATTTGCTTACCAAATTTGGTTGTCCTTACTTTGTTATTTCCGGAGACATAATTTTTTTTCGAAAGAAAACACAAAATTTGTAGAGAAAACCTGGGCCGATTTTCCTGACTAACGAGGTTATCCAAGCCACTTGCAAAAGGAAATATTTACCAGATTTTATCAAAATTGACCTATTATTTGTTAAGTTATCGGTGTGATACACACACATAAATACACACACAGATATATATATATATATATATATATATATATATATATATATATATATATATATATATATATATATATATATATATATATATATATATATATATTGTTCCTAAACGTCAAAGTGTTTGGGGTTGACATCTTTGGGTGATGAATAAAAAGGCCTTTTCTTTCCAAACAAATATTTTATTCCTTGTCCCGACACGTTTCGACCCTTCGCTACTTCTGCGAGGGTACAACACAGGAATATAAGATAAAATGAGGTAACAACAGCTAACCCCAACACTGAGTCAAAAAGTTAAAGGTTAAAATGTCAAGATACAAATCTATAAAATATTACAGGTATACAGTCTTAAACTACTACATGCAATATAATGAAACAACTACAAGTCAAATTGAACTACAAGAAAAGCTAATTTGTCTTGAGATTTTTAAATTACAATAAGTCTAATTCTAAAACTCATAAAAGCTTAAGAATTCTTCAAAATTTAAGTTCAAGCTGAATACAACAACAGGAGCGAAAGCAAGCAGCACAAACACCAGCAAGCCATGCAGCCGAGAAGAAACTTTCAAAGAACATCATATTCATCAAATGAATGGGAATTGAAACAGGAGCGAATTTTTTACTGTTTATTAAACATGAAAAACGCCAAGATAGCGAACTTACTTGTCTTGTTAAACAGGACTAAAAAACTATACAGTTGAATGTCCAAGGAACATGCTTTATCTGTTGTTATAGGATGGATCCATTGGTATCAGAAGTGTTAATAACTCGGAAAGCAGCAACTTTTGTTGAAACTAAGAACGTATTTTTGTTTTAAATGCAAAAGTTGAGCTTTAACGTGCGTCTCACGTGAGGACGAACACGAGCTGACAAAACATCCAGGCGGAAGATAGGTTCTTAAACTGAAAACGGAAATGACAAGTGATAGCTGACAGAAGTGACGTACCGACCAGGAAATGTCAAGACGCTAAAAACGAAGGACAGGTTATACCAAAATGACCAGACGATCGGTCTCAAAACCGAGAACGAAAAACGACAACTGATAACTGACAGACGCGACAAATCGACTCGAAAATATACGGGCATGAAAATCAAAATAGCAGGTCTGGAAACCACGGAGCAGACCATCTCACAGAGTTATCTCATAGTCTACTTGGATGGTGTGTAGGTTGGTGATCTGCTAGTTGACTATATAGGGTTGAGAAACTTGTGACGTCTGTATTGGAAATATTAAGTATGTTTTTGTTAGAACAATTGATATGTTTATAAATTTCCATCTCTTCAATGACAAACTGATCAATGCCAAAATTGGAAGGATGCAGAATTTTTGCGTCGTTTTCTCTGCTAAAAGGGTGACTCCCTTAAATGACAACCAAAGATCGAAGTGTTGTTATTGTGTTGATTTCTGCTTCTTATGTGTTCAGCGATTCTCAAACTCAATGCCTGTCCTGTCGACATAGACCGTGTTGAAATCGGGTTCACCACACTTTAAACAATATACGCCTGACCTCTTGAGACCTGGAATACTGTCTTAATTCTGGATAAACAAACTTTTTACAGTGTTTGTGGACTTGAACGAGAACCTGACATTTTCCCTCTTGAGTGCTCTTGTAACAGTGTTGGTAATAGAACCACAAAAAGTAAACGAAAAATATCAAAGTCTCACTGACTGTTCTGGAGGCAGACTTGAACTCATTGACCTCAACAATTGGCGGTGATTCCCTTGAGGATGACCTGTTAAAAAAGGGTCGAAACGCGTCGGGACAAGGAATAAAATATGTGTTTGGAAAGAAAAGGACTTTTTATTCATCACCCAAAGGTATATATATATATATATATATATATATATATATATATATATATATATATATATATATATATATATATAAACATATAAAAATTGAAACTAAGATCTAGGTTCTAGGGGGTCTAGTTCGCGATCATTTGAAGAAATATTTTCAAAATTCAAAACTTGGGATCTCTTCATTAGTGATTTTTTTTAAAGAAAATTCACTAAAACGGAAACAAAATTGTATTGCTTTAAACTTTGATGTTCGTAAAGCACCTGGAACAAAAATTTTGATGATTGCTACACTTGATGAAACAGATTTGCTGATGTACATAGTCATACAAAGCGTTGCAATTTCTTTGCAATAGAGTATATTTTAGAAAACAAAAAATCATTACATTGTAAGATTGCTGCATTTAGTAAGTGTACGAAAGTACCAAGAAAACAGAATAAGTCAACAATAACAGAAGAGGGGGTATTTGCATAGCTTCATTCCTGCGTTTGATTTTTCACTTGGAAAGTTACTGTAGCGAGTAATTGCTTCGATACACGGGCGCAACTAAGCATAAAGGTGGCTGAGAAATTAATATTCTATTATGTTTTGCATTGTTGTCAGACGTCTGTACAACAGATATGTTGATTTCATGAATATATGCAATACCTGTCTAAAATAAAATTGTACTTGCTACAGTTTAACAATTTAGCACAACTACAATCGCAATAATTATTACAGTCACACACTTATATCTTGTAAGGTGCATTGTACAATATTTTTTAATAAAATTAAAGGGATATTAATTAAATTTGTATTTAAAGTCACTAACTAGGATTAGAACTCGTCAGGTAGGAGTCGATTATCCGTTGTACACGGCTTAACCCACTTCGATACGCTCGACATGTATGTACTAGCAGGTATATCCCGTAGTACACGTTAATTGTCTAACGTCTTTAATATTTACACAAAACAATTTTGATTTACAATGGATTTCTAGCTCATATTTTAACTAAATGAAGGAAAATAATGACTTAGACACAGATCTAGGAGGTTAGTCATTTCGTGTCGTATTTTTCACTCACATTCGTACTGCTACCATAATTATCAATTTTGACGTTTTACCTTTCTTAGATCTGATTTAATTAATTAAAAATTAATTTACCTCTAACTTTTTTGTCTTTTAACATAGAGATCTAAATTTTGGTACATAACATACTCTTAATGAGAAACCAGCGTGCCAAATTTGGTTGCCCTTACTTCGGCCGATTTTCCTGCCTAACGAACTTATCCAGCCATATATATATATATATATATATATATATATATATATATATATATATATATATATATATATATATATATATATATATATATATATATATATATATATATATATACAGGGTGGCGCATTGAGAACTAAACAGACCGATTTGCGTCCAGAGAAAATTTTTTTAAGAAACGCTGAAACAAGTCAATTTTAATATTAAGGGGGACATGTTTTGATATAAAACTCAACTTTGTCACATCAACCCCTTAAGGGTGGTGATAATGAATTCAGCACACTACTTTTTTTGGATGTTTTATCAACTCGTTTAAAAATTGTACACAGTTAGAGTTGCAAGAACGTATTTCATTCATTGTAATAAGAAATGCACTAATTAGTCAATTTTTCGTTAAAAAAAACTAAAAAACAAAACCAAACGTTCAAAAATGTTTATTCTGTTAAGTAAGTGTTCAAATTGTTGACCACCAGATTCCATACAAAAGTACAAATTTTGTTCAAAACGAGCTCTGACATTCTGGAGAATTTGTGGAGTTTTAAACGGCATTCCTCAACTATGCGTCGTCGTAGTTCTTCCAGAGACTCCGGTTCTGTTGCGTAAATTCTACTCTTTAAATGGCATCATAGAAAGAAGTATATAGGAGTTAAATCCGGTGAACTAGGGGGCTACTCAATAGCACATCTACGCCCAATCCATTGTCCTGGAAACTCTCTGTTCAAAAATACGTTGTTAAAAATGCGGAGGAGCTCCATATTGTTGAAACACTAATTGATTTTCTTGATAGCGATCATCATTTTCAACAATGTCAATTAGTAGAGGATAAACGATATATTCTAGTAACTCCAAATACGTTTCGCCACTCAAATTGCCATCAAGAAAAATTGGCCCGATTAAACGGTCTCCAAAAATGCCAGTCCAGACATTCAATTTTTGTGGAGCTTCAGTCTGGACTTCGTGAAAATTTCTTGGATTATTATCTGCCGAATAACGACAATTATGAAGATTGACTGTAGAGTTTAATAAAAACGTACACTCGTCTGAAACAGATATTGAACAGAAAGTTCCCGTTCAAAATTCAAATGTTGGGATCTCCTCATAAGTGAGTTTTTTTTTAAAGAAGATTCATTAAAAATTTGAACTTTTATCTTGTAATTTTCTGGCTTGCTTGCTATACACAGATATGCAAAATTTGCATGGCCCTCGACATCCAATCACGATCTCATCAATACAATTTAGGTTAGGTTAAGTTTGAATGTAAGTGGTCCATATCGGTCCCTCCACCACGACCATAAGGTCTATTGTGGCTCACGCCTAATGTCTATATTTCGCCCAACAATTTCAGCCTCCTACAGAGGTCGATAACCTTTGTTGGCGAAAGTAAAGAATACAATTTAACTCGTTTGTTATGTAGCACTCTTTCTACTTTTGTCAAAGCTGATAAACTTTGACAAAATGCAGCTGCATGATCAGCTTCTTTTCTTTGAGGTTTGACATCATTGAACCGCAAAAATGCAGCTGCATGATCAGCTTCTTTTCTTTGAGGTTTGACATCATTGAACCGCATTCACACCAAAATAGTAAGGAATCTTTTCAGCCACATTATCTCAATATGTCTCGACCAATTAATCAGTGTTCTAAGTCATCATATTTTAATTTTTTGTCGTAGGAGGTAAGACGTATTCTACGTCAAAATATTTTTTGCGCACCATTAACCGTTTCTTTATTTAAATTTAGCTTTCTAATAATAAGCCCTCCAAGGCTCTTAGTTTTTTATTCTGAGCTACATCTTCGTCGACGTCATGTTCGTTTTAAGAAGCTCAATCGTGTTCACTAGGGTAACGTGGATCTCTAGCATCCATTGCTTGATAACCAAAGTCACTTTCTATATTACCACGTCTCGCTATACTTTCAAAGTCTCCATCCATTAATCGCAACCTGACTTTTCATTTCTGTCGTTTGAGCCACCACTTTTTTAAACTTTGGCGGCGTATTTGAACCACTTGGACGGCGTGTACCACATTTTCCCTTAAACATTATATTTCTAGTATCCCAAAGATTATTCTGAAGTTAGTCTGAACTTGGCTAGAAACTTTGGCGGCGCATTTGAACCACTTGGACGACGTATGCCACATTTTCCTTTAAATATTATATTTCTAGTATACCAAGAATATTTTAAAATTCGTCTAAACCTGGCTTTTCATTTCTATCCTTTCATCCGCTACTTTTTTAATCTTTGCTGGCGGGTTTTTAGCACTTGGATGGCGTGTACCACAGTTTCCTTGAAATATTATATTTCTATTGTATCCCAAAGAATATTTTAAAATTAGTCTGAACCTAGCTTCTCATTTCTATCCTTTCATCCGCCACTTTTTTAATCTTTGCTGGCGGGTTTTTAGCACTTGGATGGCGTGTACCAAATGTTCCTTTAAATATTATATTTCTAGTATACTAAACAATATTTTAAAAATAGTATGAACCTGGTTTTTCATTTATATCGTGCCATACTTTTATTGCTTGGTGTTTTTTATATAACATATTTGTTTTCTGGTCGTTATATTTTATCTATCGTATTTTTGTCAAGTATAATGTTATATAATTATCTTCTGTTTATTAAGAAGATTGACATCACTTATATATGTGCAAGTTACTTGATTGATGTTGCTTAGTACTTATGAGACGGGCATCACTGTACGCTCAGGCAACTTCCATCAAATGGCGGTCATTTTTTGGCGTATATTTTCAGACCGGTTCAGAATAATACTATGAAAATATACTGCCATAATGCATTTGCTGCATTGTTACTATTCTGACCATGACTGAATTCTAATTACAAACATCACTTGGAAAACTAAAACATTAACTTTAACATTCTTAACTGGTATGCATTGCAAATCGAAACTGGATATAGATAGAGAAAACGACTCGATTAAGAAGAATAAGAAATATCAGACTCAGATCTTGATTGCTGTTGAGAGAATTCTAAGAAAATTGATGTTAATATCATCTCGTGATGTCACTCATATCGTGACGCAACTATATTATAGATTGCATCTCTTATTAAAGTCGTTTGCTGCAAAGAAACCAAGTAGGCGATAGCTGCACAGTGGTGACGATTTTCTTTTATTTTCCTTATTTAAGAGATTTTTTACATTAACTTAGAGCGAGGTGCAAATCAGCTGAATGAATTTGTTCCATTTGGCTTTTACACACTGTATATATATGTATGTATCCGAGCGATAAATAAATATTAAACTGATTTCAATCAAATTTGGCAAAAATCTTGGGCGAAAACCGAGGTAGATTTCGTTAATCAGCCCATATATATATATATATATATATATATATATATATATATATATATATATATATATATATATATATATATATATATATATAGGCTGTTTCAAAAAACATGCACCATCGCTCGTGGGGCAATTCCTTACTAAAAAATAAGAAAAAAAGTTCCTGTGCACATGGGCCCGGAAACGCATAGTTTCCAACATACAGGGAGTTGAATTTTAATTTTTTTTTTAATTTTTTATAAACAATTTTAAAACCACTGGATTGATTTTGATGAAACTTGGAACTTGAAAGTGCATTATGAAAGTGCATATTTTCAAGTGAAAATCTACTTACAACTGCGTCAGTGGCGTGCGTACGGGGTAACTGTAAAAATTCATTTGGGGAAAAAATATGTGCGCCACTGTCTTTTTCCAATTTTGATACATCAGTTATGAAGCTTATTACATAAGCCACAAAAGCTGCCTCTTGGTATTTTTACGTTCAGGGTATCCCCTAGGAGATATGATTAATTTTATAAAAAGGGGCAAAATACCGATTCGTTGGAGTAATGAAAACAGTAATCGTAAAGTGCCATGAAACTATAATTTTTGACAGTTCTCTAAATTCTACAATTTTGAAGTGCTTTGTAGGCGTCAAAAGAGTTTTCGTGCTATTCTTTAAATTTTGATACGGTGCAGTATTTTCGTTTTTAATTATTTGTTGATACTGAGCTGCTCATTAATATTATTTCCTCCTCTCAAGATGGTTTTCATTAAGTACACTTCAGCGGATTTGACTGATATGTTGTTAATTTATGGACAAACAAATCAAAATGCTAGACAAGCTGTGCGAGTTTATCAGGAAACTTATCCGCAAAGAAGAATTCCTGACAAAAATATTTTCCCACGTATTGTAAGACATTTGAGAGAAACTGGTTCTTTAAAACCTTTAAAAGCTGACTCTGGACGCAGAAGATACCGCCGAACTGTACGAGTTGAAGAGGCAATATTAAATAGAGTTGAACGTGATCCTAGTACAAGTACGAGAATTATTGCCACCGAACTGGGTAATATTTCGGCATCATCAGTTCACAGAACTCTGAAGGATCAAAGTTTATATCCCTATCATTTTACACGTGTCCAGGAACTTCTACATAGAGACTCTCAACCAAGGGTAATGTTTTGTCAGTGGTTCTTAAACAAACTTAGGCACGACCAACATTTTTCTAAACGTGTACTATTTACTGATGAGGCGTCATTTACGCGAAAAGGTATCGTAAATTTTCACAATTTACATACATGGGCCGATGAAAACCCACACTCTCTAAGAGTTGCAAATTCGCAGTTTCAATTTTCCATCAATATTTGGGCTGCTATTATTGAAAATCACATAATTGGTCCTGTTGTTTTACCGAATCCTCTTGACCATGAATCATATTTAAACTTTTTACAAAATGATTTGCCGTTGTTACTACCGCTTTTTATGAGAAATGGTGCAATGTGGTTCCAGCATGATGGTGCGCCCGCACATTTTGCAGCAGTTGTAAGAACATATTTAGCCAACACATACGGTCACCGATGGATTGGTCGTGGAGGTCCGATGTCATGGCCACCTCGATCTCCGGACCTGAATCCTCTCGATTTTTTTTGAGGTCATTTAAAAGAAATAGTGTATAAAACACCAGTAAATACACGAGAAGAATTGTTGGGAAGAATAGAATATGCATTTGACAGCATTAGAGAAGATCAAAATATTTGCAGAAGAGTAAGAAGATTTTTGCGCAGAAGGTTAAATAATTGTAACGACGCTAATGGTGGTCACTTTCAACATTTTCTTTAGCTTTGTTATTAAAGTCAATTGAGTAATGTACAAAAAACAAGAGTTTGGAAAAATCATGGTGTCTTTACGATTACTTTTTCATTTTTTATTTTTATTTTTTATTTATCATTTTTTATCAATGTTTGTAATATTCATTTCAATGTTTATCACCAATAAGTTTTACGTAGGTTAGTTATTTGCACGTTTATTGCTGTAATGTTTACTCTATGTTTTGTTTTTCATATTCTTATGGTTGCAGTAAACATATATTATTATTATTATTATTACGCCGACTAATCGGTACTTTGCCCCTTTTTATAAAATTAATCATATCTCCTAGGGGATACCCTGAACGAAAAAATACCAAGAGGCAGCTTTTGTGGCTTATGTAATAAGCTTCATAACTGATGTATCAAAATTGAAAAAAGACAGTGGCGCACATATTTTTCCCCAAATGAATTTTTACAGTTACCCCGTACGCACGCCACTGACGCAGTTGTAAGCAGATTTTCACTTGAAAATATGCACTTTCATAATACACTTTCAAGTTCCAAGTTTCATTAAAATCAATCCAGTGGTTTTGAAATTATTTATAAAAAATTTTAAAAAAAATTAAAACTCAACTCCCTGTATATTGGAAACTATGCGTTTCCGGGCCCATGTGCGCAGGAACTTTTTTTCTTATTTTTTAGTAAGGAATTGCCCCACGAGCGATGGTGTATGTTTTTTGAAACAGCCTGTGTGTATATATATATATATATATATATATATATATATATATATATATATATATATATATATATATATATATATATATATATATATATATATATATATATATATATATATATATATATATATAAATTTTAACGGACCATGGTTTTGGGTTCTAGGGACCCAAATTCTCGCTCATCTGAAGAAAGTTTTTCAAAAACTTCTCATCGTGACCGCTCTATTAGCGAATTTTTCTTAATGAAAATTCGTTAATACTAGGAAACATTTACAAAATTTGTTTATCATAAAATCTAATACAAGTTGATAAGCAAGATAAGGTGTACAATGTTCAGTTTTTATTATAAAATTATTAGAACCTCGGTGGTTCAGGGATACGAACGTGTGCCTCCGAACCGAAGGGTACTGGGTCCGATCCCAGCGTACTCCTTTGACTTTTTCAGTACAAACTGTAAGATTAACATCAACCGAGGTTCTGGCATTGTATTTGAGCAAGTTAAACGTCTGCACGTTTCGCCCTTGGGGGGGGGGGTATTGGGGCGTAAAGCCGTCGGTCCCGTGTCCATGCGATGTTGGGCATGTTAAAGATCCCTGCGCTCCTTACAGAAAGGCAGAGGTTCGGCAAATTTTCCAGGATAGTGAGGTGAAACTACTCCCTGACCTGGGTGATTGGCCATAGTCGCGGAAATAGGCCGACGTTAAAGAAACAAAACACACACATTATAAAATTAAACGAAAATGCATTTGTGTGCAGCTAATCTACGTAGCGTGTTATTCTAGTTTATGACTTGACGTGAGTAGATGATCTTTATTTTATTTAATACTGGTTTTGCACTTAGCAATTTGTCATGGGAAATAAACAAAGTAAGTAAAATTACTCAGATGCTAAGTTTTCGCATGCGTGGAGTTAATTTGTTCAATAAAATAAACATTAAATTGATGATTTGTATAATCATCTCTAAATTATCTAGCATTTTATATAAAAAAGTATAGAGTACATTAATAATTTTACAATTTAGTAAATTTTCGCAGAGAAAATTCACTAATGGAAATATCCCGACTTTTGAAATTTTCTGCAACATAATGATTATGCAGTGTGTCTAACATAAGGAGGGCCACTATGAGGATATTCAACACGGTAGAAGATATAGACTTGGTTAAATGGAAGAAAAGTTGCGCAATGAAAGGCCCCACAAATTAGCAGTTAGACATCTACAAAAAGTTTTTTTTGGATTTTTCGATTTTACATATTATTTTTTTCTGGCCTGAATGGTGGACCTACTCCAATACACTTCTCTTTTTTCTATTTCAACAACACACCACGGGGGCTCACAGCCTAAATACTACGGTACCGTGGGTATCGACAAGGAGGAAAGAGGCACCTTGTTAATTCTGGACTTGAAGGTTTGGAGGTTCGGAGGAGAAAGAAAAACATGTGCCGGCAGCGGATTCCACAAATAGGAAGTCCTCGGGACATGAGAGCGGGCATAACAATATGTTCTATGTCTGGTGACCTGAACAGTATTAGGGTGCATTCGCTCTGTTCCCCTGGTAAATCGGTTGAGGGCAGCAGATGAAGGAAATATGGAAGAAAGCTCCTCTGAGCAGTGCTCGTGCAGATATCTGGTGTATCTCTTATGAGATAGAAAGCAGGACCGAGATTTGGTGGAGTTGAATTCTACAATATTTCTACTTCCCCAGTCTAATATTTTTTGAAGATCCACAGAGACAGAACCCTCCATGAGTCTACGATCCGCATCCAATTGGGCTAAAGAGACAGGCTTAGAAGATTGTATATTTGAGTGGAGGGTGCTGTCATCTACGTAACTGCGAACTGGGTTGGATGTGCTAGAGAGGAGGTCATTGATGTGGAGAAGAAACAAAGTAGGGGCTAAAGCTGAACCTTGAAGGACTCCTGCATTAATTGGCTACGGTTTAGAGGAATGGCCAACCACGACAACAGAAATGCTCTCGTTGGAGAGGAAATTTGCTGTCCAGGTACAGAGTTTTGGTGCCATAGGACGGAAGTTTATTAAGCAGCGCTGCGTGCCAAACCTGGTCAAATGCTTTGAATATATCTAAAGCGACAATCTGGGATTCACCGTGTAGTTCCATAGACTTGTGCCAAAAATGGATCACAAAGAAAAAGAGTTCGGCAGTTGATCTGCGCTGACGGAATCCATAGTGCCTGTCGTGGATTAGACTGTGTTTTTCAAGAAATTTTAGTAATCCGGTGTTTATATACTTTTCCATCACTTTAGAGAAAACTGAAAGGAGAGAAATAGGCCTGTAGTTGCTAGGAAGCGCTTTGGATCCTTTCTTGGGGACGAGTTGTACTCGAGCAGTTTTCCAGTTACTAAGGAATAGGCCTCTATTGTAAAATGTCTGAAACAGACGAGTCAGGACAGGAGCAAGTTCTGATGCGCATTTTTTAGAACAATTGCTGAAATCTCGTCAAGGCCAGTGGCTTTCCTGGTATTAAGAGAAGAGAGCATCTTTCGTACCTTTTTAGTTTTGAAAATGATATCCGTCATTTTATGCGTGAGATTGGGGACTGTTGGTGATTGAACATTTGGAGGTGGGTTGAGAGTAGAATTGCCTGCGATCCACGATGCAAAAAGTTCAGCCTTGCCCAGGGCGGTAGAAACGATTTCATCCCCTGAAACAAGAGGTGGGAACGTGCTCTTGCAGAAATTGTTCCCAATAGATTTAGCAAGTGTCCAGAAAGTTTTGCTGCCGGTTGAGCTTGAGAGGACTTTGTTTTTCATGTGGTTATTAAACGAGTTTTTTCCCCAGAAAAAATGCGGACATAGCGGTTTCTTGCGTCGTTAAATGCTTGACGGTTTTCTTGACTTGGATTCTGTAGAAGCGTTTTGTGAGATTTGACCCTTTCAAGTCTGGCCTTGTCACAAGATTTAGAGAACCAAGGGTTCTGAGTGGCTGAATAGTACGTGGAATAGATAATTCCATGCCAGTTTGGATGATTTCGGTTATGTTTTGTGAGATATCAGAGGGGTCAGGACGAGAGAAGCAGACAGACGCCTATGGAAATGAGGAAAAGTAATCTCGCATTTCGTCCCAGTTCGCGGAGTTGTAGTGCCAAACGATACATGGGTGTGATGACCTCGGGTTGCATTGCGCAGGAAGCAGTGACCATTCTGTGGTCTGAGCGACCAAGAGGGGCGATGACTGATGTCTTATAGCATTTAGGTTTTGTTGTAAGAAGGAAATGCAAGGGATTTGAGCTGTGTGTTGGGATGCGAGGAAAGTAAGCAGTTTCGGTTTTTGAAGATCCTAGCCATTCCTTATTATGGACATTGAAAGTCACCAAGAATAGTGACCTCGGATGAAGAATATTCAGGATTCAGATGGTCGGTTTTTTCAGAAAGGTAGTCAAAGGGCTGGACAAAGTTGTTCTCAGAAGGTGACCGGTAAATGCAACAGATGAATTTTGTTGCAGCCCTGAGAGGGAGTTACATCCAAAGTATATATTTTCTTTTAGCTTCCAAATTGGGGAGTCTGGTGCAGGGTATATTGATACGAACGTATGCGCACACACCTACGTGCAATCTAAAGGAAGTAAGGAGCTCATACCTCGGGAAATTAAGGTGATTAGTGGCTGTTTTGGCACTGATTTGGGTTTGGGTGAGGAAGAGGAGTTGGGGCCTATTAGCCTGGAGGAACTAATGGATGGAGTTCAGGTTAGAATTTAGGCCACATATATTCTAGAAGGATATGTTAAATCTTGATGCCGGCGCCCCCTGCACACCCCTCTCCCGGATATCCGAATGGAGGTGTATGGTACACCGGAATCTTTTGTACAAGGAGGAGCCATCATCATTTTTGTTTATAAGGGAAACCGACTCATACACCAGAACCGGAAACGTCCGTTGATAATTCACCGGCCCCTTGATGTAAGGGGTGGTACCTCCTCGGGCGTGAAAAAAATCCTTTACTATCATGTAAAGGAAAAGTCCACTACCACCTACCACGCACCTCTACAGCAACTTTTCATTTTCTTCAATATAGCATTGCTAATTTTTGAATCCGGCGTTTCGTCTTTGCGGGACCATCAAGGTTTTTTTTTAAATACGGCCCTCACTTTCTGATACCATTGTAGTCTTTGTTTTGACCTTAATCAATAAAATTCCTATTATGGACATCTACCTTGCCTTTAAGCTCAAGTACTAAACAACTAGCTACATCAATTTACAATTTGTTTAATTTAGCCGTTTAATGATAATCCAATGTATGAATTGAGGCAATTTGGAATTTTAATTTTTGAATGTGATCTGGGGTGCCGCTGCCGCTTCTACACTCGCTATCTTGGACTCCAGTCAGGAGAGAGCTATACGTCTCATCGCTAATGCTACCCTCACCCAAAGGCTGCCATCCCTTTCCCACTGACGTGGCGTTGGTGACCTCTCTCTCTCTTTTATAGATATCTGCACGGGCATTGCTCAGAGGAGCTTTCTTCCATAGTTCCTCCACCTGCTGCCCCCAACAGATCTACCAGGGAAACAGACCGAATGTACCCTTTTACTGTCCAGGGCATCAGACATAGAACATCTTGTTATGCCCGCTCTTTTGTCGCAAGGACTTCCAAGTTGTGGAATTCCTTGCCGGCACATGTTTTTCCTTCTCCCCCGAACCTCCAAACCTTCAAGTCCAGAATTAACAAGTTGCCTCTTTCCTCCTTGTCGACACCCACGGTACGATAGTATTTAGGCTGTGAGCCTTCGTGGTGTGTTGTTGAAATAGAAAAATAAAAAAGACTGTCGACAGAAGTTGGCAGAAGTATTGGGCAAAAATGTCAAGGGTGTTATATTACAGACACGAGCACAGAGCTTAATGATAAGACACCCTGTATAATTGCTGTACATAAATTATACTAAACTATTCGCATTACTTATAATAGTCAATATTTTAAGCTGAATATTGTTTTCTTTAGATTTATATCACGAAATGTATATTCAGTTTGATTTGACTATGTCACACTACTCTTTTAATTTTTAGCTGTTCACAATCATAACTAATTCTATTCGTAATTGTATTCTTGTATGAAAAAAAAACAGTCAATTAATATTAATATATGTGTGTGTTTTGATTTAGTGGCTGTGGCTTTGATCTGCCATTAGCACTTTATGACTCTCCTAATATTAATATATTACATTATACAGAATTAATAAACAAGGCTATTACAAGAGATAAAAGATAACATGTACCGCGTTTTGTTTGATTTTCTTTTCGCATCGTGACTTGTTTTGATAATAAATTTAGAAAAATAATCAAAGTCTTCCTATCTTAAGGTTAACAATATAAACTAATAATAGCATATGACTGAAAAGGACATCACGATAAAACGGATGACTTTCGAAAACCTTAAACGTGATGATTTTATTTGTAAAAGTGTTCGTCTAGTGCGTGTATCTATTATATGAAGACATTCCATAATTAAAACTGGTTATTTATTTTATTTTACTGATGAAGTTAATACCCTTGGACAATACTGGAGGTATTATGGAATTATCCAATTGTGGTGATCATCAGGGTCTTCATGCGACGTCAGCATGTCGTCACAACCATGATGCTCTGTACTTCAGCAGTTATTTTCATTTAGCTGTAGCTTCAGCGCTTTATCCATTCGGCAAGGTGTTTACTTCTCGGTCTACCTCTTCCCTATTTATCAAGTTAATGTTACATACAGACTTGGAGACTACTTCTCTGGCTTCATTGAAGTAGTTTCCAAGTCTGTATGTAGTATGGACCAGTTTCACCAAGCAAGGACAACAACAATCAATGAATTCTTGTATATGTTGCCAGAAAGTTATTATGTCTCAGGATATGACCAGGAAATTTTGCCTTCCTCCCCTCAATTTGTTTCTTTCCTTTAATTTGGTTCAAACCTACAAAACCGCCAACATGACATGACAAAGACAAGAAAAAGAATAATATGTTTTGCTGCGACAGCTCGTAACCACAAAGGTAGCAACTTTACACCTATTAAATTTACCAACATCCGAGGTATGAACGTTAATTTCAATGGTCTCTGTCACCATCTACAAGACAAACAACTATAGAAATTCTATCTCTAAATTTACCATCCTGTATATCTTTGATTTTTAATTTAATTGAAAGCGCGAATTAGTGCACCTAAAACCAAATCCAAGGTCAGTTAAAAAGTATATATATATATATATATATATATATATATATATATATATATATATATATATATATATATATATATATAATTGTGGGAAAGCCGTCAGTTGCAAAATAAAACTATATATTATTCCATTCTAAAGGAAATAAAGTGAGTTTTACTAAACTAATTATTCAATAACAAACATGAAAAAACCTTTTTATAAATTTATAAAAAGGTTTTTTCATGTTTGTTATTGAATAATTCGTTTAGTAAAACGCACGTTATATCCTTGAGAAAGGAATAATTTTTTTCCGAAAGCTCGGCATATAATAAAGAGTTTTGTTTTGCAACTGACGGCTTTCCCACAATTTTTTGATAAATAACAATATTACCGTCACAAAAACTTAATATTATTACTACTACTAATATATATATATATATATATATATATATATATATATATATATATATATATATATATATATATATATATATATATATATATATATATATATATTTGTGTGTGTAACTACTTCACCAATCGAAACCAAATTTGACAGTTCACTCTATTTTGTTAATAGCTTGGACGAGTTCGCTAGACAGTTTTGAGAATCAACTACTTTTAGAAAAAATGTGCAAAAACCTGCTTGAAAAGGCAATATCTTTTAAATTCCTAGGAATATTAAACTAAAACTTTAGAATCACGTACATATTGTATAAGTGGTCCTACCTACCAAATGTGAACTCAATTGAGTTATAACTAAATAAAAATCAATAATCCACGATATAACCTGAAATTACCTCTAACTGGGTGCATATAATGTTAGACAAGGTCAGATAGATAAATCAGGGTTCGCTGTCATGGAAACAAAATCGCCAAATTAAGTTTTAAACAGACAGGCTACGAAAGTATGTCACAATAAACAATCGGCGGAATTGCCATTTACGACAACCCTTATTTGAATCTGTAGACATCACAAAAATGTATTTAATAAAAATTTTCGTGAAAGTGATTCAGTTTGTTTAAAAGAAATCAATAACTACGTTTTATTATGTATAAATATTAAGCTTCCTATTTACGGCATTTATAGGCCATCTTTATCTCTCTAGTTTAATCTGACAACACCACTATTTGTCATTATATGTTATATAAATTATGCTTAGAATTTTACGAGGAAGCAAAAAATAAATTCTTATATAGGGTAATCCATTGAAAAAAAAATTAACTTTTTGGTTTTCCCTGTATACTGATCATTTTTCAATTTTTTTTTATTCGTAGAAAAAAAGTATTTTTTAGCACCTACATAACCATACTTTCAATTTTTTTGGGACACTTAAAATAACAAAGTTAAAGGGGGGCGACATTATAAAGAATCACCCTGTACAGTGTAAATTATTAAAATTTTAAATTCAAAATTTTGTATTGTTTATATTTATTTCATTTTCAAAAAGTATGGATACAGTAATAGTAAATAAGTTTTGAAAAGAGTTTAGGTGCAGCAAATGCGTTATGGTAGCGAATTTTTGTAAAAATATTTCAGATAGTGATAACTCAATTTCCCATTAAACTAGAATCTTCAGTTTTGATACATAGTAAAACCCGTATAAAGGAAGAGTGGGTACTAGATTTGAAAAATTACTACAAATTGCTTTTAAAAAACCTTTTTTTTGCAGAAACTGATTCGATTGAGTTGACTAAATTAGATCATCCAAGCGATTATACCTGCCACGTTTCTAATTTGGCAGGTACACTCTCCTTTCGGAAAATTTCCAGTTTAGTACACGGGGGGCTTTTAGAAAAAAAATCAGAAAGATGCTTAGAACCCTTTCTGGATGCACATACCAGAAGAAAAATTTCTTGCAAACGGCCGCTAAGAAAGTTATAGGACCAGGAGTGAATAGGGGTGCTGGGCGGAGAAGAAGATAAAAAGGATATGTGAGCAGAAAGTTCGAAAAAACCAGCTTAGTTGGAGCTCTATAAAATACCCTTTACCTATTTTGCAGCTATACTTTCTTAAAATCCTGTTTACTGCGCCCAGAACCCTTATTCACCGCAGGTCCCGCAACTTTCTTGAGGGTTGTTCCGAAGAAATTTTTCTTGTTTATATTGTTCTTGTTTATGCATTGACGGTGATTGTAGACATGTAGAAGGGCGAGGAGAACCCCCGTGATGAAGCCGAGAACTAAGATTTTTTATTTACGTTTAAATTGTTACCTCATTTCATTTGTTTAAAATGTTTTTCCAAAAATGAATTTGAGGGTGTCTTGTTTGGCAGTCTCACACAGAGAGCTACAATATTTTATCATTTAAAAAAGTATGGATACAGTAACAGTAAATAAGCGATGAAGAGGGTCTGGGTGCAGCAAGTACGTTGTGGTAGAGAATTTTCGTAAAAAAATTTCAAATTCGATAACTCAATTTCCCATTAGGCTATAATCTTCAATCTTGAGCCATAATAAAAGCTATATAGAATACCTTCTTAGTAAATTTTCTTTAAAAAAATTCACTAATGAGGAGATCCCGACTTTTGAATTTTGAAAAAATTTCTTCAAATGAGCGCTATTTAGGCCCCCCAGAAAACATATCCGGGGTCAGTTTCAATTTTTATATATTTATATATATATATATATATATATATATATATATATATATATATATATATATATATATATATATATATATATGTATATATATATATATATATATATATATATATATATATATATATATATATATATATTTATATATATATATATATAAATATATATATATATATATATATATATATATATATATATATATATATATATATATATATATGTATCACACCGATAACTCAAAAAATAATGGGCCGATTTTGATCAAATTTCGTCCAAAAATTCCTTTTGCAAATGGCTTAGACGAGTTCGTTAGTCAGGAAAATCTGCCCAGGTTTTCCCGGAAAATTTTGTGTTTTCTTTCTAAAAAAATTTATATCTCCGGAATTAACAAAGTAAGGGCAACCAAATTTGGTACGCAGATTTACATCCTTATAAGTAAGTTATATACCAAAATTTAGCTATGTACCTAGGTCAAAAGACAAAAAAGTTATAGGCATTTAAAAATAAATAAATTGCGGTTTTCCTCAAAACGTCAAAGTGGCGATTTAAAATGTCAAAATTGGCAACATTTAGGCAAATAACTTAAATCTAATACGGGCTATAGAAATAAAATGTCTCAAGAAGGATGTTTTACGAACCCAGAGTCTTAGTTTCAACCGTCATTGTCCTTCATTTTACTAAAATATTTGCAGAAAATTCATTTCAAATAGACCCTTTCTCTGATGCCTGGCAGTAGTCTTAGCTATAGAGTTTATCGTTTAATGGTACATAATTTTTGTCGAATTTTCGTAAAAAATTAATAAAGCTCAATATATCCGTTATTATATAATATATGAAGAAAATTTGTATATATTAACTTTGGGTGTCTTGAGCTACATCTTAAAATAATATTTCTGCAATCACAGGCTGGCCCATAAGTCGTTGGTGATTTTAATGGAATATGGCACATTGTTTTTACTATATAGATTATACTGGTAACCAAATTTGATGCCTGCTTTCTTAAAAAAACACACATATTTGTTATTAAAAAGATTTTTATGAAAATTCACTACCATAACGCACTTGCTGCGTCCAGAATTTTTGGTTATCTTGTTTGCAAAAGCTAGTTCGATTGGGTTGACTAAAACAAAACCATCCAAGCAATAAATAAGGAAAAATACCTGCCATATTGATAATTTGGCAGGTATATTCCGTTTGTGAATAATTAAATAAATTAAATAATTTTTTCTGGAAAATTTTTGTAACTTTCATGAAATTTGTAACACAATTTTTTAAAGCGACTTGCAGCATTTACATATATGTACCAAATTTTAATTTTATAGCTTTATAGATAATATAATTTTTTTCAAGCTGGGACCTCTAAAACCAATCTCCAAGACCCATTTAAATTTAAAGAATTAGTTTTAATAATACACCTTACTAATAGTGTACAATTCTTATGAAAATTCACTACAATAATGACTTGCTGCGTCCCGAACTTTTAATTGAGGTAAGTTTTGCTAAGTTGCAATATTTTATTGCCAAGAATCCACTGCGGCGCTGTGTACTATTAATTTTAGACCAACCTGTATATACCGAGTGTATATGTCAATTAGTATAATAGGTGATTTGAAATTATTGTGTTTTTATTTCTCTGTGTTTTTATATTTGTCTTAATATTGCTAGAGACAAAATTTAATTTTGTCTAATTAACTCTAATAATACACCGTAACGAATCATTGGTCATTTAAGCTCATTTCCTTGTAATGGTTAGTAATTATCACTAATAACATCTTAAATAATGACACTGTGTCTTGACATCCGTGCATTCTCTTATAATTGTTACAATCGAATTAAAATATCTGAAATACATACACTCAAAAACCTTGAGGAATATTTAATTATTATTCATATTTTTATTTTTATTATTGCTTGTGAAAAACAAAAGTTTATAAATGTTCCAGCGATTTATTGCACCATGTTTGACTCACGTAGTTTGTATAAGACCATGAAATACTTAACAGTACCTCGTAAGTACACAGAAATAATAATAATGAGACATAATGTTGTGGAACCGTGACCTGTAGATGCTAAAGAAGAAGGTAATCAAGTCATAATTATTAACAGAAATTTATACAGTACAAAATTTCCTGGAGCAGTAAGTTTGGTATGGTAGCGAATCTTCATTGAAGTTCTGCTTTTTTTTTCAAAATAGAGTTGCGTTGGTTACCCTTAATAAGCTTGGGCTGGGTGTAGTTGTACCCCGGACATAAGTTTTTTAGAATAAATCCTAAAATCTTGTTTTTTAACTATGATCTCTGAACTACACTTCAATATATATATATATATATATATATATATATATATATATATATATATATATATATATATATATATATATATATACATATATATAAATAAGGGTGGCGCATTGAAAACGAAACAGGCGGATTTGCGACCACATAATTTTTTTTAAAGAAACGCTGAAACAAGTCAATTTTAATATTGAGAGGGACATGTTTTGACATAAAACTTAACTTTGTCACAGCAACCCCTTAAGGGTGGTGATAACAACCCTTATATTTTAAATAGGGAACATGGGTCCAGTGTTACATCATTTGAAAGATCTTTCTTTTCTAAATTCAGCACACTATTTTTTTTTTGAAGTTTTATCAACTCGTTTAAAAATAATTCATAGTTGGAGTTGCAAGAACGCATGTTATTCATTGTGATAAGAAATGCACTAACTAGTCAATTTTTCGTAAAAAAAAACTAAAAAACAAAACCAAACGTTCAAAAATGTTTATTCAGTTAAGTCAGTGTTCAAATTTATGACCACCAGCTTCCATACAAAAGTACAAATTTTGTTCAAAACGAGCTTTGACATCCTGGAGCATTTGTGGAGTTATCAGACGGCATTCTTCAACAATGCGTCGTCGTAATTCTTCCAGAGACCACGGTTCTGTTGCGTAAATTCTACTCTTTAAATGGCCCCATAGAAAGAAGTCTAAAGAAGTTAAATCCGGTGATCTAGGGAGCCACTCAAAAGCACCTCTACGCCCAATCCATTGCTCTGGAAAGTCTCTGTTCAAAAACACCCTAACACGTTGTGAAAAATGCGGAGGAGCTCCATCTTGTTGAAACACTAATTGATTTTCTTGATAGCGATCATCATTTTCAACATTGTCAATTGGTAGAGGGTAAACTATATCTTCTAGTAACTCCAAATACGTTTCGCCACTCAAATTGCCATCAAGAAAAATTGGTCCGATTAAACGGTCGCCAAAAATACCAGTCCAGACATTCAATTTCTGTAGAGTTTGAGTGTGGACTTCGTGAAAATTTCTTGGATTATTATCTGCCCAATAACGACAATTATGACGATTGACTGTAGAGTTTAATAAAAACGTACACTCGTCTGAAAAACAGATATTGAACAGAAAGTTCCCGTTATCAGCTTTTCGTGCAGTCATAACTTCACAAAGCTTCAGCCGCCGAACAAATTCATCTTCATTCAGTTGTTGTACAAGATGAATTTTATACAGGTGAAATTTATTATGCTTCAGTATTCGCTGAATAGTTCTTTTGGTGTTTGAAACAGTGGCCAATTTTCTCGTGCTCAAAGTTGTGTCTGCAGCAATTTCTCCTAAAACTTTAATCTTAGTAATCTCATTTCTAACCGGAAGTTCACGTTCAGGATCCCGTTTTTTGTTGGCTACTGAACCACTTTGTCGAAACTTTGCAACTAACTGCAAAATGTATTTTCTGTTAACATGTCTGTTCGGATGTCGTTCATTAAACAAATTTGCGGTACGGTTGGCACAGTCATCGTTTTTGAAAAATAGAGTAATTATTTCAACTCTTTCTTCTACAGAATACACCATTGTGAAATTAATTTTCGGTATAACTATCAAGTATCAAACCGACCGATAAACTGAAATAATAAACCGCATTTCTCTCATTCCGATAAGAAATGTTCTGATAGTCAATTTTTTGTTTACAAACCAACAAAACATTGACTATCAGCACATTTCTAATCGGAATGAGTGAAATGCGTTTTTGCATCTTCAACTGTGATTAATTTTTAAACAATTTTAAACAAAATTGACTAATTAGTGCATTTATTATCACAATGAATGAAATACGTTCTTGCAACTCCAACTGTGAATAATTTTTAAACGAGTCAATAAAACTTCCAAAAAAATTTGTGTGCTGAATTCAGAAAAGAAAGAGCTTTCAAATGATGTAACACTCGACCCATGTTCCCTATTTAAAATATAAGGGTTGTTATCACCACCCTTAAGGGGTTGATGTGACAAAGTTGAGTTTTACGTCAAAAAATGTCCCCCTCAATATTAAAATTGAAGTGTTTCAGCATTTCTTCAGAAAAAATCTCTGAGCGCAAATCGGTCTGTTTTGTTTTCAATACGCCACCCTGTATACAGTTTTACATGTGCTTGCTGATATCCCTCATTAATTTAAGTGAAATCATTTCGCGAAATAACGCATGTGTTAGATATTTGGATTATGGTTAAATTTTCTTTTGATATATCTTAATGTTGTTAAATATTTTTAATAATGTAGTTTATTGTAATTTTCTCATAGATAGAATGTCGACACATATATACAGTTTTACATGTACTTGCTGATATCCCACAATAATTTAAGTGAAATCTAAGCCACAGTGTGTAAGGTCAAGGTTCAGAAACAATATAAATCCAACTTTCAACATGGTCAATTAATTACATTACATAGTTACAAATACTGCTTATTACATTTCATGGCTTAAAGCGTCTGTGTATGTGTGTATGTGTGTATTTAATTTGGTGTGTTACACCATAGCCCTTTCGTTGTCTGCAAAAAGCTAGGTTAACTATTGTGTTATTCAAAATTGAATCTTGTCTAATGTTTCTTAGAGTGTTGTAACAGGTTGTTGTTGTTACACGGGGTTGAAGGTAGCTTTCACGAAAACACAAGTACATGAGGGTAACAAATATAATGACAAACTTTAATAAAAACAAAAAAATAACAAGTTTTATAAATAGTCTAATAATCAGTAATAGTCTAGTCATGTAAACAGTCTAATCCACGACAGGCAGTATGGATTCCGTCAGCGCAGATCAACTGCCGACCTCCTTTCCTTTGTCACCCATTCTTGGAACAAGTCTATGGAACTACACGGTGAATCCCAGATTGTCGCTCTAGACATATCCAAAGCATTCGACCAGGTCTGGCACGCAGCGCTGCTTATTAAGCTTCCGGCCTATGGCCTACCACCAAAACTCTGTACCTGGACAGCAAATTTCCTCTCCAACCGGAACATTTCTGTTGTCGTGGATGGCCATTCTTCTAAACTGTATCCAATTAATGCAGGAGTCCCTCAAGGTTCAGCTTTAGCCCCTACTTTGTTTCTTCTCCACATCAATAACCTCATCTCTAGCACATCCAACCCAGTTTACAGTTACGCGGATGACAGCACCCTCCACTCAAATATACAATATTCAAAGCCTGTCTCTTTAGCGGAATTAGATGAGGATCGCAGAATCATGCAGGGTTCTGTCTCTGCGGATCTCCAAAAAATATTAGACTTGGGAAGCAGAAATCTTGTACAATTCAACTCCACCAAATCTCAGTCTTGCTTTCTATCTCACAAGAGATACAGCAGCCCTAGGTCCATCACAATGAACAACCAAGTTATTCAAAGTAATGAGTCCTTTTCACTTGTTGACATTTCTGTGGATCGCAATCGCAATTGGCACCAACATGTCACATCAATTGCAGAAGCGGCTGCTAAGAAATTAGGTTTTCTCTTCCGGGCTCGCAAATATTTTTCACCAGCTAATCTCTATACTTTATATACTTCAAAAATAAGGCCAAACCTCGAATACTGCTCCCACATCTAGGGTACCGCTGCCGCTTATACACTCGCTATCCTGGACTTCATTCAGAAGAGAGCTATACGTCTCATCGGTGACCCTACCTCCACCCAAAGGCTGCCATCCCTTGCCCACCGACGTGCCATTGGTGACATCTCTCTCTCTCCCTCTCTCTCTTTTATAGATATCTGCAGGGGCACTGCTCAGAGGAGCTTTCTTCCATAGTTCATCTACCTGCTGCCCCCAACAGATCTACCAGGGGAACAGAGCGAATGCACCCTTTGACTGTTCAGGTCACCAGACACAGAGCATCTTGTTATGCTCGCTCTTTTTTCCCGAGGACTTCCAAGTTGTGGAATTCCTTGCCGGCACATGTTTTTCCTTCTCCTCCGAACCTCGAAACCCTCAAGTCCATAATTAAGAAGTACGGTACGATAGTATCTAGACTGTAAGACCTCGTGGTGTGTTGTTGAAATATATTTTTAAAAATGTATATATAGTTCGCTTGGCGCTACTTAACTGTCGACCACTTAACAGTGCACCCCCCCTGTCCTCCGCGCACCCTGCCGCCTCGATGGGGACGAAACACAACGGCCACGCCAAGGCATCGTATTACACTCTCCCCCCTCTAAACTTCTGGACGAGACAAGAGGAGTTTAGAAGCTGGAAATTCCTTGGGCCGTCCTCTTCTCTTCCGAGTGGTCGAAGTACATTCTTCTTGAGTCGACCTCTTCTTCTTTTCAGAGCTGCTGGATCAGGAGAACACCTCTCATTGGTCCTTGGAACAGCGTCAAGTCTCGAACATGACATTTTACAATAACTCGATTATCCTGGTAGCTCCTCAGGTCGTAGGTAGTTGGAGGGTTACTCCAACTACGTTATCGAAACGGTGGTTACCTTTTAGATAACGTAGGGGTCATTTCTCTTAGGTGCAAACATAGGAGTATATCCCCTTGCAGCCACGCTAAGATAGTGAGTTTTTATCAAAACCCACGCTTAAGTTCATATATCGTCTCTTCGCATCAATTCTATGCTTCTGGTAGTAATTCTTGTCTTCCCTAAACACCTTCTTCTTGTGCTCGCTCACAGGATACGGCCGAACCCACACTGACTGGTGATCACCGGTATCATTTCGATGAACATCCAACTCAGTCGGTTCTCTCCCCTTTCGGAAGATATCTCGACTTTGCGTTAAAAGTTCATTTGAGGCGTCTCTCTGCTATGAAGTCAGCCTTGCTCCCTCTTCTGGGCGAATAGTTACTACTGAATTGCTTGATGTTTCTTTGCTCCGGCGTGTAAAATTGAAACCGTTTAACTGGAGTTTCTGCAAGTAACCATTTGGCGTTTGGAACGTCCAAAACGATGTTGGCCTTTCTCATTAAGTCTACGCCCAGGAGAGTACTGTTCTCCCGTAACTCGGGAAAGATCATGAACGTCATCGGGAATTCTTTACCATTAATAGTAAGCCAAACTTCTGCTTTTAGAACGTCCTCTTCCTACCTGCGACCATCAGCTTAGGCTATGATGACTATTTGCTGCGAAAATGACTATCCCGTCTCCTTGAGCAGCCCATATAGCTGATAGCTAGCAATACTAGTCGTCGCACCTGAGTCAACTATCCCGATTCCTTTGATTGTGCTGATCTTGGAATACAGGGATGGTCAAGTATGCTTTTGATTTTGCTTCGCAGAACTCAACGAAACTTGACTCTACTGCTTCAGAAGTCTGCCTTCTGCATGTCGGGCATTTTGCTCTGATAACACCTACAGCGCCGCAGTCATAACATACCAACCTTGGTTTTTCTTTTTTCTGTTGTTGGGACGGGTTTGTCTTAACACCCGAGGACTTTTCCTGCTTCTTAAGCTTGCAACATTCAAAGCGCTCGTGTCCTGTGTATTTGCAAAAAGTGCAGCGCTTTTTGTTGCCATAATCCCTGCTTTCCACTTTTTGCGTTATACACTGAGGTTTCGCTAATGAAGACTTGATGCTTCTACTCTTCTTGGTCAGCTCTTGAAAAGCCTGAAATTCAGCGCGTGGCATGCGTTTGCGCACCTTCCTATGCAGAAGGCCATAAACCATGTCCAATTGAACCTCTTCTCGAAGGGTGTATGGTAGCTGTGCGATCAGCGACCGAATAAGGCGTATAAACATCTCTGTCGGTTCGCATTCGACTTGCTCCTGTGAAAATATCTCACGAAAAATTACCGGAGGAGGTAGTTTCTTGGAGTATACTTTTGTGATTGTAGCCACGGCTTCCCCCCAGTTGTAAATTGTTCTTTTGACACCTTGCCACCACATATCCGCATTGCCTTGGAATAACATGGAAAACCCGAGAAGTGCATTTTCATCGGTCACACTCAGCCAGTCTTTGTAGGTTAGCACTGAATCCAAGAATGAATCGACAGTAGCTGTGTTCGAGCCGTCAAAACGCGCGGTACAGTTCGCGAAACTTCCGGTAGCTGGCATTGGCAGTGTACTGTTCGAATCGGGTGTCTCTCTCTTATTTATTATTTTTATTTATTTATTGTTATCTTAATTATACAGCATGTCTCACAAAAAAGCTTAGCTTGTGCTTGCAAATGACATAATTGTAAACTTCTTCCAATAAAATCAAACTGTCAAACGGTTTTATTCTGTCACTTTCCAAATTTCCTCTGAACTTCTCTCCCCTTGCTACAGATTCCCGAAATCTTCACAACAGCGCTTGGAACTGTTTTTTATTTATTAGTATACATTCGCATGCTAAAATTTAGCTCTTTCGGAAGCAAGCTTTGTCCCGGTATTACGAAAGAAATGGTCCAAGGCTGACATTTTACAATTTGGTTGTACATTGTACACAGCTCTATCTATAAAATTTTGTGTAAACTAGAGAGGTGTCGTGACAACATACTACCTGGTCCTGTACCAAGATGGCGTCCCTGTCGTATCTCTCACAATGTTCTCCAGTCTGACATGTTGCAATAGCTTTCATTGTTTAGATTTTTATCTATGATTTATTTAAATAGCATAGCAGTACCGATAACGTCATCTGTGTTTGTCCAACATTGTAGATATTGCATTACATAATCCGAAGTGATGTCGTGGATTATTTTATTATTAATTTCGAATAACTTTATCTTCCTTTAATCAACCGATTTGAAAATTGGTACACTACCACGTCTGTCTATTTTCTTTTACGTTGTAAATTTTCGCTTCAATTACTTAGAGAATTTGAGAGATATTGTATTTTAAAAAATATTTTTTAATTTTTTATTAAGAAAAATTGGCCTTTAAGATTTGATGAACCCATCCAAGCCATTAGCAAAATAAGGGTAATTCCCAAATTTGGTCCAAATCAGTGAAGTATTTTTTGAGTTATCGATTAGATACATATATAGGATGGCGCATTAAAAACGAAACAGACCGATTTCCATCAAGAGAAAATTTATTTTTAGGAAACGCTGAAACACGTCAATTTTAATATTGAGGGGGACATGTTTTGACATAAAACTTAACTTCAACCCCTAAAGGGTGGTGATGATAACCCTTATATTTTAAATAGGGAACATGGGTCGAGTGTTACATCATTTGAAAGCTCTTTCTTTTCTTAATTCAACACCCTAATTTTTTTGGAAGTTTTATCAACTCGTTTAAAAATTGTTCATACTTGGAATTGCAAGAACATATTTCATTCATTGTGATAAGAAATGCACTAATTAGTCAATTGTTCGCTTAAAAAAAACAAAAAAACAAAACCAAACGTTCAAAAATGTTTATTCAGTTAAGTCAGTGTTCAAATTGTTAACCACCAGCTTACATACAGAAGTACAAATTCTGTTCAAAACGAACTCTAACATTCTGGAGCATTTGTGGAGTTATTAGACGGCATTTTTCAACAATGCGTCGTCGTATTTCTCCCAGAGACTTCGGTTCTGTTGCGTAAATTCTACTCTTTAAATTGCCCCATAGAAAGAAGTCTGAAGGAGTTAAATGCGGTGATCTAGGGGGCCAGTCAATAGCAACTCTACGCCCAACCCATTGTCCTGGAAACTCTCTGTTCAAAAACTCGCTAACACGTTGTGAAAAATGCAGAGGAGCTCCATCTTGTTGAAACACTAATTGATTTTCTTGATAGCGCTCATCATTTTTAACAATGTCAATTAGTAGAGGGTAAACGATATCTTCTAGTAACTCCAAATACGTTTCGCCACTCAAATTGCCAGCAAGAAAAACGGGTCCGATTAAACGGTCTGCAAAAATGCCAGTCCAGACATTCAATTTCTGTGGAGTTTGAGTGTGGGCTTCGTGAAAATTTCTTGGATTATTATCTGCCCAATAACGACAATGATGACGATTGACTATACAGTTTAATAAAAACGTACACTCGTCTGAAAAACAGACATTGAACAGAAAGTTCCCGTTATCAGCTATTCGTGCAGTCATAACTTCACAAAACTCCAGCCGCCGATCAAAATCATCTACATTCAGTTGTTTTACAAGATGAATTTTATACGGGTGAAATTTATGGTGCTTTAATATTCGCTGAATTGTTCTTCTTTTGATGTTTGAAACAGTGGCCAATTTTCTCGTGCTCAAAGTTGGATCTGTAGCAATTTGTCCTAAAACTTAAATCTCAGTAGTCTCATTTATAACCGGAAATTCACGTTCAGGATCCCGTTTTTTGTTGGCTACTGAACCACTTTGTCGAAACTTTGCAACTAACTCCAAAATGTATTTTCTGTTAACATGTCTGTTCGGATGTCGTTCATTAAACAAATTTGCGGTACGGTTAGCACAGTCATCGTTTTTGAAAAAAAGAGTAATTATTTCAACTCTTTCTTCTACAGAATACACCATTGTGAAATTAATTTTCGGTAGTACTATCAAGTATCAAACCGACCGATAAACCGATATAATAAATCGCATTTATCTCATTCCGATAAGAAATAGTTCATTTTTTGTTTACAAACCAACAAAACATTGACTATCAGCACATTTCTTATCGGAATGAGTGAAATGCGTTTTTGAATCTTTAACTGCGAATAATTTTAAAACGAGTTGATAAAACTTCCAAAATAATTAGTGTGCTGAATTCAGAACAGAAAGAGCTTTCAAATGATGTAACACTCGACCCATGTTCCCTAATTAAAATATAAGGGTTGTTATCACCACCCTTAAGGAGTTGATGTGACAAAGTTGAGTTTTATGTCAAAACATGTCCCCCTCAATATTAAAATTGACGTGCTTCAGCGTTTCTTTAAAAAAAAATTTTTCTGGACGCAAATCGGTCTGTTTCGTTTATATATATATATATATATATATATATATATATATATATATATATATATATATATATATATATATATATATATATATATATATATATAAACATTTTAACTGACAATGGAAATGGGTTCCATAGGCCCTAATTCGCGCTCATCTGAAGAAATTTTCCGAAAGTCTCACCATCGATACCTCTCTATTACTGAATTTTCTTAATTAAAATTCACTAATATGTCGCTAATTGGTCTACCATTTATGACTTCACCCATTATCCTGATTCCCGTTCCACAGCGTGCCTTATATTCTTGGATCGAATTTTTTGTGGATTCTAATGTAATAATTCTAATATAATTATCAGATACCGTACTAGAACTAAAAGCTGACAATAACGCTTTGTTTCATCACGCTTCGCTACTTTTAATTTGTTAAGCAAGGTAGGTACACGCTTTAATTAACACATTGTTTATATAAACCAGTTATCATAACTTTATTATATTGTCTTTTCATGTAACTGGGTAAATTCGTAAATTAATGTACAACTTCTCATCAGAATCTAGGGCAATGATCTCAAAACCGAACCGCCCATGGCTATCTTGATTCCGCCGAGACATTATTCTTAATAATTCCGGATGTGGAACAAGTGAATAAAACAAATGAACATGAGGCAAGTGAATAACGTTATCAAGGCAGCTGCGATTGTTTATAATTCAATGTTTTGATATTTACGGAAACTGTTGAACGTTAGGTGGAAGCTTATTTTCAAGTACGTAAGTCTGCAATGTATTAAAAGGTGACTACAAGTAAATCTTCCATAAATCTTAAAAATTATTGTTATTGAGTATATTTTTGAACGCAGGCTACCTTGAAAAAGCTATTTGGTTTGATTTAATTATATATTAAAAGTAGTAAACGGTTAATATACAGTGTGGAACAGCCAAATGGAATAAATTCGATAACGGATAAATGAGGGCGTGTTGGGAAAAACGCTTGGACACGTCGATTTGTATTTTTAACTGCGCATCTTTTTCAAGAAAAAAAAATTATATAGGGTGCGTCATGTGACAGTGGCCAATACCAACTTTCTTATTTTAAATACAAGCCCCTGTATATTATTAATTTTTTGGATTCTTCAGAAAATTCTAGACATAATTCATGTACAATGTTCTATACCTATCTTCAACTGTTTCGGAAATATTAAGTATTTTCAGATTTATTACAAAAATTAACATTAAAAATAGAAAATTATTTTATTTCACAAATTCTAATAAGAAATACTGATTATTTCTTAATAATTTAAAAAAAAGAAAAAAAAATTAATGTCAATGTAGTAAATGTTCAAAATGCTCGCCACGAACATCTTGGCAACATGCTAATCTGGTATAGAAATGTCTTCTAACATTACTCAACATCTCAGGCGTGACTGATCTAATCGCAAGCGTGATTCGTCTTTTTAAGTCATCTAAGTTGAGGGGCTTAGTTTTGTATACAATACTTTTGACATATCCCCACAAAAAGTAGTCTAATAGCGACAGATCAGGAGATCGTGCTGGCCATTCTATCGATCCGCGCCTCCCTATCCACCGATTTGGAAAAATTTGTTTCAGGTACTGCCGGACATTGATTTGGTAATGGGGCGGTGCTCCATCTTGCTGAAACCATATTTTATTGGCAGGAACTTGTGGGTTTGCTGGATCTGGATATAAGTTTGTCAAAGTTGGCACGACATTATTTTGGAGCAGTTCTAAATATTTATCCCCATTCAAGTTGCCATCAATGAAAAAGGGACCTACGATATGATTTCCAACAATTCCTGCCCAAACATTAACTTTTTCAGGATATTGCGTATGTTCCTCTCTCATCCAATGAGGATTCTCATTAGACCAATAGCGGCAATTTTGACGATTAACATGACCGTGAAGTGTAAATGTGCTCTCATCAGAAAACAAAACATCTTCTAATTGGATCACATTGTTATCTAACATTGCCATCATTTGTTCACAAAAATACGTTCTCCTATCGAAATCGTCCTCCATGAGCTCCTGAGTTGGTATCATTTTATAGGGATGCATTTTACTTTCCTTTAATGTTCGAAAAATTGCTGTGTGGCTAACGTTGAATAGTTGGGCTGCTTGTCGACCAGAAGTATGTGGGTTTTCTTGAAACTCAAGCGTAATATCCAATTTCGTATCATCACTTACTGCATTGGCAGCTACTTTTTTTATCTGTCTCACATGACCAAGCTCGCGAAACTGCTTTTCTATTTTGCTAATTGTTCCTTGGGATACAGGCGGCAAATTTGGAAATTTTTCGTGAAATAAGCGAGACACTTCCATCTGTGTCCGTGTGTTATCTCCATAACCAATCATTTGTAGAATGGTTATTTTGTGCATTTCTGTTAAATGAACCATTTTTCTGATATTATTACGTACAGTTAACGAAATTCAAACGACAATAGCACTGACACTAATCACTACTGTCATGCAGGCAGACAACAAGTTGCTAAGGCTACGAGTTTTATACGAACAGAAAGAAAACTGTTTTTGTTTTTGTTTCATTTCATATCAGTAAAAAGAAACGCAGGAATGGTTTTTGTTTACTTTCTCATTATCAAGAGCTGAATGGGAAATAAGTTTGAATGCAATGTAGCGAATTTGTGAAATAAAATAATTTTCTATTTTTAATGTTAATTTTTGTAATAAATCTGAAAATACTTAATATTTCCGAAACAGTTGAAGATAGGTATAGAACATTGTACATGAATTATGTCTATAATTTTCTGAAGAATCCAAAAAATTAATAATATACAGGGGCTTGTATTTAAAATAAGAAAGTTGGTATTGGCCACTGTCACATGACGCACCCTATATAATTTTTTTTTCTTGAAAAAGATGCGCAGTTAAAAATACAAATCGACGTGTCCAAGCGTTTTTCCCAACACGCCCTCATTTATCCGTTATCGAATTTATTCCATTTGGCTGTTCCACACTGTTTATTTGATATGTTAAACAACCTCTACAAATAGAAATTGGTGATTTATTTTACCAAATAAAAACCGGGCGGGCTATATCAAATATTTCTTATTACAAATTTGGTAGTTTTGACAAATGTCGGGTTTTGATAAAGTTACGGATGCACTTTTTACTTTTAATAAACTAAGCTAATAACAAAAACGACAGGACGCAGCAAGTGCGTTATGGTAGCGAATTTTCGTTAAAATGCTTTTAATGGCAAATATGTCGTACTCGCTTCGGCGGTACATATACTAAAATTGGAACGATACAGAGAAGATTAGCATGGCCCCAGCGCAAAGATGACACGCAAAATCGTGAAGCGTTCCACATTTTTATGTAACTGGATTATTTGCAGAGGCACTCCATGTATACACAGATGCGTCTAAACAAAACGGAAATACTGGTTGCTCCTTTTATATCCCAGAATATAACCATAAACATCTAATAAAACTAGACAGTAAACTATCAGTATACTCTGCAGAAATCGTAGCTCTAATTGAAGCCTCAAAATATATAAAACAACAACCCAGGAAAGAAGTGGTCATTTTTACTGATAGTAAGAGCTGTCTACAAAAAATACAGAATATTTCACCGACAACGAAGTGCAACTACTTGTTTTCCAAACTAATCTGTGATATATTGGAGTTGTCAGCAAAAGGTACTCAAATATATCTAGTATGGATTAAAGCTCACTGTGGCATTGACAACAACGAGGCGGCTGACTACCTGGAGAAATGTGCTACATTAGAAGGTGAGGAAATACGTTATACTTGTCCAGTCTCGGACATTTATTCTTATTTTGTTCAAGAAGTTATTATTAAAAAATGGAGTCATCAATATAAAAGTGACGACAAAAGTCACTACTATAAAAGTATTCAAATACTTCCACCCATAATATCATGGTTTAACCAATTATCTGTAAGTAGATCTTTAGTAACTAACATTTGTAGGTTAAGATTCGGACATGTTATAGTACCTCAATATCTGTACAAAATAAATAAAAGAGATAATCCAAATTGTGAGTGTGGTGAGATTGGGGACCCGGAACATGTGCTTCTAGCTTGTACCATGTATGACAAAAAATTAAAAAATTAAATCTTTTTTAGATGATATAATTGAGATGAAGATAGTTCCCAGTCCTTTTAATCTTTCTCACTTACTAGAAACTAGAAATGTACACATATATAGAAGTATTCTACTACATATTACAAATCTAAAGATTCATCTTTAAATTTGGAAACCTATTACTAGTAGCCAGTGTATCGTTGTCCGCATGTGTGCGTGTATGAATGTGAACGTTTATATGTACGAACGGGAATTTGTGTGAGTATTTAGGTTCAAAAGGAGTTAAAACTGTTACTAAAAAATCAAATAATATAAGTGTTAAAACCCACTAAAAATAATAAAAATGTAAGAAAATAGAATCTAGAGTCCTATCGTTTTTCCATATGTCTTCCCATTCTTACCAGGGTCCTCTTGTGTGTCTTTAAAATTGTCTTGATCGACCCCAAGGCATGAAGATTATATCCCAGTCTTATCCCAATAAAATTAAGTACACGAAATAGTAGTAACAAAATTAATAAGAATTTCAATCCAAGACAAATGTTTGTGTGCGTGCACATATATAAAATAAAAACAAATAATTTGTGTAATTCAGTACCTGTCAGAATGATTAATTTATGTATTGAAATACATAGTGACCTGAAAAAACAAACAATTCATATTTATATATGTTCGTATTACCTTACTAAGTATTATTCAGACAGATATATCCCGGAAATATTTTTTTTTAAATCACAGAAAAATGTGCGATTGGCAACCTGCCGCAGCCATATACTGCCTAACTAACTAACTAATGGCAAATATGTCTTGTTTTTAAAAGAAGGACATTTGGTTGGCGGTATAAACTATATAGCACTTACAATGTACCATATTTCATTAAATCAGCTTTGTTGTTTCAAAAAGTACAAACATTTTCCGAAAATAAACCTAGAAATTTCCAGAAAAAACTGGTCCGATTTTCCTGGCCAACCTCTTTAAACTATTTACACACCTGCCAGGATATAGTTATTCACAAACCGCTTTAGGACCAAAATTGAAAACATATGAAAATTTGCAAAAATTTCTTTTACAGAAAATCACAATTTTTTACAGAAATTTCCTTTAGTACTTTTACACTAAATTGCATTTTTCACAAAGATTCGACAACTTTTCTTTTACAATAACTTACTAAACATTTATTATTAATTACCAACATATCACAAAAATCTTACAAAAATAAATTTCACAGAAACACTAAAAACATTTGTACGAAAACTTTTAAAATTCAGCCACTATTTGAGCGTGCCCATATTTTATTTTGTTCCCTCAGGGCTCGTCCGCGGCCTTGCCGCCCCGATAGCACCGCAACCCTTGGTTGATTGTGCATACCCCTAGTCTTACTCCACCCATTCCAAAATCACTGTGCCTTGAACTAGTCTGCACAGCGATTGGTAGGGTGAAGTTTTATATTGCTCTGTCTCCGGTCTAGAGTGACCGTAGATCAGTTGTCTTTTCCGGTCCAGAGCTATACACTCGCACAAGATGTGCTGGGCTGATTCCTCCCCCTCGCCGCAGAGTCTGCATGCGAGGTCCCCTTCGAACCGCCCCATTTTATGTAGGTGTTTCTTGACGGCCATGTGTCCCGTCAAGAGACCTGTTGTGTTTCTGAGCTGTCCTCTGCTAAGGTTTAGCAGCTCCACAGCTCTCTTTGAACTGGGTCCGTCAATTATTGACTTCCCATGTCTGAGCCCTGGACAGTCCGCCCAGTACACCTTGTGTTGGTTTCTGACCCAGGACTTAATGGCTCCCCTGGCAGTGCTCTTTGACACGCCCAGAGCCGGTTCTGGTCCCATAAATGGTTCTGCTGACCCTCTCTTCGCGAGACTGTCAGCTTCTTCATTGCCTTTGACCCCCGAGTGACCCGGCACCCAGATGAGGGACACCTCATTCTGCCCAGCCAGGTCGCTCGTCTCGTCTCGGCACTCACTCACCAGCCAGGAATTTACCCGTGGGCTACTTAGTGCCTTAAGGGCTGCCTGGCTGTCTGTGGCTATGAGGATCCGCTTGTTGGTGTAGCCCCTCCTCTTGTTCTCCCGCACACAGTGCAGGATGGCGTACATCTCGGCCTGAAACACCGTTGCATGGGCTCCGAGGGAAATACTGTGACTTACCCTCGGTCCTTCCGAGTAAACACCTGCCCCCGTCCCACGCTCCCCGCCAGATCCGTCCGTGAACCAGACGAGCGCGTCGCGTGGTATGCCCGGCGTCTCCTCCCGCCATGCCCCGCGATCAGGGATTTCCACTGTGAAGTTGTTTTCCCTGCACATTCGCGGGCTCGCGAAGTCTGACCTCATTTCAAGCATGGGTTCCTTCACGATCTCCTGAATTTTGCAGTGGCCCCTGAAGCCTGGGTTGATCTTCAGTCTACCATTGCAGGCTAGTCTGTATAGTCCTAGCCTGGCCTCTCCCATAATAACTAAGTGTAGGGGGGGTAGATCCAGCAACACCTCCATGGCGGCTGTTGGGGTTGAAGACATGGCCCCTGTGATGCCTAGGCAAGCCATCCTTTGGATCTTGCCTAGTTTTTGTTTGGCACTGGATTGTGTCACCTTAGGCCACCAGACCAGTGCCGCATATGTTAACGATGGTCTGACCACCCTTGTGTACAGCCAGTGGGCCATACTAGGTCTTAGTCTCCACGTTTTTCCATATAGCCGCCTAGTGACGGCTAAGGTCATGACTGCCTTACGCAGTATTTTTCCAATGTGACCATTCCAGGTTAGCTTAGAGTCCAATACGACCCCAAGATATTTTACCTCCCTGGCCATTGGAACGCTCCTACCGTATAGAGTGAGAGTTCTGTGGCTTTCACACTTCCTCCTCCTCGTAAACGGCACGACGGTTGCTTTTTCGGGGCTCACCCCGAGCCCTTGATCAACCGTCCACCCTTCCACCACTTTCAGTGCAGTCTGCATACGCTCCCACACTGCCTGTGTGACCTTTCCTCGGACTATGATGACAATGTCGTCCGCATAGCCCTGTACCTCATACCCCCCTCCCGAGAGCCTCCCCAGCAGGCCGTCCACGACTAGACACCAGAGCAAGGGAGACAGAACGCTCCCCTGCGGACACCCCGCCGCGACCCCCGCCAGCAGAGTCCCTCCCGCGAGTGAGGTGAACACCGCCCTGTCCCTGAGCATGGAACCGATCCACCTGCAGCAGGTCTCCTCTCTTCCACGCTCCCGGGCAGCTGCCAGAACCGATCCGAACGAGGTGTTGCTAAAGGCCCCCTCTATGTCTAGGAAGGCCCCCAGCGCCACCTCCTTGTTCTCCAGCGTATTCTCCAGTTTCAGCACCAGTTGGTGCAGTGCTGTTTCTGTTGAGAATCCTGCTCTGTATGCATATTGTCCGCAGTGTAGAGGATATGCTTCCAGTACACCGCCCCTAATGTGCCGGTCGAGCAGTTTTTCCACTGTTTTCAGCAAGAAGGACATGAGACTTATTGGCCTCAGGGACTTTGCCTGGTCTGTTGGACGCCCAGGTTTAGGAATAAATACAACCCTGGCCAGTCTCCATGCCCTCGGAATGTACCCCAGAGCCAGGCTGGCCCTCATAATGAGGGTAAGCACCGGCGCCAGTATATCTATCCCCTGTTGGAGCATGGTGGGCATTATTCCATCAAATCCCGGCGATTTGTATGGCTTAAAGCTGTTAATGGCCCATCTGATTTTGCTCCAGGTAACCACCTCTTTAGCGACTGTCCAGTCTACTCTAGATGCCCGCCTATAAGGCGCCTCTATTTCTGAGTGTTCCCAGTCCGGAGGTGATTGGTTTATTATGTTACAGCCGGGGAAGTGCGTCTGGAGTAAAATTTCCATAGTTTCCTCCCCCGAGCTTGTAAAGCCTCCCGTGGGTGTTCTAAGGGAGCCTATGTTAGTCTGAGGGCCCTTAGACAGGATCTTGTGTAGTCGAGCACTCTCGGACGTGTTTTCCACTTCTTCGCAGTGCCTCCTCCACGACTCCTTCTTGGCGTCCCTCAGTCTTTTGTTATAGGTCGATAGGGCCTGTCTATATTCATCCCATGCTCCCGACCTTTTGGCCGCGTTAAACAGCTTACGAACCTGCGTCCTCCTTTGCCTGAGGTCCTCGTTCCACCATGGGACGTTCCTGGTGGACACCCGCATTTTCAGGGGGCAGTTGGCGTTATAGGCCGAGGTAATTGCGTCTCGCAATTGGACTGCTGCAATCTCGAAGTCTATTGAATCCCTTATGGCACTCTCAACCCCCCGCAGTTCCACAGCTAGGTCTGCCCTGTAGGCTTCCCAGTCCGCCTTGCGGGGGTCCCGGTACCATACCGTTTCTCTTTCGACTTTGGCGATTTCGAACCGGATGTATCTGTGGTCTGAGCTACTCACTTCCCCAGACACAGCCCAGCTTTTAACAAAGTCACCCAGAAACTGGGTGGAAACTGTTAGGTCTAAAACTTCCTCACGCCGTGTTGTGACGAATGTCGGTTTATTACCTCTATTCAATATGTCTAAATTAAATTTCATAAAGAATTGTAAAAGTGCCTCACCCCTAGAGTTTGTGTCCGAGCTACCCCACAACTCATGGTGCGCATTCGCATCCATGCCGATGATGGTCTGCCATCCACCTGCTCTGCTACCCACCATCAGCTGCTCCAATTCGTTGGGTGGAGGAGGGTCCGTGCTGTCCCCTGGCAGATAGGCTGACGCGACAGTAATGTCCCTCAGCCCATCCGCTCCTCCACATCGGATTTTGATCGTTGCCAGGTCCCTGGAACAGAAATTCATTAGAGGGAGAAACTCTATCCCTTCTCTGACAAAAATGCAAGCCCTCGGATTCTCGCTGGACCTGCTGTAGATGAGCTTTCCAGTAGCTCCGCCGAGTCCCTTGATCTCTCCTTTGTAGGAGTACGGTTCCTGGATGAGGGCCACATCCGTGTTCCTCAGAGCCATTAGTAGTCCGGCCGTGGCTGCCCTACTGTGTTGGAGGTTGACCTGAAGGAACCTAAGTCCCATTAACCCTTAATTGCTTCCCCAGTGGGCGGAATCTAACCCTTCCCATGCCCCAGAATGCCTTGAAGGAGGTTCCTTCAAGGGCTCTGTAAGATGTCGGGTCGATCGAGAAGGCGAGCGTCTGTCCTTTCTCCTCTGCCTTCCTGCTTAGAACCGACCAGTGTTGCGTCCCCAGTTCAGGGTTCTGGATCTTAAGTCTGCTGATCACCGTCTCCTGCGGGACGGTGTCAGGGATCCGTACGAGGACCTTGCGTCTCTTTGGGAGTTCCTTGGGCTCGACGGCTGTCAAGTCCGCCCCCTCCCAAATCTGACCGAGGCCCCCGATCGTTTTCCGCAGCCAGTCCCGCGACTGCGGGCTGGCACAGGTTGTCCAGAGGATGCCCCCCGTCAGGCGCGTCCGGTGGAACTGAGGCGGGCTCTCCCCTTCCTGAAGAGAGTCCACTGCAGCTACCACCGCAGCCTGGATCAGGTCCGCCTTCCCCTGGTCTAGCGTGACCTCAGGATGGCGTCTGTCAATCACCGCCATCCCGAGGCCCTCCGCAGCCTCCCTGTAAGAGCCAGTCTGCGCCGGTGTTCCGGCCTTGGTTCCTTTGGGAGGTCTGTCTGTAGTAGGCGTGCTAGAGCCAGAGCGCGGCGTCTTCCGACTCGCACTCTCCTCTTGCGCCTTTACAGGCACCCTGGCCCTTTTGGAACGTCTGTCTGTAGTGGGCGTGCTAGAGTTCGAGCGCGTCCTCTTCTGACCCGCACTCCCCTCTTGCGCCTTTACAGGTTTCTCGACCGTCCAGGTCCCGGCCGCCATTTTTTGCGCCCTCCGGAGCTTCTTTCTTTGCGCCCCGGAAAGACGCTTGGGCTGCCGGGGCAGTCCCTCTACTCTAACAGTAGAGTCCTCACTGGTGGAGGGGCCCCCGGAGTCCGCGGAGCTCGCCGCCCTCCGGTGGGACCCAGCTTCCAGCTTGGGTGTCGGGGACAGGTCTCTGGCCGAAGCTACCCCCTGATCCCCCGTATCTACGCCGGTCGTGGGACCTCCAGAGTCCGCTGCCGCCCCCTGGCTCGTCTCCGTTTCCGGGATAGACTCAAGGCACAAGTCTGTAGCCGGAGCCACTCCTCGAGCCTCATTGGTTTTGGTTTTGTATGTGTTTATGATCTTCATGTTGTTCCCACGAGAATGGGGGAAATACTGTCCACACCATCAGAACCCCCTGTGTGGTGCAAGGCGGGTTACTCTGGAGGGTTGCCTGGTACTCCAGAGGTTCCGTTCACGACACCATCGCCCTGGTGCCATCCATCCATAGGCACGGGTCACGTGACACCGTAGATTGGGGGAGTTTAGTTCGACCTCCTTGTCTAGATCCGTCATGTTTAGTTATTAGCAGGGTCACCTCGTGCAGGATGCGGATTTTTACCGCGCATGACGGTCTTGGGGAAAGCTTCATCGGGAGTTTATGTTGTTATTTCCACTTCCTCAGCTTGCCCCCTGGAGTCCTTTGGCCCGCGACTCCTTAACCCCAGCGTGCCCATATACAACAGCTCGATTTTTTCGACGAGTAATACAAACAAAAAGCTCTCTGAATGCGTAATTTCCATGGGCCTCCGCTGTCTATTGATAAAAACGCTGTTTCACAATTTGTGATATGTGTTTGAAATATGTGCAAAAAACGTGAAAGGTTGCAAAACAATTGAAATGCCACAAAATCGATAAACGATATCAATTTTTTTTCTTAAAAACAAGCATTATAATTCACTGAAAAACACAAAAATGCAATAAAATAAGTGGGTGTTCTATTTAAAAAAAAAGTTTGTATCACCAAAAACTTATGGGCTGTGATTGTCAAAATAATTTTATAAGATGCAGCTCGAGATACCCTATAATTAGCGTATATCGTATATACTTTTTTGTCATATATTGTATAATAACGGATATATTGAGCGTTGCCGTATATGTGTAACCTGTATATGTGTAAACAGACAAGAACTGAAACTGATCCCGTATATGGGTTTTTGGGGCCCCTATCGCGCTCATTTGAAGAAATCTTTTTAAAACTCATAAGCCACGGTCTTCTCAATAACGAAATTTTTCGACGGAATTTTGTTAAAATATAGACTATTAAACCATAAATTCTATAGCTGAAACTACTGCCGAAGCATCAGAAAGATGGTCTATTTAAAATGGATTTTCTGAAAATATGTTAGTAAAATGAAGGACAATGATGGTTGAAGCTGAATGTTAATGCTTTGTAAAACACACTTCTTACGACATATCGTCTATATAATCCGTATTTGTTCCAAATTCGTTGTCTGAAAATTGTAAATTTTGACGTTCCAAATCGAGACTTTGACGTTTGAAGAAGAAACATTATCAAATTTTCAAAATATGTTTTCTGCTACATCTTGACGTTGGATGTAATGTTTAATTGGTTTTGTTAATCACACAAAATATTTTGTTCTTGTGCTTTCCCCTGATCACCAGTGACACCCAAAATTTTTTTCTTAAAATGCCTATAACTTTTTTCCTTTCAACTTAGGGATCTGAATTTCGGCATGTTGAGTAAGTTGGACAGTGGGAACGTATATGCCAAATTTGGTTGTCACAGCTCTGTTATTTTCGGAGATACGAAAATTTTTCGAAGAAAAACTCAAAATTTTCCCGGAAAAACTGGTCCCATTTTCCTGGCTAACAAACCTATCCAAGTCCCTTACAAAAGGAAGGTACTTACCAAATTTCATTAAAATCGGCAAATTATTTTTTGAGGTATCGGTGTGATATATATATATACAGATCTCCTCATTAGCGATTTTTTTGTTTTACGAAATTTTACTGGGGAGGTAACTTAATCTATTGAGAAATGATATCTTACCAGCAATTAGAAGAGTTCATTATAATTTAGACGAGATTTGGTACCAACGAGACGGTTGTCCAGCTCACAATGCTAGGATCGTCAAATAATTTTTGTACCAAAATTTTAATAATCGTGTCATTTGTAACAATGGGCCGGTTCATTGGTGCGCTCGAATTCCTGATATAACACGAATGGATTTTTATTTTTGGGGTACTCTATCAATAAATTACGAAACAGAATTACGGAAGCTATAAATCATATTAACCAAAACACTCTCACCAGAGTTTGCAGGCATGTTTCTAAAAGGTGTATAAAGTGCATTGAACAAAACGGTGGCCATATTGAACAATTTTCTATTTAGTGTATTTTTAAGTTTATCTTTTATTATTTGTTGAGTTCCGTTTCTAATAGTGTTGTTTTATGGAGTTTAAGTTTCTATTTATTATTGCCGAATTTCGTTATTAAACTGTTTCACATAATATTACCTAGCATTATTACCTAATTAAATATTGCAACTTAAATCACAATATTTGTTTATCGTGAATCATTACGGAAAATTATGTTAAAAGTAGAAGTATATTGTTAGACTCCATGGCCTACTGCTTTTTGAACCCTTTTTTTTGTCATTTGTTTTCTGCTATTGGATTTCATAGCCTACTATCCTCAAAACGGTTTTTCTAAAAATTTTCAGTGCCATTACATGATTTTTCACGCATGTTGGACATCATTGGAAAGCTATTTTCACACGCTATCACATGAGCAGAAAATCCAATATGGCTGCAGTAATAAAAACAAACGTTGATACCTTTAGCTCACAAACAAATAACAATCCAAAGTTGAGAATAGCACAAAAAGATTACTCTGTAAAAAGTGTCCTGATAATATGCAAGTCTTAGACATGTCAGATCAACACCTACTTAGATATTGAAGAAAAAAGAAATCGACAAATTTTGGTTTATTCAAAATAACTCGAAAACGAAAAGAGAGGCAGGGCAAAATACAAGTCATATTTAGAACGAGCATGAAATTCTACGAAACATTGCTAATTTAACCGTCTCCCTATCTCTAATAATAACGGAGATAGCAATACATTCCCATCCAGTTTGTGACACACTGTATGTATATATATATATATATATATATATATATATATATATATATATATATATATATATATATATATATATATATATATATATATATATCACACCGATAACTCAAACAATAATGGGCCGATTTTAATAAAATTTGTAAGCACCTTCTTCAAGTGTCTTGAATGAAGTTCGCTAGCCAAAAATCGGTCCAGGTTTTCCCTACAAATTTTGTATTGTCTTTCGGAAAATCTTTATATCTCCGGAAATAACAAAGTAATGGCAATGAAATTTGGTGTGCGTGTTTCTTATAAAAATCGAACTACGTACCAAAATTTATGTCTCTAAGTTAAAATACAAAAAAAGTTATAGGCATTTAAAGGAAAAAAGATTGGAGTTTTCCTTAAAACGTCAAAATCGCGATTTGAAAGGTCAAAATTGGAAACATCTAGGCAAAGAACCTGAAACAAATACGGGCTATTAAAAGAAAATATCGCAAGAAAAGTATTCTGCAAACCCTTAGGTTTCAGCGTCAACCATCATTGTCCTCCATTTTACCACAATATTTCCAGAAAATTCATTTCAAATAGACACTTTCTCTGATGCTTTGGTACTAGTTTTAGTTAAGTTTATCGTTTAACGGTCTATATTTAGCTAGTTTTCCTAGAAAAAATTCGTTCCTGAGAGTGTGAAATGAGTGCAAACTAGTGCTCCTAGGATCCATATCCTTGTTCAGTTTTAGTCTTTATCTATTTACATGTATACAGTTCTACGGTAAAGCTCAATACAATTTTTATTATAGAAGATACGAAAAAAAAATTATACGTTAATTATAGCGTGTCTTAAGCTGAATCTTATAAAATTATATTGACAGTCACAGGTGGTCCATAAGTCTCTGGTGATACCTACAAATTTTTTGAACATTCCTTATATTATGGAATTTTTGCATTTTTCATCGAAATATGATGCATGTTTGTAAGAAAAAAAGAGATGCAGTAAGTGCGCTTTGGTCGTAAATTTTCATTAAAGGTTTCAAATTTCAATAACTCAATTTGCTATTAACCTAAGGTTCGTTCGCTAGGAAACCAGTTTTCCGAAAATAAACTCAAAATATTTGAGTTTGTTTTCCGAACATGTTTGTACCTTTTCAAACAATAAGTTATTTGATAAACTGTGATACATTGTTTCTACCATTATATATAGGTTATACCGGTAACCAAATTGCTACCTGCTTGCATTAAAACTACATATTCGTTATTAAAAACATTTTTATGAAAATTCACTTGCAAAACGCACCTGCTGCGTCCAGACTTTTTATAAATATGCACCATTATTGAAGTTCTGTATATACTTACTTAAAGCCTTTTAGGTCATAATTTCTCAAGTTAGCCAAAACTTTATTCATTTGTTAGACCAAAAATGTTATCGTATTGATATTAAAACAGTGCCTTTTACGTAAGTTTTAGAGGAATGTCTGTCTCTGACAACGTAGTTTTAAAAAAGCCTGGACGCAGCAAGTGCGTTATGGTAGTGAATTTTCATAGAAATTATCTGGTACAAAATATTTTATAACTTTTTTTTTTTTAACGTAGAAATCTAAATTTTGGTATATAGTTTACTTTTTATATCGTAAACCTACCTACCAAATTTAGTTATCATAGCTTTTTTAGTTTTTGAGATACAAAATTTTTTCTCATGAAAACTCAAAATTTTCCAAGAAAACGTCGTCCAATTTTCCTGATTAACAGAATTATCCAATACATTTACAAAAGGAAGATACATGCCAAATTTTAACAAAATCGACCCATTATTTTTGAGATAAAAATTTTTTTCTAATGGAAACTCAAAATTTTTCCAAAAAACCTTGTCCGATTTTCCTGACTAACGAGCTTGTCCAAGCCATTTACAAAAGGAAGATACATGCAAAATTTTATCAAAATCGGCATATTACTTTTTGAGATAAAAATTCTTTTTCGATTGAAAACTCAAAATTTTCCCGGAAAACCTCCTCCGATTTTTCTGACTAACGAACTTATCCAAACAATTTACAAAAAGAAGGTGCATGCCAAATTTTATCAAAATCATCCCATTATTTTTTGACATCTAAAATTTTAGACTGACCCCGGATATGGGTTCTAGGGGTCCAAGTCCGCGCTCATTTGCAAACAATTTTTTCAAAATTGAAAAGTCTTGATCTCCCCATTAGTGATTTTTTTCTAGGAAAATTCACTAAAATGGCAATCCAAAATGCTCCTGAACCTGAGACATTGAGCAAATTCCAAACCAGTTTGAACAGTCTGTAGTATGAATAATTCACTTTTCGTGTAGGTGCCGTATACATATAAGATACAACACGCGATCTCTTAGGTCGATCTCTTCAAGATTTCATAACAACGTTCAGAGGTGACGACTTTTACTGCCGACTTTAAAGCTTGGTTGTTTTATGTTTCCCGTTTGTGGTATTACACGGATGAGGTAAAAGATATATATTATTAGAATAAATTTTTCGGTATAATTTAACCACAATACTAGTACTCTTGGACGAAGAAGCTTTTACAGAGAAATGTAGAAAACTATTTAGTTTTAGAAATGTGAATAGAAATAAATAAGAATTTAATTTATCCGTATTCCTTACTAAAATAAATTTTAAAAATGATTAAAAAATATGGGGAGACCGGGGTTATTTGTAACAATTTTTGTTTTAGATTTTTTTTCATGTCTCCGTATAATTGCTCATTAACTGCAAACACATAAAATTCGGGATGCAGCAAGTGCATTATGGTAGTGAATTTTCATAAAATGTTTTAATAGCAAATATGTCTTTTTTTTTTAAATGATAGCAGGCATTCAATTTTGGTTACCAGTATAACCTATATAGTGGAAACAATGTACCATTATTCATCCAAATAACTTTTTTTGCAAAAGCACAACAATTTGCCGAAAATAGACTTTAAATGTTACCAAAAAACTGGTCCGATTTTATTGGCCAACGAATTTCTTCAAGCTGTACATCCCCTACCAGGTATTGTTACCCTAGCCGTCACTAGGCGGCTATATGGAAAAACGTGAGGGCTAACACCTAGTATGGCCCACTGGCTGTACACAAGGGTGGTCAGACCGTGGTTAACAATACGCAGCACTCGTCTGGTGGCCTAAGGTGACACGATCCTTTCTGAAAAAAACCGACCATCTGATTTCTGAATATCCTTTCTCCGAGGACACTATTCTTGGTGACTTCAATATCCATAATAAGGAATGGCTATAATCTTCAAAAACCGATCCACAAGGGAGAGCAGCGGACGCATGGTAGTCAGCAATTCTTTAACCAATAAGGTTCATCAACCTACTTACTTTTCTCGCAGCCCAACACACAGCTCAAATCCCTTGTATCTCCTCCTTACTAGAAAACCTGAATGCTATAAGACATCAGTCACCGCCCCCCTTGATCGCTCAGACCACGGCATGGTCACTGCTTCCTGCGCAATGCAGCCCGAGGTCACACAGTCATCACACCCACGTATCGTTTGGCACTACAACTCCGCGAACTGGCACGAAATGCGGGATTACTTTTTCTCATTTTCATGGGTGTATGTCTGCTTCTCTCATCCTAACCCCTCTGATATCTCACAAAACGTCACTGAAATTATCCAAGCTGGCATGAAATTATTTATTCCACGTACACAGAAAACTTCTTAAGCCGCTCAAACGTCCTGGTTCTCTAAATCTTGTGACAAGGTCAGACTTGAAAAGGTCAATGCTCACAAAACGCTTCTACACAATCCCAGTCAAGAAAACCGTCAGGCATTTAACGACGCAAGAAACCGCTATGTCCGCATTCTTTCTGAGGCAAAAAACTCGTTTAATAACCACATCAAAAACAAAGTCTTCTCAAGCTTCAACGGCAGCAAGCCCTTCTGGACTCATGCTAAATCTATTGTGAATAATTACTGCACGAGCACGTTCTCACCTCTTGTTTCAGGCGATGGAAATCGTTTCTATCGCCCTGGGCAAGGCTGAACTTTTTGCCTCGTTGTTCACCGGCAATTCTACTCTCAACCCACCTACAAATGTCCAACCACCAACAGTTCCCAATCTCGCGCATAAGATGACGGATATCATTTTCAAAACTAAAAAGGTACGAAAGATGCTCTTAATACCAGAAAAGCCTCTGGCCTTGACGAGATCCCGAAATTGTTTTAAAAAACTGCGCACCAGAACTTGCCCACCGACGTGCCGTTGGTGACCTCTCTCTCTCTCTCTCTCTTTTATAGATATCTGCACGGGCACTGCTCAGAGGAGGATACTTTCATAGTTCCTCCACCTGCTGCCCCCAACAGATCTACCAGGGGAACAGAGCGAATGCACCTTTTTACTGTACAGGCACCAGACATAAAACATCTTGTTATGCCCGCTGTTTTGTTTCGAGGACTTCCAAGTTGTGGAATTCCTTGCCGGCACATGTTTTTCTTTCTCCTCCGAACCTCCAAACCTTCAAGTCCAGAATTAACAAGTTGCCTCTTTCCTCCTTGTCGACAGCCACGGTACGATAGTATTTAGATCTTGAAGGTGCCTATGCTTGACATGAAGTCACACTTTGTGAGCCCAAGAATCTGCAGGGAAAACAAGTTTACAGTGGTTATCCCCGACCGCGATATCTGGCAGAGGGAGACGCCGGGCCTACCACGGGACACACTCGTCTGGTTCAAGGTCGGATCCGGCTGGGCGCGTGGGACGGGGGCAAGCGTTTATTCGGAATGACCGAGGGTAAGTCACAGTATTTCCCTCGGAGCTCATGCAACGGTCTTTCAGGCCGAAATGTACGCCACCTTGCACAGTGTGCGAGAGAACAAGAGGAGCGGCAACACCAACAAGTGGATCCTCTTAGCCACAGACAGCCAGGCAGCCCTTAAGGCCATAAGTAGCCCACGGGTAAATTCCAGGCTGGTAAGTGAATGCCGAGACGAGACGAGCGACTTGGCTGGGCAGAATAAGGTCACCCTCATCTGGGTGCCGGGTCACTTGGGGGTCAAAGGCAATGAAGAAGCTGACAGTCTCGCGAGGAGAGGATCAGCAGAACCATTGATGAGACCAGAACCGGTCGTGGTCGTGACGAAGAGTGTTGTCAGGGGAGCTATTAAGTCCTGAGTCAGAAACGAACATAAGGTGTACTGGGCAGACTATCCAGGGCTCAGACATGGGAAGTCACCAATTGTGGAATCCAGTTCAAAGACAGCTGCAGTGGAGCTGCTAAATCTTAGCAGAGGACAGCTGAGGAACATAACATGGCTCTTGACGGGACACATGGCTGCCAAGAATCACCTGTATAAAATGGGGCGGTTCGAGGGGGACCTGGCATGCAGACTCTGCGGCGAGAGGGAGGAATCAGACCAGCACATCTTGTGCGATTGTAAAGCTCTGGACCGCAAAAGACAACTGATCTACGGACACTTGCATGAGTCTGGAAAATATCCAGTTGAAATACGGGAATTATATTAGTTATAAATGGAGTGGTGCACATGTTTTTAACATTTCAAGACTTATACTCTTGATTTCATTTAAGTATCTAGATGTGGTTTCTGTGCCTACAGCACGAATTGAAAATCTTCTAGGCGATTTATATGTGGATATAACTTCCTATAGTTATCATTTGTCGAAACCACAGCAACGCTATTCACAAAATAGTCATTTCAGCTGTACGGTTCAGAAAAGGTTAGCATAATGTAATTATTCGAATTACCCGTTTAAGACTCGTGAAGGACCATAAGAACTGTTCTCTGTAGGTACAGATTTATGAATAAATACACGAGGTAACAATAACAATTTAATTCTACAAAATTACAAATTTAAATACAGAGTGAATGCCGGTGTTGTGACCCAATAACAATACAACAAAAGGAGACTTACAATGGGAGACTGAGACGGGTAGGCTGATGGCTGGGGGCGTCGTCCTCAGGGGGTGGCCACGATGATGCACTTGTCAAGTTAATAATACGGACTCAGAAGCACGTGGTGCTCTTCCGGCCACTGGTCCGTCGCTCGCTGCAAGAGGGGTTCCTGCACGCGAGGGGCACGTGCCGACTTTGGGCGACGGGTCCGTCGCTCATCGGGAGGTTGCTTCTCCCTACAATGAGGCTACGTACCGCTACAATTCCCCGGAAACTGTATGGACTGTTGACTAATTATCGCCGGGACCCGGTCGGAACCGCTTTGGTTACGGTCTTGACTGATCGCTGGCCGATGAAAAAGTGATAAAGTGTTGAGCCCTCTTGTCGCTGCTGCGCTTGATTCGTGACGCGTGATGACAAGTCTCACAGTGATACCAAATTTGTAGGCCGCTGGTGGCTGCTGGTGCCAACTGTTGCAGGGGGTGCCACTGTCGTCTCTGCGCCTCTAGCTGCCGTGGGGGGCACCAGGGAAGGTTTGCCGACTAAGCATGGACAGGGTGGACTCTGGGATATTGAGGGTGAGGATCAACAATACCAGGACCCAATACAGCCTGTATATTGAACACGAGGGTTTGAAGGACATTTCCAGATGCACTTCCAGAATTAGCTTGATATCGTCGATCTCATAAGAGCATGTCAGGTACAAGCTGAAACACCCTGTATAAATAGTTATTATAAAAGTGGTCACCAGTTTGGTAAATACGGCAATTTGTAACGCAATTTAATTAATTTGACACAAATCCTAAATTGGCCAACTAGGTATAATATTTCAGAGATAATCTGAGGTACGCTGATTTTATAAACTAGCTTCCTAGCAGCGAACAAAATTTCCATATATGATGAAACAAAAAAATCATAAAATACATTCCTCTTCTTATATAAGCATTCATCCGAAAATTTATTAGGCATGATTTTTAAACAGTCGTATAATTAGCATACTAAAAATGGTGAAGAATTTTAATGTACCTCTAATTAATTCCAAAATAATAACAATAATATTAGTACACATCATGAAACTCAAACAGCTACTTTCTCGATGAACCAAAACTTTCTCTGTAAGTTTATTTTTATTATTAACCTTCTCTCAGAGCGCGGCTACGATGATCTACTCTTTAATCTCTGGCACCTCTATTTTCTTCTGTTAAATTACTTTCGTTTACGTAAGAGTTCAGTTGAAATTGTATTCAGCCGGTAGAAGGTTCAATAATAAACAACTGAATGCCGTTAACTTGCCTCTAAGGAAGTGTTTTCGAAATCTTGACTCATTTTACTTTCAGATGATACAGATTTGATACCTGATTGGCATATTTAAGATAACTGATAGGCTTTAGAATATATATAGTATATTTTTAATAACTTCCGGACTATTATGTCAATATAAAATCATTTGACTGGAATTGGTGTGCACATTTTGGGATCTAGAAATGCATACTGCATACAAGATATACAGGGTGTGGACGAATAGATGTTTTTAGGGCATGTAGGAGCTGCAAAAATAGACGGAAAATGTTCTGTAGACATGTGTCGTTGGAGCTTTGGTTACTAAAATACAAGGTGTTAAAGTTCGTTTGAAAAAATTAAAATTTTTTCAATAGGTACCTAAAAATTGACTGATTGGAATCATTTTTATAGTAGTTGTCGTAATCGAAGTACATAATAATAATAATAATAATAATAATAATAATAATAATAATAATAATAATAATAATAATAATAATAATAATAATAATAATAATAACAATAATAATAATAATAATAATAATAATAATAATAATAATAATAATAATAATAATAATAATAATAATAATAATAATAATAATAATAATAATAATAACCAGTACCAGTATTGACATACTCTTTTGGAGTTGTCAAATGGTCTAACACCGACTTGGATGAACTGTACAGACTAACGAGAAGGCTTCTTATGAAATTTCGGTGCCTTCACACCAACTCATCTGTTAGAAGACTGTATACACCTCGGAAAGAAGGCGGCAGAGGGTTAATCCATATAAAGAACCTCTCTTTTAAGCAAGAAATAAACATGCGACAACGTTTTCTGGCATCGCAGGATGAACTGATGAGGTTGGTGGTGTGCGAGGATAAGGATTATACTCCACTTCGGCTGGGTCAGCGCAACTATGAGTTGGACGCCCCGGCTGACCAGGACGGTGTAGTCCAGTGGAGCGACCAGGCTATGCATGGAAGGTACCCCAAACACCTGCAGACAGATAGTGTTGATAATACCTCTTCGCTTATAAGGTTGGTCGAGGGGCAACTCTATCCGGAGACAGAGGGTTTTGTGATGGCTATTCAGGATAGGGTTATAAAAACTAAAAACTACGAGAAGCATTGCCTAAAATTAGAAGTGGTGGATATATATCGAAAATGCACAGTTGTTGGAGATACCATTGAACACGTCATTGTAGCATGTCCTGCTCTCTCAGATTCAGCTTACTTAGGCAGACATAACCAGCTCGCCGAGATCATCCATCAACAAATCGCTTTGAAATACAGCCTCCTGAACCTGTCAACAACACCAGCTTACTACAAGTATTCTCCGGAGGCGATGCTGGAGTCGGCGGACTTTCTCCTGTACTGGGACCGACCCATGATAACGGACCGCACTGTGGACTTCAATAGGCCAGACATTATCCTGATAAACAAACAGATGAGGTTTGCTGTGATCATAGACATTGCTGTACCGCTGTCCCATAACATTCAGAAAAATTGAAATTGAAAAGATCACCAAGTATGAAAACTTGGCATATGAAATAAAAAACATATGGAAGCTCCAGAAGGTGGCTATATATCCTTTCGTAATGTCGGCGGAAGGAATAGTCACCAAAAATTTCATGGGAAATCTAAAGGAACTCGGATTACCAAATAACATCCTCAACGTGGGGCAGAGGGCGGTTCTGCTGCAGACATGTCACATAGTCCGAAAATTCCCCAGTTAAGTGGCGACCTCAAACACGTCTGCTGTGTTAAAGCACCGGAAGTCAGACTGTAATAATAATATCGACATAATGGGGTATGATGAATTTCATCCCCATCCACCGAGCCGAACACCAATGTCGCGCGCGGGGGGTCGGTCAAAAGGTTTCCAGTAGTAATACTGAGAAAGTGTAACGCTTATATCAAATAATAATCATAATAATAATAATAATAATAATAATAATAATAATAATAATAATAATAATAATAATAATAATAATAATAGTAATAATAATAATAATAATAATAATAATAATAATACCGGATATAGGCAACAACTTTTAACAACTTTTAGCAACTTTTAACACCAAATTTCTTAGAATCTACCCACACATACAGGTGACTTAACAGAGAGTAGCGGATCAGTATCGCGTCATACTTAGGAATGACTTTAATCCACAAACGAGACTGAATACCATCAGACAGGAAGTGGAATATGAATTTACTAACATAGCTGTTACGGAAAATAACGAGATCCTGCTTGATGATAGTAATCTCCAACCTGTACATACCGAGCAAGAAGAGCACATCGAGGGTACGCAAGAAAATGAGGAACTCATTCACAAATTGTCCACAGAAATGAGTCGTGCAGTCACTGAGTATGAAGGAACAAATCCTCTTACTAGACCACCATTACCTAGGCTAAGATCATCTAGAAAGCTGGCAATTCTATTGGAACTTTTGAACAGAATAATTTTACCATCGCACCTTCTAGAGATCAGCACAGCATACACTGATTTACTGTGCAGCAACTGCAGCAATTTAAACCTTAGGCACAAAGATTTCTGATCGAAGGCCCAATCACAGAGACTCGCGTCAAAAACTGCCACCGTGGGAAAAAAGGTTGATAAGTAGAGTGGAAAAACTTCGAAAAGAAATTGGACAACTGACGCAATACATTGGGGGAGTACAGACAGGAAAATTGCAGAAACAAGTAGAGGAGATAATAGGCCGAGCTCGACAACACTCAGCACAAGATCCAGTCAACCACACTGCACAAGAATGTCTGGACACCTTAAAACAGAAGCTTTCTGTATATTCAGAATGGTTGGGGAGATATAATTTGGTGTTTATATACTTTTCCATCACTTTAGAGATGACTGAAAGGAGAGAAATAGGCATGTAGTTGCTAGGAAGTGCTTTCGATCCTTTCTTAGGGACGGGTTGTACTCGAGCAGTTTTCCAGTTGGTAGGGAATATGCCTATATTCTAAGCTCTTTGAAACAGACGAGTCAGGAAAGGAGCAAATTCTGGTGCGCATTTTTTGATAACAATTGCTGGGATCTCGTCCAGGCCAGAGGCTTTCCTGGTATTAAGAGAAGAGAGCATCTTTCGTACCTTTTTAGTTTTGAAAATGATATCCGTCATTTTATGCGCGACATTGGGGACTGTTGGTGGTTGAACATTTGGAGGTGAGTTGAGAGTAGAATTGCCCGCAAACAACGAGGCAAAAAGTTCAGCCTTGCCCAGGGCGGTAGAAACAATATCATGCCCTGAAACAAGAGGTGGGTACGTGCTCTTGCAGAAATTATTCCCAATAGATTTAGCAAGAGTCCAGAAGGGTTTGCTGCCGTTGGATCTTGAGAGGACTTTGTTTTGGGGGGCGGTGACACAAATTGTTTTGTGTGCGCCGATATTTTTGTTTATATAGATTGTGCACCGCATGCAAACGCACACAAATAATATCGTGACGACCAGCGCACAATATCGACCATGCTGTCGGTTTTCTAGTCAACATCAAAGAGATTTAAGCCGCACAGTTGTGTCAATGTGGACTCGACTCTGAGTGCAGTGTAGTTCTGTTATATTATAGCGAAGTAGCGGATTCGGCCGTACCACACATGTAACGATTACGTTTCGTTACTGCTTTAATTATTCAAAATAAACCCCTAAGAGACTTAATTAAAAGCCGACAATCCAATATCTGTAAGGCAATTCATGTTTTAATTTCCAGATTTATTTTCATGAAAAGTCGCTACATTTTCAAGACCGTAAACCCCTTTACTGCATTTATAATTTGTACGTTAAAATTCATTATATGTTTGTCATGGAAAACTACCTAGCATTATTGCTGAACAAATATTTCCAAGAACGAAATAAGCATTGAAAATATGGAATATTCGAGAACAAAATATTGTTTATCTTGGAATTTTCCGTAATCGGTGATGTCACCAAAGATCGTTGAAAACGTTGCAAAGAATTGGCGGCAAAAGCCTTCAACTGTGAACACGGGAGCTGCGATGTCGTAATTTCACCGCCGATTGGAGGTCTCGTTTTATCTCACTCGAAGAATGAAGGCTAAAAAAAGCTCGCGCACAGCCACCAACCGTCACAGTAAAAAAAAATGCGTGCAGCGACTAGCAGTTGCCGAACCCGAGACATTAGCGGGGACTCTCTGCTGAGCCTTCATAGAGTGAACATCCGTCAGTGTTCGGTGGCTATTAAATTATCTTAAAACGGGGTTGTAATGTTCTTTCCGTTATCTGTACCACATTGTAATTATTGTCAGTGATTGTTCGGAGTGACTCAAGTGATTTTAGAGTTTGATTAAATATCGTATTCAGCATAAAAACGCGAGCTAACTCGTGGTTCTTTGTTCCAAGCTGTTGACTTCTTGCCTTAATTAGAAAGAATTCCTGGTTATTATAGAACCTTATGTCAATTGGTAGTGAATTTTACTGAAGCAAATTCACGTTTTAATTACGATTCGCAAAGTTTCCATCAAGCGAATTCAGAACATCGACATGGGTGTCAATGATCTTGTAGTATCGTAACATCCACCGGCCCAATAATCTCTAATGAGCAGTTTCAGTAGTTTTTCCCCAGTTTTTCCGCTCTTATTGGAGTCTGAAATCTGTGTCAGGCACTCATGATTGATCCCACCTGGAAAGCATCTTCACATGGTTACCAGGTAACCTAATACCGGAAGACTGGTAAGTCTAAACAAATCTTTTCTCTGAATCGGCAGAATTTTCATGCCGAAATCTAACATCTGAAGTTTTAGTAAACCTGAACTTTCAAAATCACGTAATCAAGTTTTAGCTTATACAATGTCAGATGGGTGCTGTCAGCAAAACTAGATATTTCCTGTTTAATCTCTGTCAATTTTTGTAAATTTAAACACACAGTTATTAGTTTTTTAAAAATTGTAATAAGCAAATTTTGTCTGTAAAATACCTAACCTATACATTCTCTTTAACATCTCTTATTTTTCATGATTAATGTAGAAATTTCACGTAGGATTATATATTCTTTTATTTTTGGAGCCTCACTCAAAGAACTGGCTAGTTAATTCACTAGAAAACTTAGCAATTGGTTGACAAACGTCAAGCAATTTACCTAATCATTTATGTTTATTTTTGAGCGATACCCTAAGTAATTGACAGTAACATTTTAGTAATACACCACCATCTTTATCTTATTGTCTTGACATACGTATGTAAATTAATAATTTCTTGTTTTTGAGATTCTTGCTATTTATCTGATTTCTATTTGTGTGCAATTAATGTTTATTTGAAATTTATCGATCTTTTATTTCATTATATTCGCTATTCCAAATTTAATTTATATGAATAAATTCAATATTTTGTTACATTAACATGTCTGTTTAATTGAAGAGAAATTACTCCTTCCTAGTATCTACTTTTCTTTTAACGTCGGCGCATACAATTATTCTTACTAACTATTATCTCGATATCTAAATTTCTTTGTAACCTGGCACTAGTCTAGACAGCCCACAAATATAGGACTCTGGGCAGTGCAAAGCAAACAAAGGAAAAGAACGTGAGTATCAAACTATATCCAGACCTGTCAACCTCTTAAAAAGTGCTGCTAATCTTAATAAATTTGATAATCTGATAGATAGCTATTTTAGGGTAGGGTGTTATAGGCAACTGTGACCTCACCATTGAGCAGATCTATATCCACCTGGGTTCAATCACAATATACCACGGTTTTTGTAGTTAAAGCTTTTGCTTGAAGGAGGTAACACACACAACATCAGTATTGTGGGAAAATACATGACGATATTCAAATTTGCGTCCCAACTTTTTGTGCCGATTTTCAAAATACAAAGTACAACATAAATATTTATTGATGTGGATCCGCCTTTAGGTGCAGATGATCTGTATCATCTATACTTTCCATATTATACTTGCTTCCTGGGTTTTGATCTGTTTTTAAGAAGATTTTTATACTTGTATGCTACTTAAGCTGTTTAGCGTTTGTCAAAATTTGTAATATGCAAATTTAAGCTTTAATTCATTTTTCAAACTATTCTATTTTAATTTTATATTCTATTTTCACGCTGTTGTTTTGAATAAGCTTACAGCCCAAGCCAGTTATGATTCATAAGTTATCGCCATATATTATCATATTACCGGCTAACATAACACTGTGATCTAATTATTATAAATTACATTTACACCTGTTTAATATTATAACACTTTAGATTTCGATATGCAAGAATTCAAGACATTATCAAAGTGAAATTATGCCCTGGAGCTGTGACTTCTGAAAGTAGGTGACTCTTTTAATATCTGTGTCACGTTTACTACATATAATTCAATAAAAAAATAAGCTTCATAAAGATCTCTACAGAAGCACTGCTGCTATGTGAAGACTTTGACCTTTTCTTTACATCTATTGTTTTAGGCGTTAAAATGATTGACGGTCTAAACAAGCTAATGTTGCAAATATAGCAGGTTATAATCTCTTGTATTGATATTCAATTTTAAATAGAGTATAAATAGACTTATAGACTTTTGTAATGTTTTGGTTTCCCATAAAGAGTGCTATATTTGAATAGGAACTAGATCCCCAATGTCACCAACTTGTTAACGAAGTTTCGTGGAAAAAATTCATACGTACATATATATATATATATATATATATATATATATATATATATATATATATATATATATATATATATATATACTTTGTCACATCAACCCCTTAAGGGTGGTGATAACAACCCTTATATTTTAAATAGGGAACATGGGTCTAGTGTTACATCATTTGAAATCTCTTTCTTTTCTGAATTCAGCACACTAATTTTTTTGGAAGTTTTATTAACTCATTTAAAAATTATTCACAGTTGAAGATGCAAAAACGCATTTCACTCATTCCGATAAGAAATGTGCTGATAGTCAATGTTTTGTTGGTTTGTAAACAAAAAATTGACTATCAGAACATTTTTTATCGGAATGAGAGAAATGCGGTTTATTATTTCAGTTTATCGGTCGGTTTGATACTTTATAGTACTACCGAAAATTAATTTCACAATGGTGTATTCTGTAGAAGAAAGAGTTGAAATAATCACTCTCTTTTTCAAAAACGATGACTGTGCCAACCGTACCGCAAACTTGTTTAATGAACGACATCCGAACAGACATGTTAACAGAAAATACATTTTGGAGTTAGTTGCAAAGTTTTGACAAAGTTGTTCAGTAGCCAACAAAAAACGGGATCCTGAACGTGAATTTCCGATTAGAAATGAGACTACTGAGATTGAAGTTTTAGGACAAATTGCTGCAGACCTAACTTTGAGCACGAGAAAATTGGCCACCGTTTCAAACATTAAAAGAAAAATTATTCAGCGAATATTGAAGCATCATAAATTTCACCCGTATAAAATTCATCTTGTACAACAACTGATTGAAGATGATTTTGAGCGGCGGCTGGAGTTTTGTGAAGTTATGACTGCACGAATAGCTGATAACGGGAACTTTCTGTTCAATATCTGTTTTTCAGACGAGTGTACGTTTTTATTAAACTATACAGTCAATCGTCATAATTGTCGTTATTGGGCGGATAATAATCCAAGAAATTTTCACGAAGTCCACACTCAAACTCCACAGAAATTGAATGTCTAGACTGGCGTTTTTGGAGACCGTTTAATCGGACCAATTTTTCTTGATGGCAATTTGAGTGGCGAAACGTATTTGGAGTTACTAGAAGATATCGTTTACCCTCTAATAATTGACATTGTTGAAAATGATGATCGACATCAAGAAAATCAATTAGTGTTTCAACAATATGGAACTCCTCGGCATTTTTTACAACGTGTTAGGGAGTTTTTGAACAGAGAGTTTCCAGAGCAATGGGTTGGATGTAGTGGTGCTATTGAGTGGCCCCCTAGATCACCGGATTTAACTCCTTTAGACTTCTTTCTATGGGGCCATTTAAAGAGTAGAATTTACGCAACAGAACCGGCGTCTCTGGAAGAATTACAACGACGCATTGTTGAAGAATGCCGTCTAATAACTCCACAAATGCTCCAGAATGTCAGAGCTCGTTTTGAACAAAATTTGTACTTTTGTATGGAAGCTGGTGGTCAACAATTTGAACACTTACTTTAATGAATAAACAGTTTTGAACGTTTGGTTTTGTTTTTTAGTTTTTTTTCTTAACGAAAAATTGACTAATTAGTGCATTTCTTATCATAATGAATGAAATACGTTCTTGCAACTCCAACTGTGGATAATTTTTAAACGAGTTGATAAAACTCCAAAAAAAATTTGTGTGCTGAATTCAGAAAAGAAAGAGCTTTCAAATGATGTAACACTCGACCCATATTCCCTATTTAAAATATAAGGGTTGTCATCACCACCCTTAAGGGGTTGATGTGACAAAATTGAGTTTTATGTCAAAACATGTCCCGCTCAATATTAAAATTGACGTGTTTCAGCGTTTCTTAAAAAAAATTCTCTGGACGCAAATCTGTCTGTTTCGTTTTCAATGCGCCAGCCTGTATATATATATATATATATATATATATATATATATATATATATATATATATATATATATATATATATATATATATATATATATATATATATATATATATATATATATAATTGAATGCACCTCGGTTTTGGGTTCTAGGGAACAAAATTCGCACTCATCTGAAGAAATTTTTCCATAGGTTTTCATCGTGACCTCTCTATTAGCGAATTTTTCTTAATGAAAATTCGCTAAGATGATACCCACTTTATTATAATAGAAACTATGTTATTACCAAAATTAAAGTTTCTAGTTTATAAAAAAATAAGTTATTCGATTTTGATTATTTTTTTTTAATTTGCTACCATTATGCACTTTCTGCGTACGCACTTTTTATGTCTTATAGTATCCATATACGAAACTGCATAGCTTTTGTCGTTTTAATAAAATACGTTGTGTCATACTGCTTGGTTGGAAAATCGGTGGTAATTGAAAGATTGCTAGCAGAATAATATATCGTTATTGTAAATATTTCTTTGCTCTAAAAATACCTTCCCACTACTATTTGTCATTGTTAACTACGACAAATACATCGCTACTTTAATTAAAAAAATGTGGAGCAATCAACATTGACCTGTAATTTCATCCTACACATTAATTTGTCTTGAGATACATAGGCGGCGATGGTATAAGGAAAACTGCATCGTTTCCTTTGGTATAGTTTTTACTTTGAATATCTTTTGGAATGTTGCACTACCTTGTAATCACTTTTAAATATAGATATTATTTGTTTGCTGTACTTTTTGTAATTTGTTATTTGGTTACGTGGACTGCAGTTTCGAACATTCCCGGTTCACCATCAGCACGCTACTGATGATGATGAGCCGGGACGGTTCGAAACTGCAGTCCACATAACCAAATAAAAAATCACAAAAAATACAGCAAACAAATAAAGTGGATATATATATATATATATATATATATATATATATATATATATATATATATATATATATATGGAGAAAGGTTAAGGGCAAGGCCTCAAGGAAACGTGTTTCAAGCTTATTCTATCATCAGTACGGTATAGCTAGGTGATGATGGGAACACTCTGGATGAAGAATCAAAAATACACGGAGTCACAACAGGCAACCAGTGCACATGAGGGCAACAACCAAAATCGCCACGGAGGCAAAGAAATCACCCATGGTTGCCTGTTGTGACTCCGTGTATTTTTGCTTCTTCATCCAGAGTGTTCCCATCTTCACCTGGCTATACCGTACTGATGATAGCTAATAAGCTTGAAACACGTGTATGCGGTTGTCTCCTTGCGGCCTTGCCCTTAACCTTTCTCCTTGTATAATGTACAGAAATGCCGTGTTAAAGAATCCTGTTATATATATATATATATATATATATATATATATATATATATATATATATATATATATATATATATATATATACATTTTTGTGTGTGTGTTTGTGTGTATCACACCACTAATTCAAAATTTGCCAGTTTTGATCAATTTTTCTGGGTACCTTCCTTTTGCAAGTGGCTTGGATAAGTTCGTTAGCCAGGCAAACCGGGGCAGGTTTTCCCGCAAAATTTTGTGTTTTCTTTCGGAAAAAAATTATATTTTCGGAAATAACAAAGTAAAGGGTATGTACCAAAATTTAGGTCTGTAACTTTAAAGACAAGTTATCGGCATTTAAAGAACAAAAATGGGTGTTTCCTCACAAAGTCAAGTCGCGATTTGAAGCGTCAAAATTGGCAACATTTAGGCAAAAAAACTAAAACAAATACGGATTATGTAAAGAAAATGTCGCAAGAAGAGTGTTTTGCAGACACTTGAGTTTCACTTTGAACTGTCATTGTCCTTCATTTTACTAAAACGTTTACAGAAAGTTCATTAAAAGTAGACCCTTTCTCCGATGCTTTGGCGGTAGTTTTAGTTAAATTTATGGTTTAACGGTCTATAATTTTTAGCTAATTTTCGTAGAAAAAATTCGCTATTGAGGAGACCCCGACTTTTGAATTGTAAAAAGATTTCTTCAAATGAACGAACACTAAGCCCCCTAGAATCCATATCCGGGTTTACATTCATTTTTGTCTGTTTACATATAGACAGGGTGTCTTACATCTCACTTAGTTTTGCGAGGATGGCTACCATAGCCGTATTACTCTATAGGTGTATTTTCGCTGCAATTAGTATGCCGTACTAACGAGCTTTAATTAGAGCGAAACCGGTCTACGGTTCTAATCGTGGTGAGAATACATCTAGCTTTAACACACAGATATTTTGCATTCGGCAACGTCGAATGCAGCCTCCATCTATTATTTCATCTGTATTAGTAAAAGTCGTGAACAAATAAAAACGATCAGCTAATAATTTGCTTGTGAGATGTGGAATGAATGTCACAGGAATCATTATTAAGCCAAGACGAGTAAGCCTTAGCTTAACACCGTCTCGTCTGTGAGAAGAGCACTTAGCAGGTTAGTCACGGAATTTAATCGCATCTGGGGAAAAGAACGAACATGCAATTGGGAGTCGCTGATATTGCAAAATGTAGATATCTCCTGTTAATCCTTTTGAATATGATCAGCCGAGCTGCAGCGATGAATTCTTTATCAGCTTTTGATGTTGAAAGCTCCTGAAGCGTACGCGGAACGGCATTCGGTGCTTTTGTCATTTCATGTACCTGCCAGTTTTATAGGAAACACAACACACAATGGGCTTTAAGAGATGTGCTTGTAACGCTTTGTGAATATGGACGTATAATAGGGTAATAAATCATTTATGGAGTAGGAAAATAGATCAAAAAAATGTAAATGCAAAATTGTAAAACTACCACGAGCTACACATAACATACTATAACATATACATACGTGTGGATTGTGTATGGAGTGAGTAGAGCATTTTGAGGTCGTAGTTAAATGTTGTGGTATTAGTGCCAATTATACAGATTTTAGTAAGGTATGCTATCAAGTTATATACAAAAGAAAAAAAAATATTTTTTTATTTCAACAACACACCACGAGGGCTTACAGCCCAAATACAATCGTACGGTGGGTGTCGACAAGGAGGAAAGATGCAGCTTGTTAATTCTGGACTTGAAGGTTTGGAGGTTCGGGGGGGAAGGAAAAACATGTGCCGGCAAGAAATTCCACAACTTAGAAGTCCTCGGGGCAAAAGAACGGCCATAACAAGATGTTCTATGTCTGGTGACCTGGACAGTAAAAGGGTGCATTCGCTCTGTTCTCCTGGTAGATCTGTTGGGGGCAGCAGGTGGAGGAACTATGAAAGAAAGCTCCTCTGAGCAGTGACCGTGCAGATATTTATAAGAGAGAAAGAGAGGTCACCAACGGCATGTCGGTGGGCAAGGGATGGCAGCCTTTGGGTGACGGTAGGGTCACCGATGAGACGTATAGCTCTCTTCTGAATGGAGTCCAGGATAGCAAGTGTAGAAGCGGCAGCAGCACCCCAGATGTGGGAGCAGTATTCGAGGTTTGGTTTTATTTGTGAAGTATATAAGGTATAGAGATTAGCCGGTGAAATGTATTTGCGAGCCCAGAAGAGGAAACTTAATTTCTTAGCAGCCGCTCCTGCAATTGATGTGACATATTGGTGCCAATTGAGATTTCGATCTACAGAAATGCCAACAAGTGAAAATGACTCATTACTTTGAATAACTTGGTTGTTTGTTGTGATGGGTCTAGGGCTGGTGTATCTCTTATAAGGAAGAAAGGAAGACTGTGATTTAGTGGGGTTTAATTGTACAAGATTTCTACTCCCCAGTCTAATATTTTTTGGAGATCCACGAACACAGAACCCTCCATGAGTCTGCGATCCTCATCTAATTGGGCTAAAGAGACAGGCTTAGAATATTGTATATTTGAGTGGAGGATGCTGTCGTCCGCGTAACTGTGAACTGGGTTGGATGTTCTAGAGAGGAGGTCATTGATGTGGAGAAGAAACAAAGTAGGGGCTAGAGCTGAACCTTGAGGAACTCCTGCCTTAATTGAATACAGTTTAGAGGAATGGCCATCCACAACAGAAATGCTCCCGTTGGAGAGGAAATTTGCTGTCCACGTACAGAGTTTTGGTGGTAGGCCATAGGCCGGTAGTTTCTTAAGCAGCTCTGCGTGTCAGACCTGGTCGAATGCTTTGGATATGTCTAGAGCGATAATCTGGGAATCACCGTGTAGTTCCATAGATTTGTTACAAGAATGGGTGACAAAGGAAAGGAGGTCGGCAGTTGATCTGCGCTGGCGGAATCCATACTGTCTGTCGTGGATTAGACTGTGTTTTTCAAAAAAAATTAGTAATTCGGTGTTTATATACTTTTCCATCACTTTAGATACGACTGAAAGGAGAGAAATAGACCTGTAGTTGATAGGAAGCGCTTTGAATTCTTTCTTGGGAACGGGTTGTACTCGAGAAGTTTTCCAGTTACTAGGAAATATGCCTCTATTGTAAGATGTCTGAAACAGACGAGTCAGGACGGGAGCAAGTTCTGGTGCGCATTTTTTGAAAACAATTGCCGGGATCTCGTCAAGGCCAGAGGCTTTCCTGGTATTAAGAGAAGAGAGCATCTTTCGTAGCTTTTTACACCCGTAAATACAGACGTATAGACCATTTCCCAGACAGGAGAAATGTTTGTTTTCTTTTCCGTAACCGGCTTAGCTGTTCGACAGCATGATCAGACAGGATAAAAGTTAAAGTAACTACAGGTCAATTGAACTGGAACACATTAAATTTCGGATGCTGTTTGATCGTTTGTAGTCAAAAATAAATTCACTGAATCTGCTTCAATTTTGGCAGTTTTATAGATGTGTCTTGGAGCTTCTGATTGGTGGACAATAACAAATTTTCAAACCTCGTGATATAAGATACATAGTGGAATATAAGTAGATGTCTTTTCAGCAACGTTACAAACGATGGCCATTAGTCTACGAGTTAGTCAAGTTATATACAATAGAAAAATGACAACACCCGTAAATACAGACGTAGAGACTATTTCCCAGACTTGACAATTGTTTGTTTTCTTTTCTGTAACCGGCCTAGCTGTTCGACAGCATTATCAGACAGGATAAACGTGAAATAAACTGCACGTCAATTGAAGTGGAACACCTTAAATTTCGGACGCTGTTTTATCGTTTCTGGCTCAAAAACAAGTTCACCGAAGATGCTTCTGATTGACGTGATATAATATACACATTGGAATAAAATTAGATGTTTTTTCAACATTACAAACGATGGCCATTGGTCTATGAGGAGAGTTATATATATTTGTGGTATGCAGAAGTAGGGTAAAGGTGGTGAATGACGGTCCCCTAAACAATTTGCTCAATAATATGGTTTTATTATTTGTAGTAGATGACTAGAAATCAGTTAAATAAAATTTTTTAGCCGACTGAACAAAATATATATTACAAAAATATAAAAGAAATTAAAACCGAAAAGTTATATATTTTTTTAAAAACTCCTTCAGTGGTCGTCATTGCCCGCCACGATAAGATAATGGCGGCCTATGACGCCATTACCCACCACTGGAATACACATTCATTTTTAAATGCAGAAATCACACAAAAAGTGTCCACGATCATTGTCCGACATGCCTCATGACACTGACCACACTTACAACATTTCAGCTGTATTTCCCGATGCTTTGTTAAAGCTAGATGTATTCTCACCATGATTAGAACCGTATACCGGTTTCGCTTTAATTAAAGCTCGTCGGTACGGCACACTAATTGCAGAGAAAATACACCGATAAGTAATACGGCTATGGTATCCAACCTTCCAAAACTAAGTGAGATATAAGACACGCTTTTAACCGTGTCGCTATCTCGTTGCGGAACCAAGTAGTCTGTTCTCACGGCAGTTCCAAATAACACAGACTGTTAAAAAATAGTGACTGTATACAACCAACTAACAATGTAGTAAATTGACACCACTAGTTCATTTCTTCCCCAATATAGGGACAAAGTATGTAAGACTAGATGCATTCTCACCACAATTAGAACCGTAGACCGGTTTCGCTCTAATTAGGGCTTGTCAGTACGGCAGTTCCGCAACGAGATGGCGACAGCGTGTCTTACATCTCACTTAGTGTTGGAAGGCCGGCTACCATAGCCGTATTACTTTATAGGTGTATTTTCGCTACAATTAGTATGCCGTACTGACGAGCTCTAATTAGAGCGAAACCGGTCTACGGTTCTAATTGTGGTGAGAATTTATCTAGCCTTACATACTTCGTCCCTAAATTAGGCTAGAAATGGGCCAGGGCTGACAATTTACTAAATTGTTAGTTGGTTGTATACCATCTCTATTTTTTAACACTTTGTGTTATTTGGAGCTGGCGTGACAACATACTACTTGGTTCCGCAACTAGGTGGCGGCATGTTGCTTCGTGTCTCACCACTCACTTAATACCGAAAGTATGATGAACAACATTGGGTCCTGTAATTATTAAAACAACGTTATACGGTTAAGGATATTTTTATTTTTTTAAGGTTTTAACCTAATCCTAATTTCTTAGAAATATACAGCCATTTATTATAATATGAAGACATTCTGGAACACATAAGGTTTATATAATCATATATATATATATATATATATATATATATATATATATATATATATATATATATATATATATATATATATATATATTTGAATAATCTATTTTTATATAAATGTAAAAAAGCAATGCTTATTTTTTTAAATACGTCTGTGTTGTTCAGAGTACCCAGGATAAATTCCCTGTATTGGCAGTTTTTGCTGTTGGGTATGACATTTTTCATTAACAAAATATTCAAGACATATTAAGAGGGTGCGAAATTTGAATATTCATTTTCTCGTAAAACATGTGTCGCTATCTCAAACTTACATTTACAAAGTTTCATGAAAATATCTAATCTACTTTTTATCTCATAAGAAAAGATATGTTTTCCAAGAAAAATGTTAACACCCTGTATTTCAAAAGTAGAGCCAAAATGAACCTATGTTTATATGAACTCTTTTTTCTTTAAATTATCGACAGAATTTACCACTTTAGTATCAACATGTAATTATGTAACACCCTCTATGCAGAGTTAGTAAAAAGTCCCCAAACAGTCGACTATCTTTGTTATTAATGACACAATTTTTTTTTGTATTTTTATAGTGACGAATGGTCACAAGTAAGCCTTTTTTATAACATATATACAATCACTTTTTTCTAACTTCCATTTTAACAGGAAATTACTCCAACTTAATTTTTTTTAATGGACACCTCGTATTATTTACCATTTTCGGGTGTAGTATAAAAAACTACGTTCTGAAACATCTACATGTTTTTTTGTAATTGATAAGATACACCACAAAAAAATTAATAAAATATTCATAAAGCAAAATCAAGATCTGTTATAAAAGTTCGTAATATTATTTAAACTAAATTTATTGTTTAAATTGTGCTCCGTCTATAACTTGATAGTGATATAATCTATCAACAAATGTATCACTGAATTTGGTATCATCTCTGGCGTAATATGGTTGATTTCTTCAATTATCCGCTCCTGTAATTGTTCCAGATCATTAGGTCGTTTTTTATACACCTGACACTTCAAGTGACCCCCACAGAAAGAAGTCCAGTGGCGACAGTTCTGGAGAACGAGCTGGCCACTCGATTGCTCCTCTGCGTCCGGTCCAGCGGCAAGGAAATATTTGATCCAAATAATCACGGACATTACTCGTAAAGTGTGGCGGAGCTCCGTCTTGTTGGAACCAAATATTATCGCCTGGCTGATTAGGTATCATTTGATTTGGGAAGAGTGCTCTAAGTGCTGGTACAATTTGATTTGTTAATAAATTCAAGTAGCCAACACCATTTAAATTTCCGCTAATTAAAAAAGGTACAATTAATTTGTTTCCGACCAAACCAGCCCACACATTTACTTTTTGAGGATACTGCGTATGGACTTCCCCCATCCAGTGAGGGTTCTGTGTTGACCAGAAACGACAATTGTGCTTGTTAACCGTACCATTCAGATGAAATGTTGCTTCATCTGAAAAAACTATTTCACTTACAAAGTTAGGCCAAGCTTGAATAAGTTCTGTCGTTATTTCTGAAAAATTTAATCTCCGATCTGTGTCATCCTCGTCATGAACCACATGCATTTTAGAGGGTTTCATTTTTTCAGACTTCAGAATTTTGTGAGCAGACTTTTGGGATATGTCATGATTTGACCCAATTCTGTTGTAGATATATGAGGATTTTCTTGGACCGATAATAGAACATTCAACATTGTGTCTTTGCCATTTACTGTTATTTGACGTCCGCTTCTTGACAAATCCCTTACTTGGTGAACTTCCTCATACTTTTTAACAACCCGATCCACCGTACTTTTACTAATTTGCCTATCCGAATGAACGGTATTAAATAAAGTGCAAACTTCTTCCAACGATCGTTGACGATCATATCCGTACATCATCAAAATGTTAATGCGCTCAGATTCTGTGAGTTTCACTGACATTGTCAATTTTTTTATTACACAAGAAAAAGCAAAACAACGACCACCATTGACAGGTGACAATGTCAACGCAGCACCCGAATTGTCTGCTTTATTGATACCAGTACATTTGAATAATTATGCAGACTGAATTGTTTGAAGAACACAGACCAAACATGCAGGGTAATGCAAACCAAGACGAAGGGCCAGAAATTTTAAAATCCGAAGTTCTCCATGCCATAAAATCAGCCAAAACCAAGAAAGCAACTGGTCCAGATAACATCCCAGCAGAGCTCTTACAGATGATCCACGAAGATCACATCAATGCTTTGGTTAAGTTTTTTAACAATATATATACTACTGGTGAAATACCCGAAGAATGGTTGAAGTCTGTTTTTATAGCACTTCCGAAGAAACAGCGAGCAAAGAAGTGCGACGAATATAGATTAATTAGGCTGATGAGTCATACATTAAAGGTGTTTCTTCGCATAATATATGGAAGGATGAGAAATCGGTGCGAGGAGGACCTGGATGAGACGCAGTTTGGCTTTAGGAATGCACCAGGCACCCGGGAAACACTTTTTGCCCTAAATATACTTCTTCGAAAGTGTCGTGGCCAACGCAAGGATATTTATGTGTGTTTCATAGACTATGAAAAAGCCTTCGATAGGGTTCAGCATGAAACACTTTTAAACATACTAAGAACTTTGGGAATCGATGATAGAAATCTGAAAATGATATAGAAGATTAATGGTAAACTGATTAATAATATTCGATGTGCCGACGATACGGTCATCTTGTGCGATAGTGTCCGGGGCCTTCAAGAGTTGTTGGATAGTGTAAACACGACAGAAAGGAAAATGGGTTTGAAAATAAATGTCAATAATACAAAATTTATGATATTCAGTCGCCAACCGCACGCCGATGCTTCCCTACAGATACACCAACAAAACATTGAGAGAGTTACCCAATTCAAATACCTTGGTTGTTATATCACAGAACATCTAGACCCTGATAAAGAGGTAAAGTGCATAATTGAAACGGCGCGCTAAACTTTCATGAGAATGAAATCATTTTTCCCTAACGACAACTTAAACCTAAGATTGCGTCAAAGAATGATCAAATGTTATATTTGGCCCGTGTTGTATCGAGCTGAGACCTGGACTCTGAGGGCTGCTACGATCAGTCGACTGGAAGCGTTTGAGATGTGGTTGCACAGAAGACTGCCTCCAATACCCTGGACAACTATGCAGACCAACGAAGCAGTATTAAATAGAGCGAATGCCGTCCATAAATTATTTGTCACTATTAAGGTGCGAAAGATATCATACCTGGCACATGTTCTTAGAGGAGACCGATACACGGTGCTCCAGCTTATAATGAAAGCTAAAATCGAAGGCTGCCGAGGAATTGGAAGGAAACAGATGTCATGGCTAAAGAACATTCGTGATTGGACTGGAATACGCAGTGCCGAACAACTATTCAGATTAGCCGAAAACCGCGAACAACTCGCCAATGTAATTGCCAACGTTAGGGGGACCTGATATGGCACCGAAAGAAGAAGATGCAGATCTTGATTTTACGTTATCATTCATTCATTTTTTGTGGTGTTATCTTATCAATTACAAAAAAGATTTGGAAGTTTCAGAACGTAGTTTTTTATCCTGCATCTGACAATGGTAAATAATGGTGTCCTATTAAAAAAAATAAGTTGGAGTCATGTCCTGTTAAACCGAAAGTGAGAAAAGAGTTAATGTGTTAAAGTAGAATGAAGATCGGAGTAAGTACTAGGTTTTGAGAAGTAGTGACCGTAAATCTGAATATAATTCTTCATATGTTCCAACAAACGATTAGTAATCAAACCGAGAGGAGTCTAGATAGGAAACTGTGTACAGGTGTTTTCAAAATAATACACTAATTCGCTCCTGTGTATAGATGTACATTTTTTCTTTAAAAAAAAACAATACCTCAGTAAGTACTGGTTTCAGGTATAGGAAATACTTCACGAAACTGAAAAAACATTTGTTGATGTATCTAAATCGATTATAATATACAGATCCATTTGATTTTCTCGAGAAAACTTGACTGCAGTGTTTTTACTCACTCTGTATACTGTTCTAAAGGAATTCTTTCTGTATTGATTGAAGTTGAAAGAAGAATACTTCTTTAGATTTTTGGCATGATAGGGTGTTACATGCTGGCACACTAATGAAGATACAGACCGTCAAATATGCCTCTGATGTTTTAGAAAAGTGGCCATAACTTTTGAACGACTCTGTATAAACCCCAACAATTACACACTGCAAGAATCAGCAAAACAAGGGGAATTAAAAAATGAAACAATATACAGGGTGTACCGTTTAAAAAAAGTGAAGTTTGGGTTGTATATAACTTATGCAACAACCTGGATGTGCAAAAATGATTCTAGTTTGTAGATAGCGTTAGTACCTCCAACCTTTGTTTTAAAAGTTTTTTATTACTCAATAATAAAGGAGATATTGAACTTAAACGCGCCATTGGACCAGCCTGTATAAACTTTGTGGAGGATCTCACAATGTACCCTTGAGATTTTTTGCCGGCCAGCAACTTCTTAGCTTTATTCCTTCAAATTCTCTCAAACTAAAACGATGACATATAGGGCAAACTTCCAAATCCTCAACTTTATACAGCGTGTTTTTTAATGGAATGTCAATATTTTAGGGGGTGATTTTTGGGTTCATTTTAAGAAGAAAATTTCATATGAACGTATGTCCTAAACGTCTTAACTTTTGAGATACAGGGTGGTAAAGTTTTTAAAAATAAGTAATTTTTAATAATATCTGTAATAGCAGTCAATTTCTTTTTATTTCCACCAGTGACGTTCGTGCGGAATCTTACCTGTATATTTTGGCAGACATTGACGGTATGCCACTGATATCTCTTAAAATAAAAATTATTTTTGAAATCCCCATTAATTTCTAAGCAAATTTGATTACTTATTTTTTTCAGTCCCAGCACGATTTTCGCCTAAAAAAAATAAAATCTATTTCTCTGCATGGTCATAACAATATCGTTAATATGACAACAGCACAATGTAGAGAAATAGTAGGTTGTGTGTAAGAATGATTCTGTTTTCAGTTTTAAATTCAATTCTTCGAGTCTTTGGTGTTTATAATGTCAGAGCTATTTAGAAAAGAAATGGTTGAATTTACTAATGAGGAGATGGCAGACATGTATTACGTGTACGGTTTGGCTGATGGCAGATCACCGGATGCTAGGTGATTTTATCAAGAGCGCTTTCCTCATAGAGTCATACCTGATAGGCGAACATTTGCAAATGTTCATAGAAGATTGACTGAAACTGATAGTGTGATGCCAAATAATCAATTAAAAGGGGCACATCGAACTATAAGAACTCCAGAAATTGAAGAAGCAATTTTAAATTCGATTGATGAAAATCCTGAACTTACTACTAGAAAAATTGGTAATAATTTGATTATCTCGCACGTTATGGTCTGAAAAGTTTTGCACAAATTTCTGTTATACCCGTTTAAGATTCAACGGGTAGAAGAGTTACTTCCCCGATACTTTCTTTGCAAGTTAATTTTTGTCATTGGTTTTTGGAGAAAATTGCGTATAATCCCTTGTTTGACCATGAAATAATCTTTATAGATGAAGCTAACTTCTCCAGAAACGCCATCAGAAATTATCATAATAATCATCTTTGGGCAGACGAAAATCCATATGCAGTTGTACAATTTAACCATCAAGTACAATTCTCAGTGAATGTATGGGCTGGAATTATTGGAAATTACTTGATTGGACCTTTTTTCCTACTAGAAAGACTAAATGGCTATAATTATCGCCGGTTTCTAGAGGAAGATTTGCCCATATTGCTAGAAGAAGTACTAATTTTAATTAGAAATACAATGTGGTTCAAGCATGACGGCGCGCCCGCTCACTGTAGTATTGAAGCATGGAATATTTAAATCACACATTTAATAACCGATTGGTAGTTCGTGGTGGACCCCAACCATGGCCTCCTAGGTCCCCAGATTTAAATAATGTGAACTTTTTCTTATGGGGGCATCTTAAAACCCTAGTTTACCGCACCCCAGTAAATACTCTAGAAGAGCTGAAGGATCGTAGAATAGCTTCCTGAGATATAATAAGAAATACGGGCGGTATACTTCAAAATGTGCGCGACAATATGATTAAAAGAGCTGAAGCATGCATTATTACAGATGGAGAGCATTTTTAACAACTTATCTAATTTTTATGTTATATTGTATTTTATTGTATCTCAAAAGTAGAGACGTTTAGGACACACGTTCATATGAAGTTTTCTTCTTACAGACACAGCCTACTATTTCTCTACATTGTGCTATTGTCATATTAACAATATTGTTATGACCATGCAGAGAAACAGATTTTATTTTGTTAGGCAAAAACCGTGCATCGGACTGAAAAAAACAAGTAATCAAATTTGGAAATTAAAAGAAATGTGGTACATGAAAAAATGCCTCTTGATGCGTAGCACCTGTATACGAAATTTCATTAAAATATCTGAAGTGGTATTACAGATATTATTAAAAAATTACCTATTTTTAAAAACATTACGACCTGTATCTCAAAAGTTAAGACGTTTAGGACACACTTTCATATGAAGTTTTCTTCTTAAAATGGACTCAAAAATCACCTCCTTAAATATTGACATTCAATTAGAAAACACGCTGTATACATGATCTTTAGCTTTGTGGCTATAATAACAACCAATCTATATACAATATTGCATTTCTTATTATTAGGTGCTTTTCTTCTGCCTGCAATCTACATCCTTATTCTATCATCATCTTTTTTATCTGTGCCAGATTTCATATCTCACGTGTTTACCATATTTGATGTTTAATTTCTTAAACATCAAAATGCGTATGTCATATGGGCCTCTTCAATAAATCATCGTCCATATAATCAATATCTGCTGCATCAGTGTACCCGGAATCATCATACCTTGATCTATCAGGGGTCCTCGTACATCTGCTGCCCGCAGTCGGACTTCTTGTAGCCAATCTCAAGACGGGATCGTCATATCTCCTCGATACCAGTGTAAAATCGTGATGAGCATCCACTAACTTCTGTAGTCGACTTATCAGCTCATAATCCGGCATAGGCAGAGCCACCCCCAGTATTTTAGCGACGCTAGCTTTAAAGCTCTGCAACTGAGATTCTCTCCTCTGGCACTCTGATAGACCATCTTTGACTCTTGCCAGCTCGTCTCTTAATAATTGGAGGGAATGTTCGTTGAGAGAGCGCTCCTGTTCGATAGTGTCGCTGGTGGCACGTACTTGTTCCTTCAACATTGTCACTTTACGATTGTACTTGGTGCGCAGTGTCTCGGATTCGATCAGCCGTTTCTGGAGCTCCTCTATTTTTCTGCCTCTCTCCAACGCTGTTATCTGGAAGTAAATTGGAAGCTTAGTTGAGACGGAATTAATTTATGAGGTAAGTTTTATGAGAGAAAGACACGTGTCCTAGTGGAGCAGAGGTTGGTTTATTAGAAGTTGACGCGCTATAAATTTCAAATGAGGCAGTAAAGTTTTTCCGGTTAATGGTAACGCTACTACGAGGGAGGTTTACTAAATTGAATTATTTTATATGTAAGTCTGGAATCTACATTTTCTGCGAGTAAGAACTGCCACTAAAGGATATAACATAGAAATTAAAATAACATAAAACGATATTGCTAAGCTCAGCAATAATAATAATAATATTCAGCGTTGAACAGACAAATGGAATAAATTCATCTCAATTATTGTGCACACACATACACACAAATATAATATATATATATATATATATATATATATATATATATATATATATATATATATATATATATATATATATATATATATTGGAATGTTGCACTACATGTGAAAACTGGAACCTGTGATGAGCACTAATAAGTACACTTGGAGAACCCCAATCACCACAACATATATTTCAGAGATCTTACGATTGTTTCGTTGACCATGTCAACATCTTCAGAGGAAGAAAATTTCTAAACTACTAGCTACCGTGTATTTATATCGCGTCTAGGTAAACGAACTAGTCCGAAGTAAAATTGTCGTCGAAGACCCATCGTTTGTTTATTGTGTAGTGAAACTATGAGGTCGAAGACCTGCTTTATTCTTCTGGTCGACAACTTTATGAGCCCTTATCTAATATAAAGATAATAGGTTTAAAAGGAACGGTACCGAGTTATTTTAGGAATCTGCCAATTCCCTTTCGATCTAGAAATTTACTATGTGGATATTGGAGCTAGCCGACAACCACATCTGGCGAGAAAAACACAATAACCTACGCTCATCTTTTTTATAATAGAAAACTAAACCTGGGTGTTTGGCTCACATTGTTAACTTTAACAAAGGATAAATAATTCAACTAAAATACCACATAAGAAATATATTTATATTGATTTTAATTCTTCGTAAACAGTATTTATATTGACTTCATAGATACACAGAAAACGAAAGGGTCTTTAAGTCGAGACAAGCGTAGAGATTAGTATATGTATAGACCGGCCGAGTTATTGACAGTCATTTATTATTCTACCTGACAAATTAGGAGTGTGTCAAATGCAAAGTGAAAATAAAGGGCTTGAAATTAAAGGTGCGACACGATTCAATAAAAATGGGTATTTCCCTAAAGTTTGGTTTCGTTATGTCGACGATATTTTTGCAGTGTTTGACACAAATATATGTAAAGTTGAAGAATTAACTGGAAAATTAAATAGTCAATTTGATTCAATAAAATTTACGCACAAAATAGAAATCAACAATAAACTTCGTTCCTAGATGTACTAGTTATTAAAAATAAAAATAATGGCTCGCTTGAATGAAAAATTAGTTGACAAACACAGAACAAAGAAAATGATATCCGAATGTAGGACATTTAAGAAGGATAAAATAGAGAAAAAATTTGTGTGTTTACCTTATGAACCAGGAATCACAAAGGGTTTGGAAAGTATTTTTAAGAAAACCGATTTACATTTGACTTTTTCGACGAAAAGTAATTTAAAAAATTTGTTGGGTAATATGAAAGATAAAGACAAAGTTACTGAAATGTCCGGTATTTATGAGATTAGTTGCAAAGATTGCAATCTTAAATACGTGGGTCAAACTAGGAGAAACATACCCACCAGATTTCGTGAACATCTTGCACATTTACGATATGGTACGGGGGACAAATCGTGTGTGGCACAAGATATATGGGATAATAATCACCACATTGACAAAAAAAATTGAAACTTGTCAAAAATGTTAGACATCAAACTATGCTTGATTCATTAGAAAATATTTTTATATCAAAGTCAATTAAGAACAAAACTTCATTGAATCGTGCGGCACCTTTAATTTCAAGCCTTTTATTTTCACTTTGCATTTGACCACTTAAACACACAGGTTTGGAGTTTCGGAGGAGAAGGAAAAACATGCGCCGGCAAGGAATTCCACAGCTTGGAAATCCTCGGAACAAGAGAGCGGGCTTAATAAGATGTTCTATGTCTGGTGACCTGGACAGTAAAAGGGTGCATTCGCTCTGTTCCCCTGGTAGATCTGCTAGGGGCAGCAGGTGAAGGAACTATGGAAGAAAGCTCCTCTGAGCAGTGCCCGTGCAGATATCTATAAAAGAGAGAGAGGACACCAACGGCACGTCGGTGGGCAAGGGATGGCAGCCTTTGGGTGAGCGTAGGGTCACCAGTGAGACGTATAGCTCTTTTCTGAATGGAGTCCAGGATAGCGAGTGTAGAAGCAGCAGCAGCACTCCAGATGTGGGAGCAGTATTCGACGTTTGGCCTTATTTGTGAAGTATATAAGATATAGAGATTAGCTGGTAAAAAGTATTTGCGATCCCGGAAGAGGAAACCTAATTTATTAGCAGTCGCTTCTGCAACTGATGTGACATGTTGGTGCCAATTGAGATTTCAATCCACAGAAATGCCAACAAGTGAAAAGGACTCATTACTTTGAATAACTTGGTTGTTCATTGTGATGGGTCTAGGGCTGGTGTATCTTTTATGAGAAAGAAAGCAAGACTGAGATTTGGTGGGGTTGAATTGTACAAGATTTCTACTTTCCCAGTCTAATATTTTTTAGAGATCCACGGAGACAGAACCCTCTATGAGTCTGCGATCCTCATCTAATTGGGCCAAAGAGACAGGCTTAGAATATTGTATATTTGAGTTGAGTGTGCTGTCGTCTGCGTAAGTGTGAACTGAGTTGGATGTGCTAGAGAGGAGGTCATTGATGTGGAGAAGAAACAAAGTAGGGGCTAAAGCTGAACCTTGAGGAACTCCTGCATTAATTGGATATAGTTTAGAGGAATGGCCATCCACGACAACAGAAACGCTCCAGTTGGAGGGGAAGTTTGCTGCCCAGGTACAGAGTTTTGGTGGTAGGCCATAGGCCGGAAGTTTATTAAGCGGCGCTGCGTGCCAGACCTGGTCGAATGCTTTGGATATGTCTAGAACGACAAGCTGGTGTTCACCGTGTAGTTCCATAGTTTCAAGAATGAGTGACGCAGTTGATCTGCGCTGACGGAATCCATACTGCCTGTCGTGGATTAGACTGTGTTTTTCAAGAAATTTTAGTAATTCTGGGTTTATATACTTTTCCATCACTTTAGAGGCGACTGAGAGGGGAGAAATAGGCCTGTAGTTGCTAGGAAGCGCTTTGGATCCTTTCTTGGTGACGGGTTGTACTCGAGCAGTTTTCCAGTTACTGGGGAATATGCCTCTATTGTAAGATGTCTGAAGCAGACGAGTCAGGACATGAGCAAGTTCTGGTGCGCATTTTTTGGGAACAATTGCTGGGATTTCGTCAAGGCCAGAGGCTTTCCTGGTAATAAGAGAAGAGAGCATCTTTCGTACCTTTTTAGTTTTGAAAATGATATCCGTCATTTTATGCGTGACATTGTTGGTGGTTGAACATTTTGAGGTGGGTTGAGAGTAGAATTGCCGGCGAACAACGAGGCAAAAAGTTCAGCCTTGCCCAGGGCGGTAGAAACAGTTTCATGCCCTGAGACAAGAGGTGGGAACATGCTCTTGCAGAAATTATTCCCAATAGATTTATCAAGAGTCCAAAAGGGTTTGCTGCCCTTGGAGCTTAAGAGGAATTTGTTTTCGATGTGGTTATTAAACGAGTTTCTTGCCTCAGAAAGAATGCGGACATAGCGGTTTCTTGCGTCGTTAAATACTTGACGGTTTTCTTGGCTGGGATTGTGTAGAAGCGTTTTGTGAGCTTTGACCTTTCCAAGTCTGGCTTTGTCACAAGATTTAGAGAACTATTTAGTGTAAATGGTCTTATTTTTAATGTCCTATAAAAGTAAATTGCTTCTGTTGGGCATTCAAAGAAATAAAATAAATAAATATAAAAGCAGGGGAGTTTAATCGTTACCTTATAATCTGCTGCTTCAGACAGCTGAGTATTCAGGTCCCTTATTTGAGATTTAGCATCAGACAGCTGAAGTTGCTGCCTATCACTCTGCTTCATTAATTTCTTGACTCTCATGTTTGCCTCGTCTCTTTCATTCTGCAAGAGAACTTTGGATTTAGTTGTATCTTCTTGTAGAGCTAATTTTCTTCTCAGAAGATCTAAATGTAAATCTTTTCTCTGAACTTGCTCTCGAAGGTTTCTCACCCTCCTTTGAAGTTGATACACCAAAGCAGTCTGAAGAAAGAGACATAAAACAAAGAAGATATACTTTAGCTAACCCAAGCAATAAGCAGAAAAACAGAGAGAAGGCTAGTTTTTTCCAGTTATAAAAGAAGATCATTATTAAGAACAAGCGAATTAGAAAATAATTAAAGAAAGTGAAAAACAAAATGCAATTAAAATTTACATTTTTTGACAAACTAAGTGAATACCTCTCAAATTTTAGCCCCGATCAGTTTAAAAATTAATAACTAGAATTAAATTTACGAGCTGTATGTTCAGTCTGTGTCCCAACAAGAACGGTACATTTGAATTGCGCGCCATTATTTTGTTGTTGGGTTGGCAACATTGTATTTATGAGTTCTGTCAGCTATGTTTACTCCGGTTAATTGTTATAGAGCGCCTAATTGCGAAACAACGAGTTTTGATTGTTGAGATGCATTTAAGTATGTTAAGTGTTTTGCAGAAACTGTGCTGGAGCTTTGTACGATTCTAGGTCGTAACAATGCTACTAATGAATCCACGGTTAGTAGGCTAATGAAGAAAAACGAAACAACTGGTATGACTGCAGTCACTAAAACACCTGAGCGCGCTCGTTCCAGCCAACCTCGTTAGAATGTCGCCCTTGTGCAAGACAGTGTTACCCAGAGTCCCACAAGATCGATTCATCGCCATTTACAACAGTTGGACATTACGAGAAGCTCCTTGCAGCAAATTCTCCTGAAGGATCTTCACGTGCTTGCCTACAAAATTAAGTTAACACAAGAACTGAAAGCAACCAATCATATGTCTAGGAGACAATTCATTGAATGGGTTCTGGAAAGGCAACGTGCCAACAACGATTTTCCGAACTAAATCATCTTTACTGACGAGGCCCATTTCCACTTAGATGGTTTCGTAAACAAACAGAACTGTCGCATCTGGGCAACAGATAACCCTTAATAAATCCATGAAAGGGGAATACATTCGCAGCGTGTCACTGTGTCTTGTAGACTTTGGGCAGGTGGAGTAATCTGGCTTTACTTTTTCCAAGATGAGGATGGAAACTAGGTAACAGTGAATGGAGAACGTTACCGCACCATGATTGTGAATTTTTGTGGCCTTATTTGAGTGGTCTTGATACTGAAGACCTATGGCTCCAGCAGGTTGGCGCTAGCTGCCACACCGGCTACGAGAGGATTACCTTGCTGCACGAGAAATTTCCATGTAGAATTCTCTCGCGCAACGGGGACCAGAACTAACCGGTGAGGCCATGTGATCTGACTCCATGTAACTTCTTTCTTCGGGGTTATTTGAAATTGCAGGTTTGAGAAAAAGAGTACTAGCATGCTAGAACGGCCGAAGAAAATACGGTGTGTTACTGACCCAACGGAGGAACAAGTCTGCGTGAAAGTCCTCACGAGTTTCATTGATAGAATGACAATATGTAGAGCAAGTCGTGGTGGACATTTATATCTAATTGTTCTCCACACTAAAATGAAAACGGCGTAAAAATCTATTCTTGAAAATACAATCATTCTTTCACCTTATTAAATCCGGTGTTCTTGTTGGGACACGCTTTATTTGCAAACTAATTATTCAAAACATAAAGCGACTACAGAGGCAGACAGGTAAAAAATACCTCAATGACTAACATCAATACTAACATATGTCAGGATGTAGTTTTTTTTTGTCTTTTTTGTGTCGTAAACATTCGTGCATTTAAAATTAAAAAATATTCGTATGTAATGAATTTTCTTTAGCTGACATAAGAAGAAATTTGACTGTATGGAGATGGTGCTGCAATCACATGAATGTGACGAAAATGAAACTATATTATTTTAATTCATTAGAGACAAAAAGTAATTTACGTATATTTCGCTGACTTACTTTGGCAAGATTTTAGAAAACATTTCAAAAATTTAAATGACATTACATTAAATACAAAGAAAACTTTCAAATCTTAAAATATATATTGTCTGATTTGCTATTTAACGGGAAAGTAAAACCATGTTTCTTAACAAAATCTGAAATTTTAATTAGCTTGTACAGATTTTAACGCTGCCTACATCGGTGAGACTTCTGGAAGTTCTAATACCAGATTCAAAGAATATATCTTTAAGACTTCAGACTTGAAAAGTTCAAAGCTCACAAAACGCTTTTACACAATCCCAGTCAAGAAAACCGTCAAGCATTTAACGACGCAAGAAACCGCTATGTCCGCATTATTTCTGAGCCAAAAAAATCGGTTAATAATCATATCAAAAAGAAAGTCCTCTCAAGTTTCAACGGCAGCCAACCCTTCTGGACTCTTGCTAAATCTATTGGGAAGAGCACGTTCCCACCTCTTGTTTCAGGAGATGAAATTGTTTCTACCGCCCTGGGCAAGGCTGAACTTTTTGCCTCGCTGTTCGCTGGAAATTCTACTCTCAACCCACCTCCAAATGTTCAACCACCAACAGTCCCCAATGTCGCGCATAAAATGACGGATATCATTTTCAAAACTAAAAAGGTACGAAATATGCTCTCTTCTCTTAATACCAGGAAAGCCTCTGGCCTTGACGAGATCCCAGCGATTGTTCTCAAAAAATGCGCACCAGAACTTGCTCCTGTCCTGACTCGTCTGTTTCAGACATCTTACAATAGAGGTATATTCCCTAGTAACTAGAAAACTGCTCGCGTACAACCCGGCCCCAAGATAGGATCCAAAGCGCTTCCTAGCAACTACACGCCTATTTCTCTCCTTTCAGTCGTCTCTAAAGTGATGGAAAAGTATATAGACAACGAATTACTAAAATTTCTTGAAAAACGCAGTCTAATCCACAACAGTCAGTATGGATTCCGTCAGCGCAGATCAACTGCCGACCTCCTTTCCTTTGTCACCCATTCTTGGAACAAGTCTATGGAACTACAGATTCTCGCTCTAGACATATCCAAAGCATTCGACCAGGTCTGGCACGCAGCGCTGCTTACCACCAAAACTCTGTACCTGGACAGCAAATTTCCTCTCCAACCGGAGCATTTCTGTTGTCATGGATGGCCATTCCTCTAAACTGTATGTAATTAATGCAGGTGTCCCTCAAGGTTCAGCTTTAGCCCCTACTTTGTTTCTTCTCGACATCAATGACCTCCTCTCTAGTATATCCAACCCAAGCCATGTACCGGCCAATTATAAAAACCTTGAGAGTTGCCACCTGGATAGAGACATACACTTAGTATTAAGGGAATTGGACGGGAAGCACGTTAAAGTTTTGTATAACTTTTTAAAAAATGCAATGTTAATAAGAGCATTTATATCGAATGAGTAGTACCCCTGCTGTTTTTATTTTGTTTTTGAGAGCCATTGAGTTTTGAAGGACATCTCTATATTCGCAATCGTGTTAATATCTAGTTTTATTAGAGTTACCCATATGTGACTGTGTTGACATTTAGTTTTGTTATTATTTGATTTTATATTTAAGTTTAAATTATTGTTGGAAGACATCACACCTTTGTTCATGTTTTCTATATCGATTGAACAATTAATTTATTATTATTATTATTACTATTATTATTATTATTAAGTGAATAGATTTATTACCAGTTTCCCTACAAAAACTGTCTGAAACATAAAAATAGATCATTCCTCTAATATTTGAGACTGCTAAAGGAACGGAATTTATTGATGCGTGTCTTTACATATACACTATGTATCTATCCTTTAGTGACAGCTTGAGGTGAGTTACGAGAGGCTTTCTATTTAATATCTGTAAGGATTAAAGATACTATTAAGCAATAAATCATGCAATAAACGTGCACAGCGCTACATGGTGATTCTTACTTCGCGCAAAGGTACGTCTGGGAAGGACCTTTCACGTCGCAGACGCGGCAAGGTTCCGTATCCGCAGCAAAGCAGCTAACCACAGAATATGTTACAAAAAGGTAGCGCAAGTATGTGTCACAGAATAAACATATTGCTAACATTAAATAATGCAGTAGTGGCATGGTATTCATGGTCTTCATTTGAATTTGCAAACAAGATATATATATATATATATATATATATATATATATATATATATATATATATATATATATATATATATATATATATATATATATATATATAGGATGGCGCATTGAAAACGAAACAGACCGATTTGCGTCCAGAGAATTTTTTTTAAGAAACGCTGAAACACGTCAATTCTAATATTGAGGGGACATGTTTTGACATAAAACTCAACTTTGTCACATCAACCCCTTAAGGGTGGTGATAATAACCCTTATATTTTAAATAGGGAACATGGGTCGAGTATTACATCATCTGAAAGCTCTTTATTTTCTGAATTCAGCACACACATTTTTTTTTGGAAGTTTTATCAACTCGTTTAAAAATTATTCACAGTTGGAGTTGCAAGAACGTATTTCATTCATTGTGGTAAGTAATGCACTAATTAATCAATTTTTCGTTAAAAAAACTAAAACCAAACGTTGAAAAATGTTTATTGACCACCAGCTTCCACACAAAAGTACAAATTTTGTTCAAACCGAGCTCTGACATTCTGAAGCATTTGTGGAGTTATTAGACGGCACTCTTCAACAATGCGTCGCCGTAATTCTTCCAGAGACTCCGGTTCTGCTGCGTAAATTCTACTCTTTAAATGGCCCTATAGAAAGAAGTCTAAAGGAGTTAAATCCGGTGATCTAGGGGGCCATTCAATAGCACATCTACGCCCAATCCATTGCTCTGGAAACTCTCTGTTCAAAAACTCCCTAACACGTTGTGAAAAATGCGGAGGAGCTCCATCTTATTGAAACACTAATTAATTGACACAAATTTGATAGCGAACATCGTTTTCAACAATGTCAATTAGTAGAGGGTAAACGATATCTTCTAGTAACTACAAATACGTTTCGCCACTCAAATTGCCATCAAGAAAAATTGGTCCGATTAAACGGTCTCCAAAAATGTCAGTCCAGACATTTAATTTCTGTCGAGTTTGAGTGTGGACTTCGTGAAAATTTATTGGATTATTATCTGCCCAATAACGACAATTAGGACGATTGACTGTAGAGTTTAATAAAGCAGCCGCCGATGAAAATCATCTTCATTCAGTTGTTGTACAAGATGAATTTTATACGGGTGAAATTTATAATGCTTCAATATTCTCTGAATAGTTCTTCTTTTAATGTTTGAAACAGTGGTCAATTGTCTCGTGCTCAAAGTTGGGTCTGCAACAATTTGTCATAAAACTTCAATCTCAGTAGTCTCATTTCTAACCGGAAATTCACGTTCAGGATCCCGTTTTTTGTTTTTGTTGTCTACTGAGCCACTTTGTCGATACTTTGTAACTAACTCCAAAGTGTATTTTCTGTTAACATGTCTGTTCGGATGTCGTTCATTAAACAAATGTGCGGTACGGTTGGCACAGTCATCGTTTTTGAAAAAAAGATTAATTATTTCAACTCTTTCTTATACAGAATACACCATTGTGAAATTAATTTTTGGTAGTACTATCGAGTATCAAACCGATCGATGAACTGAAATAATAAACCGCATTTCTCTCATTCCGATAAGAAATGTTCTGATAGTTAATTTTTTGTTTATAAACCAACAAAACATTGACTATCAGCACATTTCTTATCGGAGTGAGTGAAATGCGTTTTTGCATCTTCAACTGTGAATAATTTTAAACGAGTTGATGAAACTTCAAAAAAAATAATTGTGTGCTGAATTCAGAAAAGAAATAGCTTTCAAATGATGTAAAACTCGACCCATGTTCCCTATTTAAAATATAAGGGTTGTTATCACCACCCTTAAGGGGTTGATGTGACAAAGTTGAGTTTTATGTCAAAACATGTCCCCTCAATATTAAAATTGACGTGTTTGAGCGTTTCTTAAAAAAAATTCTCTGGATGCAAACCGGTCTGTTTCGTTTTCAATGCGTCACCCTATATATATATATATATATATATATATATATATATATATATATATATATATATATATATATATATATATATTATATCGATTAACTTTACTTTTAAAGGGTGTATTTATTATTTTGTATTGTTGTTATGGAAAGTCCCACGTTTGGACGCTTAATTAAATTGATATTTCTAGACTATTTTTAATATGAGAGATGGTTTTTGAACTTTATCTTAATTTATGTTAATTTATAGTCATATACCTTGTACATATGATGTTTAACTTATGTATATTTAGCGGATAAAATATATTAATATATATCTTGCAGATAAAATGAGTTTGTATTTACCTGGTTTGTATGTATTTTGGTTTTTAAAAAACACCCTGTATGTGGCAAATCTTATGTGTTATATTTCGGTCCTGGTTTAATAAAAGTATATGTTTTAATATATGTACAAGTATGTTTTAATTATATCACCTTCCCTGTCTACAAATGTATAACTAGTTGCATACGATTTTTCAATATATGTATCGATATTTCAAATCTCCCGGCTTTTTTGACTCCCAAAACTCAAAGGGTTATAGTGAGTTCTTTCTTTTTACTTCTATTAAACTATTAAGATTTTCCTCAATAGTTTTCCCACTGTTTTAATTGTTTCTCAAATGATAATACTTTAAGCCTTATTTATACATTTATTTTTCTAATATATATATATATATATATATATATATATATATATATATATATATATATATATATATATGTATATATATATATATATATATATATATATATATATATATATATATATATATATATATATATATATATATAGCACATCCAACCCAATTCACAGTTACGTGAACGACAGCATCCTCCGCTCAAATATACAATATTCTAAGCCCGTCTCTTTAGCCCAATTAAATGAGGATCGCAGACTCATGGATGGAGGGTTCGGTCTCTGTGGATCTCCAAAAAATATTGGACTGGGGAAGTAGAAATCTTGTACAATTTAACTTGCCCTCTATCTCATAAGAGATACACCAGCCCTAGACTCATCACAATGAACAACCAAGTTATTCAAAGTAATGAGTCATTTTCACTTGTTGGCATTTCTGCGGATCGAAATTTCAATTGGCACCAACATGTAATATCAATTGCAGAATTAGGTTTCCTCTTCAGGGCTCGCAAATACTTTTCACCAGCTAATCTCTATACCTTTTATACTGCACAAATAAGGCCAAACCTCGAATACTGCTCCCACATCTGGGGTGTCGCTGCCGCTTCTAAGCTCGCTATCCTGGACTTCATTCAGAAGAGCGCTATACGTCTCATCGGTGACCCTACCCTCACCCAAAGGCTGCCATCCATTACCCACCGACGTGCCGTTGGCGACCTCTCTCTTTTACATATATCTGCACGGGCACTACTCTGAGGAGCTTTTTTACATAATTCTTCCACCTGCTGCCCCCAACAGATCTACCAGGGGAACAGAGCGAATGCACCCTTTTACTGTCCAGGTCACCAGACATAAAACATCTTGTTATGTCCGTTCTTTAGTCCCGAGGACTTCCAAGTTGTGGAATTCTTTGCCGGCGCATGTTTTTCCTTCTCCTCCGAACCTTCAAACCTTCAAGTCCAGAATTAACAATTTGCCTCTTTGCTCCTTGTCGACACCCACGGTACGATAGTATTTAGGCTGTGAGCCCTTGTGGTGTGTTATTGAAATAAAAAAATAAAAAAATGTATTCCCGTTTTATCTTTTTATGTAACTCAAACTGCTGATAGATAGAGTTTGGCATCTTACATGCCGTTGACCCAATTTTTACCTTTTCCTACCTAGTCTTTGCTGGATTATTTACATGTAAAGTTCCTCGCTGGCCTGGTGCACCAAGTTAAAAAGTGTTTGAAGAAGGTATGGCTGCAAAATGTGAAAAAATCAGCTTTTAGAGGTCCGACTATACTGTTTTTTTCGCATTTTCCGCTCGTATTTCCTTTTTATTGTCCTCTCCCAGCACCCCTATTCACTCCTGGTCCCGTAACTTTTTTAGAGGTTATTTACACGAAATTTTTCTTGTAGTTTGTAAGCCCTAAAAATCCCCGTGAGGTAAACTGCAAATTTGAGGGATAAATTGAATTATATGATTAAGGAAAAAACAATTATGACGTTCAGAAATAATAATTAAATTTTATATCTACTTGATTTAGTGGTGTTTTGATAAGATAAATTACATTGCTGTTTGTCATTTATGTTGTTTGTTTATTTATTTAACTGACTGTGTAAATCATTAGTAAAAGGTTACGTAGAGATCTTGTTTTTTATTTGTCCTTTTTGTAGTACTTTTCTTTTACTAAATAAAAAATCTGCATTTCATGAAAATTCACTACCATAACGTACTTACTGCGTCTCAATTTTTTTAAAGTTTGTTTTCATTATCATAAGAGTTCGTCAATCAGATCAATTCCTTTTTTCTATTAATTTTTGCAATAAATTTTAAATCGATAGCATTCTTGGATAGACGAGGGAATTTTTCAAATGTGCTATCACGAGAGCCCTTCATATTAGAAATTTGTGGGTTGAAAACTGTCACTTAAAAGGGGTGACATACTACCGGATGTCATTTTTAAATCTAAAATTGACATGTTTCGAGATTTCGTATAATAACAGAAGTATACAGTGACCTTCAAGATATAAAAACTCAAATTCACATAGATAGGCTAAACCCGATTTTTGAAATAAATTCGCACCTGTCAGAAATAAACACCAAGTATATCGAAAACCTGCTACCATTTTAAATCCACACTAGAAATATAATACTAAACCTCAAGCTGGACAAGTACAAAAATCCTTACTGCATATATACAGATGGCTCAAAGCAAGAAGATGGTACAGCATGCGCGTTCTACGACCCACAAATCAAAACTTTCAAAATGTTAAAATTAAACAGCCATATGTCTATATACACGGCGAAGATTATTGCTATCTTAGAAGCCCTGAAATATATCCTATCAATCCAACACACTACGTTTGTTATCTTGTCAGATAGCCAAACTTGCATAAGAAAGCTAGAACACCTTTATACCACCAAATCTACTAACTACATTTTAAAGGCTATCAATGATTTCCTTGTGCAAATTTCAAAACAGTCAAAACACATAACTTTCTGCTGGATCAAGGGTCATTGCGGACTTAAAGATAATGAATGTGTGGACAACTTGGCAAAATTTGTTATCGAATACAGGGAAGAAGGACCTTATTTATGTCAGATCTACGCGAAGAAAATGTACTTTGAAAAGTGCCAGAAACATTATAAAGCAGACCGAGTTGGTAAATTTTACAAACAGCTTCGGCCAAACTTACAGATAACGCCATGTTTCTAGAACACCGATTTAAAAAAAGAATGGATCCGCATTATCTGTAGACCCAAATTTAACCATTTGGTAGTTCCTGCCTATCTAAACAAAATCAACCTAAGAACGAGTCCTTTGTGTGAGTGTGGTGAACTGGGCGATTCAGAACATATGTTGCTACAATACCCTTTAAATCTTGCCAAGATAGATGCCTATGTAAGTCATATCTATAAAATGAAAATAGTGCAACTACCATTCAATTTAATGAATTTACTACAGGGAAGAAACTTAAACATATACAAATTGTTAATAGACCTGATAAAAGAAATTAGAATAAAAATATATAATTGTCTGCATCGTATTAGAAATAAGAAATAATAATGTGTACTGTATATGAGTTTATAACTTTAAAATTGTAAATTAAACTCCTTCTGTCTACCCCACTGTGATTATACCTGTGGTCCAAGTGTCCCAGTTTATAATCCCTAGTAAATAGATTTCAAAAAAAGTGTAAACAGCTCAAAAAAAAGAGTATCCGTCATATTTAAAACAAACAAAAACACAGAAGCATTGTATGAAAATATATAAATATATAGTGTAAATAGCTGAAAAAAAAGAATATCTGTCATAGTTAAAACAAACAAAAACACAGAAGCATTGTATGAAAATATATAAAAAGTATCACTAAATGTAAACTAATATCTCTGTTATATATGTATGTATATATGTGTATATATGTATATATCAAAAGAAAAGTAGTATACAGATGGGATCCAAACCAAGAAGCCGGAAAAATGTGCGAATGGTCTGACGAACGCAGCCATGAACAAAGACAACACAACTTCGTATAAATATTCACAATAATCGAGATATTTTTGCTGTTCCCGACTGTATGTATACAAAGTTACGAATTTCCATATGTGGTACAAAATGCCTATTAACTACAGTAAACCACTACTGCACAAACATTAGCAAAATATTTACCCTAAATTGACTCATCATTTTATTACCTTATCGACTAATTTGTCACTTTCCAATCTTGATAATTGTTCAGCCCGAAGTAATAGAGATTCTGTGTGAAGATCGACGCCAATGTCGTTAGAAATTTCGTCCATATTTAACGCCCTAGCAAGGCGATCCAAGAAATTCATAAACTGAAATTGTATACAACAAAAAAATTAATTATCAGTTTATGCTTTTCGGAAACAACAAGTTTCTCCTTAATATAAATTAACCATATTAGGCAACTGTTTTTTTTTGTGGAGCTTACTACACTCAACCATTTATTTTGATTCCCAAAATAAACTATAAAAAATACAACATGTTTTAACTACTTAAGGATATAAAAATAAAAATATTGATACTTAATAATAATAATAATAATAATAATAATAATAATAATAATAATAATAATAATAATAATAATAATAAATAATAATAATAATAAGAAGAAGAACAACACATCGAGGGTATGCAAGAAAATGAGAAACTCATCGACAAATTGTCCACAGAGATGAGTCGTGCAGTTGCGGAGTGTGAAGGAACAAATCATCTTACTAGACCATCATTACCTAGGTTAAGATCATCTAGAGAGCTGGCAATTATATTGGAACTTTTGAACAGAATAATCTTCTCATCGCACCTTCTAGAGATCAACACATTGGAGCACATGCATACACTGATTTACTGCGCAGCAACTGCAGAAATTAAAACCTTAGGCATTAAGATTTCTGGTCGAAGGTCCAATTACAGAGACTCGCGTCAAAGAGTGCCCCCGTGGGAAAAAAGGTTGATAAGTAGAGTGAAAGCACTTGGAAAAGAAATTGGACAACTGACGCGATACATTGGGGGAGTACAGACAAAAAAAGTGCAAAAACGAGTAGAAGAAATAATAGGCCGTGTTCGACAACACTCAGCACTCAGCCAGTCAATTACACTGCAAAAGAATGTTTGGACGCCTTAAAACAGAAGCTTTCTGTATATGCAGAACGGTTGAGGAGATATAAAGCGAGCAACAATAGCAAGTGCAACAATACAATGTTTTAGCGCACTGAAAGAAGTTACTACCGTCAGCTTAATTCAGCTAGAAATGCAACCACCGATGCTTTTCCAAAAAAGGAACAAATTGGGAGTTCTGGCAAAGTCAACTAGCCACAACAGCCTCCTGCAATATTGGCGCCAGCTGGGTTAACGAAGAACACAGAGCTTGTCAGAGTTATGAACAAATGCAACATGAGCTGTTTACCACAGATGAAGTCTCTGAGGTTATTAAAGAGCTTCATAATTGGAAGGCACCCGGTCCTAACGACGTCCAAAACATTTGGCGGAAGAAATTTGGGTATACACATTATCTATTGGCGGAGCTAATAAATGATGTTATACTTGACCCAAAGAAGATGCCATTGTATTTTACACAAGGAGACACGTATTTTCTGCCAAAGGACCAGCATTGTTCTCCAGACCCCGGCAGATACCGACCAATAACTTGTCTTCCGACCATATATAAGTTGATCACATCCTGCCTTGAGAAACGCATGTATGTGTACTGCGAACGAAACAACATAATTGCGAGCCAGCAAAAAGAGTGTGCCAAAGGATCTATGGAATGCAAAGAACAGCTAATAATTGATTCAGTTGTGTGCAATCAAGCTTACAATGGACTAAAAAATATCTTTGCTGCCTACGTGGATTACAAAAAAGCATTTGATTCAGTTCCACACGAATGGCCTATAAGTGTGCTGAAGATCTATAAGATCGATACTTACATCCTGAGGTTCCTTGAACACACAATATATACCTGGGTATCGTAACCATCACGATACCAATTAGAAGAGGCATATTTATGGCGACTCTCTAAGCCCATTGTGGTTCTGCCTCGCATTGAATCCACTATTAAACCGCCTGAACTCCACCAAATATGACTTCAGTATAAAAAGCAATGGCCAAGAGCAAATAACGGTAAATCATCTGCTGTATATGAATGATCTTAAGCTGATGACCTCCACAAAGTACCACCTGGAACAACTCCTTAAAGTCGTGGAAGGTTTTTCCACAGATATGGACTTAACAGTTTGGGCTTGACAAATGACGCGCCTTATGTGTAGTCGGAGGGAAAATACAACCAGGAGTATATGAAATGCAGAACGGCCAGAAAATTGCCTCGATGGATGTAAAAGAGTGTTATAAATAGCTGGGAATACAGCAAGCGAGAAAAATAAAATACTTGGTAATGAAGAACGACCTGACAAATATATTTACGAAACGATTTTGGCAGGGCTCTCGTCGTACATGGATACGTAAGCGCCAATAAGAACCAGATTATCGTCGACACTGGCGTACGTAGGACGATTATTCGCCGCGACATGGTACCAAGATGGTGAGTAAGCCAGCGGTAATTGGATCCAGGTATTTGGCGAACCTGGCGTCAATGTGTAAATCGCGACATGGAAGGCAAATCAGAGAGCCATAGAGATTATAATTGGCTTGGACATACTCCAAGGCGGTGAAGAAATAACAATGTTGCCTGGCAGCAACCTGGTAGTGCGGAAAATCACCAAAGGGGAAAATAGCAAGGTCTGCCGTGAAAGTGTCATTCCAGTTAAGAGAGCTGTGAGAAGAAGAGACGACCCGGTTACTAAGCCAGAAGCAAGTGGAAAAGAAACGATGGGATAAGTACAAGACGAAGGGTGTAAATACCATGTAAATATGAAGCCAGCCCAGAAAAAAGTCAGTGAACACATTTGTTGGAACAGAGCTTATGACAGAAAGAATAGGGCCTGCAGAGATATTTGTGCAAGTAGAAATATCAGAACGAAAGCAATTGTGCGGAAGAACCAGTTACGGTCACCCTAACTAGAGAAATTTTAGGAAGGTCCGTATAAGATGGTCAAAAGGATCAACGACATTGTCTATCGCATTCAAAGGACCCCCAAAGAGCAAGATGAAGGTGGTCCATATGCACAGATCATACCAAGAAATTTCAGAATTCAACCGGGACGATCGAATGTAAGAAGGGGACAGTGTCACATCCGTCTCTATGAGAACTAAGTTTATGAACTTTGTGTAAATAATATAGTGAACCCTATAATCAACTAATCAATAAAGAAATTTAAAGGGGCGCAACTATATAAAATTTGAGCTTCATAAAATAGAATATAATATGCTTTACAATATCAAGTATACAAATATAGGAGTCTAAAACTCTATGAATATTACACATAAACACAAAAAATCACTTAAAATATCTACATATAAACAAATTAAAAACAAAGTACACTATTAAAACATAATAATTGTACACCCAAATCGTGGGGAAATAACCAATACATATAATTTCATAAAAATATTATACATAAATTATAAAATAAAAATCACACGGGATCCGTAAAACATGGTAATTGTGGCCCAAAACGTGGGGCAGTATAAAGCTCGATAGCAGGCACATTGCCCCCAGCAAAACATAACAATATATATATATATATATATATATATATATATATATATATATATATATATATATATATATATATATATATATATATATATATATATATATATATATATATATATATATATATCTTATATGTTGAAAATAGAGTCCGCCCATTCAATCACGAATGAGATCAGGTGTAAAAAGATAGGGGCAATTAAAAGCACCTTAACATAAACATTTCCGGATATAAATCTTTCTCGACGTTCCTATTGTAGTGACAGTGGCACGTTCGGAGATAAATAGAAATTCATCACAAAAAAATAAGAAATCTGTGACAGTTTATTCTACATATACATACTACTACACTACCTACGGATTCTAACGAATTTCGCAGTTTTATTTTCCTCATTATTTTTGCAACGTAGTAATTATAACAGGCAGACCCGCACATATTTAGATGGTCGCTGGTTTTTGTTAGGGATATTTATTATATTTGCGCCAGAAATTCTCAAAACGGATAATCCGCACACGAATAATCGAGAGTTACTATATACTGAAATAGAAACTGGCCTTGAAAATGGATTAAGGGAGAAGAGGGTGTCTAGTTCGCGCTCGTTTCAAGAAGAATTTCTTTTTAATTTTTAAAGTCGTGATCTAATTAGGCTTTTTTTTTCTGAGAAAACTCGCTAAAAGCACGCACACAATGCAATGCTTCTTTAAAATATACTTTTGTTGTGGGCATCTTGTTTTTTAGGACTGTCAAATTCAGTGAGACGATTTATATTTACAAAACTGAAACTAGGAAAAATTGTGTAGTTGTGTCTATAGGACACACTCATACAAACAACTTCATTATTATTTAAAATGTGGTACATTTTATTTGGTAGGCGTTTCTAAAAAGCACCAAAGAGTTCCGGTTTTACCACGACTCGACGATTCCTGTGATGTTTAACACTTACCGTAGCTTTGTCCCTTTTAAGACCTTCTCTTGACAACTCGCAACCACTTATCTCGTTCTCGGCTTTGTGAAGCCTCGCTTCTAAATGTGCCTTTTCATCTTCCAATGCTCGAATCCTGCTGTTGGCCTGATCGGTGAGAGTTATCTGTCTTGTTAGTTGTTGGGTCTCGTGGTTTAGTTTCTCACGTAGAGATTCTAGTTGCTGGAAATTGAAAACAGCGATATACACTCAAATGAAAAAGGCCCGGTTTTCTATGCCTGCACTACAATATCTTATAAGACTCGATGAGATACTTTCAATATAAAGCAACGCGAAAACTAGTATAGTTACTATCATAATTGATAAAAGATCTTGCGGACGGGCATGAGATAAAACCAATCATTAGAATGATTTTTAATGAACTGGTAGGCATGATCGAAGTTTTATTATTTGATTATTTTCAAGAAACTAAACTTTATTATTAAATGAAATTTGCAACAAATTTGTCTCTATGTTTTATTTTAATAACCAGAAGGAAATATAATTAACGTTTATTGGTTTGTAGTATTGCAAGAGATAATAATTTTTCTTCTGAGATGCATTACTTTAAAGAACGCTGGCCCACCGCCACACAAATTAAACGGGACACGTTCCATTCAACAAAGGCATGTAGACAGTAACCCTAAATGTTGTTGAGGTTAAGCTAATTGCATGGTTCTTGTTGTTTGTCATATATCCTCCTGAGACCCGAACTCAAAAAATAAATAAAATGAAAATAATATTTGTGTGCTTTAACTCGAAATGGGTACTAAAACAAACATATTCAGCCAAAATAAAAATTTATTTTTATTTTTGAAGTTTTTTAAAAAGTCCATTTTATTGGACACTCGGATTATAAGCATTCATTTTGACTTTTTATGAATTTTAAGAAATCAGTTATGATCATAAGTTATACAGTAAAAATTATTACATTTTTCGCACAAAAATTTGGTTTTCTTGTTGCATTTTGGATATTTGGATCTTACTGAGTTTTTCAGATCACCTTTCAGAATTGGAAGGTGTTGTCTACTTCTAACACTGGCGTTGTTGTTGTTAGGAAAAGGTGATGAGGTTTCTGTTGGAGTATTATATCGCATAGGATTACTTCTTGTATGAATTGAGCTTCGTTCTGATACGTCATTATCAGACCCCTCCTCAGTTTCTGAGCTAAAAAGCCATTCAGAAGTTTCAAGTTTGAAATCAAAGAACTGTATGTACTTTTTGTTTAACTTTTTAAAATCATTTCGGTCCAAAATCCAGGAGTTGGCAATTCCGACGTCCACAAAATGAAAAATACCTTTAACAGTCCATTTATTGGTTCGCGCAGTTATCAGCTAATATGCAATCATTCTGTCAATAAGATCGCTGCCTCACATGTATTCATTGCATTTGGACACCATGTTAGGTCTTCTCACTCGAATAATATTTTTGTCAGATTTCGACCATCTCCTGCATTCATCTGGAGGTTCGTCTTGTAAAGTAGTTGATGCAAGAATAACAGGTTTCATATCATACCATTGGAGGACATTAATTTTTCCATCAGATCTTTCAATTTTTTCAGATGAACCCCTTCCGAGTTTTTTTTTAAATATTTTCTTTTGTCATGTGAACAGCTTGTGGAATTCTTGATTTCAGGATTGTACCAGTTCCATGGATTTTTTTCTAATAGTGTTTCTAGTAGAGGAATTATGGTAAAGTATCTGTCCATGAGGAACCCTCCGGTAGCGTCTCAACAAGTCTGATGACGGCTGAACCACCTACACCTAAATGATTTACGGAATTATACAGGAAAGTACATTTACCTTGGTATACCTCAAAATCTAAAATCAACCCAGATGGTGTGGCACACACAAAATTTTTAAGCCTTCAGGATTGGGCTTACCATGCACAAATTGTTTGACACCACACACTCCAGTGAATGGTATCATTTGTTCATCTATTGCAACTTCAGCTTCTCTTGGCAGGATTTAACATATGTCTCTAACTTTCTTCATGATAGGTCTAACTTTCCAAAGCTTATCTCTTTTGCGATATTCTTCTGAAATATCAGCATCAATAACTACCTTTAAGTTGTTTCTAATAACAAAAAATCTATCTCTAGTCATTCTTGAGGCTATAGCGTACACTTTTGTGGTTTTTGCCATATACATACGTCGTCTAGCATATTTTATAATTGACATTAGGATGGTTATTCAAAAAATAATGTTTTGTTTCCTTAAGTATTAAGTTTAGTGGCTTTTTGTGCACTAGCATGTATTTTACATTTGCAGATTGGCAGATTTGTTGATAAATATTGTCATCGAAATACATTGCACAATAATCAGACACTGAAAAATTTTGTCGTTCATCACAGTGATCAACATTCTTTGGAATATTAAAATGTGTTCCAAAAAAGCGTCACAGTTTTTCCAGGTGTATTTTTGTTTGTTCGATTTTTGTTTTTGGATTTGTTCTTGCCTTTTTTTCCTGTTTTGTAAACGCCTAAAGGTAAATCATTATCCGAGTCCCAATCCAATTCTTCATTTTGTACACCATCTTTAGATTTTTTTGAAGTTCTTCTTCTAACACATCAATATCTTTTTCTTGATCTTCTAAAGCATCCATATCTTCTTGATCTTCATCTAAATCCGATACATTAATAATCTCTTTCTCTGCTTCAATCTCTTCAAAATCATCATTTTCTTCATTGTCTTCAAAGCCTTCTACATTAAACGAATCGGCTTCTAATAGTTTAAGTAATAGATCATCCTCAATGCCTGGCTGTAGGTATCGTTTATCACCAAATATTGCTAGAATAGAAAAACGTCTTGACAGAGTCCTTACGTCCGCTTGATTGAACATAACTAAATTTAAAATTGTCGTAAAATAGTCCTTACGCCCAACCTGTTGGACGCGCAGAATTTAGGGTTGTTGATAGAACTAAAGCTTAGCCACAAACGTTTACAGTAAAAGATGTACTTAATAAACTACATTACGTATGATTATAACAATAAATTGCGATAAAACGTTGATAAACAATAACAAACACTACTTACCCTTATACGGTGCTTTTCTAAACGCCGCCATTGTTGAAATAACAATTAACACGTGTGTGTATCAGTTTGTTCGAGATGGTGTTGCAAATATGTCCAATAGGATGGATAACAGGTCTCGAGCGAATGATTTTAATAGGAACGAAATTAAAAATTAAAAACTGCGTGTCCAATAAAATGGACGTTAGGTCTCAGGAGGATATAAATATTTCGACGTTCGTATAATATCTGATATATTGCAAACATATGAAGAGGGTCAGGACAATTCATGTCTTTACTGTTCTTAACATATCGCCGATCTTGTGGGCATACATGAGGAACCAATGTTATTATCCTTCAGTAACTTGGTTATCTTGCATATGGTTCCTTCTATTATATAATAGTGATGCTGTTGACATACATTTGCTCTTCACGCGTTCTGTATGTCTGGTGGCCTGTCTTGAATAAATATATCTCTTAAGGTTCTTCAGTTTGTGTCCACTATCATACAGGGTATGTTTTAAAGGCTGTAATTTATTATGAAGCCCAGACTTCATCATGTTGATTAGACTCTGTTGGTTTATGTCTGCCATATTGCCAGATTTTGACTCAGGTGATAACTGAAATGTGCCTGAAGATGTGTATGATCAGGCTTTTGATAAACGGTATATCGTTTGTGCTTTTGTAGTGCGTAAAGAACAGCTGGTAGCGCATCGATATCCTTTACCATGATTGATTTTATAGGGTGACTAATGTTGTCGATATAATCCAGGAACTGCTTTAATTTGTCTTCACCGCGTGACCATAAACGTAGTAGGCGGTGATAATAATAAAATCACAAAAACGTCACGAGATATAAGGTGTTCTTCAAAATTGCATTACAAAAATTCACCTAACCCAACCTCTTGACTATTGAAATGCGCGCATTGCAAAAAACAATGTAGTTAAGATTCAAATTCGACCTCAAAAACAAAATTGATGACAGTAACGTAGTAAAAGGCGATATCAACAAAATCTTAAAGGGGTCCCGAGGTATAGAGATATTCTTCAGCACTGAATACTAAAAGGGAACATAATCCGCCTTATCCACCAATGGGGTTCGCTTGCATTTTTACTTTGCCTGGATTTGACGTAAAATACAAATTTGGTTATAAAAACGTAGTGGGCTGCTATATTAACAAAATCTCAATTCCGAGGTATCAAGGCATACTTCTTAATAACATACCACATTTATATATATATATATATATATATATATATATATATATATATATATATATATATATCATCTTCGTAAGCTAATGGCCATCGTTAGAAAAGTTGCTGAAAAAACATCTACTTATGTTTCAGCCTGTATCTTATATCACGTGATTGAAAACTTTCTTATTGTCTACCAATCAAAAACACCACAAAATATCTCCCAACCGGTGAAAATTAGAGTAGATTCGGTGAACTACAAACGATGAAACAGCATCCAAAATTTAAGGTGTTCCACTTCAATGACGTGTAGTTTAGTTGCTTTTTGGTGGCACCATGATTCTGGAAAGTGTTATATAAATTACTGTATTAGTTGGAAGTATCTATGTGATTGATTAACAGGCAAGGTTGGAAATATTTGTTGAAATTTACTTTTTATTAGAGTTTGTTGTTTGTTCCATCGTTTTGAGCATTCTTTCCTCATGTGGCGTTTACAAGCAGAAAAAAAATATCTCGTTAAGACGATACTGCAACTCTCCCCTATTTTTGTTGCATTTTTTGCCTGTATATCTGCTATCTTATTGCCCTAAATGTGAGCAGGTGCTAAATCTATGTACTTGGATCTAGTAATTCCTATAAGTGGATCCTTAAATACATTAGAAGGCTCCCTCAGAGTCAAGAAGGTTATGATTATAAATTTGAAGTTGAATTTTATTTCCGTGACCATTGCAAGGGCTTTAATAACGGCGACTGTTTCTGCTGCATAAATGCTGGCTTCTTTCTGTAGCTTAAAAATGAAGGTAGATGGCGTCGATTCGCAGTATATGCACACTCTACAACACCAGATGTTTTTGATTCATCGGTAAATATTTGAGCAGATCTTGGAAACCTCTGGGTATTTTCAAGGTAATAGTTATATAGGTTTATTAAAAATTACATTAAATTAAAAAAAAACTATGTTCATTAACTTACCGCGGCTTTTTCTTTGTTTTCATTTAGTATATCTCTAATTCTGTCTCTGATTGCAGATTCCAGTGACTCGACAAATCTGGAAGGTGTACTTAGCAAAATAGCCACTGTTTCCAAAGTATGTCTATGCTCAGATTGAATCCGTTGTATCTTGTCTTCGCGAAGTTTAATTTCCTCTAAAACCAAAAATAATACCTCTTTTCATATTTACTAATTCATATAAACTTAAAATTTGGTGCGTGAGATAGTGTCTCTTATGGACCGTGATGTATCAACTTTCATCAAAACAATGTTTCATTAACAAAAATAAAACCATACTTAAGAAAATCTATATTTTACTAAAAAAAGGTGGTATGTCTAGGTTACCTAACAGGCTCATCCAAGCTCTTCACAAACAGAAGATACTGACTAATTTTATGAGAGTTTATCGATTTTTTTCCACGGAATTCCGCTAAAAAAGCCATATTCCAGATATTAACATTTTTATTTCATTATATAGTTGTCAGCGAAACTATCTTCTCTTGGATAAAATAGTTGCTCATGGAACAACTTTTGTTACTATAAGCGTACTGACAAGTTTTGGATCAGTTGCATCTTGTTGCATTTGACGGTAGTGGTCTGTTATCAAACATTATCTTATAGTATTCATTCAATTTAACAATGAGAGAACTCACAAACGAAGACACGTTTTATATGGTAACATGCTACATTTTGACGCACCAGGATGGTTTTGTTGCTGAACTCATTTGGTAAGCCATTTTCTTTTCTAGAAAAACGCTGCAGTGAAGATATTCGTAACAGCGTACTGTTGGCAGTTACTGAGAATTCCAGTTTGTCTAGAAGAAAGATTCAGAGATACGGGTAAGCTAAAATCTACAGCTCATTGAATCTAAAGAAAAACATATTCTATCCTTAGAAATTTCTGATTTTCCAAGGACCAAGGGACGAATAGAGACGAGAAACTGTATGAGTGGTATACAAGGAAATGCCAAGATGATGAAAACTTCCTTCATAAACAAATCTGGTCTGATGAAAGTGGTCATTAACATGGGAGTCAGAGAAAAAACATTACTCTACACGAGAAAATATAAGTTTTTTTAATCTAATCTTGTTATTTATCATAGTGCACTAACAGCAGAAAGTTACCTAAACATTCTTGAAGTAAATCAATAATACATATCCTTAAAATTCCAACCCACATATTGGAACCAAAACTCTGCTGCTAGCAGCACTTATTAGTAACTGCTAAATCCAACAAGACGGTTCCTGGGAACACAATTCTGGAACTGTTTGGGAATATCTGTCAAGCCTGTCGGAGAATCGCAACCCCATCAAAAGTTTAATGGGCGGCAGGATCGCATAATATAACGGGGGTAGATGCTTACTTAGGGAACATGTTGAAAACTTTTTATTCAATCATAGTTTTGATAATAACCGCAGGGTAAATGGATTCGATTCCTAGCGATCCCTTTCACTTTTTCGGTACATACTGTAAAATTAACATCGACCGAGGTTGTGGCATTGTATTTGAGAAAGTTGAATGTCTGCACGTTCCGCCCTTCCCATGGGGTCGAAAGCCATGTCCATGCAGTGATACAGAAAGGCAGGGGTTTGGCAAAATCTCCAGGATAGTGAGGTTAATTTGTTCACTGGAGTCGGTGATTGACTGTAGTCGCGGAAATAGACCGACGTTAAAGAAACAAACACACACACACACATGGTTTTTATAATGAACATAATTTACAGGCATGTGTCACCGAAGCACTGAACTTTAATACTCAAGGAATTTCTGTTTAGAGAATAGTGATTTTTACTTTAACATTTATGTTTAGAGTAAGGTTCCAGACCAGACAAAGTCCCTGAGGTCAATAAGTCTCATGTCCTTCTTGCTGAAAACAGTGGAAAAACTGCTCGACCGGCACATTAGTGGCGGTGTACTGGAAGCATATTCCCTACACTGCGGACAATATGCATACAGAGCAGGATTCTCAACAGAAACAGCACTGCACCAACTGGTGCTGAAACTGGAGAATACGCTGGAGAACAGGGAGGTGGCGCTGGGGGCCTTCCTAGACATATAGGGGACCTTTAGCAACACCTCGTTCGGATCGGTTCTGGCAGCTGTCCGGGAGCGTGGAATAGAGAAGACCTTCTGCAGGTGGATCGGTTGTATGCTCAGGGACTGGGCGGTGTTCACCTCACTCGCGGGAGTGACTCTGCTGGCGGGGTGTCGGCAGGGACCGCTCTGCCTCCCTTGCTCTGGTGCCTAGTCGTGGACGGCCTGCTGTGGAGGCTCTCAGGAGAGGGGTATGAGGTACAGGGCTATGCGGGCGCCATTATCATCATAGTCCGAGGAAAAGTCACACAGGCAGTGTGGGGGCGCATGCAGACTGCACTGAAAGTGGTGGAAGGGTGGACGGTTGATCAAGGGCTCGGGGTGAGCCCCGAGAAAGCAACCGTCGTGCCGTTTACGAGGAGGAGGAAGTGCGACAGCCACAGAATTCTCACTCTATACAGTAGGAGCATTCCAATGGCCAGGGAGGTGAAATATCTTGGGATCGTATTGGACTCTAAGCTAACCTGGAATGGTCACATTGGAAAAATACTGTGTAAGGCAGTCATGACCTTAGCCGTCACTAGGTGGCTATATGGAAAAACGTGGGGACAAGACCTAGTATGGCCCACTGGCTGTACACAAGGGTGGTCAGACCATCGTTAACATACGCGGCACTGGTCTGGTGGCCTAAGGTAACACAATCTAGTGCCAAACAAAAACTAGGCAAGATCCAAAGGATGGCTTGCGTAGGCATCACAGGGGCCATGTCTTCAACCCCAACAGCCGCCATGGAGGTGTTGCTGGATCTGCTACACTTAGTTATTATGGGAGAGGTCAGGATAGGACTATACAGGCTAGCCTGCAATGGTAGACTGAAGATCAACCCAGGCTTCAGGGGCCACTGAAAAATTCAGGAGATCGTGAAGGAGCACATGCTTGAAATAAGGTCAGACTTGGCGAGCCCGCGAATGTGCAGGGAAAACAACTTTACAGTGGAAATCCCCGACCGCGAGGCATGGCGGGAGGAGACGCCGGACGTACCACGGGACGCGCTCGTCTGGTTCACGGGCGGAACTGGCGGGGAGCGTGCGACGGGGGTAGGTGTTTACTCGGAAGGACCGAGGGTAAATCATAGTATTTCCCTCGGAGCCCATGCAACGGTGTTTCAGGCCGCAATGTACGGCATCCTGCACTGTGTGCGGGAGAACAAGAGGAGGGGCTACACCAACAAGCGAATCATCATAGCCACAGACAGCCAGGCAGCCCTTAAGGCACTAAGTAGCCCACGGGTAAATTCCTGGCTGGTGAGTGAGTGCCGAGACGAGACGAGCGACCTGGCTGCGCAGAATGAGGTGACCCTCACCTGGGTTCCGGATGACTCGGGGGGTCAAAGGCAATGAAGAAGCTGACAGTCTCGCGAAGAGAGGGTCAGCATAACCATTTATGGGACCAGAACCGGCTCTGGGCGTGACAAAGAGCACTGCCAGGGGAGCGATTAAGTCCTGGGTCAGAAACCAACGCAAGGTGCACTGGGCGGACTGTCCAGGGCTCAGACATGGGAAGTCAATAATTGACGGACCCAGTTCAAAGAGAGCTGTGGAGCTGCTAAATCTTAGCAGAGGGTAGCTCAGAAACACAACAGGTCCTTGACGGGACACATGGCCGCCAAGAAACACCTGCATAAAATGTGGCGGTTCGAAGGGGACCTCGCATGCAGACACTGCGGCGAGGGAGAGGAATCAGCCCAGTATATCTTGTGCGAGTGTAAAGCTCTGGACCGCAAAAGACAACTAATCTACGGTCAGTCTAGACCGGAGACAGGGCAATATAAAACTTCACCCTACCAATCACTGTGCAGACTAGTTCAAGGCACAGTGATTTTGGAATGGATGGAGTAAGACTAAGGGTATGCACAATCAACCAAAGTCTGCAGTGCTATGGGGGTGGCAAGGCCGCGGACGAGCCCTGAGGGAAGAAAAAGTCCCAAAAACATGGTTTTTTTATCGACGGTATTCACTCATTCCGTTACTTTTTCGCTGGTTACGCATTCAGTATGTAATAATTACTAGTTTTTTTTAATTCTAAGTTAGTTATATATTGTATTAGTTGTTACTTTAATTTTTCTTTTTGCGTTTTGTGAATATTTTCTCCGATTTTATATTCAACTGACAAATTGTTATCTATTACCTTACAGTGTCGTTTTATCCTTAGTTATTATTCAAGACAGAACCAAGATTAGTTCAATTTATCCATAAAACGAGATGACAGACAAACCATTTTAGAGAAGCTGCAGCTACATCGAAACATAATTTTAGACACAATTTATGCCAAGTGGCAAAATTTATTGCTTAAGATAAAACCTAACATGACGTATTATGCGTTAATTTTGACGAGAAGTGTATTTGATTATTAATATTTAGTGAATTTTTTTTTTTTAATTCACTAATAGAGAAGTATCGATAGTGGGACTTTGCAAACATTTTTTCAAATGAGCGCGAACTAGGACCCCTAGAACCCACATCCTGGGTTAGTTTCAATTTTTATATGTTTATGTTATATATATATATATATATATATATATATATATATATATATATATATATATATATATATATATATATATATATATATATATATATACATATATATATATATATATATATATATATATATATACATATATATATATATATATATATATATATATATATATATATATATATATATATATATATATATATATATATATATATTTGTGTGTGTGTGTCCAACCGATAACTCAAAAAATAATTAACCGATTTCGACGAAACTCGGCAAGTGCCTTTCTTTTATTAGTGACTTGGATGAGTTCCTTAGCCAGGAAAATCTGACAAGGTTCTTCGGAAAAATTTTGACTTTTCTTTCAAACAAAATGTTGTTCCTCAAAGATTACAAATATATTTTAATGAAATTCAACATATATGTTCCCTTGGAAAAGACCTTACCACATACCAAAATTAAACTTTCTAAGCTTATAGAAAATTGAGTTATTAAAATTTTGAGTTTCTTTTTCGAAAATTATAAAGGTATTTTAATGAAATTTGGTGGATATGTTGCCTTGGAAAAGGCCTTACTACTTACTTCAATTAAACTTCTAAGTTCATAGCAAATTCAGTTATACAAATTTGAAATATTTAATAAAAATTCACTACCATAACGCACTTGCTGCGTTCTGAAATTTTTTGTCTATGATTATATCAATATAGATACATAATAGTAAAAACGTTTTTTATTAGTAAAAGTTATAAATACCTCTTAATTGTAAGATCATGCTCTCCTGCTGGGATATATTTCCACTAGCAGACCCCAAACTTCTATTCGATATAGCCAGTTTCTCCTTCAATTCGTTTAGTTCTCTCTCCATAACCCTCTGGTGCATCTCCAGTGACTCCTTTTCTTGCCTAAGTCTGTCTATCTCTAAGACCTGTGCAGCGGATTGTCTCTGCAAGCATTCTTTATCAGCTAAAGCCCTATCTAAGTTTTCCCGGCAAGTCCGTAACTCCAGTTCAACGGTAGCTAAAGTATCGTTAATGTTGCTTGTACGGTTCCTAAGACGAGATGTCTCCTACGGGAGAAAAGTTTATTATTTACTTGAAAATCTGTGTTTCAATCACTGCGAGAGATTGGATTTATGAAAGTTTTTCGTTTGTACTACCTTAAAACTGGATAACTTTAGAAAATAAGGAATATGTTGGAGTTTTACTCTTTCTAAATGAAAGATTCAGTAATAAGTATTGGCTGCAAATTGCTTATGTTCAACATTTAACAGATATACTACCAAATAAAAAACGTTTAAGTGAGTCAGAAAGAATTATTTTTTTTTTGGAAAATGATCAGTTAGCTAATCTTATAAAGTGTTTAAGTAAGAATAAAATAGTATGTCTAGTAAGTACACTTGGAGAACACCCAAATCACCACAACACATATTTCAGAGACCTTACGATCGTTTCGTTGACAATGTCAACATCTTCAGAGGAAGAAAATTCTGGCATAAAAAACTAGATCCCGTGTATTTATATCGCGTCAAGGTAAACTAACTAGTCCGAAGTAAAGTTGTCGTCCAAGAACGATTGTTTGTTTATTGCGCAGTGAAACTACGAGGTCGGAGACCTGCTTTAATCTTCTGGTCGACAAATTTATGACCCTTATCTAATATAGGTTTAAAAGGACCCGAGTTATTTAAAGAATCAGCACGTTTCCTTTCGATCTAGAAATTTACTATGTGGATATTGGATCCTGCCGATAAAGACATCTGGTGAGATAAACAACATCAACTTAACACATATTTTTTAAATAGAAAACTAAAAACCCAGGTGTCTGTCTCACCATGTTAACTCCAACAAAGGATAAATAATTCAACTAAAATACTACATAAAAACTATATTTATATTAATTTTAATTCTACGTGAAAGTATTTATATTGACTACATAGATACAACAAACCGAACAGGTCTTTAAGTCGAGACAAACCTAAAGAATATTATAAGTATAAACCGGCCGAGTTATTGACAATAATTTTTATTCTAGCAGACAAATTAGCAGTGTTTAAGCGGTCAAATGCAAAGAGAAAATAAAGGGCTTACAGGTGCCGCACGATTTAATGAAGTTTTGTTCTTAATCGACCTTGATATAAAAATACTTTATAATGAATCAAGCATAGTTTGTGGTCTAACATTTTTGAGAAGTTTCAATTTTTCTTTTTTTTTTCTTTTTTTTTTTTCTTTGTCAATGTCTAGTTTGGTTGCGGTGAATATTGCGATTTTTAAGTTTCGGTGAATTTTTTCTCATGAAGGCCCTAGCTGAACAAAATTCTCCTTTTGCAAAGTGATTAGTTAGCCGATGTTAAAAGTTATTTAAGTAAGAATACAATAGTATGTCTAGTTTGGTTGCGGTGAATATGGCGAATTTATGTTTCAGTGAATTTTTTTATATGAAGGTGCCTAATTGAACAAAATTTTCTTTTTGCAAAATGATTAGTTACCCAATATCTAAAAGTTCTATAAGTAAGAATAGTATGTCTAGTTTAGTTGCGGCGAATATTGCTATTTTTTAGTTTCGCTGAATTTTTTCACAGGAAGGACCCTAACTGAACAAAATGTTCTTTTTGCAAAGTGATCAGCTGGCCAGTGTTAAAAAGTTACAGAAGTGAGAATACAATAGTATGTCTAGTTTGGTTGCGGTGAGATCACCATATTTGTGTTTTAGTGAATTTTGTGACATGAAGGACCCAAACTGAACAAAATTTTCCTTTTGCAAAATGATCAGTTACCCAATATTAAAAAGTTCTGAGTAACAATACAAGAGTATGTCTATTTTGGTTGCGCTAAATATGGTGATTTTATGTGACGGTAAATTTTTTTAATGAAGGTTCCTAGGAACCTTCGAGTAAAGGACAAAAAGGTAAAAAAAAGTAAAATTTTTCGAAAATAAAAGTTTGTTTAGCTAGCTAAACAAAATTTTCTTTTTGAAAAATAGTCACTTAGTTAAACCCTCTATAGGTATACTATACTATATAAGGCTAGATGTATTCTGATCAAAACTAGAACCGTAGACCGGTTTCGCGCTAATTAGAGATCACCAGTACGGCATAGTAATTGCAGCGAGTAAACATCTATAGAGTAATACGGCTATAGTAGCTAACCTCAAAGCATTTTTTTTATTTCAAGAACACACCACGAGGGCTCACAGCCTAAATACTATCGTACCGTGGGTGTCGACATGGAGGAAAGAGGCAACTTGTTAATTCTGGACTTTGAAGGTTTGGAGGTTCGGAGGAGAAGGAAAAACATGTGCCGGCAAGGAATTCCACAACTTGGAAGTCCTCGGGACAAAAGAGCGGATATAACAAGATGTTCTATGTCTGGTGACCTGTAGAGTAAAAGGGTGTATTCGCTCTGTTCCGCTGGTAGATCTGTTGGGGACAGCATGTGGAGGAACTATGGAAGAAAGCTCCCCTGAGCAGTGCCCGTGCATATATCTATAAAAGATAGAGAGGTCACCAACAGCACGTCGGTGAGCAGGGGATGTCAGCCTTTGGGTGAGGGTAGGGTCACCGATGAGACGTATATTTCTCTTCTGAATGGAGTCCAGGATAGCGAGTGTAAAAGCGGCAGCAGAATCCCAGATGTGGGTGCAGTATTCGAGGTTTGGCCTTATTTGTGAAGTATATAAGGTATAGATATTAGCTGGTGAAAAGTATTTGCGAGCCCGGAAGAGAAAACCTAATTTCTTAGCAGTCGGTTCTGCAATTGATGTGATATGTTGGTGCCAATTGGGATTTCGATCCACAGAAATGCCAACAAGTGAAAAGGAGTCATTACTTTGAATAACATGGTTGTTCAGTGTGATGGGTCTAGAGCTGGCGTATCTCTTATGAGATAGAAAGCAGGACTGAGATTTGGTGGAGTTGAATTGTACAAGATTTCTACTTCCCCAGTCTAATATTATTTGGATATTCACAAAGACGGAACCCTCCATGAGTCTGCGATCCTCATCTAATTGTGCTAAAGAGACAGACTTAGAATATTGTATATTTGAGTGGAGGGTGCTGTTATCCGCGTAACTGTGAACTGGGTTGGATGTGCTAGAGCGGAGGTCGTTGATGTGAAGAAGAAACTAAGTAGGGGCTAAAGCTGAACATTCAGGGACTCCTGTATTAATTGGATACAGTTTAGAGGAATGGCCATCCACGACAACAGAAATGCTCCAGTTGGAGAATTTGCTGTCCAGGTACAGAGTTTTGGTGGTAGGCCATAGGCCGAAAGTTTATTAGGCAGCGCTGCGTACCAGACCTGGTCGAATGCTTTGAATATATCTAGAGCGACAATCTTGGATTCACCGTGTAGTTTCATAGACTTGCTCCAAGAATCAGTGACAAAGGAAAGGAGGTCGGCAGTTGATCTGCGCTGACGGAATCCATACTGCCTGTCGTGGATTAGACTGTGTTTCTCAAGAATATTTATTAATTCGGTGTTTATATACGGTTCCATCACTTTAGAGACCACTGAAAGGAGAGAATTAGGCCTGTAGTTACTAGGAAGCGCTTTGGATCCTTTCTGGGGAGCGGGTGGTACTCGATCAGTTTTCCAGTTACTAGAGAATATGCCTCTATTGTAAGATGTCTGAAACAGACGATTCAGGACAGGAGCAAGTTCTGGTGCGCATTTTTTGAGAACAATTGCTGGGATCTCGTCAAGACCAGAGGCTTTCCTGGTATTAAGAGACGAGAGCATCTTTCGTACCTTTTTAGTTTTGAAAATTATATCCGTCATTTTATGCGCGACATTAGTGACTGTTGTTGGTTGAATATTTGGAGGTAGGTTGAGAGGTGGCTGTGATGACTGTGTGACCTCGGGTTGCATTGCGCAGGAAGCAGTGATCATGCCGCGGTATGGGCGACCCAGGGGTGGGGCGACTGATGTCTTATAGCATTTAGGTTTTGTAGTAAGAAGGAGATCCAAGGGATTTGAGCTTTGTTGGCATGCGAGGAAAGTAAGTAGGTTGCTTAACCATATTGGCTAAAGAATTAATGACTGCGAAGGCATCCGCTGCTCTCCCTTGTGGATCGGTTTTAGAAGATCCCAGCGATTCCTTATTATGGACATTGAAGTCACCAAGAATAGTAACCTCGGAGGAAGGATATTTAAAAATCAGATGGTCGGTTTTTTCAGAAAGGTACTCGAAGAGCTGGACAAAGTTGTTGCCAGAAGGTGACCGGTAAATGCAACAGATGAAATTAGTTACAGCCCAGAGAGTGAGTTTCATCCAAAGTATGTATTTTCTTCTAGCTTCCAAATTGGGGAGTCAGGTGCAGGGTAGATTGCTACGGACGTATTCGCACACACCTCTATGCAATCTAAAGGAAGTAAAAAGCTCATACCCTGGAAAATTAAGGTGATTACGGGCTGTTTTGGCACTGATTTGGGTTTCGGTGAGGAAGAGGAGTTGTGGCCTATTAGCCTGGAGGAAATGGTGGACGGGGTTCAGGTTAGAATTTAGGCCACATATAATAGAGAAGGTAATGTTAAATCTTGATGCCGGCGCCCTCTGCACACCCCTCTCCCGGAGATCTAAATGGAGGGATATTTTATCTCCAGAATCTTTTGTTTATATGGTTGATCTTCAGTCTATAAGTGTATCTATACTTATTATGATTTGTATTGACTACTGCTAATTGTGTACATATTTTTTAATTGTTGATAATACCTACTTTATTTTTTTAAATAAATTAATGTTTTGCTTCACCTGAACTAATTCGGAAGCTTTATGGAGAAGAGCATCCGGTGACATGTGTGTGCTTTCTGCTAAGTCGCTTCCCAAAGCGACAGCAAGCCTTCTAACCAAATCTTGAAACTGTGCTCTTGCAGTCTCCTTCTTTTGTTCTTCAGCGCTCAATTCCATTTCTAGGGTCCTAACTTTTTTTTCGAGTTCCTTAGCTTTATCTTCATGATATCTAGGAAAAGTAATATGAGGAAATACTATTATCAAAAAAATTATTCAGAAAAAATTCTAAAAGCGTATCCGTAATTATATTAACAGGACCTTACTGCCACGACATAATAAAATTCTTAAACCGCCCTGAAGGACCTCTGGGCTCGCAGTCTTTCTCTGACAATAGGCTAAAAAAAAACAACAAAATTTTTTTAAACAAAAACAAAAAAATTATATTAAAAAAAACCACATATATGTGTACATAATATAAATATGTTTAAAACAAATAAGAAACAATACAAAAAATTTCGGGACGCAATAAGTGCGTTATAGTAGTGAATTTTTATAAGAATTGTACACTATTTTTATACGGCATATTACTTAAATTCACATTTAAACTTACACAGAACTTGAAGATAGATTTTAGAGGTCGTACGCGCACATTTAAAGAATTTTTTCGAAAGTGTTACCTTCGATATCTCTCTATTATCAAAAAAAAATCGTGCGTTCTAACTCCTTTTGAGAAAAATGCTCAAAACTCAATTTTCTATGAAGATAAAAAATTAAATTTTCCTATATCTGTAGATAGTGTAAGTCTCTTTAATAGAAACGTATTTCAAATTTCATTAAAATTACAAAAGCTTTCCAGGAGGAAACTTAATTCATATTAAGAAAAGTAAAGTATTTGCCAAATTATAAACGTAGCAGTTATTTTTTCGTATTAATCTCTTGAATGATTTTGTGTTAGTCAACCTAATCAAACCGGTTTTTTGTGAATTTTCTTTAAAAAATCAGTAATGGGGAGATCCCCATATGTATCACACCGATACCTCAAAAAATAATGGACCGATTTTGATAAAATTTAGCATGTGCCTTCCTTTTGTAAGTGGCTTAAACAAGTTCGTTAGCCAGGAAAATCAAGCCAGGCTTTCCGGAAAAATGTTGTGTTTTCTTTGGAAAATTGTATCTCAAAAAATAGAAAAGCTATAATAACCAAATTTAATACATAAGTTTACGATATTAAAAGGAAACTATATACCAAAATTTCTATTTATATATTAAAAGAAAAAGAAGTTATAAAAAATAATTTGTGCCAGATCATTTCTATGAAAATTCACTACCATAACGCTCTTGCTGCGTCCAGACCTTTTTAATATGAACAATAACAAAATATCTGTTGAAAATTATAACAATGAAAAAATCTTGTTCAGAGCCAATGAGATCATACGCTATTGTTTCTAAAATGTCAAAGTAAAACAAAAAAAACATACATTCATCGAGGGGGAATCGATCCTGGAACCTTTTGCCTGGAAGACAAGCAACCTGCACCTGAGCTATATAATATACCGTAACTAACGTTTTGTTTACATGATATTTAACGCCGGCTTCATTCCCCAAAATACTTTATATTATATTAAAAGTAAACGTAAGAATTAATTACAAAATGAATAAAAATGGCAGTTGAAACACATTCAACGAATGTTTCAATCGACTGTTTCGATCTTAGTTGAAGTCTTATGTTTAAGTCTAAAAATAAAAAAATAAACTATTTTAAAGCTTTTTTATAGAGACGACTTGATTTTGCTTTCATTTCCACTATATTAGGCTACACTTTCAGTCTAAAACCCTATTTGGGGTCGTTCATCACGCTACAAATATAGTGTATTTAATTGATTGAATCCCTCAGTTAAATAACAGTTAGGTACTTGACAAATTTTTAATTTCATGTCGTCTGTCATTTGTGATATTTGTGGCCGAGATGTCACGATTGTTGGTTCGGGTAGTATATTTTATGCCTGTATTTTGTTTCGTTACCGTTGATGTATGGTTTATACCTGTTGTATGAATCAATCTACGCATGCAAGTTAGTTACTATGTCTGTCAGGCATTGGATTTCAGCCTCTAAGTTGTTTCAATGCACGTCTTTCAGATTTTATTTTTAATTTGGAAAAAAACTCTTAAATATTGTAAACCCAATTACTTAAAACTCACAACAAAGGTTTATTTACACGATTTATAGCTACATGTTAAATCTCTATATACTCTAATCCTTTCATAAATATATGTTGCTGATTTACGATCTCGTCCGCGGTCAAATCAGTTGAGTATTTTTTGAATTATCGCTCGGATACATATATATATATATATATATATATATATATATATATATATATATATATATATATATATATATATATATATATATATATATATATATATATATATATATATATATATATATATATATATATATATAACATTCAAACGGACCGTTGATTTGGGTTCTAGGGGGCCTAATTCGCGCTCATTTGAAAAAAAAATTAACTAAAAAAGGAAAAATGTATGTATGTATATATGTAGTTGAACCGTAATTTATTAGAATAAAACCATTAGATATACCTTGTTATGGCGGACGACTCAAATTTGGTACATTTTTTAATCTGTGGCTAATGAAAGATTACTTTCGAAGCTAATTTTCCAATCGCAACGCAACGCAAAATAATGAAAATCACTTTGTAAATTTGAAACAATGTAAGTACACTCACATGCAGATGTTTCGGTCTTTTAATGATTAGAAACGAGTAGAAGATTATTGCACACACCTGTTATCTCTCTGAACAGCTTGTAGCGCTATCTCACTTCTTCCATGCGACGCAAACAGATTCCTCTCCCGCTCTTCTAGCTCGTGCACCCTCTTCTTCAGCGACGAGATGATGGCATTCTGTCTCGCCGCCTGCTCTCTGAGCTGATCTGCCTCCACTTGAAGTTCCAGACATCTCTGGTCTCTGGTCCTGATTTGGCTCTGCATCTCGTTTAGCTCTTGTTGTAACTTGTCCCTCTTGTATTGCAGACCAGCCACTTCACTTTTCAGGGATGTGGTCAGGTCCACGTCTCCCGTATCCTCCATCTGTGGCAAAAAAATCATGTGTGAGTGAGATTGCGAATTAATTTTAATAAAATGATATTTAGAATAACTAATTTTTGAAAGAAATATCAACAGATGACTTATGTAAATAAACACAGTATAGAAGCATGTGGCTAAAATATTGTTAGTAGAAACTTCATTTAGGTACACATCGAAATTCTTGGTAGATATCCTGTAAGTTGAATTATAGTTTGTTATATCATGGCTTTACAGCATATAAGAATAAAATAGTTGAGCTCTGTTAGCGGCTCAAATTACTTCATCCACCGAAAAATAATGCTGATATAAAAATGTTGGTGTTTCTGTTTCACAAAAGCTATACTAAGAGTAAAAGCGGAGCCTCGCTGGTTCAGTGGTAAGAACGTGTGCCTCTGTACCCTAGGGTACTGGGTTCGATCCCAGCGTTCTACTTTCACTTTTTCAATACATACTGAAACATTAACATCAATCAAGTTGAATGTCTGCACGTTCCGCCCTTCGGAGGGGACGTAAAGACGTCGGTCCTGTATCCATGCGATGTTGGGCACGTTAAAGATCGCTACCCTCCTTACAGAAAGGCAGGGGTTCGGCAAAATTTCCAGGATAGTGAGGTGAAACTGCTCCCTGGCTAACATTTCCATAGTGAGGTGAAACTGCTGGCGTCGGTGATTGGCCATAGTCACGGAAATAGGCCAACGTTAAAGAACAAAAGCACACACAACAGTAAAAGCATTTGGATTTTCTGAAATCTACCAATCTCCGTGTTTAAAAGTTAGCCGGCAAATTTTTGCTTTGGTTTTCTGGGGAAAGATGTAGCCATTTTAATAGATTTCTAGCAACAAGGTATAGCTAACGCGGGATTGAGTTGGCAACTAAAGTACGAGAGATAATCGTGGAAAAAACCTTTAAGCCTGGTCAAAGGTGTGTCCATTTTGCAAGACAAGGCTTCTGCTCATAAGGCGTTGCAAACAATTGATAATAATAACAATAGAGGAAAGTGCCCTAATCCGGGCCCCTCCCTTAAAGCGGGCCCCCCTGTTGCTGGATCAGCATAGTGCTGTCATCTTTCGGAAACACTTTTAACTGATAGTTTATTATACGGTCGCATGAGTCCCGCCAGCCGTAGTCGGTATCTTCACTTGTTACCGAACTTTCGCATGTTTCTCAGATTGTTCAACCACAAAGTTTTTTCGTGTTTGTGTTTACATCGAATTATTGACGCTGTATTTTTCGGTAAGTCCTTTAAACTATATATATTCTTAAACGGCATTGTGAGAGCTATCTGATTATGGTATCGCAATTTAGTTTGCATGCTCAGGCAAAAAGTTGTGGGGTCTCGAAAAATGACTACGTTGGTGCCTAACTCGGGCCCCCTCAAGGTTCCTAAAGCGGGCCCCCCATATTGTAATGTTAAATGCCCCAAATGGGTTAATTTTGGGAAGGTCTTATCTTCTTGGAATTATGTTGCAGATTCCAACGATAGAATGCCGAAAACAACTAAGTTAAGATCCTGGTCCTCAGCAGACATGGCGAAAGCTATTAATGCTGTTCGGGAAAAAAAGTTGGGATTGAAGAAGGCCAGTAGAATGTACAACGTGCCTAGGTCGACGCTTCAAAGGTTGGCAAAAGAAAAATATGGAACCCCCATGGAGGCAGCACAAACCAAAGTGGGTAGACCTACAGTTTTGTGCAAAAACCTGGAGGATGAATTAGTGGATTATTGTTTAGCTATGGAAGCCTCATTTTTTGGGCTTACTCGAGTAGACTTGCGAAGAATGGCTCTTCAGATAGCTGAAAGGAATAATATCAAACATCCTTTTAGCAATGAAATGGCTGGGAAAAAATGGGTGAAACTTTTTTTACAACGCCACAAATCAAAATTGTCTGAAAGGAAGCCTACAGGGACATCCTATTCTAGAGCCTTGGGATTCAGTAAAGACAATACTGAAAAATTCTTCAAACTGCTTGAAGGCATTCATGAAAAAGGCAAATACACTCCCAACAGAATCTACAATGTAGATGAGAGTGGGATCACGATTGTGCAATCTAAAGTGGCGAAAGTAATTGGTTTGCGTGGTAAAAGACAGGTAGTGGCGTTAACATCTGCGGAACGGGGAGCACTAATTACAATCGTTGTGTGCATGAATGCTGCTGGTTCATTCGTTCCCCCCTTGGTAGTATTTCCACGGAAAAATATGAACGTTCAACTACAAAGAGGGGCTCCACCGGGAACAATTTTTGCAGCTCACCCCTCAGGATGGATCCAGACTAATATTTTTACCAAGTGGTTTGAACATTTTATACAGTTTGTCAAGCCTACAGAGGACAATCCTGTGCTTCTAATTTTGGATGGTCATTACAGTCATACGCAAAACATTGATTTAATTGACTTGGCTAGGACAAATCACGTTACAATCGTTTCACTGCCTCCACACTCGTCACACAAGATGCAACCTCTGGACAGAACTTTCATGGGCCCCCTAAAGACGTATTACAGCGAAGAAATCAGGCAGTGGTTACGCCACAATGATCGTTCTGTAAGTGCCTTTGATGTGATGGAGTTGTTTGGAAGAGCTTATATCAGGTGCCAGACCGCTCAAATTGCAATCAACGGGTTTCGAGTGACAGGCATTTACCCCATGGACAGAAACAAATTTACGGATGCAGAATACATGGAAGAAGCCAGCAAGCTGCAGAAGATGCATAACTCTCAACAAGGAGTAAATGAAAAAGAACAAGAGCATAAAGAAGATAATGCCAGTGAACAAGTCGTAGACCTAGCAGATCTCAATAAGGCATCAACATCTGAAACGTGTCATGTTGCTGTGCCCTCGACATCCGGTTTGTCATCACGAGAAATATCAGAAAGTGGGTCGAAGGCTTTTCAGACAAGCCCATTCCAATTCGCCCCCATTCCGCGCATAAAGAAGAGGGCCTCTACCAGGGGACGAAAGGCATGCAGTTCTGCAATAATAACTTCCTCCCCATATAAAACTAATTTAGAACAAGCTATAGAAGCTAGAGCTCATCCGAATCCACAATCAAAACCGCCAGCATGTAGTCGTCGCCGTGGGCGTGGATCAACATCTGTTCCAAAGGCTACACAACAACCAAAGTCAAGGCAGGAGGCAGTAAAAAAACGTCTTAACATGACTGAATATTCTAGCAGTGAAGAATCGAACGGCGAGGTATCCTCAGGTTCTTCCGAACTAGAAGCTTCTCCGGGAATATCGCCATCAGATAATGACGATGCAGAGTGTATGTTCTGCAATATAAAATTTTCCCAAGACACTAGGGGCGAGCTGTGGGTTATGTGCATGATGTGTTCATTGTGGGCCCATGTTGATTGTGCAGGAGCTGAGAAAGATGCGTACATTTGCGATTTCTGCAAATAAATAACATTTTTTGAGTTTTTGAGTAATTTGTTTTTTCGCATTAGTTTTTTTTTGTTTTTTTTTTAATTTTTTGTATTCTTGAAACATTAAATAGTGTAGGTTGCAATAGGTTTACAATGTTTTATTTATAATATCCCCATTTTTATCACCATTCAACATTTCTCATTTTGTTGGCTTGGGGCCCACTTTAGGAACCCTCTTTTAGAAATCGATAAAACACAGTGTTTGCTGAGAACATTTTTTTCTCCGAATTTTTTTCATTCTCTAAGCCAAGTGAAATATATTTGATGGGTAACTATATAAACTATACCTTAGAGCTACAAAAATATTTCTGCCCCCAATATTGTAGTTTGTAGTTGCCAAAAACCAAATGGGGGCCCGGGTTTGGGTACTCTCCTCTATTATTTATTAACCCATCAGCTGAAAGCCATTTACAGAGCATTCTTAATAAGTTAGAAAATATAGATACTATACTAAACACAGGTGATAGTGCTAAAAGGTAAGCCCATAAATAAACAAACGCTGATATGTGATAAAAAACATATTCTACGAAAAGCAAAATAAACTATATATCCATAGATCCAAAATTGCTCCTTAACCATGGATATCAGCGGAACTTGTAAGGGAGGGCTGTTTGTTTCGTGATTTTCTACTTCTACTGGATACGGTTACAGATCCGCGGTGTAATGAGTTTTATAATAGTCTAAAGAAACAGCACGGTGCTAGGTTAAGAGACGCCAAGAAAAAATACTATGAAAATAAAATCTCTAAGGCTTCAAACCGAAATAAAGCTATGTGGGAAGCAATTAAAGAAAATGTCATCGTGGGGAAGATGAACAGCAAGGCGGCAAATCTGAGTATTCTGTCTGGTGACGAAGTCGTTATGACAGATCCTAATATGATTTCTGACAGTTTCAATTCGCACTCTGTTAAGTATCTGACAAAAAACTGTGACGTTAGTTGTGCATTAAAAATAGCTCTAATCCCTATTCTATGTTTTTATATCCTGTCTCAGAGGACGATGTATTAGAGATTATAAAATTAGTTTCAGTTAAAAATTCATCAGGAATAGATGAAATACGATGTAGTCTTCTTGGCAAGGTTGCTCATCTTGTGGTGGCTCCACTAACTTACCTTGTAAATGTGTCGTTTGAAATCGGTTGTTTTCCTGAGCGCCTGAAGACGGTCATTGTCGTCTCTTTCTTTAAGAAGGGAGATCCACGTCTTTTGGACAACTACAAGGCGATTGCGCTTCTTTCGTTTTTTTTCTAAGATCTTTGAGAAGGCATTTCTGCTAAGACTTAGGTCCTTTTTGGAGAGATACAATTTGCCGTCTCCATGCCAATTTGGCTTTGGTGGGCAGCTGTCAAGTCAGGATGCCGTGCTCAGCACTTACCCGACAGTCTTGGATTACATAAATAGTGTGTCCAAGTCCGCCGGGCTGTTCTTCGACATTTCGAAAGCGTTTGATGGGGTCAACCATTCCCTTTTATTGCAAAAATTGGAGCATTATGGCATAAGACGAAACGCATATTTATGGCTAAAAAGCTACCTGTCTGGGAGAAGTCAGGCTGTCAGGATTATTTTCAGCCGTGTCGAGAGGCATGCCGCAGGGCAGCATATTGGGCCCTGTTTTGTTTACAAATTTCCTTAACGATATTGTTTATGATCTCCAGCAATACCACTTAACTTTATACGCAGATTACACCACTGCTGCAATCTTAGGGGAAAGTTTTGAAGAGCTTGGTGCTGCAGCTAATGCGTGTGTGTCTCAGGTGTCAGCTTGTTGTTCGCAAAATGGTCTGGTTCTTAACACGCGGAAGACTGAAATGCTTTTTTTTTCTCCGATGGGTGTGCATCCGAATCTGAGCCTATATGTGCGATCTGATAACGGTTCAATAAGACAGGGACGTCTGTAAAGTTTTTGGGGATCCATCTGGATTTTAATTTATCATGGGACGTCCATGTTGACCATGTGGTGGCCTCTCCTGCATCTAGGAATTACGCGTTGATGCAGCTGAGTGATTCCTTGCGTACTCAGGCGTTGTTGACATGCTACTATGGTAGTGTCAACTGTCTCCTGGTATATGGTTTGCTGTGTTGTTGGGGGGCTGTGTGCATCTGGGGAGGGTTCTGTTGATGCAGAAGAGAATTGTCAGCACCATGTTTGGCTTGCCGTCTTCCGCATCTTGTAGACCATTATTTATACGGTATGGCATTTTAACAGTGACGTGTCTATATATGATTGAGGCGCTTTGTTATGTCAGAAAGAATATTGAAATTTTTAGTACCCGCGGTAATATTACAGCGTATGAAACAAGACAGGCTAAAGATTTGTATGTTCCCCCTTATAGAATCGAACAGATTAATCGGGCACCTCGCAACACTGCAATACGCTTATATAATCATTTACCTGACAGCGTCAAAAATTTGAGCATCCTCAGGCAATTTAACCCATTCCGGACGGGCGCTGGAAGGAGACGCGCGCAACTGTCGGCCGAGCGCGGGAAAACAGGTCTCGCGGCTGTGCAGCAGGCGGCCGGCATGTCGCACGTTGTTACTCGTGTTTCAATCGCCGTAGCTTACGTTAGATACCGAAGCCGGCGTGGCTAGCTTGTTGTTGTGTAACATTGTGTAATTCTGCTAAAGCGAAAACAATGTCAAAACCAAATAGAAAAATAAGCCTAACCGATAAAGAATTGGAGGCATTATTGTATGAAAGTGATAGTGATTATATTCCACAAGACGATGAAGATAATAATAATTATTCTAGTGATTCCGACGAGGAGGTTATAATTATTGCTGGTAAAGAAAATACGGATAACAGTGATCCCGAAGATGAAGTAACAAGACCAGGTCCCTCAAACCGTCCTACAAATACGTCTAGTACTAAAAAAACGACAACTCCAAGTATTCCATGGAGATTTGATGATAATTTTGTCCCGAAACAATTCAATTTTGACCAAAGCAATTCAGGTATTCAAAATAACGTTGTCATTGAAGAAAGTTCCCCCGAGTTGGCTTATTTTGAGCACTTTGTCAATGAAATTTTAGTGGCTACAATAACAAACGAAACAAACAGGTATGGCAACTTTTTTAAAAATCAAAACAAACCTTCTTTCAAAAACTGGTCAGATAGAAGTATTCCGGAAATGTATAACTTTTTGGGACTTTGTATATTGATGGGGTTAGTAGAAAAACCTACACTAAAAGATTATTGGTCAAGGAACCCTGTTATAGAAACCCCATTTTTTAGAAATGTTTGTACGCGCGATACATTTCTACACACCCTGTATGCATTACATTTTGTCGATAATGACAATTTAGATAAAGACGATCCACTGAGAAAGATAAGGCCTATTGTGACAGCTACAAATAAGACATTTTGTGAAAGCTTTTACCCTTTTCAAGATCTGGCAATCGATGAAAGCCTTATACTTTGGAAGGGAAGACTTGCTTTCAAACAGTATATACCTTCAAAAAGGCATAGGTTTGGTGTGAAACTATTTGAGATTTGCGATGTAGAAACTGGCTATGTTCAAGGATATATTATTTACACCGGTGGATCAACTAGTATTGAAAGAACCGACAACTTGGGTATTTCTGGAGACATCGTTGCGACACTTATGAAAAATTATCTAAAAAAAGGACACATACTTTATGTCGATAACTGGTATAGTAGCCCTATACTTTTTCAATACCTTTTTGAAAATAATACAGGAACATGCGGAACAGTAAGGCCGAATAGAAAAGGTATGCCAATTTTTGGGCCAGTGGAAAAGGGCCATTGTGAGTCAGCACATACCGATGAATTGTTGGCTTTGAAATGGTGTGATAAGAGAAATGTTCACATGTTGACATCTGTGTACACAGGAAACCAAAAAGAAACTGGCAACAAAGATTTTCAAACAGGCGAACCCATAATAAAACCTGAGTGTATCATTCAATATAATAATAAAATGGGCGCGGTTGATAAAGTTGATATGCAAGTGAGCTTCGTGGAATGTGCCAGAAAAAGCCTAAAATGGTACAAAAAGGTGTTTTTCCACATAATTGATTTAGCCCTCTACAATGCCCTAATTTTATATCAGGTAAAAACAGGCAACAAACCATCGTTTTCTGATTTTCGCCTGAAATTGGTTACCCAACTGATTGAAAAATATAGTATCAGACCTACAGCCGCATCAAGCTATCCTCCAACGGTGGACAATCCCTTGCGCCTTTCAGGAAGACACTTTCCAACATTGATAACACAAACCGCCGCTCAAGGGGCTCGAACTCAACGCAGATGCCATGTTTGTGCCAACACCAAACTTCAAAAACGCAAACGGAAAGACGTGAAATATATGTGCGAAGAATGTAATGTGCCACTTTGTGTTGTTCCTTGTTTTCAAGAATACCACACTAAAAAGAAGTACTGATATGTAGCTCATCTTCTTTACTTGTACGTACTTATTACTTTGTTTATTTTTCATCCACCATAATGTGGTTTTCTGTTTTACTTTTTCAATAAATAATACACATTTTTTTACATTCATAATTCATATTGTTTTATTTACATTACACATTTATGGTAATGAGATAAGTTTGCTCGAGGACACAAACTGTCAAAATAATATACAAGCACTCCTATCTATCAACCTAAATGTGTACAAAAGATGGTAATAAAGAGAAAAAAACCTAATTACGTCTATCGTACATGTACGGCGTCAGTCTCACCATAGCAAAACGTACATGTACGGCGCCAGGTCTGTGGCATTACAAACATAAACGTACATGTAAGTCTCGTGGCATGAAAATAGTCGAAACAAGCCGTAAATGTACGGCGTCCGTCTTTCTAAAGGGCATTTCTTCTAGTACATGTACGTCGGTCGGTTTGTGATAGAAAACTTTAAAACGTAAAAGTACGGCGTCAGGTCTGCGAAATGGGGAATGCAAAGTCGTACCAGTACGGCAGCCGTCCTGAATGGGTTAAGTGTGCTTTAAAATCATTTTTAGAGAGCATTCTTTTTATTCTGTGGACGAATACTTTCATTTCAAATTTTAGCATTGATAAGCTGTTTTTTGTATTTTGACTATTTCCGATATCTTGTAGAGATATATGGAGCAGTTCTAATAAATAAATTATATATATATATATATATATATATATATATATATATATATATATATATATATATATATATATATATATATATATATATATATGCGACAGTGGTAAAGAAACAACACACTTGCAGCGCTTAAGCAATATACTTGATTTTTTCAAATCGTTTAGATTTCGTTCATGAACGCTATCATAAACGTATAGATATGGTCTTAGAGGATATTTTGTTGACTGAATAAGCTTTTTTCTTAAAAATTATTGTAGTTATTGTAAGCTAAGTACTTTTTAATATCTCTTCGTATAAAAAGACTATGATTTTATTTCAAATTAATTATTCAACGAGAAACGACTAAAGTTGTTTAAAGTGGTGAAGAAATGTTTGAAAAACCAAAGGTTTCTCGAATATTTTAATTTTTTTGCGGCAGTTTTACATAAATGACGAAAAGCAATTTAATTTTAGTGTCATTAGATTATTTATAACCAAAACAAAAACATTACAACGACATAATGAAATTGTGCATAACGTAAATAAGTAAAACGCTATCGATACCCTAGTTTTACCTGAATCCCATTTTCGTGATAGATCCATCTAAATACAGAACTTTAAAAACTACTAACGCTTAATCTAGATCGCGGCGGTTAAATATAGGGGAGGACTGACTGTCTATACAACTGAAACCACCAGGGGAAAACACGCTGATATACCACAAAGCACTTTGATCATCGAAAAGCAGGAAACTGAAAACGCAACAATGCGCACGAGAGGTCACAACAAGTTTACCTTGGTGCTGGCAATCAAGTTGCTAATTGCAGTGCCCTGAAGTAGATAGGTATAGAAATAATTTGACAATTCTTCTAAATCGTGAGTAGGCACCCCACAAACACATAACTTCCACCCAATGTTTAAAAACTTGAGCGATACAAGTTTTACACGGGAAGAGATTTGGTCTCTAAATAGTAATAGTAATAGTAGTGACTATGTGGAAACTGGAACCTGTGATAAGCACCGATAAAGTAATAATAGTGTTTATAGAAAGTTACAGTATGTTTTATGTAAGGCTAGATGCATCCTCACCACAATTAGACCCGTAGACCGGTTTCGCTCTAATTAGAGCTCGTCAGTACGGCATATTAATTGCAGCGAAAATACACCTATAAGTAGTGATGGGAAAAAAACGCTATTTTCTATTAACAGTTAAAGCCGTTTACGATATTTCATAATAACCGTTGAAAATAACGGCTTCAGTTATTTCACTGTTATTTGGAACTGGATAGTCGATCGATAGTATCCTACATTCCCAAAGCTGTGAGCGAGAGTGAGCACACTAGCGTATAAATAACGTGTTTCCTGTTAAGTAATATGTTATGAAGTAAAGTCTGCTCTATACTGCATAGCATACCCATACATATTTATTTCATTCCTAGTCGCATGTCCATTCATCCCGTTAAATAGTTAAATTTAACAGTTGACGATGAAAACCGATGTTTATTCATCGAACCTAGTTGCAGTGGAACTAAAACAGTTACCACCCCGAATTCTAGTTTAGTGTAAAAAGCGTTATTTTGTAAGCTGTTATTTTTATAAACCCACAACTGGTGGTTACCGTTGCGGCTCTTTACCGTTTAAAAATAACCGACAGTTAAATAACGACCCATCACTACTATAAAGTAATACGGCTATGGTAGCCAGCCTTCCAACACTAAGTGAGTTATAAGACACGAAGTACGTGCCGCCACCTAGTTGTGCAACCAAGCAGTATGTTGTCACGTCAACTCCAAATAACACAAAGTGTTAAAAAATAGAGACTGTATACAACCAAATAACAATTTAGTAAATTGTCAGCCCTGGCCCATTTCTACCCTAATATAGGGACAAAGTATATAAAGCTAGATGCATTATCACTTAGTGTTGGAAGGCTGGCTACAATAGCCGTATTACTTTATAGGCGTATTTTCGCTGCAATTAATATGCCGTACTAACGAGCTCTAATTAGAGCGAAACCGGTTTACGGTTCTAATTGTGGTGAGAATGCATCTCGCCTTACATACTTGGTCCCTATATTGGGGTAGAAATGGGCCAGGGGTGACAATTTATTAAATTGTTAGTTGGTTGTATACAGTCTCTATTTGTTTACATTTTGTGTGACAACATATTACTTGGTTCCGCAACGAGGTGGCGGCACGTCCTTCGTGTCTTATATCTCACTTAGAGTATATTTTTATGCAAGAAGTCGAAGACTTTTGCTGTATATATAGAGGCCCATTCGTTGTAAATTACCCACCCCGTATCAGATTTTATTTAGTTTATTAGTGAATTTTCATTACGAAAATAGAGAGGTATCGATGGTGAGACTTTCGGAAAATGTCTTCAAGAGAGCGCGAATTAGGGCCTCCGGAGCCCATTTCCATTGTCAGTTAAAATGTTTATATATATATATATATATATATATATATATATATATATATATATATATATATATATATATATATATATATATATATATATATATATATATATATATATATATATATATAATAAAATAGCCTTTATTCACACAGTAGATAATACAATACTCAAGTGCACAATTAAAAAGAACAAAAAAAATACAACAATACAACGTTGTTTACAAAAACACAGTTCCATGTACATAATTAAAAGAAAAATAATAAGAAACTGTGTGAATTGGGCGAAGTTCAGACGGATGAATAATCATCCCCTGCTCTCCCACTTACGCCCATATGCAAAACTGGTAGTCAACAGCCAGCCCCGCAACCTGCTTAAACACCACGCATAATCAGCAACAGTTTCTTTTTTAAGGAACGCACAGAACAGCTCTTAACACTCTCATCAAGACCATTGTATATAGCGTATATCTGATAGGTAAAAGACCGTTTAAACAGTGTTAGCCTGTACTTAGGTGGTGAAATTAAGCCCTTCGACCGTATGTTAATGCTATGAACATCAGTTCTGTGCGTTACCTTTCTATACAAGTATGTTGGAACTCTAGACACAATAATAGAATGGAACAAAGTTGCTGCTCTCAGAGTGAAACGATTACGCATATTAAGCCACTTCGCTTCATTTAGTTTATGCGAGATATGTTCGAATTTTCGAATACCATACGCGAACCTCAGACAGGAATTTTGCAGTCTCTGTATCCGATTATAATCGCAACCATCCAAGCATGGCGAATATAATTCCGAGCAATAGGCAAACTGCGAGAGGACTAAGGTATTCCCAAGCATTAGCTTAACACCAGTCGGAAGATAAGTCCTTTGCGGGTACAGCAGACGCAGGTTGTTGTAGGCCCGCTGAAGGCAGGCACCAACATGCCGCTTATATCTAAACTTGTTATCCATTATCACACCCAAGTTTCGCACCTCATCCAAAAGCTCCAGAGGCTCCCCATTGATCATGACCCTCACATTTACCTTTAAGCGCTCTACAAGAATCTGACTCCCAAACAAAATAGCAGCCGACTTCTTCGCATTTAGACACAGCGATTGGTCTTTGGACACTTTGTACAATGAATCCAGATCGGAATTCACCTTTCCCAGTGCATCCGAAAGCTCCGCGGCATTGAAGGAAATGTATATCTGAATGTCGTCAGCGTACATCTGTACTTTAGAATACTGAATGACCCTAGGGAAATGATTTACGTAAATAGCGAAAAGCAGGGGCCCAAGGACCGAGCCCTGCGGCACACCACACTCCACAAGACGAGCATCCGACTCGCAGCTGCCAACTCTCACAATAAGGTAGCGTTCCCTCAAGTAATTTCTGATCTACGCCAGAGCTTCCGAGCCCATCCCAACCGCTCTCAATATTTTCAGCAATATATTATGATTTATGGTGTCGAAGGCCTTGGAAAAATCCAACAGCACCAGTAGTGTCAGCATACCCTGGTCCGTGGCCCGCAAAATGTCGTCTGTAACCCTTAGCAGTGCAGTGGCACAGTTATGATTAGCCCGGAATCCAGACTGAAAGTCAGATAATATGTTCTTATCACTCAAGTAAGTCCTAAGCTGCGAGTCCAGCACCCTTTCCAGCAACTTTGATAATATGGGCAATATACTGATTATCCGCAGTTGATTCAGCTCCGTAGGATCCGCCACCTTCGGAAACGGCAGCCCGATAGCACATTTCCAGATTTTTGGAAAATAGCCTTCCAGAATACACGAGTTGATTATGTGTGTTATGAAGCCAACTATATACCTGCTACAAAGCTTAATCATAGTAATGCTCAATCCATCACGTCCTGTTGCATTGGTCTTGATCGCATTTATGTGCCGGAGCACCGTCGGATCATCGACCAAACAAAACTGAAATCCTTCCCCACCACTATATATATATATATATATATATATATATATATATATATATATATATATATATATATATATATATATATATATATAGTGGTGGGGAAGGATTTCAGTTTTGTTTGGTCGATGATCCGATTGGGACAAAATTTGGGAATTATCCTTATTTTGCTAATGGCTTGGATGAGTTGGTTCATCAAATCTTGGCGGCCAATTTTTTCTTAGTAAAAAATTAAAAAATATTTTTTAAACGCAATATCACTCAAATTGTCTAAGTGATTGAAACGAATATTTACAACTTAAAACAACATAGACAGACGTGGTCGTATACCAATTTTCAAGTCGTTTAATCAAAGTTGAGTTATTACACGTCGAATATGTTAGTAAAACTAGTTACTGTAAATATGGAGTAGTTTTTTTATGTTCTGGCCTTGAAGTGAACTCATTCGATCATATAGAAAAGTTAACATTGTTAAAGTCAGCTATGATATTTGGTAAGTGACGTTGCTTTAATGAAATAATCAAAATGGTTTACGGTAAAGAAGGGAAAAACCAACTAATTTACAAAATAGATAACACAAATGTGCTTCGAGATGAACATAGAGGCTTTTCCTCGGGCATGTTGTACATGGTGGCACCATATTAAGGGTTTAATGAAATAATCAAAATGGTTTACGGTAAAAAAGGAAAACTCCAAATAATTTACAAAATAGATAACACAAATTTATTTTTTTAATTTAAATATAAATAAATGACAACTTATAAAAGATTTTCGATGTGTCACCATTATTGTCAATGCATAATTGATAACGTCTACGCTTATGTATAAGGGCACCGAGAACGGCTTCATTATTGGCATTCGGATTGTTTATTTCAAGTCTTATCCTGTCTTTAATATAATGCATGTTTGTAAGAAAAGAAATTCGGGATGCAGCAAGTGCGTTATGGTAGCCAATTTTCATTAAATGCTACAAATTTGAATAGCTCAATTTGCTATTCACCGATAAGGTTGACCAAGAAACCAGTTTTTTTCGGGAGCACTTGTTTACCTCCGGAAATTTTTGTACATTTTCAAACAATAAAGTTATTTTGACGAAACATGGCACATTTTTTTTACTATATAGGTTATACCGGTAACCAAATGTGAGGCCTAATTTCTTAAAAAAACACATATTTTCTATTAAAAATGTTTTTATTAAAATTCATTAACATAACGCACTTGGTGCGTCCAGACATTTTTACTTTTTACTTGTCAACAGAGTATTCAAGTACATCAATACACCAAGTGTCAAAAAAATATGTTTAGTAAAATTTATAAAAAAATTGTAAATGAGCGCGAACTAGGACCACTAGAACTCATATCAGGGGTCAGTTTGAATGTGTATATATATATATATATATATATATATATATATATATATATATATATATATATATATATATATATATCACACCAATAATTCAAAAAATACAGGGCCGATTTTCGTCAAATTTGGAATGTACTTTCCTTTTGTAAGTGGCTTGGACAAGTTTGTTGCCAGAAAAATCGGATCAGGTTTTTTGGTAAAAGTTTGAGTTTTCTTTCGAAAAAAATTTTTATTTCAAAAAATAAAAAAGCTATGGGAACCAAATTTGGTAGATACGTTTAGAATATAAATAGTAAACTATATGTTAAAATTTAGACTTCTATGTTACAAGAAAAAAAGTCATTAAATAATATTTGGTGGCAGATTATTTCTATCAAAATTCACTACCATAACGCACTTGCTGCGTCCAGACTTTTTGAAATGTTGGTTATATTTCACACTTTTTTACTTCCTGTAATTATAACTTACGTAAAATTAGGTTTAGAACCTTGGCGGTTCAGGGGTAAGAACGTATGCCTTTGAACCGAAGGGTACTGGGTTCATTGCATTGTATTTGAGCAAGTTGAATGTCTGCACGTTCCGCCCTTTGGAGGGGACGTAAAGCCGTCGGTCCCGTGTCCATGCGATATTGGGCACGTTAAAGATCCCTACCCTCCTTACAGAAAGGCAGAGGTTCGGCAAAATTTCCAGGATAGTGAAGTGAAACTGCTCCCTGTCGTCGGTGATTGGCCATAGTCGTGGAAATAGGCCGACGTTAAAGGAAAAAAAATAGGTGTCCACGACAAATAAGAAACATTATTAATCAATTAATTATTCAATTATTAATTATTCAATTATCACTTATTATTAATTGATCAATCATTATTCTACATTACAGAATATATGCAAATAAATAGTATTTCTTTTATTTACAATTCAAAAGAAAATAATATGTCTGTTTACAAAAACACTGGCTACTTTTGTAACATCATATTTCTCGATCTATGTTGAATGATTAGAATACCAATTTAACCTACTTACACAATCATAATTACGACAGTTTATAACAGATACCATATTCCCTTATTAATTAAAATTAAATGTCTTTATTATTCACCCCTCAGAAACCGGCTGCAGTTAATATATTTGCTGACCATCAGCAAACAGCTAGTTAGCTAAAATATATCTGAGAGGCATCAGGTCTTAAGAGTATATTATAAACCAGAGGAAAACCCTCTATGTCTACCACTCGTGTTGTTGGAAAAACCATACGAAAGGACAAAAAATTAAAACGGAAGAAGAGAAGTGGGTTTGTATATTTTATCTAAAATCACTCTCATTACTTACGTGCATACCTTAGGGTACTTATAGGTGGCATTATACGCGAATACATAGCGATGACGAAAATTGGTCATCTACCTACTACTCTTCTCCCATGCCAACAGGCGCAGTTTAAAAAATTACGTCCCATCATCAAGGCACTGAAACCATGTTGTGGAAATACACGACATTTTAAGCATCACTGAATATTAAAATGGGAATATAAATAATCTTTTCCCTCAGCATTGACATCGTTAATACGAAAAAGCCAAATCAATAGCAAAAACTCCGGAAGACGGTACCAGACAGTGACACAATTCCGAAACAGAGCAATCTTCTGCATAAATCAATTACAAAATAACTGAGTTTACGGTTATAGTGGATTGTATGACAACATATTATGACAGGGGAGGTCAAACAATAGACATGCATGAGGTTTGTATCACATGGGGGCAACTAAATCGATATGTGTGATACTGTAATTAGGCTTTGCATGGTTATCTGATTACTGGAAGACCGGGATTTGTAATAAACATTTCTATAGAAGGGAGCTTTGCGATTCAGTATTTTATTGTAGGGTGATATTGATAATCGGAAAGAATAATTAACATTAAATGCAATAAAATAGTTAGAATAAGAAAAAAACACATTCCTATGGGCAACAGCAATCTCATTTAACACAGCGGCTACAGAGTCGGCTCTCTGTGCAGAAGATAATTTTGTTAACCCTTTCAGCCCTGATTTGTTAATTTACAAAATAAAATGTTTACTTGCATTAACAATTGTTTACAGGCCCCTAAAGAACATACCCAACAAATCTTGCAAAATATTTCCTACAGATAAAGGAACTAGGAAGTTGTGGCAAATGTCACCAACAGGTTTACTAGTATTAGGACAGTGAATTATGAAAATGGCAATACATATAATTTAAAGTTATATTTTCTGTGAAAATATTTAAAATAAATTAATTATTATGAAAGTCTTTAAAACAATTTCTAAATTTTGATAAACAAAGGTAAACTTGACACTTTTCACACTGAATTCGAGAACGCCCTCCACAAGTTTCTAGCTTACATCTTTGTTCGTGTCCATTTACATGGACTGGCCAGTGCCTGAAGTTATCAAATCTCATATACTGTACAGGAATTGTTTGAAGTTTTTGCCGTTTTTTTTTTTCAATATAGGTGAATTTCTGTGACTTCCGGATGATGGGATTCCACGTCGTGGAATAGTATCTACCAAAGAGTTTGAAAACGCCAAACCTTCTGCCACCGAGGTGGTAAATTGTAATAAATCAATTCTTGATTTCTCTGACATTCCCTTCTTCTTCATATCAGATTGATATTCTAGCCAGGAGTTCCAGGCAGCTAAACTGAAATAGTGAAAAATTACCCTCAATGTCCATTTTCTTGATCGAATAAAGATACGATACAAGGCAGTTAAAAAATCAATCTTGTCCACCCATCCCATAGAAACATTATACATACGTACAATTGCTGGACGCTTTACCATCACATACTGACCCTCTTTTCTGTCGTATCTCCTCACATCATCTTCAGGATCAATCCCAACAAAATTGGAAGCCATATTTATTATCATACCAGCGAACTGCTACAATTCTTTTATCTGCTGAGATTAAAGAGTCACAGCTGCCACGTCCAATTTTCTTTAGGTCACTTTCGGATTTCAGAGGACACTTTTCAAGTCTTTTGGCACGGATGGTACCAGCCATACAAATTCCCTTTTGAAACATCTCTTCTAGCAGCAACAGCGATGTAAAGTAATTATCACAGAACAATTTATGTACATGGTGTTCGGAGATTCTATTTGACAAATATACTACCAAACCATTTGTAGCTGAATAAGCGTCTTGTAAATTCATTGGAAGAGTAGTAGAACCTTGATAAACAATCGAGCGATATATGATCCCAGAGGCACCACAAAGCATAAAAACTTTTACCCCCCATGGATTTGGTTTTCCTTTCAGATATTACTTTACAATAAGTTGTCCTTTAAATAGAATTATTGATTCGTCAATACAAAGATTTTCCTCTAAAATTAACTCCTCACATCGCTTTTCAAACGACTGTAAAATTGGGCGTACCTTCCAGAGTCTATCATAGTTATCACGACGTTGATTGTTATCAACAATATGTAAATTGTTTCTTAATGATTCAGATCTATTACGCGAAATTCCAATATCATCTAAAATTGTATTCTAGTAGCAGGTGCCCAGTACATCCTTAGCCTAGGAAAGCGGACATATCCCATCATAATGTTCAATGCTCAAGTTTTCTAATTTCCTCTTCACTACTGTTGAGATTTTTTCCGGTTTTGAAGAATGCGTATATATTTGTTTTTTCAGACAGTTTGGGAAAGATTTCAGGAGGAAAATATTTTTGAAAGTACATCAAAGGTGCCTGACATTCATTACTATCTTCTATGTCTTCAGGTAAAGTAAACATAACTTGTGGAGACAAAAATTGATCTTTCTTCCAGGATATTTTAGCTTTATCATTCTTTTTTGTAAATTTGATTTCTTCGATTTTTGTGCTAGTACAGTCAGTGGAATCCAATCTTCTTGTTCTTCTTCTTCATCATCTGATGTTTCAACTTCGCTATCTGCAATAATGTCCTCAATAATTACTTGTTCATTTTCATTTTCTGTTTCATCTTCTACATCAGATTCTGGAAGAGCTGATTTAGCAGCAGCCGCATCTTCGATAGTCACTTTCCTAGCTACTGTGTTTAGATTTTAATATAAATTTGCTGCTGGTATACCATCGTTACCTGAAAGTAAAAATGGTACGATATTTTTTTTTCGAATGGTAACACCTGGTGGTGGCAATTGCGTACACAAATTTCAAATGTCTACGAGTGTGCTATTTTTATAAAAAAACGAAAGTAAGTTCTTTAAAGATATTCACAGGTTTTATATTTGACATACTAACAAAAATATAATGTAAATTACATTATAATTATAAAATAATGTGTACTTACCCAATAATGTTTTGAGGGTTATCAACATTCATGTTTTCGCGCCTTATAAAACTTTATCTCTCTACAACTGGAGTACAAATGTTGTGGATTAGATGATAGTGTGAAGTTAATAATAGTATAAAGTAGCGACATCTAGTGACTTCGATTGGAACTAAACCTCCTGTCACTATCTAGAAGCCTACAAAACTGCTGGTGGCAAATGCCACCTTCAGGGCCGAAAGGGTTAAAGCAGACACTTTTTAGGTGTTTTATAAATGATATCTCATTCGAAAAGAGAAATTGTACTATACGTTGTCAGTTGTCCTTATTTATTTAGCGCCTAATAATACTAATACATATCGATCTCAATTTGTGCAAAAACTTTGTTTCTATTTATCATCGTCACCACAGTCTAAATGTGAAGTATCTTTGTCGTCTATTGAGAGCAGATCTCTGCTAGTACACTGACGGCTCCAAAACCGATCGGCGGGCAGGAGCCGGCGCATATGGGAACAACACCGATGCAAGAATATCATATCGCCTCGGAAAGTATGCAACCATACACCAGACAGAAATGTATGCCATCGAGATGTGTACAAGGGAAATTATACAAAATCATTGCACACCCAAATCGACCAAAATCTATTCAGATAGCCAAGCTGCAATAAAGGCACTTGGTTCCTACCATTGCAATTCAAAAACGGTATGGAGCTCTAACAATTATTCGAACGGTTTTTCTCATACAACTGCGCACGTCTAATGAACAGTTTACACATATGTCTGTATGTCTTTACACTCGCGTATGCATCATTTAAGTTAAAGTTCAGGGCATTGCTTATTGAAACGCAATAACGCGTCTATCTTGGTGGTGTTTGGTTCAGCCTCTTCTGCAGTTTTTTTTATATACAGGAGGGAGAAATCATGCAGACCTCATTCACAACACCGTAGTGCGTTGGATATCGAGGTACTGAGACTCATACTCACTAAACCTCCCTACCAAGGAGTACCGGACCTTAGTCCATACCTCCGTCGGAAAGATTTCACACAATGACGTTTGCGTTTGAATGTTTCCATTGTGTTTTTGCCGCGGGGGCGTTATCGGGTAAGTATAAGCTTTGGACGCTTATGGCTATGTGGAAGTTGCTCATCGTAGTCGGTGGCACTACGGAGAAGAGTATTTGGGTGAGAAGCGGCTTTTGCGAACTGAGTGGTGGATAGTTGAGTTATAGACTCAAGTATCGAAGGCATTTCCAGATCAGAGTGAATCCGACTGTTTCTGATAAACCATGTCACTCCGGTAACCATTCTCATAATTTTATTCTGGATGATTGGAAGGGTCTTAATGTGTGTTGCGGCAGCGGTGGCCCATGCAGGGGATGTATAGGTCATGGCTGGCCAGAATATAATTTTGTACATGATCGACTTATTGTTCATGGACAATTTGGAATTTCTATTTAGAAGTGGAAACAGCTTCGAGATGAACATCGAGGCTTTTCTTCGGGCATGTTGGACATGGGGGTGCCATGTTAGGCGTTTGTCGAGGAAAACCCCGAGGTATTTGGCGGAATCTTGCCAGGGTTGTCTAATGAAATGTGTTCGTGAGGTGTGTGTCTCTTCTTGGTAAATAGGACAGCTGAACATTTATCGGGGTTTAGGGCTAGAAGGGATTTCCTATACCAGCCTTGCAGCTCGTCTACGACGGTCTGTAGTCGTGCGGTTATTATCCTCGGCTAAGTGGAGCTGCTGAGGATGGTAGTGTCGTCTACGTACAGTGCGTATGTCACGTTTAGGAGCGGTGTCTGAATGTCTGTGGGAGGCTGAATTTGTTGGGTGAAATATAAGACAATTAGGCGTGTGCCACAGTAGACCTTAAGGTCGCAGTGGGAGGACCGTTATGGCCTACTCACAATTTAAGGCAGGTACATTCCCTTTGTAAATAATTACTCTTTTTCTAGAAAACTTTTGTGACTTTGATGAAATTTGTAACACAATTTTTTAAAGAGACTTGCAGTACTTCTTTAAATAATCGCTAACTGGAACCTCTAAAACCGCTCTCGCAGGTCCATTTAAATTTAAAGAATTAGTTTTAATAATGTACCTTATTAATAGTGTATAATTCTTAGAAAAATTCACTACTATAACGCACTTGCTGCGCCCCGAACATTTTTTAAATTTTAATTATATGTTAGGTATATAATGTGAGTTTTTGTGTCAAAAAAATTTGGTCAGTTCGCAGAAATTTTGGTTTCCGTAGAAATCAATTTTGTAATTAGTGAATAATAAATATTTAATAAGTTATTAAAAAAATGTTTTCGGATTTTCGTGAATTTTTTTTTTCAAATTGTTATACAAAAGTTTTTTTGATCTTTCATCGAAAAGCTTTTTGTGAACAATTATATCTTGGCAGGTGGGTAAATAGCTTTAAGAGGTTTGGGGAACGATCCGCTTAACCGCAACTACATATTAACATGATTATAATAATAATTTTATGTGGTAACTATGGCACAATGATAAATAAAACTTAAAATTTTTCTTCTTTATCAGTTTGTTGCTATTTTATTATTATTTCGGGAGGTTGGGGTGGGTGGTGTGTTCTTCGTCATGGGGATTTTCTTTCCCCTCTCGCGTGCATTACCAAATACATTAACACTGTTAATTCACTGGTTTAGCTTTTATTTAGACAAGGTGATGTGTTGTCAGGTCCAGAAGGACAGGTCGGCAGGATTGTGTGTAAAAAGCATTTAAGATCTTTTATTTCGTTAAAGCGGCAAAACACTCTTGGAATTAAATATTACATGTGGCAACGCTGCTGAAAATTGACACTTCGAAACGTGAAAATCGTGCAGTTTTGAGAACTTAATTTCTCAATTAATCTGTTATTTATGGTTTTTCCGTATTTTTTTTAAATATTATTCTACGTTACGTACTCTTTCTTGTGGTGTGCGCCGTTTTGCTAGATTCCGGTTGCACCGTCCCCGAGGTTTGCTCTCCAGGTAAATCAGAACAGTTTTTTCGGGAATAAGTTTATTTTCGGGAATAAGTTGATTTTCGGAAAATATTTGTCCCTTTTCACAGTAGAGTTGGTGTGATGAAAGATGGAACAGTGTTTCTACTATATAGGTTATACTGGTAACCAAATTTGATGCCTGCTTCCATTAAAAAAAGGACATATTGCTAGTAAAGGCATTTTTATCAAAATTCACTACCATAACAGCTTTGCTGCGTCCAAACTTTTTTAATAACTCTGGGGTCCTTTTAGGAGCGCCAAATAAGTGTCATAATGAATGATTAGCCGTTGTAGTTTGACTTATCTCAAACATATTCAGGGGTTCCTAAACTAATCGATATAAATATTCCCACAAGATTGCAATATGGCTGTTGAAAATTTAATAGGTTAGTAATTTATTAAAAAGCCATTGTGAAGTGAGACTTAATAATAAAGTTGTTACGACACAACTGTTTCCCCACTGATAATCATTCTCTATTGAACGCTATAAATATCAAACAACTATAAAACTTTTATTATACACTTGGCGGATTTTCTCAATGTTCTTTCAGCACCTGTTCATTGAGAAAATTCCTAATCGTCCTTTTAAATTATTTTACTTCCTCCCGTTCGTTACAAACACACACACACACACACACACACACACACACACACACACACACGTTGCTCGTTCAGCTATTCAGCTTTTAGTGAATTTTCATTAAGAAAATAGCTAATAGAGAGCTAAAGATGTAAGACACGAAACACGTGCCGCCATCTCGTTGCGAAACCATGTAGTATATTGTCACGGCAGCTCCAAATAACACAAAGTGTTAAAAAATAGAGACTGTATACAACCAACTAACAATTTAGTAAATTGTTAGCCCTGGCCCATTTCTACCCCAATATAGGGACAACGTATGCATTCTCGCCAAAATTAGAACCGTAGACCTGTTTCGCTCTAATTGAATACTTTGTCCCTATATTGCGGTAGAAATGGGCCAGGGCTGACAATTTACTAAATTGTTAATTGGTTGTATACAGTCTCTATTTTTTAACTTTTAGTGTTATTTGGAGCTGCCGTGACGACATACTACTTAGTTCCGCAACGAGATGGCGGCACGTACTTCGTGTCTTATAACTCACTTAGTTTTGGAAGGCTGGCAACCATAGCCGTATCACTTTATAGGTGTATTTTCGCTGTAATTAGTATACCGTACTAACGAGCTTTAGTTAGAGCGAAACCGGTCTACGGTTCTAATTGCGGTGAGAATGCATCTAGCCTTACAAAATAATAGACAAGTAACGATGAGGAGGCTTTCGGAATTTTTTTTCAAATGAGCACGAATTAAGACCCCTAGAAATCATATCCAAAGTCCATTTGAATTTTTATATATATATATATATATATATATATATATATATATATATATATATATATATATATATATATATATATATATATATATATATATATATATATATATATATATACAGTGTGACACACTTAAGACATGCCTGTATTTTCTTTATTTTTAGAGATAGCCATTTAAATTTTTGTACAGATGTAAAACGTCATTAAGCTGTTTGAATAGCCTACCTACATCAACTGTCAGATGTCAACCCAGCCTACTATGCTTTTAGTAATAGGGCCGATTCTCTACATTTCGCGATGCGTTAGAGATGCCAAAAAAAGGTTTTTTTTTATGTCAACAACACACCACGAGGGCTTACAGCCTAAATACTATCGTACCGTGGGTGTTGACAAGGAGGAAAGGGGCAGCTTGTTAATTCTGGACTTGAAGGTTTGGAGGTTCGGAGGAGAAGGAAAAACATGTGCCGGCAAGGAATTCCACAACTTGGAAGTCCTCGGGACAAAAGAGCGGGCATAACAAGATGTTCTATGTCTGGTGACCTGGACATTAAAAGGGTGCATTCGCTCTGTTCCCCTGGTAGATCTGCTGGGGGCAGCAGGTGGGGGAATTATGGAGGAAAGCTCCTCTGAGCAGTGCCCGTGCAGATATCTATAAAAGAGAGAGAGGTCACCAACGGCACGTCGGTGGGCAAGGGATGGAAGCCTTTGGGTGAGGGTAGGGTCACCGATGAGACGTATAGCTCTCTTTTGAATGGAGTCCAGGATAGCGAGTGTAGAAGCGGCAGCTGCACCCCAGATGTGGGAGCAGTATTCGAGGTTTGGCCTTATTTGTGAAGTGTATAAGGTATAGAGATTAGTTGGTGAAAAGTATTTGCGAGCCCGGAAGAGGAAACCCAATTTCTTAGCAGCCGCTTCTGCAATTGATGTAACATGTTGGTGCCAATTAAGATTTCGATCCACAGAAATGCCAACAAGAGAAAAGGACTCATTACTTTGAATAACTTGGTTGTTCATTGTGATGGGTCTAGGGCTGCTGTATCTCTTGTGAGAAAGAAAGCAAGACTTAGTTTTGGTGGGGTTGAATTGTACAAGATTTCTACTTCCCCAGTCTAATATTTTTTGGAGGTCTACGGAGACAGAACCCTCCATGAGTCTGCGATCCTCATCTAATTGGGCTAAAGAGACAGGCTTAGAATATTGTATGTTTGAGTGGAGGGTGCTGTCGTCCGCGTAACTGTGAACTGGGTTGGATGTGCTAGAGAGGAGGTCATTGATGTGGAGAAGAAACAAAGTAGGGGCTAAAGCTGAACCTTGAGGAACTCCTGCATTAATTGGATACAGTTTAGAGGAATGGCCATCCACAACAACAGATATGCTCCTGTTGGAGAGGAAATTTGCTGTCCAGGTACAAAGTTTTGGTGGTAGGCCATAGGCCGGAAGTTTCTTAAGCAGCGCTGCGTGCCAGACCTGGTCGAATGCTTTGGATATGTCTAGAGCAACAATCTGGGATTCACCATGATGTTCCATAGACTTGTTCCAAGAATGGGTGACAAAGGAAAGGAGGTCGGCAGTCGATCTGCGCTGACGGAATCCATACTGCCTGTCGTGGATTAGACTGTGTTTTTCAAGGAATTTTAGTAGTTCGGTGTTTATATACTTTTCCATCACTTTAGAGATGACTGAAAGGAGAGAAATAGGCCTGTAGTTGCTAGGAAGCGCTTTGGATCAGTTACTTTAAAAAGTTATTCAGAATTCAATTTTAACTGCAGATATCGAGTTTTAACTCAAAATTCGAATTTTTACTTTTTTGTAAATTTTTAGACAGTCTAAATTTTTCATCAGATAGAACACGTAAATTGCCATGGAAACAAATTAGCACCTTTAAAATATTGCGATAAACGTCAAATTGATATTAACTGTGAGTCTGACAGCAAAATGCCTGTTGAACGTCTCAGTGTAAGAGAAAAAAGTTAACCAATAAGATTGTTTGGGATGGTGTTCTAAATAGCAGAGAATTTGCTGATGAATTCAACAGAGAAATCCAATTAGGCGCAGAACTGCAGCAGATCTGAATGGGTGATTCTCTCAAACGGGAAGTGTGGTGAACAATATCTCGGCTGTTAGAAATCCAAGAAGTAGTGATGATAGCATAATCTTGGCTTCAACTCAAGCCAATCCCCAGATGAGTTTACCTCAAAGGACTGTTGCATTGGATGTAAGTAGAGAAAAATCAGAAGATGCCTTGTGCGGCATAAAATGAAGCCTTTCAAGCCAAAGTTTCTACACTCGTTGAAAGAAGTTGATGAGCTGAAACGATTAGATTATTGCTTTTGAGTCCAAGATAACTTTCTGAATGATAGAAAATTTTTAAGTATAATTTTATTTACGGACGAGGCAACGTTCACTACCAGTGGAATAGTATCTTCCTAAAATTCCAGATATTGGTGTGCTGAAAACACTCAATGGGTTTTCAATTGTAAAGCCCAGTATTCACAAAAACCTAATACGTGGTGTCGAATTTTAGGGGATAGAATAATTGGTGCTTTTTTAATTGCTTCATTTTTGGTCAATTTTTATTAATATATATATATATATATATATATATATATATATATATATATATATATATATATATATATACATATATGTATCCGTCTGAAAACTCAAAAAATTATTAAGCGATTTTAATGAAACTCGGCAAGTGCTTTTCTTTTATTAATGGCTTGGATGAGTTCGTTAGCCAGGAAAATCGGACGAGGTTTTCCAAAAAAATTTTGAGTTTTCTTTCAAAAAAAATGTTTTTCTCCGAAAATAACAAATTTACTATATATGTTGCCTTGAGAGAGGGCTTACTACGTACCAAAATTCAACTTTCTAAGTTTATAGAAAATTGAGTTACTAAAATTTTAAATTGTTTTTCGAAAAAAAAAAATTCTCCGAAAATTACAACGTTATTTTATTAAAATTTGGTGGATATTTTGCCCTAGGAAAGACCTTACTACATACCAAAATTAAACTTTCTAAGTTTATAGAAAATTCAGTTATTCAAATTTGAAGCATTTAATAAAAATTCACTACCATAACGCACTTGCTGCATCCCGAGATATTTTTTTTAATCATGAATTATGAGACTGTATCGAAGGTATGCCGATCAACGTGCGACAAGATATTTTCAATTACACGGTGCATCCATTCAAAACTCTCAGTTGGTCAGAAATTTACTAAATCTACATTTTCCGTCAAGATGGATTGGCAGAAATAGTCCTTTTGAACAGTGGCCTCCTCGGTCTCCTGACATTACACCACTAGGTTTCTATTTCTGGGGTTCCGTTAAGGATAAGGTGTACAAAGAAAGGCCCCAAAGTCGCGAGGAACTTTGCGAGAAAATAAGGCAGGCTTGACGTGAAGTAAATATAGCAGAAGGAAGAAAAGTTGCCAGGAATAATCTTAAACGGATCGAAAAATGCATCAGGCTTGAAGGTGGGCTAGTTGAAGCAGACTACATTTATTGATTTTATATTCAATTTAATTGTACTTTTGTTAGAGTTTATCTTTAAGTTGAGTTGAATAAATCACGTACCATTATTTGCTTTTGATATTGACGATGTTTGTTGTTTCCATAGCAATCTACCTGTCAAAATCTGATTAAAAATTTGGACTTGTCTAAAAATTTACAAAAAAGTAAAAATTCGAATTTTGAGTTAAAACTCGATATCTGCAATTAAAATTGAATTCTGAATAACTTTTTAAACACTGTATATATATATATATATATATATATATATATATATATATATATATATATATATATATATATATATATATATATATATTTGTGTGTGTGTGTGTGTATTCGAGCCATAACTGAAAAAATACTCAATTGATTTGAACGAAACTTGGCACATTTCTTGATTGTATGAAAACCGCGGACGAGTTCGTAAATCAGCTATAACGAACATTTTTCTCCAAAAATATACATACATATTTTTGAAAACGCTATATTTTTGAAAGCATTAGAGGAACTGAATTGAGACTTTGTATGTGGCTAGAAATGGTGTAAATAAACCTATGTTGTGAATTTTAAGTAACTTGGTTCACAAAATTTAGAGTTTTTTCCAAATTAAAAATAAACTGTGAGAGACATACGTTGAAACGACTTCGTGGTTAATGTCCAATGCCTGGCACACATAGTAGTTATCAGCAATGAGTAGATTGAATCGTACAACATGCATAAAACATACATCAACATTAACCAAACAATATAAAAAATAGGCACAAAACATACTACCCGAACCAACAAACGTGAAATCTCGGCCACAAATATCCCAAATGATACACGACGTGAAGTTAAAAATTTGCCACGTGATAGTTTTTTCAATGGGGATTCATCCAATGTTTAAAATACACTATATACACTATATAGAACAGTTCCCATTACAGTTTTAGACTGAAAGTGTAGCATAATATATTGGAAATGTAAACAAAATCAAGTGACGTCTCCATAAAAATGATTTAAATACAGTTTTTTATTTATTTCAACAACACACCACGAGGGCTCACAGCCTAAATACTATCGTACCGTGGGTGTCGATAAGGAGGAAATAGGCAACTTGTTAATTCTCAACTTGAAGGTTTGGAGGTTTGAAGGAGAAGGAAAAACATGTGCCGGCAAGGAGTTCCACAACTTGGAAGTCCTCGGGACAAAAGATCCGGCATAACAAGATGTTCTATGTCTGGTGACATGGACAGTAAAAGGGTGCATTCGCTCTGTTACCCTGGTAGATCTGTTGGGGACAGCAGGTGGAGAAACTATGGAAGAAAGCTCCTCTGAGCAGTGCCCGTGCAGATATCTATAAAAGAGAGAGAGAGAGAGAGAGAGTTAGCAGCAGCACGTCGGTGGGCAAGGGATGACAGCCTTTGGGTGAGGGTAGGGTCACCGATGAGACGTGTATAGCTCTCTTCTGAATAAAGTCCAGGATAGCGAGTGTAGAAGCGGCAGCGGCACCCCAGATGTGGGAGCAGTATTCGAGGTTTGGCCTTATTTGTTAAGTATATAAGGTATAGAGATTAGCTGGAATCGCAACCAAAATGGTACACGCTGTATACATTGTAATCCAATCTACATAAGAGGAACATATTTCTGCACTTATAAATAACGACACTGACAAATCTACATTTTCAAAACATATGATTCGTACTTAACATAGACCCACAGTAAATAAGGGCATAGATCCACTACATTTTTGTTATGACAAATGCAAACTAGACTGTTTTGAAGCTTTGAAAGTAAAAAGGCACATACACGTCAATAACTACCTTGTTTATATTTACTTCCCTTAACTTATATTGATTTTTTATCTAACAATATTTTGGTGGAAAACCATTCTTTAGAAAATTCGCTACTAAAGCACATATGCTGCATCCTGACTATTTTTTTACAATTATTGGAATTTATTAACAATGTTCTTTTATCTAATTTGTAATATTAATGGTCTGAATCAACTTTCTCTCAATGTCAAAATTATTTTCGTGAAAGAATACTTAATTTACGCATACTTTTTTCAGCAATAGCCATATTTCACTGTTGCTTACCTTATCTAGATCTTTGCACAAAATATCGTAAATCTGCCAGTCTTCTTCAGTATTCCCTGAAGCAACAGACTCAGGAGGTTGGGTAGATTTGTCCATGATTGTCACGTGTTTCTACCAAATTCTCCATATACTTGGTATCGTTGGAAGACTACTTCAAGACCTTACAGCTACCTACATCTTTAATCATTTGTGTCTTCAGTTTATTTTGGTGATTTCTTACAAATACAGTTTTAATTGCGTCATTTCTATAACTGGAAGAACTAATAAGAGCTCATTAAGTCTCCAAATTCGACACATATATGTTTTTTTCACATTGTTTATGTATATCCTTTGAACACTGAAATATTTCAGGTAAACTGTAACAAAAGTAGAAGTGTCACGCCATCTGGGGCGTATAATCGATATAACCAAGGAGTTTTGAATACGATTTGTTATGTAGTTGTTGTTATGAATGAGCTTATTAGATTGCCTTATCTACATGCTTGTATAGTGCTGGCAAAATTGATTTTTGTGGAACGCTATTATTTTCAAAACTGGTAACCATACCTACAGTAAAAATGAAAAATAATATTTGCTTCATAAAACCATTTTTTAGTACTAAATACGGATGTAGAGACTACTTCTCTGGCTTCACAAGTGTTTTTTTCACTGTTTGCGGCATCATCAGACAGGAAAAAATTATATTTATTTATACGTATTCCTGACAACTATGAATAAAAACTCATTTCTAGGTTAAGATGGTTTGATGAAAAAAATGTTCGGGATGCAGCAAGTGCATTATAGTAGTGAATTTTCATAAAAATTGTACACTATTAGTAAGGTATATTAATAAAACTAATGCTTTAAATTTAAATAGACCTGAGATTAAATGGAATTTTTATAATATAAACTTGCGAACCAAATTTCGTTGATTAGCTTTCTTCTTTCCGGAGATACAAAACTCTATAACTGAAACTACTACCAAAGCATCACATAAAGGGTCTATTTCAATTTATTTTCTGCACATATTTTGATAAAATAAAGAACAATGACAATTGAAGTTGTATCTTAAGGATTTCTAACTTCTTACGACATTGATGCTACATAAACGTATTCATTTCAAGTTCTTTATCTAGAACATGTGAATTTTGACGTTTCGAATCGCGCCTTTGGCGTTATAAGAAGAAAAACTATATTTTCTTTAAAACCTTATAGTTTTTTTTTTTTGAAGGTAGAGATCCAGATTTTGGTGCATAGTTTTTTTATGATACAAACCCGCGTGCCAAATTTGGTTGCCATAGCTTTTTTACTTCCGGAGATATAAATATTTTCCAAAACAAAACACAAATATTTCCGGGAAAAACCGGTCCGATTTTCCTGGCTAACGAACTTATCCTAGCCACTTGTGAAAGGGAGGTACTAGCCAAATTTAATCAAAATCGGCGGATTATTTTTTTAGTTATCGGTGTGACATATATATATATATATATATATATATATATATATATATATATATATATATATATATATATATATATATATATATATATCTATATATATATATATATATATATATATATATATATATATATATATATATATATATATATATATATATATATATATATAGTGTTTCAAAACATGTGTTCCTATTAACGTAGATCGACAAACGCGCCGTTTCCGAGATACAGGGCGTCAAAATTATATTTTGATTTAGTTTTTTGACTATATCTCAGAAACCGTTTGAGGCACGGAATTCAGATTTTGTACACAGCTTACCATTAATATTACATACTTTCTAACCGCCAATTAAATTGTTTCCATATGTCAGTGCCGGAGATTTTAGGGATGCGTGAAGTTCTTTGGGCCCTAATTTCTACGGCACTGAGGAAATTACTATTTTAAAGCCCATTTTAAACCACCAATTTTTTTCTGCATAAAAAGGTGCTCCTGGTCAAATGCTCTAATGTGAACCGGTTTCGAGAATAAATGCACGTTATGATTAAAAAACATGGAAATAATTACCCTGTTTTGTTGGTGACAAAACACTTGGTTTTCATCAATTCATCTACTGCCAGTCTGACGAGAACGGTCACCTCGGCATCGCCCGGCACAATCCGTTGATAAGTCCTCCGCAATCTAATGCATTCTGTCACTTAATATATTATCGTCAAAAACCTAAATAAACCTATTTTTTGACACCATCTATCTCGAAAACGGCGGGTTTGCGGATCCATGTTAATAGGAACTTTTTTCTTAGAAAGAGACAAGGAACCGCTCATTTTCCGACACATGTTTTGAGACAGCCTATATATATAATATATATATATATATATATATATATATATATATATATATATATATATATAAACATATACAGTCCGGCTTTGGGTACCAGGGGTCCTAGATCGCGCTCATTTGAAGAAATTTTTTCAAAATTCAAAAGTCGCTATCTCCCCATTAGATAATTTTTCTTAAGAATATTCACCTAAATGTCAAGAAAATAAAATATGCAACTTTTCAGTGTTTTCAGGATACTTCAGTAACTATAGAATATATCAAGAATTCGTTTTCAGATAATAAATAAGCATAAAATGGTGCACGTTTTTTGTCATTTAACTAACTCTGTATATAGCATCGTTTGGGATAGTGAGCCTATAGCATATAAACGGTGGTCACTTTTAACTAAAAGTGGTCACCGTGTACATGCTATTAAGTATTTTACTAACAATTTTGTGCGTAACAAATTTTTCTGAAAATTAACTAGCATAACTCACTTGCTGCTTTTGGACTTTGCTTATTGATCATCCGTTAGAATAAACACCACTACATATTCCTTTTTCTTTAACAGCCACTCTGCATCATTCGTCGTCTCAATAAGTATATGTTCACATTATAATTAGCAGCCAATTAATTAGGAATAGAACAATTTAAAATTAGACTGAGTAGGGACTGGTACACTACTTTCAGGTCTTATGCAATCAAGACTAGTGGTTAAAAACACAAAGCAAAAATGGCAATGAATTTAGCAAATATATCGTCAAAATTAGGGGTAAGTTTCTTACAAATACTTATTTGCAGAAAGTATATTCTTTATGTGTAACTTGTTTGGGACGTTTGATATCACTGTGTGAAATTTAATTTTAATTTTGTAATATGTAATCAATCAATCCATCTTAAATTAAAAAAAATAGTGCTGCAAATTGAATCATAACTTACACATAGCTGTGGTAATTTATTCTCTTCACAAAGCCATTCTCATGGATTGAATTTAGGGCCCATGACTTGACCACAAGGAAAATATTTGTATTCCTCTGTACCCATACACTTCTGAAACGTTATGTTACTCGAGTTTTATTTTAAAAAATTCAATTTTCACCAAAGCACCCCTTATTTATCCCCCACCCCCCGAAGCGAACTAACCCAAAAACAATTCGAAGCGTTCCATTGTCGTGTGCTAACTGAATACCAAATTTAAAGATTATATCTCAATTCGTGCGAAAGTTGTTGCGCCTATTAACAGACAGAGGGACATACCGACAGACCGACAGACAAAAAAATTTTTTTTATATGTTGGGAAACTTTTTACACCGTTTTAGCAAAAAAAGAAATTCGAAATTTTTGTCAACAATATTCCACCTTCCCACATTCAACCCCTAATTTAATTTCAACACAGAATACCAGATGTTTGATGAAATTAAAAGTTTTGTAATAAATAAACCGTAAAACGTTATATTACACGAGTTTAAACGAAAAAATGTCAATTATCACTAAATCACCCCCCATTCATCCCCTACTCACTATTTACCCAAAAACAATGCGAACCGTTCGTTTGTCGGGTGCTAACTGTATACCAAATTTGAATACGATATCTAAATTCGTTCTAAAGTTATCGTGGCTACAAACAGACAGGCATACAGACCGACAGTCAAAAAATTGTTGGTTCATGTTTTAGCGATTTTTTCGTAGTACGAAAAATTCACTAATGAGGAATATATATATATATATATATATATATATATATATATATATATATATATATATATATATATATATATACATATATATATATATATATATATATATATATATATATATATATATATATATATATATATATATATATATATATATATATACATATATGTATATATGTATATATGTATGTATGTATGTATGTATGTATGTATGTATATACTCAAAAAATTGTGGGAAAGCCGTCAGTTGCAAAATTTAACTCTTTATTAAAAGCCGAGCTTTCGGAAAAGTTTATTCCATTCTCAAGGCTACAACATGGAAAGGAAAAAGTTTACAATTTACTTAGGAAAAATATAAAAGTTTAAAATACTTACATATAACGTGAGTTTTACTATAACTAATTATGAAATAACAAACATGAAAAATACCTTTTTGTAAATTTGAGTGAAGTCGAAAAGTGCCAAACTGACATATGAAGCTAACTATTGTGTATTTGAATTTGTTTTTTGTTTTTGTCTAGGAAATATAAATACGGGTAGTGATTTCTAAAATTATTTTTTTTCTTTAAGTTTATTAAATTGTCGTTAAAAGTAATTTCAAATTCTTCTAAACACATTCTTTTATTACTGAAGGTTTCACAGTGTAAAATAGAAACATTACTAAAATTTATATTGTGGCCAGTGTCGAGATTATGTTCTGACAGAGCGCAAGTTCTTTTTTGTAAACGTATGTCACTTTTGTGCTGTGTTAACCTATCTTTAAGGACTCTGCTTGTTTGGCCAATGTATCTTAAACTACAATTATTACATGGAATACAATATAATTTTAGTTTAAGATACAACGGCCAAACAAGCAGAGTAGATTAACACAGCACAAAAGTGACATACGTTTACAAAAAAGAACTTAGGCTCTGTCTGAACATAACACTGGCCACAATATAAATTTTAGTAATATTTCTATTTTACAATGTGAAACCTTAAGTAATAAAAGAATGTGTGTAGAAGAATTTGAAATTACTTTTAACGACAATTTAATAAACTTAAAGAAAAATAATAATTTTAGAAATCACTACCCCTATTTATATTTCCTAGACAAAAACAAATTCAAATACACAACAGTTAGCTTCATATGTCAGTTTGACACTTTTTGACTTCACTCAAATTTACAAAATGGTTTTTTTTTTCATGTTTGTTATTTCATAATTAGTTATAGTAAAACTCGCGTTATATATAAGTATTTAAAACTTTTAGATTTTTTCTGTGTAAATTGTAAACTTTTTTCTTTCCATGTTGTAGCCTTGAGAATGGAATAAACTTTTCCGAAAGCTCGGCATTTAATAAAGAGTTTTATTTTGCAACTGACAGGTTTTCCACAATTTTTTGAGTTAATAATACTATTACCGTCACAAAAACTAGATACTATATATATATATATATATATATATATATATATATATATATATATATATATATATATATATATATATATAGTACCGATAAATTAAAAACTCTGGACGCAGCAAGTGAGTTATGGTAGTGAATTTTCATAAAAATGTTTTTAATAACAAATATGTGTGTTTTTTTAAGAAATAATAATCAAATTTGGTTACCAGTATAACCTATATAGTAAAAACAATGTGCCATGTTTCATCAAAATAACTTTATTGTGTGAAAATGTACAAAAATTTCCAAAAGTAAACTTAAAGTGTTCCCGAAAAAACACGTTTCTTGATCAACCTTATAGGTTAATAGCAAATTGAGCTGTTCAAATATGAAACATTTGATCAAAATTCGCTACCATAACGCACTTGCTGCGTCCAGAATTTCTTTTCTTACAAACATACATTATATTTCGATGGAAAATGCAAGAATGCAATAACATAAGGCGTGTTTGATTAAAAAAAAAGGAAATTTGTATCACCAGCGACTTATGGGCCATCCTGTGATTGTAGAAATATTATTTTAAGATGTAGCTCAAGACACCCTATAATTAATGTATACAATTTTTTTTCAAATCTTATATAATAACGGATATATTGAGCTTTATTGATTTTTTACGAAAATTCGACAAAAATTATATACCATTAAACGATAAACTCTATAGCTAAGGCTACTGCCAAGCATCAGAGAAAGGGTCTATTTGAATTTTTTTTTTTTATGTCAACAACACACCACGACGGCTTACAGCCTAAATACTATCGTACCGTGGGTGTTGACAAGGAGGAAAGAGGCAGCTTGTTAATTCTGGACTTGAAGGTTTGGAGGTTCGGAGGAGAAGGAAAAACATGTGCCGGCAAGGAATTCCACAACTTGGAAGTCCTCGGGACAAAAGAGCGGGCATAACAAGATGTTCTATGTCTGGTGACCTGGACGTTAAAAGGGTGCATTCGCTCTGTTCCCCTGGTAGATCTGCTGGGGGCAGCAGGTGGGGGAATTATGGAGGAGAGCTCCTCTGAGCAGTGCCCGTGCAGATATCTATAAAAGAGAGAGAGGTCACCAACGGCACGTCGGTGGGCAAGGGATGGAAGCCTTTGGGTGAGGGTAGGGTCACCGATGAGACGTATAGCTCTCTTTTGAATGGAGTCCAGGATAGCGAGTGTAGAAGCGGCAGCTGCACCCCAAATGTGGGAGCAGTATTCGAGGTTTGGCCTTATTTGTGAAGTGTATAAGGTATAGAGATTAGTTGGTGAAAAGAATTTGCGAGCCCGGAAGAGGAAACCCAATTTCTTAGCAGCCGCTTCTGCAATTGATGTAACATGTTGGTGCCAATTAAGATTTCGATCCACAGTAATGCCAACAAGAGAAAAGGACTCATTACTTTGAATAACTTGGTTGTTCATTGTGATGGGTCTAGGGCTACTGTATCTCTTGTGAGAAAGAAAGCAAGACTTAGTTTTGGTGGGGTTGAATTGTACAAGATTTCTACTTCCCCAGTCTAATATTTTTTGGAGGTCTACGGAGACAGAACCCTCCATGAGTCTGCGATCCTCATCTAATTGGGCTAAAGAGACAGGCTTAGAATATTGTATGTTTGAGTGGAGGGTGCTGTCGTCCACGTAACTGTGAACTGGGTTGGATGTGCTAGAGAGGAGGTCATTGATGTGGAGAAGAAACAAAGTAGGGCTAAAGCTGAACCTTGAGGAACTCCTGCATTAATTGGATACAGTTTAGAGGAATGGCCATCCACAACAACAGATATGCTCCTGTTGGAGAGGAAATTTGCTGTCCAGGTACAAAGTTTTGGTGGTAGGCCATAGGCCGGAAGTTTATTAAGCAGCGCTGCGTGCCAGACCTGGTCGAATGCTTTGGATATGTCTAGAGCAACAATCTGGGATTCACCGTGTTGTTCCATAGACTTGTTCCAAGAATGGGTGACAAAGGAAAGGAGGTCGGCAGTCGATCTGCGCTGACGGAATCCGTACTGCCTGTCGTGGATTAGACTGTGTTTTTCAAGGAATTTTAGTAGTTCGGTGTTTATATACTTTTCCATCACTTTAGAGATGACTGAAAGAAGAGAAATAGGCCTGTAGTTGCTAGGAAGCGCTTTGGATCCTTTCTTGGGGATGGGTTGTACTCGAGCAGTTTTCCAGTTACTAGGGAATATGCCTTTATTGTAAGATATCTGAAACAGACGAGTCAGGACAGGAGCAAGTTCTGGTGCGCATTTTTTCAGAACAATTGCTGGGATCTCGTCAAGGCCAGAGGCTTTCCTGGTATTAAGAGAAGAGAGCATCTTTCGTACCTTTTTAGTTTGGAAAATGATATCAGTCATTTTATGCGCGACATTGGGGACTGTTGGTGGTTGAACATTTGGAGGTGGGTTGAGAGTAGAATTTCCGGCGAACAACGAAGCAAAAAGTTCAGCCTTGCCCAGGGCGGTAGAAACAATTTCATCACCTGAGACAAGAGGTGGGAACGTGCTCTTGCAGAAATTATTCCCAATAGACTTAGCAAGAGTCCAGAAGGGTTTGCCGCCGTTGGAGCTTGAGAGGACTTTGTTTTTGATGTGGTTATTAAACGAGTTTTTTGCCTCAGAAAGAATGCGGACATAGCGGTTTCTTGTGTCGTTGAATGCTTGACGATTTTCTTGACTGGGATTGTGTAGAAGCGTTTTGTGAGCTTTGACCTTTTCAAGTCTGGCCTTGTCACAGGATTTAGAGAACCAGGGCTTTTGAGTGGCTGAAGAGGTTTTCTGTGTACGTGGAATAAATAATTCCATGCCAGCTTGGATAATTTCGGTGACGTTTTGTGAGAAAGCAGAGGGGTCAGGATGAGAGAAGCAGACAGACGCCCATGGAAATGAGGAAAAGTAATCCCGCATTTCGTCCCAGTTTGCGGAGTTGTAGTGCCAAACGATACGTGGGTGTGATGACTGTGTGACCTCGGGTTGCATTGCACAGGAAGCAGTGACCATGCCGTGGTCTGAGCGACCAAGGGGGGCGGTGACTGATATCTTATAGCATTCAGGATTTGTAGTAAGAAGGAGATCCAAGGGATTTGAGCTGTGTGTTGGGATACGAGGAAAGTAAGTAGGTTGCTGTACCATATTGGCCAAAGAATTACTGACTGCAAAGGCCTCCGCTGCTCTCCCTTGTGGATCGGTTTTTGAAGATCCTAGCCATTCCTTATTATGGACATTAAAGTCGCCAAGAATAGTGACCTCGGAGGAAGGATATTCAGAAATCAGATAGTCGGTTTTTTCAGAAAGGTAGTCAAAGAGCTGGACAAAGTTGTTGTCAGAAGGTGACCGGTAAATGCAACAGATAAATTTAGTTGCAGCCCTGAGAGAGAGTTTTATCCATAGTATGTCTTTTCTTCCAGCTTCTAAATTGGGAAGTCTGGTGCAGGGTAGATTGCTACGGACGTATGCGCACACGCCTCCATGCAATCTAAAGGCAGTAAGGAGCTCATACCCCGGGAAATTAAGGTGATTAGTGGCTGTTTTGGCACTGATTTGGGTTTCGGTGAGGAAGAGGAGTTGGGGCCTGTTAGCCTGGAGGAAATGGTGGACGGAGTTCAGGTTAGAATTTAGGCCACATATATTCGAAAAGGATATGTTAAATCTTGATGTTGGCACCCCCTGTACACCCCTCTCCCGGAGATCCGAATGGAGGGGTATTTTGCCTCCGGAATATTTTATACAAGGAGGAGCCATCATCATTTTTGCTTATAAGGGAAACCGACTCATACACCAGAACCGGAAACGTCCGTTCGGACTTCACCGGCCCCTTGATGTATGGGGTGGTACCTCCTCGGGCGTGAAAAAATCCTTTACTATTACATAAAGGAAAATTCCACTACCACCTGCTATGGATTGGATTGGATCAATGTCTACCCCTTTAAAAATAGGATTAATAAAGGGACTATCAATTGTCCAATAGTTATGATTTTCGACATAGTAGGAGGATACAAAACATTTTCATCATTTTGCATTCATGCCTATTGTCGGCAAATGAATTTTCTGCAAATATTTTAGTAAAATGAAGGACAATGACGGTTGAAACTAAGACTTTAGGGTTTGTAAAACATCCTTCTTGAGACATTTTCTTTCCATAGCCCGTATTAGATTCAAGTTATTTGCCTAAATGTTGCCAATTTTGACATTTTAAATCGCCACTTTGACGTTTTGAGAAAAACCCCAATTTATTTTTCTTTAAATGCCTATAACTTTTTTGTCTTCTGACCTACATAGCTAAATTTTGGTAGGTGACTTACCTATAAGGATATAAACCTGCGTACCAAATTTGGTTGCCCTTACTTAATTCCGGAGATATAATTTTTTTTCGAAAAAAAACACAAAATTTTCCGGGAAAACCTGGGCAGATTTTCCTGGCTAACGAACTCATCCAAGCCATTTGCAAAAGGAATTTTTTCACCAAATTTAATCAAAATCGGCCCATTATTTTTTGAGTTATCGGTGTGATACCTATATATATATAAATAAATAAATATATATATATATATATATATATATATATATATATATATATATATAAAAAAAAATTGAAACTGACCCCGGATATGTTTTCTGGGGGGGCTAATTAGCACTCATTTGAAGAAATTTTTTCAAAATTCAAAAGTCGGGATCTCCTCATTAGTGAATTTTTTTTAAGAAAATTCACTAAAAATAATGGTCCGATTTTAATAAAATTTGGTACATACTTTCCTCTTGCAAGTGGCTTGGATAAGTTCATTATCCACGAAAGTCGGGCCAGTTTTTCCGCTAAAATGTTTAGTTTTCTTTCGGAAATTATTGTATCTCCTAAAATAACAGAGCCATGACAACCAAACTATTGGCGTCTACGTTTCTACCATCAAGCTTACCCCACATGCTAAAATTCAGATCTCTAAGTTAAAAGGAAAAAAAGTTATAGCCATTTAAAGAAAACAAATTCGGTGTCACTGGTGAATGCACAAGAACAAAATATTTTGTGTGATTAACAAAACCAATTGAATATTCGAGTGTAATAATAACAACGGTTAAGTTTTCTTGGCGCAAAAAAACTCAAGTAGCAGAAAAAATATTTTGAAAAGTGTATAAGTTTCCTTCTTAAAACGTCAAAGTTGCGATTTGAAACGTCAAAATTGGCTATTTTTAGAAAACGAATCTGCAACAAATACGAATTATGTAGAAAAAATGTCTTAATAAATCTGTTTTACAAAGCCTTAAGTTTCAGCTTCAACCGTCATTGTCCTTCATTTTATTAAAATATTTTCGGAAAATCGATTTCAAATGGTCCCTGGTTCTGATGCTTTGCCAGTAGTTTTAACTATAGAGTTTATGGTTTAATAGTCTATATTTTAGCAAATTTTCGTAGAAAAAATTCGTTATTGAGAAGACCGCGACTTATGAATTTTAAAAAAAATTCTTCAAATCAGCGCGAACTAGAGCCCCTAAAACCCATATACGGGGTCAGTTTCAGTTTTTGTCTGTTTACACATATACAGGGTGACTCATTTATACGGTAAAGCTCAATATATCCGTTATTATACAAGATATGAGAAAAAATGGTTAATTATAGGGTGTTTCGAGCTGCTTCTTATAAACTTATTTTGACAATTGCAGGGTAAGTCAAAATAAGTCGTTGGTGATACACACTTACTTTTTTTAATAGAGCCCCCCTTCAATTATTGCATTTTTGTATTTTCCATCGATTTATAATGCATGTTTGTAAGGTAAAAAAAAATGATATCGTTCATCGTTTTTGATTTATTTCAATTGTTTTGCAATTTTCCACGGTTTTGGTACATATCACAAATTGTGATACGGCGTTCTTACCTATAGATAACGGAGCCCCATGGAAATGGGGCATTCAGAGCTTTTGTCTCTATTACTCGTTGAAAAAATTGAGCGACCGTATACAGGCACTCTCAAATAGTGGCTGAATTGAAAAGTTTTCTCAGAAATGTTTTTATTGTTTCCGTAGAAATCATTTTTTGTGACATTTTGGTGCTATATTGGTAATTAGTAATAAATGCTTCGTAAGTTATTGTAAAAAAAGAGGTATCGAATTTTTCTGAAAACTATAATTTAGTGTAAGATTACTGAAAGCAATTTCTGTAAAAAAAATGGTAAATTTTTGAAAAGAAATTTTTCCAAATTTTTTACAATCAAACTAGTTTTTAGGAACAAAGCAACCAAAAGGGTATTTTACATAAGTTTTACCATGGCTCAAGATTGAAGATTATAGGATAATGGGAAATTGAGTTATCGGATTTGAAATCTTTTTATCTTTTTACAAAAATTCTCTACCACAACATACTTGCTGCAACCAGACCCTCTTCATCGCTTATTTACTGTTGCTGTATCCATACTTATTTAAAATAATAAATAATTATAGCTCTCTATGTGAGACTGACAAACAAGGCAATCTCAAATTGACTTTTGGAAAAATATTTTAAACAAATGAAATGAGGTAACAATTTAAACGTAAATTAAAAATCTTGGTTTTCCCCCGTCTTCTACATGCCTACAACCACCCTCAATGCATAAACAAGAACAATATAAAAAAGAAAAATTTCTTCGAAACGACCCAAAAAAAGTTGCAGGACCTGCGGTGAATAAGGGTTCTACGCGAAGTAAACAGGATTTTGAGGAAGTATAGCTGCAGAATGGGTTAAAGGCAGCTTATAGAGGTCCAACTAAGCTGTTTTTTTTCTAACTTTCCGCTCAGATTTTCTTTTTATATTCTTCTCCGCATAGCACCTCTATTCATTCCTGGTCCTGTAACTTTCTTACGGGCCGTTTGCAAGACATTTTTCTTGTGGTGTGTGCATTCAGAAAGGGTTCCAAATATGTTTGTAAGAATTTTTTTCTAAAAGTCCTCCCTGTGCTTAACTGCAAATTTACCGAAAACTTAATTTTTATTTACAAAAGGAATGTACCTGCCAAATTATAAACGTGGCAGGTATTTTTCCTTATTAGTCGCTTGGATGATCCGTTTGAGTCAACTCAGTCGAACCAGTTTCTGCAAACAAAATAACAAAAAAAGGGTTTTTAAAATAACTTTGTAGTTATTTTTCAAATCTAGTACACACGCTGCCTTTATATGGGTTTTACTATGTATCAAAACAGAAGATTCTAGTTTAATGGGAAATTGAGTTATCACAATTTGAAATATTTTTACAAAAATTCGCTACCATAACGCACTTGCTGCACCTAAACTTTTTCCAACACTTATTTACTGTATCCATACTTTCTTTAAATGAAATAAATATAAACAATACAAAATTATGAATTTAAAATTTTAATAATTTACACTGTACATCTGATTAAAGATGTAATTTAAGCTGCTTTATGATATTATGTAGTTTACTTTACTTGAAATGTTCCACAAAGAGTAAAAATTCTGGACGCAGCAAGTGCGTTATGGCAGTGAATTTTCATTAAAATGTTTTTAATAACAAATATGTGTGTTTTTTTTTAAGAAAGCAGGCATCAAACTTGGTTACCAGTATAACCTATATAGTAAAAACAAAGTGCCATGTTTCATGAAAATAACTTTATTGTGTGAAAATGTACAAAAATTTCCAAAAGTTAACTTAAAGTGTTCCCGAAAAAACACGTTTCTTGGTCAACCTTATAGGTTAGGTTAATAGCAAATTGAGCTATCAAATTTAAAGCATTTAATCAAAATTCTCTACCATAACGCATTTGCTGCAACCTGAATTTCTTTTCTTACAAACATGCATTATATTTCGATGGAAAATGCAAAAATGCAATAACATAAGGCGTGTTTGATTTAAAAAAATGGAAATTTGTTTCACCAACGACTTATGGGCCACCTGTGATTGTAGAAATATTATTTTAAGATGTAGCGCAAGACACCCTATAATTAATATATACAAAATTCTTTCATATCTTATATAATAACGGATATGTTGAGCTTTATTGATTTTTTACGAAAATTGGACAAAAATTGTATACCATTAAACGATAAACTCTATAGCTAAGGCTACTGCCAAGCATCAGAGAAAGGGTCTATTTGAAATGAATTTTCTGGGAATATTTTAGTAAAATGAAGGACAATGACGATTGAAACTAAGACTTTAGGGTAGGTGTGTGTTGACGGTAGTCAACACACATGTATAATACACATGTGTGTTGACTACCGTCAACATTCTCGGGGGGCAGGCTTAATTAAAATCTAAATTAAAGCTAAAACTCTGTACAAACCTTACGAAATCCAACATTAATATTATTTATAATTAATGATAGCTAAAAATGAAAAAATTAATCTTTATAACATTAATGACCATGAAACGAAGTTAAATTAGGTATGGATTTATATTTACATAAGTCAAAAATTATGAATATAAAATGAGTTTTTTAATGCCTTATTCAATAGCCAAAGAAGAGACCTTTGAGATTGCCACCCGTGTTATTTTTTGATTTTAGTACTTTATTTCAACTACTCTCACTTTACCATAAGACCAAAGACGTCTTAACTGATTTAATTCTTCTGACTTAATAATGGTCAATGCCTAATGAATCACCCGAGCCTCGCACCCCAAGGAAGGTGCGCCACTTTAAGAAGATGCCCAGGCGATGCTGACATCTATAGAAAAAGGAAACAAGAACTACGTATTATACATGTGTGTTGACTACCCTGCCGTCCTTACCCTAATGGGCGTATCTGCAAAAACACAGTTTTGAGAAAATAGAGGTTTTGTATTTTGTTAAATGTCACCTATTCATTATAGACATAAATAAATTTTAAAGGTACAAAACAATAGTAAATTTTCTCAGAAATTTAATGAATTAGTTTAGAACATGGTACCTGTCACAGATTTTGAATTATGATAGATACGCCCTTTTTCCTTAATGATTTCACCTGATTTCCCAAGAGAAAATGTCGTAACTGCAATATATAGCAGATACGCCCATAATCCTTAGGATTTTAGTTGAGGTTAAAGCAAAGAGTACAAAAAATTTAAGAAAATATTGTAATGAATTCTCAAGCCAATGTTAATAAACGTGTATTCCACTAAAACATAATAAAACAAATAAAAGTATTCTATAAAAACATATTCTGAAAGAAAGAGGTTATAACACATCGTATTAGACTAAATATATTAAAATCAAAAAAACTAAGTAGGTAAATGCAGAAAAGTATTCTAATTTCAGTCTTCTTCTTCATAGGCTGGTACGTCTTCTGTTGACAGAGGTAAATCTTCCCAAAATTTCAGTCTGTTTTTGGGAATTACACTCCCAAGCTTAGACAATATAGACTTTTTTCTATCAGCAGGTATGCCTCTGTCTTTACTTCGGGAAACAGGTGAGGAAAATCCGTTTTTTAGCGCTTTAGCATTAAGAAAATTCACTTCAATAGGTTCACCTGTGAATGAGGTTTTATAAACCATATTAAAGTTTCCTTTCGAAAATTTTAGATAAACCATTTCGTTTAAGTAAGGTCTGGGCGTGATCTTCTTTAGTTTGTAGAGAGATGTAAAATCCTCCCAGTCATAGAAATCACTGCATTTCATGTTAGTTATGAGAACTCTACCACTATTTGAATTCTGAACGCATTCCTCAAAATCGGTAAAATCGTACACTTTTCGTTTTCTCTTCAGGGACATTTCGACTTGATGGTGAAATGAGTCCGCCGACATAAAGGTATGTCCGGGCTCAAAATACTTAATTTCAAGATTTTCAATATTAAACAAGTCTGCATTTACAATGTATATTATGAATGTTAATTGCACTTGTTGATATTAAATCCATACGTAAACATTTAATATAACTTTATTACTTCACTAACTGGATAAACTATACGATACATTTAACTATAATACACTTTAATAACAGTACATGAGTACATAACAGATAACTGACCGAGCGTGGAGAGACGTATCTTCACTGAGTCGGTTGGTAGCGAGGAGAGAGAGAGAGATCCCTGGTGTCTCTTATATAGTAGTTCTTGACAGCTTGCTGTCGAATAACGTAACGTAACGTTTAGCTGTCAAGAGAAACATAGAGTAGTGTTGACGGAAACACTGCGGTCGGAACCACCGCCACATACTCCCCTCTCAGTGGCAACGCTATTAGTTCAAGTATCTTCGTGGAAATCGAACTGTACGTCCATGGCGTGTAGTTTGAACGGGAACGGGAACTTCACTGTCACTTTCAGTTTCACTGGGTGTTGGACTTTCACTGTCACTTTCAGTTTCACTAGGTGTTGGACTTTCACTGTCACTTTTAGTTTCACTAGGATGTCTCTGAGGCTGGAAAGTTGTCTGTTCGTTATCACAAAGAATGAATGCGGGTTTAAGACGGTCAACAGAAATTGTCTCTTCTCCGTGTGATTTCTTGATTTTGAAGACTTTGTCAGTTCGGGATAACACTTCAAAGGGGCCGTCATAAACTGGTTCGAGAGTTTTTCGCGGAATATCAATGCGAACAAAAACAAAAGGAGCTTCCATAAGCTTAGGATGGACAAATACCTTTTTTGCAGTATGATGTTTAAAAGGTACTGGTCGAAGTTTCCTTATGTCTTCTTTCAGCTGAGATATAAGTGGTGGAACATCATGAGCTTGTGTGCTGTTGAAAAAGTCGGTGGGAAGTTTGATTGATTCTCCATAGACTATTTCAGCGGGTGTTGAGCGATATTCTGGAATTATGTACGATCTGAGTCCTAGTAACACAATTGGCAATTTAGCGACCCAGTTTTCGTCCATATGAGCTTTCAAGGCCTGTTTCAGAACTCTATGCCATCTCTCGATTACACCATTTGCTGCTGGGTGGTAAGCTGTGGTCTTGATGTGGTCTGCACCTAGTGTTTTAGTGAGGTGTGTGAAAAGGTGGCAATCGAATTGTTTACCTCTGTCTGTGGTGATGTATTGCGGAACACCGAAACGAGAGATCCAGCATGATAAAATAGTGTTCGCTACTGTTTCTGCTGTAATATCTGACAATGGAATTGCTTCGGGCCATCGAGAAAATCTGTCTATTATTGTTAACAGATAGCGTTGACCTTGTGATAGTGGTAATGGTCCCACAATGTCAACATTTATATGCGAGAATCTTCTCGTGGCTGGGGTGTATTGTGCAATGGGACTGGAAGTGTGTCTCCATATCTTGACTTTCTGGCAGGGAATGCAAGTTTTAGACCAAAGAGATACATCGCGTTTCAATTTGGGCCAACAAAATCTATCCTGGACCAGATCGACTGAAGCTGATATGCCTGGGTGAGATAAATTGTGGATAGAATCGAAAATCTTTCGGCGAAATTTGAGCGGAATGAATGGGCGAAGTTTCTTTGAAGAAGATTCGCAAATAAGATTCAATCCGTTGTCAAGAGGCATGTTTTGAAATTTGTATGAGGAAGATTTAGACTGCAGAAGGTGTTTGAGTTCCTCACAAGATGACTGAGCTTGCGCAATTTCTTGGAGTGACACAGTGGAAGAAAGTGAAATTGTTTCAATGCGAGAACAATAGTCTGCGGGAATGTTTGTAGGACCTGGTATGTAGCGAATGTCTGTGGTAAATTGACCTAGGAAGTCTAAATGTCGTAGTTGCCTTGGAGATGCTTTATCGACGCGTTGTTCAAAAGCGTATGTCAAAGGTTTGTGGTCCGTATAAATGGTGAAATGGCGACCTTCTAGGGTATATCTAAAGTATTTAACTGCCTGATAAGCAGCTAGAAGTTCGCGATCGTAGGTGCTGTAAGATTTTTGGGCTGAAGTAAGCTTTTTGGAGTAGAAACCTAGGGGTTCTAGTGCTTGATCACGTAGTTGTTGGAGGGAAGCGCCTACGGCATAATCAGAAGCATCGACATGGAGAATCAGTGGTAGCGAAGAAGACGGATGAGCTATTAGTGTAGCGTTTTTTAGTGCCTCTTTCAAACGTTCGAATGCTTCTCGAGTCTGAGGAGTCCACTCGATTTTACGTTTGTCGCGTTTTTTGGGATTCTGGCAGAGGTCGAATAGTGGTTGCTGAATTTCCGCAGCACGTGGAAGAGAACGACGGTAGAAATTTATGAGACCTAGAAATCTTCTGAGTTTTTCAATGGTATCGGGAAGAGGTAGGTCGGTAATAGCTTTGATGCGTTCAGGAAGTGGAAATAATCCAGATTTATTTACACGAAAACCTAAAAATGAAATTTCGGCCACTCCGAATTCACATTTAGATGAATTGATACGGATGCCGTTGTCTTGAAGTGTCTGAAAAAGTTTTGCTAGATGCTCTTGATGTTCTTTTTCAGAGGCTGATGCAACGAGAATATCGTCAAGATAGGAGTAGGCAAAGTCAAGATGTCTTAAAATTGAATGTAAATATCTTTGAAATGTTTGTGCTGAATTACGAAGGCCAAATGGGGTTTTAACAAATTCGAATAACCCAAATGGAGTTATGACTGCTGTTTTGGAAATATCTTGAGGTGCTACTGGGATGTGATGGAAAGCGCGAATGATATCTAATTTTGAAAAAATACGTTTGCCTTCTAACTGGGCATTAAAATCCTGCAAATTTGGAATGGGATATTTGTCTGGGATTGTTTTAGCGTTTAGTGCTCGGTAATCCCCACATGGTCTCCATGAGCCATCCTTTTTTTGCACCATGTGGAGGGGGCTTGACCATGGACTTTTGGAGGGTCTACAAATTCCCAAGTCCATCATGTGCTGGAATTCTAACTTTGCTTGAGCTAGCTTTTCTGGGGGCAATCTTCTAGCTTTTGCAGTGACAGGTGGTCCTTCCGTACTTATAGTATGGAAGAACTCAACCTCTGGAAGGTTGCTAGAAGAAGTTTCCTTAAAAAGGTCAGGAAATTGTTGTAGCAATTTGAAGTACTGGTGTGTCGGGTCTACAAGATGAATTTTAGAATTAATTCCTGGTGGTGGGTTAGCACCGGTCTTAGAGAGGTTTGTCTTTGTATCGATTAAACGTCTATGTTTCATATCCACAAGTAAAGCAAACTCTGCTAGGAAATCAGCGCCTATAATTGGTTGCTTGATATCGGCAAGTGTGAAGGGCCAGCAGAACCTACGGCGTAAACCTAGATCCAAATCTAATAGTTGTTCGCCATAGGTATGAATAGGGGTCCCGTTTGCAGCATACAAGGTACGTTTCGATTGAAATTTCCGTTGGTCGTGAGTGGGTGGAATAACTGAAATATCTGCTCCAGAGTCGATTAGAAATTTCATATTAGAGCGTCTATCAAAAATAAAAAGGCGGCGTGTTAGGTGGCTCTCGTCTCCTGCCGCGTGGAGGGAGTGCCTTATTAGTTTTCCGACACATCTTTTGCTTTGAAATTGCAAGGTTGGATGCAACGTTTGGCCTTGTTGCCAAATCGTTCATGATACCAACACGTGGAGGTTGAGGAATTTGCGGTTATGGAATTTCGAGAAAGCTTGGGTCTTTCTCGGGAGGTAGAACGGGAACGCGTTCGCAATTCGTTGACTGATGCTGTTAGCTTCTCTAATTGCGCTTCTAATTTGGCTAGCTTGTCGGGCTCGCGTGACTGAATTTCAGCCACGTTGTATTTATCTCCGGAAAATTCCACGATTTTGTCTGCTGTAACCGACAAATTTTCTAGAGAATCGTTGCTCAAAGCCAAAATTGAACGAACGTTGACTGGTAAACGTTGTAGAAATAAAATTTTAAGGAAATTTTCTCCAATCTGACTACCAGCTATAAACTTCATTTCGCGTAAAAGTTGCGATGGTTTTCTGTCGCCTAATTCTAATTCTGTTAAAAGTTTATTTAGTTTGCGACTATCGGACTCTTCAAATTCTAATAAAAGACGTTTCATTAGATCTGAATAGGGGGTTGATGATAATGGTTGGGTTAAAAAATCTGAAATTGACTCTGCGACATCAGGATCGAGTATAGCGAGTACATGACTGAATTTTGTCTTTTCAGAACTGATCTGCGATATATCAAACTGGGCGTCAACCTGCATTTGCCAGATTTTCACGTTACGTCTCCATATAGGAGGTAATTTTATTGCAACCCTTGCCATGATATTGCTGCTTGAAGAATCTTCGGCCATTGTGAAAAAAATCAGATAATTTTTAAATTAGAAAAGACTGACCTGTTTAGATATTCGTTTTCTGTAGGCATGAGCACGTGCGTGGAAGTTAGGCGACGTCGGCTGGAACATCAGGCTGGGCATCTTCGGCTTGCGGCACGGGGTCACCAATATGAATGTTAATTGCACTTGTTGATATTAAATCCATACGTAAACATTTAATATAACTTTATTACTTCACTAACTGGATAAACTATACGATACATTTAACTATAATACACTTTAATAACAGTACATGAGTACATAACAGATAACTGACCGAGCGTGGAGAGACGTATCTTCACTGAGTCGGTTGGTAGCGAGGAGAGAGAGAGAGATCCCTGGTGTCTCTTATATAGTAGTTCTTGACAGCTTGCTGTCGAATAACGTAACGTAACGTTTAGCTGTCAAGAGAAACATAGAGTAGTGTTGACGGAAACACTGCGGTCGGAACCACCGCCACATATATAAAAAATGCTAGAAGTGACCAGTTTTTATTTTGTGACGAGCAATTATCCAGCCACAAAACTATATGTTTTTCATCTCTGTGTCGTAGAAAAAATGAATGATACGTGCTTATAATATCGGTTTTTAAACGTCCAGCCACACCTTCATGCCAAATTACTGCTATCGGTTTCTTGTTTTTCTGTTTGGTACCCACTGGTACAAAAGATTCGTTAAAGGCTATGATCCTACCGGTAAAAATAACTTCCTTCAGTGACTCGTATCTTGGGAGCATTATAACCTAAAATAAAATTAGAAAAAATAATGTTAATATTTGTATGTTTTTAAAATCGCAGATAATACCTTTTGCAAATCTGCAGAATATATAGCAGCACCATTTAGAGCATTTTTGTCCTTCTCGTAGAATTCACGTGCGTCATTGGCCTTCTTTTTATGCACTCTATACTCTATACAATGTGTACATTCGAGTTGTGGCTCATCTCTTGTATGTGTAGAGTTTTTTTCGTGCAGTAAGTACTTTTCACATGCAAAACATTCCTCATGACCAAGCTTGACGAAAGATATGTTCATTTCTCGTACTGTTCTTCTATATAATTCATATGAGCATTTAAATTCGTTGTTTTGATCCATGAAATTATTATACATCATTTGCACGTTAAGATCTGTAGGTAAATATTTTCGATTGGGAGCATGTTCCCTACGGTAATGTGAAATGCAGGGCTGAAAGGAGTTGATATGGTTTTTAATGATAGTATTATCGATCTTATTTGTAGGGCTGTGTTGACCTCGAAGATCTGGAGTAGCCTGTAAAGAAGTTTTGCTCGAATTTTTCAGAATAGTACGTATTCGTTTGTCACATTTTGTATTGTAGCCCAACGTAGTCATAAAAAAATTTTTGCAAACTTCTTGATCTATGCCATTAAAATCTCTGAAATTATATTTGATTGTAAAGTTTCTGCGTGAATTAGAACCTGTAATAGTAGTTCGTCTTTTGACAGGTATTCTTTTTGCATTATTAAAAAAATATATTTTTTGTTCTTTTGGTGTAAGTTTTCAAAACTCTTGGTTTATTTGTAATCTTCTTTCAGCAGGAATTTTGCTTGAACATTTCTTCAAGCAGTTTTTATTACATGGTAATTTGGGACCATGCCTCTTCACTAAATTCTCATGTCTTATTCTCGTCCGTTCCGCGAGCGATGTCACGTGTTTCCTTCTCTTTCATTTTTCACCATGTTTTGTAAAATTGTTCATGACATAATCCAACAGCAACTCTAATATAAATGAAGCTACCTCTGTAGATTCAGATTTTTCAACATAATTGTTTAAATCTTTATTGTTTATTGAGCTTGCTTGCTCACTTAGATACATAAAACTACTGTTCGATTCACTACTACTAAAGATTTCATCCGAGGTAGGAAAGTTATAATCTGGGTCAGGATCACTTTTATCTCGCTTTTTCTCTGAAAAAACTGATCGCAATAGCGATATTTTCTGTGCTTGGCATTTATTTAAAGCAAGAGTCAAGATACGTTTTGCCCGAGAATTCTGCTCACTCATTTTGAATAAGGCGCCAGATAAAGTCTACAACAAAATATGAGACATCACAAACAGTACTTGTTTCTCCAAAAAAAGCACACACACAAGAAACAAGAGTATTTTAATTAATTTAGTAATATATATTGCTGAAAGTATAGTATTATATTGTGCAAGTTTTTCACAATGTTTGCTTTTCAAGGACAAATATTTCCATTGTGACAAGAGGTACAAAGATGCGATGATTTATTTTGTTTCACCTAATTAATTAATTTATGTTATATTTTAATAAGAAAAGCTTCTAATAATTTACTGCCATACTTACATGTAAATGGTAGATATTTTAACAGAGTTCACACTAAAAAAGAATACAGTTACAACCAAACACTAGAAAAACAGAAGACAGTTACAGCCACGTTTGAATATCAATGTAATATTTTAGGTTAGATTTAATCCTTTAAGATGATGCTCATGGCATGTGTAAACTGTTGTAGGCGACGCCGGTGTTGAACATTAGAACTTGTCACATCATTTACTAAAGTAAGAAGTCGTATCTGTGTGTGTAAGGATTCATTTGCTAAGGAAAAAGGTCGTATGTACTAATATAAATGCATATACGACTTTTAGCTTAGTGTTTTTTAGATACGACCATTTGCCTTTGTAAAAGGCATATACATTGCAGATACCCAAAATTTTATAAGCGATTTTTATAGTATTTTAGTGTAGATACGCTGTTTTGCTTTAGTAATAAGACTAAACACATGCTTGGCTCTTTGATCATCACGAGAACTCATTTTCGGTAAAATGTCAGATACGCCCATTAGCCTTAGCACGGCAGTACCGTCAACAATGTTAAAATTAAACGTTGGGTTATTATTTACTTTCTATTTGTAGTAACCTTGGAGTATAGGTAGTTGTTTTATATTCTGGTATTCTAAGGTATTAGGGGAGTCTATTTCGAGGTTATGCGCAGAACGTACAAGTTTTTCTCTTGACACCTGTCAGTTAACAAATGACAAATAGTGGTGTTGTCAGACAGTAGCGGCTCGTGCCTTAATGCATTGGGGGTGCGCAAAAAAAAACTTCGAGGCGCAGAAAGTGCGTTATGGTAGTACATTTTTATTAAATGCTTAAACTTTGAATAACTCATGTTTCTACGAACTTAGAAAGTTTAATTTTGGTGTATATAACGGTCTTACCCAAGGCAACATATCCACTAAATTTCATCAAAATGACTTTGTAATTTTCGGAGAAAAAAATTTTTTTCAAAATAAAACTCAAAATGTTTCCGGAAAACGTTATCTGATTTTCCTGATTAACGAACTCATCCAAGCCATTAATAAAAGAAAGGCACTTACCGAGTTTCATCGAAGTCAGTTGCTTATTTTTTGAGTTATCGGTTGGAGACATATATATATATATATATATATATATATATATATATATATATATATATATATATATATATATATATATATATATATATATATATATATATATATATATACATATACATATATATATATATATATATATATATATATATATATATATATATATATATATATATATATATATATATATATATATATATATATATATATATATATATAAACATATAAAAATTGAAACTGATCCCGGATATGGGTTCTAGGGGTCCTAGTTCGCGCTCATTTTAATTTTTTTTGCAGTCTCTCCATCAATACCTCTTTGTTAGTGAATTTTTTAAATAAAAATTCAACAAAAATGAAGGGCTCGCCTATTTTTTCCCCGAAAATGTATTATAAAGAAACCTACTTACTAAACTTAATAATTATTAACTACTTACCAAGTTTTCCTCTAGTTAGTTATATATAGTAGTTAAAAAGTTAACCTTTAAATTTAAAATATCCACTGAATTAATCACAGTATCACAATTATTTTGTCCACTTATTAAGCAACCCAAAGTAGTAACCATCCTAATAATAATAATTGTCTTGTTAGAACATGTAAACAACAAAGAAATGATATAATTAAAAATCAATCCGACGCGAAGACAAAAATTACTACGTAGTAGGTACACGCTCTGCCGAAAGTCCAGTACCAACTGGAAGTGTGTAATTTTACAGCGCACAACAGATTGCTTATTCTGTCGTTTCGACGAAGATCATCGAGATTCAGCGATCATTTCGCACTGAAGTATCGCATTTCGTGAGAGCGCCGAAAAATACACACCGCCGCCCGCCTACTTTATATGGATATGGGTGCATATAACGTCTGCAACGATTAACACTATACTTATTCTGATTCTGTATTAATGGCTGCCGACTCTCTGCGATCCTTGATATACTAATTTTGTTTGTTGAATGCAGGAGGAAAAAAAGTAAATAAAATAGTATTGAAATATAGCATAGCAAAAATATATTTTTTTCCACGGCAGGCGGCAGTGCGCGCGCACTTACTGAGGAGCCGCCCCTGTTGTCCGATCAAAATAGAGTGGTGTAGATGGCTTTTAAATGCCGTGAAAATAGGACGCTTAATATTTATACATAATAAAACGTAGTTCTAGATTTCTTTTAAACAAATTGAATCACTTTCATTGAAATTTTTAATTATTTACATCTTTCTGATATCTACAGATTCAGATTAGGGTTGTCGTAAAGGGCAACCCCGCCGATTGTTTAATGCGACATATTTTCGTAGCCTGTATATATTATATATATATATATATATATATATATATATATATATATATATATATATATATATATATATATATATATATATATATATATATATATATATATATATATATATACATGTAAACCTTTTAACTGGCCCTGAATTTGGGTTCTACGGGCCCTAATTCGCGCTCATTGGAAGAAATTTTCCAAAAGTCTCAGCACACCTCTCTGTTATGATATCCTTCAACTGGTGTAAATATTAATTATACCTATAGTTTATTTTTTCTTTCGCATATTTGTTGGTCAATAAGTAAATAATCATGCATGGTGTTTCAGGCACTTAAATCTTCAAGCAGGTTCCTAGCACCGAAAAATATCACCAAAAATTCCACAAAACGAGGTTTGTCAGACAAACCATGGCCACCAGAACACTTAAAGAGAAAGATGGAAATATTCCAAAGAGATGACGGTATACCCGTTTATCTTAAAGGAGGATTCGGTGACAAGATGTTGTTTGGGTTTACCTGCATCATGACAATTGCGGGTTTTGCTTGGGGAATGTGTTCCATCATCGGTATGATTATACCCAAAAAGAAGTAGTTCATCTGTATTATTATTTGTGTTTATATTAATGTAATTGTCAGTTATAGCTTATCAATAAATATATAACAGTTATTTGTTAATTGTATTTCATACCTCAGTGACAGTGGCGGTTTCTCTAAGGAGGCAGAGGAGGCCGGGCCTCCCTAGTCAGAATTATTAAATCCTCCCTATTCAGTTAGTCAGTTAGTTACATATAACTTATATCCAATATTCAATATTAAAGTCATACTTATTCATATTATTATTATTCAAACCATATTCATACACAATTACTTTTTTCAACAACACACCACGAGGGCTCACAGCCTAAATACTATTGTACCGTGGATGTCGACAAGGAGGAAAGAGGCAAGTTATTAATTCTGGATTTGAAGGTTCGGACGAGAAGGAAAAACATGTGTCGGCAAGGAATTCCACAACTTGGAAGTCCTCGGGACAAAAGAGCGGGCATAACAAGTTGTTCTATGTCTGGTGACCTGGACATTAAAAGGGTGCATTCGCTCTGTTACCCTGGTAGATCTGTTGGGGGCAGCAGGTGGAGGAACTATGGAATAAAGCTCCTCTGAGCAGTGCCCGTGCAGATATCTGTAATCAGGTCGGTGGGCAATAAGGGATGGCAGCCTTTGGGTGAGCGTAGTGTCACCGATGAGACGTATGGCACCGGGATAGTGAGTGTAGAAGCGGCAGCAGCACCCCAGATGTGGGAGCAATATTCGAGGTTTGGCCTTATTTGTGAAGTATATAAGGTAAAGAGATTAGCTGGTGAAAAGTATTCGCGAGCCCAGAAGAGGAAACCTAATTTCTTAGCAGTCGCTTCTGCAATTGATGTAACATGTTGATGCCAATAGAGATTTCGATCCACAGAAATGCAACAAGTGAAACGGACTCATTACTTTAAATAACTTGGTTTTTTCATTGTGATGGGTCTAGGGCTGGTGTATCTCTTATGAGATAGAAGGCAAGACTGAGATTTGATGGAGTTAAATTGTACAAGATTTCTAGTTCCCCAGTCCAATATTTTTTGGAGATCCACAGAGACAGAATCCTCCATGAGTCTGCGATCCTCATCTAATTGGATTAAAGAGACATGCATAGAATATTGTATATTTGAGTGGAGGGTGCTGTTGTCCGCGTACCTGTGAACTGGGTTGGATGTGCTAGAGAGGAAGTCATTGATGTGGAGGAGAAACAAAGTAGGGGCAAAAGCTGAACCTTGGGGAACTGCTGCATTAATTGGATACAGTTTAGAGAAATGGCCGTCCACACCAACAGAAATGCTCCGGTTGCAGAGGAAATTTGCTGTCCAGGTACAGAGTTTTGGTGGTAGGTCATAGGCCGGAAGTTTATTATGCAGCACTGCATGCCAGACCTGATCGAATGCTTTGGATATGTTCCAAGAATGGGTGACAAAGGAAAGGAGGTCGGCAGTTGATCTGCGCTAATGGAATCTATACTGCCTGTCCTGGATTAGACTGTGTTTTTCAAGAAATTTTAGTAATTCGGTGTTTATATACTTTTCCATCACTTTAGAGACGACTCAAAGGGGAGAAATAGGCCTGTAGTTGCTAGGAAGTGCTTTGGATCCCTTGTTGGGGACGGGTTGTATTCGAGCAGTTTTCCAGTCGCACTAGGGAATATGCCTCTATTGTAAGATATCTGATACAGACGGGTCAGGACAGGAGCAAGTTCTCGTGCGATTTTTTGAGATTGATGGTGGTTAAACATTTGGAGGTGGGTTGAGAGTAGAATTACCGGCAAACAACCAGGCAAAAAGTTCAGCCTTGCCCAGGGCGGTAGAAACAATTTCATCCCCTGAAACAAGTGGTGGGAACGTGCTCTTGCAGAAATTATTCCCAATAGATTTAGCATGAGTCCAGAAGGGTTTGCTGCCTTTGCAGCTTGAGAGGACTTTGTTTTTGATGTAATTATTAAACGAGTTTTTTGCCTCAGAAAGAATGCGGACATAGCATTTACTTGCGTCGTTAAATGCTTGACAGTTTTCTTGACTGGATTTGTGTAAAAGCGTTTTGTGAGCTCTGACCTTTTCTAGTCTGGCCGTGTCATAGGATTTAGAGAACCAGGGCTTTTGTGTGGCTGAAGAGGTTTTTGTGTACGTGGATTAATAATTCCATGCCAGCTTGGATAATTTCGTTGACGTTTTGTGAGATATCAGAGAGGTCAGGATGAGAGAAGCAGACAGACGCCCATGGAAGTGAAGAAAAGTAATGTCACATTTCATCCCAGTTCGCAGAGTTGTAGTGCCAAACGATACGTGGGTGTGATGACTGTGTGACCTCACGTTGCATTGCGCAGGAAGCAGTGACCATGCCGTTGTCTGAGCGACCAAGGGGGTCGGTGACTGATATTTTATAGCATTCAGGTTTTGTAGTAAGAAGGAGATCCAAGGGATTTGAGCTGTGTGTTGGGATGCGAGGAAAGTAAGTAGGTTGCTGAACCATATTGGCTAAAGAATTGCTGACTGCAAAGGCCTCTGCTACTCTCGCTTGTGGATCGATTTTTGAAGATCCTAGCCATTCCATATTATGGATATTGAAGTCACCAAGAAAAGTGATCTGGGAGGAAGGATATTCAGAAATCAGATGGTCGGTTTTTTCAGAAGAGCTGGACAAAGTTGTTGTCAGAAGGTGACCGGTAAATGCAACAGATGAATTTAGTTGCAGCCCTGAGAGAGAGTTTCATCCAAGTTATGTCTTTTCTTCCAGCATCTAAATCGGGGTGTCTGGTGCAGGGTAGATTGCTACGGACGTATGCGCACACACCTCCATGCAATCTAAATGGAAGTAAGGAGCTCATACTCCGGAAAATTTAGATGATTAGTGGCTGTTTTGGCACTGATTTGGGTTTCGGTGAGGAAGAGGAATTGGGACCTATTAGCCTGGAGGAAATGGTGGAAGGAGTTCAGGTTCGAATTTAGGCCACATATATTCGAGGATATGTTAAATCTTGATGCCGGCGCCCCCTGTACACCCCTCTCCCGGAGATCTGAATGGGAGGTATTTTATCTCCGGAATCTTTTGTACAAGGAGGAGCCATCATCATTTTTGTTTATAAGGAAAACCGACTCATACACCAGAACCGAAAGCCTCCGTTGGGACTTCACCGGTCGCTTGATGTAAGGGGTGGTACCTCCCCGGGCGTGAAAAAAATCCTTTACTATCGCGTAAAGGAAAAGTCCACTACCACCTGCTTGACTCTGGTTAGTCGCCTCGTATGACAAGCAGGAGTTACCATAGGCCTATTCTTTTAGTTAGTCCCCGGACCCACAGGGGAGGCCTTGTTGGTAGAGATTAAATTTTTAAAGCGAAATATATGATAAGGTTCTTCTTTTAGGTACTGAAAACACGACTAGTTAAATTTTCTATTTCTTAATTGATCATTTTGTGTGTTTGTAATAAGGATGATAGGTTTTCAGGTAATAAAGAATCGAAGATTATCATCTCTCCTGTTTAAACATTTAAGATGTTTTTCGATCTCGATCACTTTGAAGTTAATTCTAGTTTTGAAGTTGTGGACAAAGGGTATTGTTGAAGTATACTTTGGGTCCCGCATGAATATGATGCATGGCCAGTTCTGAAGAGGAGGCAGATTTTTCAAAAGCAAAGGTATGTTCAGTCTGAGAAGACTACCAGTGACTTTCACTACCAGGTCTTAAGTTACGAATAGAGGTGTGCGAACCCATGTTTTTTTCGAACCGAACTATAAACGAACCCAAGCAAATATGTTGCTTCGAACTACAAACCTCTAAGTTAGTATGTCTAAGGTTCCCAGTTGAACTTAGAACTACTTAAAAATTTAAAATCGAACATCCAACTAACCAACATTTTCAATGATCACATACAATTTCCTTAAAGCCAAAATTTAGGTACATTGTAGCATACAATATTTGGTATGTAGAACAAAAAGGAAAGGTATGACAAAATTTGCAGGTTGATTGGGTGATAATGCCCTCCGGTGCTGATGTTGGTTGTGAAGACGAGTCAACGTTGAATCAAAAATACAAATAGACATATTGAAAGCTTTTTTAGACTTCACATCTATATATAGCTAAACCCAATTATAAACATTTTGTTGTTGCTTGGTATTAGCTAGGCAGTTTTAGATTAGCAGATTGAGGGGGTTAAAAGTGAAAATGATAGGTACATATATAATAACAACTAAAAACTTTAAGTGTCTCGCTGATTGTGAATATGAAACTGTTTCGGTTCATTGTGAAACAAAGTATGTTTAATTAATAGTGCTTCTGGAAGAGAATCTGCAATTGGCTTCATACATTCTAAAAATTTACTTTACCGATGAGTTTCAAACACTGTGTTTATAATGTTTTAACCGAAAAAGGCCTTGGGATGCTAGGATATATAAAAAAAATTCATTCTGAGAATGTTAAACGGCTCTGTTATGTCTCAGTGTCCCACAAACTGTCAAAAATATGCATAAGTGAAATCTCCTGAAATTACGCTACCCACCCAATGAAACCGATACCGAATTTAAAGCACCGCTACTGGGTTAACGGGGCCGCTACAGAGTTACAACTTCGCTACCTTTGGCAGCATAGAATGCCTGTAAAGTTCAATTTCGAAGTATTTTTGAGCAACAAACCACGAACTATTTCGGAGAATTACGTATTCCGAACTTTGAAATACTTAACATTGCCTAAGGCGAACAATTTTTCGTACTGAAGGTTCGGTTCGAGTTCGGGTTCAGGTCGGAATAAACTCGTCGAACTAGGCGTATGTAGACATAGGTAACGGTTTAATTTTAACTTTTAATAAACTCACAAAAACTCAACAATATTACTATTAACAAACTAAATGAATTTAAACTCGGACTGTTTACATCGTAAATCTTAATTGAACAGTGTTGTTATGTTTATATAATTAAATCACAAGTGTCGCGTCTTTACATCTTAAGCAATCTAGATTAACTGTCTACATCTTAAGAATTCAATTAACTCTGTAACATTCACTCCTCTTCATGTTTACCAACAATACTACTTATGGTTTTTCTTAATTAGTTTATGACCTTCCTAAATTGCAGACTTTAGCAGTCCTGTGTTCTTTGTATGCTGCAACTTTTACCTTGTTTATTATTTACATAACAATGTAATGGTTTCCATGCCAATGTTATCGATACAATTATGACCTACAATTTTATGCAATGTTTACTAGAGGTGTGCGAACCCATGTTTTGTTCGAACCGAACTATGAACGAACCCAAGCAAATGTTGCCTCGAACTTCGAACCTCTGAAATAGTATGTCTAAGGTTCACAGTCGAACTTCGAACTTCTTAGAAATTTAAAATCGAACATCGAACTACCCAAAATTCTTCAGTGTTCCTTACAACACAAAATTTAGGAATATTGTACCATACAATATTTGATATGTGAAAGATTCCCGTTTTTTTAACAAAAAGGAAGAGTTCGGCAAATTTGCAGGTTGATTGGGTGAAAATGCCTTCTGGTGCTGATCGTTTTGGCTCATGGTGAAATAAATCATGTTGAAACCAGTGTTTTCCAAAGTCAATCTGCAATTATCCTCATAAATTCTGAAAATTTACGTTACCGATCGCTTTCGAACACCGTCATCATAATGTTGTTACTAAAAAATATGTTGGCAGGCTAGGATATATAAGAAAAATAATTCTGTTATTGCTAAATGGCTCCGTCGTGTCTCAATGTGCCCACCAACTGTCAAAAATATGCATGAGTGAAATCTCATAAAATTATGCTATCCACTCAATGAGACCGATAGCGAGTTTAAAGCGCCGCTACCGAGTTAACGGGGCCGCAACTTCGCTATCTTTGGCAGCATTCAATGCCTGTAAAGTTAAATTTCGAAGTATTTTTGAGCAACGAACTTCGAACTATTTTGGAGAATTACATATTTCGAACTTCGAACAACTTCAACATCGCTAGTGCGAACATATTTTCGAACCGAAGGTTCGGTTCGAGTTCGGGTTCGGTTCGAAATTTCGAAGCTTCGCACACCTCTAATGTTTACATTACTTAATGTAGAGAATTATACTAAACTAATTTCACTTATTATTTTAGTGTTTTTAACAATTATGTTTCAATGCCTATTACGGCCCTTCTGAAAACCTTTACTGTTCTCTGAACAATGGTGTTTTAAAATTTTGAGATTTAAGAATACAACTAACTTAACATGTGTGTCTTTAGAAATATGTCTGCCAGGAGTGCATTCCAATGCTTAGATGCTCTAGAAAATAAAGCGGGTAATTTGACACCAAGAGCATGTGCTTTCCCACTAAAACAGGTTAGTTAATTACAGGCCGCAAGCAGAAGTATTACCAAAGCAATGTCGATGGTAACATCGATAGAAGAGGCAGAGATCTACAACCTTTCTCGTATGATCGCGAGCTGTGATAGCTGAATCTCCTATAAGGCGAACGGCTCATTTCTAAATATCATCTAAGGGCTGCAATATTCTCTTGGAGGCAGCACCCCAGGCATGAGAATAATATTGCAACTGTGGGCAGGTTATAACAAAATTTATTGCCCTGTGTATTATTTAAAGAATTAATGAATCACACTTAGCTTGGCTACTCAGTCGGGGCACAAGTGTAATATAAATTAACACAGGGTGTGGGCTTTAGCACTTGCATTCGGTGGGTTTTAAAATGTATAAATAAAAGTCAGGAGTAAAAATAAAAGTCGGTTTATTAAAAGATTATTGAAGTTATATAATGCTAATCGCTTTAATTAAGCAAATTTAAATAAAGGAGAAAAAAACTAGGGACGCAGCAAGTGCGTTATGGTAGTGAATTTTTATTAGATGCTTCAAATTTAAATAACTCAATTTTCCATAAACTTAGAGAGTTTAATTTTAATACGTAGTAAGGTCTTTCCTAAGGCAAGATATCCACAAAATTTCATCAAAATAACTTTGTAATTTTCGGAGAAAAAATTTTTTTCGAAAGAAAATTTGAAATTTGAATAACTCAATTTTTTCTAAACTTAGAAAGTTCAATTTTGGTACGTAGTAAGATCTCTCCTGAGGCAACATATATAGCAAATTTCATTAAAAGAGCTTTGTTACTTTCGGAGAAAAAATTTTTTTTGAAAGAAAACTCAAAATTTTTCCGGAAAACCCCGTCCGATTTTTCTGGATAACGAACTCATCCAAGCGATTAATAAAAGAAAGGCACTCGCCAAGTTTCATCGAAATCGGTTAATTATTTTTGAGTTATCAGATGGATACATATACATATATATATATATATATATATATATATATATATATATATATATATATATATATATATAACATATAAAAATTAAACCTATTTACAAATGAACTTTAATAAGATATTATGCTGACAATACCTCTCTCAAGCAGTGGCGATTTCTCCTAGTGAGCTAGGTGTGCGCCGCACACCCTAAAATATAATCAAAATGTGCACAGTTATATGTTTTATTTCTTTTTTCCCTTAGTCTTAATACGGTCGCGGTGGAGGGCCGATATGGCCCACTCACATACAAACCAAAACCTAACCTAGTCTTAATACACTACATATTTTATGACAATCGATTTAATTTACTTATTTGATTTCATAAATAGTCAGTTAATAGTGACTTGGAATGAAGTAAATACCACGTCTTTTAACATGTTCAGAGAATATGAGTAGATCAAAGCAACTGGGAATGAATTCGGTCAGTCCCCCAGCCACGTGTTTAACATAGTGAGGCAAATACCATTGATTTTAGCACTGCAGTGAGCTATAAAAATTTGATTAACTCAGTTTTCTATAATCTTAGAAAGTTTAATTTTGGTATATAGTAAGATATTTCCTAGGACAAGATATCCACCAAATTTCATTAAAATAACTTTGTAATTTTTGGAGAAAAAAAATTGTTTCAAAAGAAAATTTAAAATTTGAATAACTCAATTTTCTCTAAACTTAGACAGTTGAGTTTTGGTACGCAGTACAATCTCTCCTGAGGCAACATATATACGAAATTTCATTAAAACAGCTTTGTTACTTTCGGAGAAAAAAAATTTTTTCGAAAGAAAACTCAAAATTTTCCCGGAAAACCCCGTCCGATTTTTCTAACGAACTCATCCAAGCCATTAATAAAAGAAAGGCACTTGCCAAGTTTCATCGAAATCGGTTAATTATTTTTTGAGTTAGCGGTTGGATATATATATATATATATATATATATATATATATATATATATATATATATATATATATATATATACATATAAATATATAAATATATAAATATATATATATATATATATATATATATATATATATATATATATATATATATATATATATATATATATATATATATATATATATATATATATATATCCTAGTTCGCACTCATTTAAAAGAATTTTTGCAAAGTCTCACCATCGATACCTCTCTAATAGTGAATTTTTTTAAATGAAAATTCACTAAAAAGATAAGTTGACTACTTGAAGTTGTTCGAAATTAAATACAAAATGCAGAGCGATTAACTACGTTAAGTTGGCATATAAAACTGTTGAAATGAATTGTGGAGCATACACTACGTTAAAAAGAAAAATTTGCAGATAAATAATGTACTTAGCTCGTGATTCAGACTGCTGCCTTTGGAATGGTGTCTGTATTCGTCCAATCTAGGATGCTGGAGGTGCCTTATTGTATAGGTGCATTTTCCTATGGTTGATGTTAGGAGTCACCAAAACTTCTCCAGGATGATGGGATCTCCAAATAGCATGTCTAGACGAATGGTGATGGACCAGCGGATTGCTGACTAGCTGGTTCCTAGTCAGCGAGTTTGTGATTAGCGGGGTGCCATTTAGGCATGTTGTTCTTCCCAATTAAAAACTAACTGTATAATAGCATGTCTCAGGTTGACTTAATAAAAGAGAAGAGAGTGTGTCACGTATTCCAATTGTTTATAAAGACCTTTTTATCTTGACATATCGTCGAGTTGTCACGTTACAGGCGTATTCCACTGAGTTGTAATTAAAGGTGTGCGAACCCATGTTTTGTTCGAACCGAACTATGAACGAACCCAAGCAAATATGTTGCCTCGAACTTCAGACCTCTGAAATAGTATGTCTAAGGTTCACAGTCGAACTTCGAACTTCTTAGAAATTCAAAATCGAACTACCCAGAATTTTTCAATGTTCGTATATCATTTCCTTAAATACAAAATTTAGGAATATTGTAAAATACAATATTTTATATGTAAAAGATTACCGCTCGTTTTACAAAACGGAAAGGTTCGACAAATTTGCCGGTTGATTGGGTAAAAATTCCTTCTGGTGCTGATCTTTGTGCAGATGGGTCAACGTTAATCAAAAACACAAAAACAAAAAATATTTTAAACTTTTTTACATTTCTAGATCTATAGATAAGCTCAATTATAAATATGTTGTTGTTTGGTATTGGCTAGGCAGTTTTAGCAAACAGATTGAGAGGGTTGAAAGTGAGCATGATAGGTATAAAATAACCACTTACAACTTTGAACTGTCTCCTGATTGTGAATATTTAACTGTTTTGGCTCACGGTGAAATAAAGCATGTTGAAACCAGTGTTTTCCAAAGGCAATCTGCAATTATCCTCAAATTCAGAAAATTTACGTTACGAACACCACCATCATAATGTTGTTACTGAAATAGGTGTTGGGAGGCTAGGATATACAAGAAAAATAATTATGTGATTGCTAAATGGCTCCGTCTTGTTTCAATGTGTCCCATCTACTGTCAAAAATATGCATGAGTGAAATCTCCTGAAATTACGCTATCGACTCAATGAGACCGATAACGAGTTTAAAGCGCCGCTACCGAGTTAAAGGGGCCGCAAATTCGCTACCTTTGGCTCGTCAATGCCTGTAAAGTTAAATTTCGAAGTATTTTTGAGCAACAAACTTCGACCTATTTTTAAGAATGACATATTTCGAACTTCGAACTACTTCAACATCGCTAGTGCGAACATTTTTTCGAACCGAAGGTTCGGTTCGAGTTCGGCTTCGGTTCGGAATTTCGAAGCTTCGCACACCTCTAGTTGTAATGCGGTAGAGCAACTGACCGCCGAGTCTGACGTCACTAGAGGGACTCAGACTCTGACGTCACTACTGGGACTGATTCAGAAGCTTTATTGTACGGAAAAAAAAGGCGTTGACATGTGTGACATGTCACACATATGTTAAATACATGTGACATGTTATAAGGTAAGTAAAAATGATTTTGAAATTTAGCATTTTAAGAATATAACTGACATCTCTTATATGTGAAACAAAACCCTCAAATATTGATTGTATCACTTGGGCACAGAAAAAAATAAACAAATATTAAACTAACATTATTTATTAACATAAAATTAATTACAACAGTAAATGTAAATAAATACAATTTTTGGTGTCTAAATTGGTTGCCTGAAACATACATAAAAACATTAAAGAAAAACTTAAAAACTAAGCTGAAAAACTGTTACCTTCTCTCCCTCAAAGGTAAAGTTTCACGGTGGGGCGATTTGGTTTTAAACATTACACCTTCATCCCCTAGATCAGTATTATAACCCACTGCAAATCTTTCACCAGGTGCCTGTAATAAATATTTGTTTTAAATAAAGTTTGGGTGCAGTCGATTCTAGTAGCGGATTTTTAAAAAAATTTAATATCATAGCAAGAACATGCCTGTGTTCCAGTCTAGCACCTCCTGGCTGCGTAGGAGAGTCGGTAGTGCTCCAAGAGTAACGAGTGAAAAACGAAAAAGAGATGACTTCACCTAATCATTTCAAAATAATATTGTGTTGCTAAGTTTAATTAGTGAATGTGATTAATACAACACTAAATTGTTAAACCTCAGACTTTATTTAAACAACCCCGTCTACACTGGTGTCCCTAGCCTTAGTAACTTAATAATTAGTGTCTCTTTATTGTTTGAAAGTGAAGTTGAAAAGACGGTGGGTCGTAGACCAGAAACAGGCAAGCGAACCGTGTGTTTTATTTCTGCCTCGTTCTGTGCATCCACACCGACATCAATCCATCGCAATCTCAACCCATTCACGATTGCCGCTAAAAAGGTCGTGTTACTTTTACTGTAAGTATCTTCACAATCTTATTGTGCATGTAACGATTGGAAACGTAAACTTTTCGCGAATTTAAGTGAAACGTAGTTGTGAAACGTTATTGTGCATAAACTTTTTTGTTTTTTTCAACAACACACCACGAGGACTTACAGCCTAAATACTATCGTACCGTGGGTGTCGACAAGGAGGAAAGAGGCAACTTCTTAATTCTGGACTTGAAGATTTGGAGGTTCGGGGGAGAAGGAAAAACATGTGCCGGCAAGGAATTCCACAGCTTGGAAGTCCTCGGCACAAAAGAGCGGGCATAACAAGATGTTCTATGTCTGGTGACCTGGACAGTAAAAGGGTGCATTCGCTCTGTTCCCCTGGTAAATCTGTTGGGGGCAGCAGGTGGGGGAACTATGGAGCAGTGCCCGTGCAGATATCTATAAAAGAGAGAGAGGTCACCAACGGCACGTCGGTGGGCAAGGGATGGCAGCAGCACCCCAGATGTGGGAGCAGTATTCGAGGTTTGGTCTTATTTGTGAAGTATATAAAGTATAGCGATTAGCTGATGAAAAGTATTTGCGAGCCCGGAAGAGGAAACCTAATTTCTTAGCAGCCACTTCTGCAATTGATGTGACATGTTGGTGCCAATTGAGATTTCGATCCACAGAGATGCCAACAAGTGAAAAGGACTCATTACTTTGAATAACTTGGTTGTTTATTGTGATGGGTCTAGGGCTTGTGCATCTCTTATGAGAAAGAAAGCAAGACTGTGATTTGGTCGGGTTGAATTGTACAAGATTTCTACTTCCCCAGTCTAATATTTTTTGGAGATCCACGGAGACAGAACCCTCCATGAGTCTGCGATCCTCATCTAGTTGGGCTAAAGAGACAGGCTTAGAATATTGTATATTGGAGTGGAGGGTGCTGTCGTCCGTGTAACTGTGAACTGGGTTGGATGTGCTAGAGAGGAGGTCATTGATGTGGAGAAGAAACAAAGTAGGGGCTAAAGCTGAACCTTGAGGAACTCCTGCATTAATTGGATACAGTTTAGAGGAATGTCCATCCACAACAGAAATGCTCCGGTTGGAGAGGAAATTTGCTGTCCACGTACAGAGTTTTGGTGGTAGGCCATAGGCCGGTAGTTTATTAAGCAGCGCTGCGTGCCAGACCTGGTCGAATGCTTTGGATATGTCTAGAGCGACAATCTGGGATTCACCGTGTAGTTCCATAGACTTGTTCCAAGAATGGGTGACATAGGAAAGGAGGTCGGCAGTTGATCTGCACTGACGGAATCCATACTGTCTGTCGTGGATTAGACTGTGTTTTTCAAGAAATTTTAGTAACTTTGTAAACACAGAACTTTCGTTGTCACTGCATTGATTTTTTTAATAAACTTTAGTGTTTCTGTACCGGTTACTGGCATTTTTGCCAGGGTGCGTATTTACAAACCTTACCCTGATTAAGCACCTGGACGCGTATGTACAAGCTGTATATTGTTGAGTACGCGATTGCATATTTACAAACTTTACATTGTTTCAACCTCCGTACATGTTATTGTGAACTATTATATAACCTTTTGAGCGGTAAGCTTTTAACGACAAAATGCCTAAGAGAAGCACAGTATTACCTCCTCTCAGTCACAGTTTTTGGAACTACTGAAAGATATTCGCGAAACAATATCTGTAAGCAGTGATAGTTCAAATATTTGGAAAGATACCAAATATCATATAACAAATATCATAAAGACCTCTTATGTTTAATACTTTTTTTTAAATATTATTGTACAGTAAATCAGTGTGAGACCTGTAATCTGCATTCAGTATTGTTCTCAAAATATGATATGTGTCCATAGATCTTCCAAATTTGGGAACCAGCAGATGGCATGAAAACCACGTTGCCCCGAGTCTGTCCCTAATACATTTTTCGATGAATTTACTCAACGTACGCGTCAGAACTATGGGCCTGTAGTTCGTTTTTAACTTCCTATCATCTGACTTGTGGATGGGTATTACAATGGAATTTTTGGAAATGGTTGGATAGATGCCAGTACGGAAGATGCTATTCAGAAAAAATATAAGGTTATATTGTATGAACTAGGAAAACTTACTGCATTCATAACGTCGACAAATTGTTTAAAATCTTCAGCTTCCACAATCAGTTCAGGTACATGGTATGGCGGTACATTGAAGTAGGCCATCAAATCATCCTTGTGATCTGCATACCTAAAACGTTATAAACATTATAAGAGTACAATGTGGGTCACATTTATACAGGGTGTTATAAATCGGTGATACCACTATTTCTGTCTCCGAAACGGTGAGAGGTACAAGAGAAAAGTTGCCATTTTTATGGTAAATTAAGGAGGGTTACCAAAGTATTAATAATTTTGCCAATACAATTTTTAAAAAGTCTGGGCGCAGCAAACATCAAATTATTTTGCTAAAACATGGCACATTGTTTTTACTATATAGGTTATACTGGTAACCAAATTTGATGCCTGCTTCCTTTAAAAAAACACATATTTGCTACTAAAAGCATTTCTATGAAAATTCACTACCATAACGCACTTTCTGCATCCAGACTTTTATTATTACCGCAAACGCGATCAAAACAATAACAAAGGTATTTTAGCGACTTTCCAGTACTTTGAGCAACATAATTGTGACTTTTTAGGTAAAAATGGTCACTTGGGTGTTATACATAACGTTTAGTGGGAGTGGGGGGTGGTGGTACATAAAACGTTACGGCGCGTTACATGGAGGGGAGAGAGATTCAAAAGTCTTTAAAAAATTGCGTCACGTAATACTTGAACGCCCCCTTAGGTATATAAGTTTTTGTGAAATTTCTCTGTACATAAACAGTTGGGCAGATGTAAATGAATTACTGGATTGAATCACAAAAAGTTTATAAAAAGTTTCATAAAAAGTTGCCATAAAACAAATGTTTTATGCGATCATTTGATTTAGTCATAATATGCATAATTATGTAGGCTGTGGTGACGCTGAAATTATAAACAATTGACTAGAAAGTTGCAAAATACAGCTGTTGACCTGATTGGTAATAGAATACCCAAGCCAGCAAAAAGTTCCGTGAAAACGGTCAGTTGAGACATTGTTAGAGAGGAATACTAGATTTGCAGGCTTCGAGTGTCGCGGCCTCTAAAAAGGTCACTTTAGTTTCAACAGAAAAAACAGCAAACACAGGGCTTCGATGTATCGACCATGGAGATACGTGTCTTCAAGACAATCGCTCATTGGTTAAAAAAAATGGCATGATCTTTAAATACGAATGTTAATTGGAAGACAATAATGACAAAGAAAGAGGGAGTAGGGTTCACCAGGGGACAGAGAAAAAATTGAGTTGTCAATGGAATCCAAGTCTCGGTCGGGGTTAGGAGTACCCTCCGCGTACGAGAAAATATCGATAGAGCGTTGCGACGGTATCATGTGGTTTGGAGTAAATGTAGAATTGATTTAGGAGCTTCAGTAGAACTTACGGAAGTGAACCGGTGTTCGAGCTAGGAGCTAAAAAAGGGGATTAAGGTTAAAGTTAGTGAGTGTAGGAGCAATGTACAAGGCTGGCTTTGCTTATATATTTTGGAGTTATTTCCATTGCCCGGTGAGTATGTTCCATGACATAATATGTTTGAAGGGACTTTTATTTTAAGAGATAGCTAGGAAGTCCACAACTTGGAAGTCCTCGGGACAAAAGAGCGGGCATAACAAGATGTTCCATGTCTGGTGACCTGGACATTCGCTCTGTTCCCCTAGTAGATCTGTTGGGGGCAGCAGGTGGAGGAACTATGGAAGAAAGCTCCTTCGAGCAGTTTTGGAGATCCACAGAGCCAGAACCCTCCATGAGTCTACGAGCTTCATCTAATTGGGCTAAAGAGACAGGCTTGGAATATTGTCTATTTGAGTGGAGGGTGCTGTCGTCCGCATAACTGTGAATTGGGTTGGATGTGCTAGAGAGGAGGTCATTGATGTGGAGAAGAAACAAAGTAAGGGCTGAACCTTGAGGGACTCCTGCATTAATTGGATACAGTTTTGAGGAATGCCCATCCACGACAACAGAAATGCTCCGGTTGGAGAGGAAATTTGCTGTCCAGGTACAGAGTTTTGGTGGTAGGCCATAAGCCGGAAGTTTATTAAGCAGCGCTGCGTGCCAGACCTGGTTGAATGCTTTGGATATGTCTAGAGCGACAATCTGGGATTCACTGTGTAGTTCCATAAATTTGTTCCAAGAATGGGTGACAAAGGAAAGGAGGTCGGCAGTGGATCTGCGCTGACGGAATCCATACTGTCTGTCATGGATTAGACTGTGTTTTTCAAGGAATTTTAGTAATTCGGTGTTCATATACTTTTCCATCACTTTAGAAACGACTGAATGGAGAGAAATAGGCCTGTATTTGCTAGGAAGTGCTTTGGATCCTTTCTTGGGGATGGGTTGTACTCGAAGTGTTCCAGTTAGTAGGGAATATGTCGCTATTGTAAGATGTCTGAAACAGACGAGTCAGGACAGGAGCAAGTTCTGGTGCGCATTTCTTGAGAACAATTGCTGGGATTTCGTCAAGGCCAGAGGCTTTCCTTGTATTAAGAGAAGAGAGCATATTTCGTACCTTTTTAGTTTTGAAAATGATATCCGTCATTTTAAGTGCGACGTTGGGGATTGTTGGTGGTTGAACATTTGGAGGTGGGTTGGGAGTAGAATTGCCGGCGAACAATGAGGCAAAAAGTTCAGCCTTGCTCAGGGCGGTAGAAACAATTTCTTCCCCTGAAACAAGGGGCGGGAACGTGCTCTTGCAGAAGTTATTTCCAATAGATTTAGCAAAACTCCAGGTGTCATTAAAATGTTTGTATAAATTTTATTTTTGTATTAAAGAAATTTTAAAACTAGATACTGCGTGTTATTCTTAATATAAAAACCCTAAACCAGAATATATTTTAACAGTTTATTATAAAATGATTGTGACGTGTTTTGTCACTAGGTATACGCTAAGGACGAATATATAGTAAAATTTTGTGAAATTGGTACCAGATGCTCGGTCATAGTGTTCCAAATAAATATCAGGCAAGACCTCCCTTCCGGGTCGTTAAACAGAAATATTTTCTTTCAATGCAAGAAGGGGTAGTTTTGAATACACGTCCTGCCGCTCAGACGTTACCTATTTGAAAAAATATATACCTAAATAAATATTTACTCAGATTTTCTTAATAATAATATTAATTATAGTTTATGGTCATAATGCTTGTTTTAAAGAAAAGAAAATGGCTCGTAAACCCACTGGTAAACTCACTGGTGGTTTACAGACAATTGTTGGTGGTAAGAGAGAAAAGTAAAAGTTTTGACACACATGCTGAAGTGCATAATTATAACAGCAGACACAGAGATCATTTAATCGAATTGAGGCATCGACTAAGTAAAATTAAAATGGTTAGGGTCGAGGTTTTCAATGCACCGACAATCCCCAATGTCACGCATAAAATGACGGATATCATTTTCAAAACTAAAAAGGTACGAAAGATGCTCGCTTCTCTTAATACCAGGAAAGCCTATGGCCTTGACGAGATCCCAGCGATTGTTCTCAAAAAAATGCGCATCAGAACTTGCTCCTGTCCTGACTCGTCTGTTTCAGATATCTTACAATAGAGGCATATTCCCTATTATCTGGAAAACTGCTAGAGTACAACCCGTCCCCAAGAAAGGATCCAAAACACTTCGTAGCAACTACAGGCCTATTTCTCTCATTTCAATCGTCTCTAAAGTAATGGAAAAGTATATAAATACCGAATTACTAAAATTTCTTGAAAAACACAGGCAGTATGGATTCTGGCAGCTCAGATCAACTGCCGACCTCATTTCCTTTATCACCCATTCTTGGAACAAATCTGTGGAACTACACGGTGAATCCCAGATTGTCGCTCTAGACATATCCAAAGCATTCGACCAGGTCTGTCATGCAGCGCTGCTTAATAAACTTCTGGCCTATGGCCTACCACCAAAACTCTGTACCTGGACAGCAAATTTCCTCTCCAACCGGAGCATTTCTGTTGTTGTGGATGGCCATTCCTCTAAACTGTATCAAATTAATACAGGAGTCCCTCAAGATTCAGCTTTAGCCCCTACTTTGTTTCTTCTCCACATCAATAACTCCTCTCTAGCACATCCAACCCAATTCACAGTTAGGCGGACGATAGCACCCTCCACTCAAATATACAATATTCTAAGCCTGTCTCTTTAGCCCAATTAGATGAGGATTGCAGACTCATGGAGGGTTCTGTCTCTGTGGATCTCCAAAAAATATTGGACTGGGAAAGTAGAAATCTTGTACAATTCAACTCCATCTAATCTCAGTCTTGCCTTCTATCTCATAAGAGATACACCAGCCCTAGACCCATCATAATGAACAACCAAGTTATTCAAAGTAATGAGTCCTTTTCACTTGTTAGCACTTCTGTGATTTGAAATCTCAGTTGGCACCAACATGTCACATCAATTGCAGAAGCGGCTGCTAAGAAATTAGGTTTCCTCTTCCGGGCTCGCAAATACTTTTCACCAGCTAATCTCTATACCTTATATACTTCACAAATAGGGCCAAACCTCGAATACTGCTCCCACATCTGGGGTGCCGCTGCCGCTTCTACGCTCGCTATCCTGGACTCCATTCCGAAGAGAGCTATATGTCTCATCGGTGACCCTACCCTCACCCAAAGGCTGCCATCCCTTGTCCACTGACGTGCCGTTGGTGACCTCTCTCTCTTTTACAGATATCTGACGGGCACTGCTCCGAGGAGCTTTCTTCCATAGTTCCTCCACCTGCTGCCCCCAACAGATCTACCAGGGGAACAGAGCGAATGCACCGTTTTACTGCCCAGGTCACCAGACATAGAACATGTTGTTATCCTCATTCTTTTGCCCCGAGGACTTCCAAGTTGTGGACTTTCTTCCCGTCACATGTTTTTCCTGCTCCTCGAAACCTTCAAGTCCAGAATTAACAAGTTGCCTCTTGCCTCCTTGTCGACACCCATGGTACGATAGTATTTAGGCTGTGAGCCCTTGTGGTGTGTTGTTAATAAAATAAAAACAAAAAAATACACTCCCAAGGTGGTTGAGAAATGAACCTGTCAATAAATTAAGAACAATTATTCGAGATGTTTTAATACAGGCCTGTCTATTGAGAACAGATCAATATTTTAATGTAGTGCAGCAGTTGAGATTCTCGGTGGCCAGGTGATCCATTGTTTTAGTGATAAGCAGACATTGTGTGTTTTAGATGTGAATGTATTTGTGTTAATTTTTCTATGCACTTTGCAATTTTGCATTTACATGTGCTTGAAGTATAATTTTTCGTCTTGAGTGGCCGATTTTCATTTTTGTGTGATCTTGAGGCTAATAAAGTTATTCTATTATATTCTATTCTCTATCTCCAAAGTCATGACATTAAGCGTAATATAAAAGCGTATATAAAAGTCAATTTCTGGGAACAAGCTCAAATGATACTTACTCTCTTCTAGCTACAGCCCATTCTTCCTCTTCTACAAAGGACCAGTCCTTCATATGGGAATCTTGATCATCATACCTGTCAAAATCAATCCGCTCAACATCTTCAACAATCACTTCTATATCACCTTCTTCTGTCCAGTCGTACACCAACAATTCTGAGTGAGTACTGTAATCAAACACGTTTAATTTAGATATTAAATTCAATTTATTACATAATAATACCTTATTTGTTACCCTGTTGGGTATAAACCACGTCATGTATAAATACAATTAGTAAAAAAATATTATCAATTCAATAGTATTAATTCGATAATATAAAATCTACAGACATAACAAGGAAACCACACATATAAAGATACACACTACAAATTTGTATTAACCCCCTCAGAGAAGGCATGCAATGGTGAACGTCGCCATGCCAATGTGAAATTTATGAATCTGGATCTTCTTGGAGTGGTGGACAAACATCTCCATCACTTATCTTCGTGTGATTTGCACAAAACCAAGCGTCAAGATTCTCATGACTGAAATCATCTGATATTCTAGTTCACCATCTTGTGGAGTAGTGATAGTGTTGGAGCACTGGAGCGCACTGTGGCAGAGGATATGAAGATGATAGAAAACTGGTTCACGTCAAATCTGTTAACTTTGAATGTCTCCAAGACTAATATCATGCATTTCAAATGTAGTCTGCCTGCTGTAACTCTAGCAGCTGAGGAACTTGGGAAGAAGAGCTGTGTTAGGTTTTTGGGACTATACATTGATCAATCGTTAAAATTTGAAACACATATAAATCATCTATGTAAGAAGCTTTCATCAGGTTGTCACGCACTAAGAGTTGTTTCAAAAAGCTTGGACAAGAGTACATCTATAAGTGTTTACTTCTCACTTGTGGAGTCCCATCTAAGGCATGGCATTTGTTACTGGGGCTCTTGTGCAGGTTATCTTTCCAATTCTGTATTTATTCTGCAGAAAAGAGCCCTCAGATATTTGTGTGGAGTTAGGGTCCGTGACTCTTGTAGACCTTTATTTGTTTCTGAGCGGATATTGACCCTACCGTCTCTGTTTGTTTTGGAGACTGCATGCCTCATGCATGAAAAATATGAAGATGAAATCAGGTCAGTGTCTTCTCGTGATACAAGACAAAAGAACTGCATTCATCTTCCTATACCGTCCACATCATTGTTAAAGAGGTCATTAATATATAATAGTAAGAAGATATTTAACCAGATACCACTAAATTTGAGGAGGATTGGTGACATTGAAATTTTTAGGGAAGAGCTTGAGGAATTTTTAATTGCAAAATGTTATTATTCAATAGATGAATTTTGTAATGATGCACTACTGTGACAGATTCGATTAATGTTGTTTGGGAGTTTTCATTTGGACTGCTTTCTGTATATTGTGTGTTTATATTATATTGATGGTTAGCTGTGTATTTATGTTTATATTGTTTTTTATATTGTTATTTATATAAAGTTATACTAGTTACTTATGCATTTATATTACTATTTGTTGTGAACTTATATTTTTGTGTTTTTATATTTTGACAACTTTTACTTTTATATGTTAACTTTGTCAATAAGATTTTTATCTTTGGACAATAAAGCACCTATCTATCTATCTATATCTGTCGTATATGTAGGATGATCCACAGTGTCATGTGCAAATAAAATCGTTTTGTGGTTGAGAAGTGTAGGCAAGTCATTAACATAAATTATAAACAGTAGTGGGCCCAACACTGACCCCTGTAGTACCCCTCTCTTAACTGTCTCTACTAAAGAATAGATGTTTTTACGTGTAATTTGTTTTACTACGAATACACTCTTTTCTGTGAGTCAGATATGATTTCATCAATTCCAGCACTGTTCCCCTTACACCAATCATCTCCAAATTTTCGTAAAGTATCTGACGGTCTATGCTGTCAAAGGCCTTGGACACATCTTGTTACGTTTTTTCTTTTTCGACAACACACCATGAGGGCTCACAGCCTAAATACTATCGTACCGTGGGTGTTGACAAGAAGGAAAGAGGCAACTTTTTAATTCTGGACTTGAAGGTTTGGAGGTTCGGAGGAGAAGGAAAAACATGTGCTGGCAAGGAATTCCACAACTTGGAAGTCCTCGGGACAAAAGAGCGGGCATAACAAGATGTTCTATGTCTGGTGACCTGGACAGTAAAAGGGTGGATTCGCTCTGTTCCCCTGATAGATCTGTTTGGGCAGCAGGTGGAGTAAGAATAAAGCTCCTCCAAGCAGTGCCTGTGCAGATATCTGTAAAAGAGAGAGAGGTAACCAACGACACGTCGGTGGTAAAGGGATGGCAGCCTTTGGGTGAGAGTAGGGTCACCATGAGACATATAGCTCTCTTCTAAATGGAGTCCAGGATAGCGAGTGTAGAAGCGGCAGCGGCATCCCAGATGTGGGAGCAGTATTCGAGGTTTGTTCTTATTTGTGAAGTATATAAGGTATAGAGATTAGCTGGTAAAAAGTATTTGCGAGCCCGGAAGAGGAAACCAAATTTCTTAGCTGCTGTCGTCCGCGTAACTGTGAAATGGGTTGGATGCTCTAGAGAGGTCATTGATGCGGAGAAGAAACAAAGTAGGGGTTAAAGCTGAACCTTGAGGGACTCCTGCATTAATTGGATACAGTTTAGAGGAATGGCCATCCACGACAACAGAAATGCTCCGGTTGGAGAGGAAATTTGCTGTCCAGATACAGAGTTTTGGTGGTAGGCCATAGGCCGGAAGTTTATTTAGCAGCGCTGCATGCCAAACCTTGTCAAATGCTTTGGATATGTCTAGATCAATCTGGGATTCACGTGTAGTTCCATAGACTTGTTCCAAAAATGGGTGACAAAAGAAAGGTGGTCGGCAGTTGATCTGCGCCGACGGAATCCATACTGTCTGTTGTGGATTAGACTGTGTTTTTGAAGACATTTTAGTAATTCGGTGTTTATATACCTTTCCATCACTTTAGAGATTACTGAAAGGAGAGAAATAGGCCTGTAGTTGCAAGGAAGCGCTTTGGATCATTTCTTGGGGATGGGTTGTACTCGAGTAGTTTTCCAGTTACTAGGGAATATGCCTCTATTGTAAGATGTCTGAAACAGACGAGTCGGGACAGGAGCAAGTTCTGGTGCGCATTTTTTGAGAACCATTGCTGGGATTTCGGCAAGGCCCGAGGCTTTCCTGGTATTAAGAGAAGAGAGCATCTTTCGTACCTTTTTAGTTTTGAAAATGATATCCGTCATTTTATGCGCGACATTGGGGATTATTGGTGGCTGAACATTTGGAGGCGGGTTGAGAGTATAATTGTTGGCGAACAATGAGGCAAAGGTTGACTTTTTAGCTACCGTACCATTTTGCTAATTCTACAAAATTTCTAAGACAATTTTTTTAATGATCATTACATCTTCTTATTATTAAATAGCGAATAAACTACAGAATAAAAAGAAAATGAAAATTCGCTATTATCTTTACTATCGTAAGACACATCTGACCTTTATGGAATCTTCTTGTAAATGAAAGCTATCTAGTGGGCATTGAAAAGTTGAACCGCTGAAATATCAAATACAGTCGAGGATTGTCTAATGTATGGTCTTTGATTCTCGGAAATATGAATGTGCTATGGTGTAGTTAAGAGACTTTCGACCTAAATAAAATACAATGTAAAGTCGATTTAAAATATCAAACGCACTTCCTTCCACAATAACTTCATAGTTTTTGTATAGAAGAAGAGAGGTGTGCGAAGCTTCGAAATTTCGAACCGAACCCGAACTCGAACCGAACCTTCGGTTCGAAAATATGTTCGCACTAGCGATGTTGAAGTTGTTCGAAGTTCGAAATATGTAATTCTCCAAAATACTTCGAAGTTCGTTGCTCAAAAATGCGTCGAAATTTAACTTTACAGGCATTGAATGCTGCCAAAGATAGCGAAGTTGCGGCCCCGTTAACTCGGTAGCGGCGCTTTAAACTCGTTATCAGTCTCATTGAGTGGATAGCGTAATTTTATGAGATTTCACTCATGCATATTTTTGACAGTTGGTGGGCACATTGAGACACGACGGAGCCATTTAGCAATAACAGAATTATTTTTCTTATATATCCTAGCCTCCCAACACCTTTTTCAGTAACAACATTATGATAGTGGTGTTCGAACGCGATCGGTAACGTAAATTTTCAGAATTTATGAGGATAATTGCAGATTGACTTTGGAAAACACTGATTTCAACATGATTTATTTTACCATGAGCCCAAACGATCAGCACCAGAAGGCATTTTCACCAAATCAACCTGCGAATTTACTGAACTCTTCCTTTTTGTTAAAAGAATGGGAATCTTTCACATATCAAATATTGTATGGTACAATATTCCTAAATTTTGTGTTTAAGGAAATGATATATGAACACTGAAGAATTTTGGGTAGTTCGATGTTCGATTTTAAATTTCTAAGAAGTTCGAAGTTCGACTGTGAACCTTAGACATACTATTTCAGAGGTTCGTAGTTCGGGGCAACATATTTGCTTGGGTTCGTTCATAGTTCGGTTCGAACAAAACATGGGTTCGCACACCTCTATATAAGAACACAGAAAAAAATCAATAATTCTACTGGTAAAGGTCACCTTGTTGTGCTATATATCTGTCTGGATGAGATGTATTAACATGCAGTAGCTTTCTGTTCAATATCCATGCAAAAAAGCAACAATATGCCTTTTTTCTCCCTACAGGAATTTGGAATTGCTAATAATTTCAAATGAATTAAATTTTTATGCAATTTCTGAACGTCACAACGTCTGGGTTAGACATATTTCCAAGGTAAAAAAGAACAGAACAAGGCTATACTCCAGACTGAATTTATTTAGTAAAAGCCCTACGCGTTACGGCCTATATATCTGGCCATCTTCAGGGGCTTCCTGAAACATTACATTACTTGCCGACCTACCAGAAACTTTGTTTCTGACACCACCACCTTTTGTAATGTTTCAGGAAGCCCCTGAAGATGGCCAGATATATGGGCCGTATCGCATAGGGCTTTTACTAAATAAATTCAGTCTGGAGAGTAACTGGGTCTGGGTGGAGTAACAACCACGTTAAAAAACCAGGATCCGTCTGGCCCAGACGGTAGCACCCTGTAAGAGCCCCTGGCTAGGGATACAGCAACTAGCAGGTGGTAGTTGAATTTTCCTTTACGTGATAGTAAAGGATTTTTTTCACGCCCGAGGAGGTACCACCCCATGCATCAAGGGGCCGGTGAAGTCCCAACGGACGTTTCCGGTTCTGGTGTATGAGTCGATTTCCCTTATAAACAAAAATGATGATGGCTCGTCCTTGTACAAAAGATTCCGGAAGTAAAATACTCCTCCATTCGGATCTCCGGGAGAGGGCTGTACAGGGGGCGCCAACATCAAGATTTAACATATCCTTCTCCAATATATGTGGCCTAAATTCTAACCTGAATTCCGTCCACCATTTCCTCCAGGCTAATAGGCCCCAACTCCTCTTTCTCACCGACACCCAAATCAGTGCCAAAACAGCCACTAATCACCTTAATTTCCCGGGGTATGAGCTCCTTACCTCCTTTAGATTGCATGGAGGCGTGTGCGCATACGTCCGTAGCAATCTACCCTGCACCAGACTTCCCAATTTAGAAGCTGGAAGAAAAGACATTCTATGGATAAAACTCTCTCTCAGGGCTGCAACTAAATTCATCTGTTGCATTTACCGGTCACCTTCTGACAACAACTTTGTCCAGCTCTTTGACTACCTTTCTGAAAAAATCGACCATCTGATTTCTGAATAACCTTCCTCCGAGGTCACCATTCTTGGTGACTTCAATGTCCATAATAAGGAATGGCTAGGATCTTCCAAAACCGATCCACAAGGAAGAGCAGCGGAGGCCTTTGCAGTCAGCAATTCTTTAGCCAATATGGTTCACCAACCTACTTACTTTCCTCGCATCCCAACACACAGCTCAAATCCCTTGAATCTCCTCCTTACTACAAAACCTGAATGCTACAAGATATCAGTCACCGCCCCCCTTGGTCGTTCAAATCACGGCATGGTCACTGCTACCTGCACAATGCAACCCGAGGTCACACAATCATCACACCCACGTATCGTTTGGCACTACAACTCCGCAAACTGGGACGAAATGCGGGATTTTTCCTCATTTCCATGGGCGTCTGTCTGCTTATCTCATCCTGACCCCTCTGATATCTTACAAAACGTCACCGAAATTATCCAAGCTGGCATGGAATTATTTATTCCACGTACACAGAAAACTTTGTCAGCCACTCAAAAGCCCTGGTTCTCTAAATCCTGCGACAAGGACAGACTTGAAAAGGTCAAAGCTCACAAAACGCTTCTACACAATCCCAGTCAAGAAAACCGTCAAGCATTTAACGACGCAAGAAATCGCTATGTCCGCATTCTTTCTGAGGCAAAAAACTCGTTTAATAACCACATCAAAAACAAAGTCCTCTTAAGCTCCAACGGCAGCAAACCCTTCTGGACTCTTGCTAAATCTATTGGGAATAATTTCTGCAAGAGCACGTTCCCACCTCTTGTCTCAGGGGACGAAATTTATTTCTACCGCCCTGGGCAAGGCTGAACTTTTTGCCTCGTTATTTGCCGCCAATTCTACTCTCAAACCACCTCCAAATGTTCAACCACCAACAGTCCCCAACGTCGCGCACAAAATGACGGATATCATTTTCAAAACTAAAAAGGTACGAAAGATGCTCTCTTCTCTTAATACCAAGAAAGCCTCTGGCCTTGACGATATCCCAGCAATTGTTCTCAAAAAATGCGCACCAGAACTTGCTCCTGTCCTGACTCGTCTGTTTCAGACATCTTACAATAGAGGCATATTCCCTAGTAACTGGAAAACTGCTCGAGTACAACCTGTCCCCAAAAAAGGAACCAAAGTGCTTTCTAGCAACTACAGGCCAATTTCTCTCCTTTCAATCGCCTCTAAAGTGATGGAAAAGTATATAAACACCGAATTACTAAAATTTCTCGAAAAACACAGTCTAATTCACGATAGGCAGTATGGTTTCCGTCAGCGCAGATCAACTGCCGACCTCCTTTCCTCTGTCACCCATTCTTGGTACTAGTCTATGGAACTACACGGTGAATCCCAGATTGTCGCTCTAGATATATCCAAAGCATCCAACCAGGTCTGGCACGCAGCACTGCTTAATAAACTCCCGGCCTATGGCCTACCACCAAAGCTCTGTACCTGGACAGCAAATTTCCTCTCCAACCGGAGCATTTCTGTTGTCGTGGATGGACATTCCTCTAAACTATATCCAATTAATGCAGGAGTTCCTCAAGGTTCAGCTTTAGCCCCTACTTTGTTTCTTCTCCACATCAATGACCTCCTCTGTAGCACATCCAACCCAATTCACAGTTACACGGATGACACCACCCTCCACTCAAATATACAATATCCTAAGCATGTTTCTTTAGCCCAACTAGATGAGGATCGCCGACTCATGGAGGATTCTGTCTCCGTGGATCTCCAAAGAATATTAGACTGGGGAAGTAGAAATCTTGTACAATTCAACTCCACCAAAACTCAGTCTTGCTGTCTTACTCATAAGATATACACCAGCCCTAGACCCATCACAATGAACAACCAAGTTATCCAAACTAATCAGTCCTTTTCACTTGTTGGCATTTCTGTGGATCGAGGTCTTAATTGGCGCCAACATGTCACTTCAATTGCAGAATCGGCTGCTAAGAAATTAGGCTTCCTCTTCCGGGCTCGCAAATACTTTTCACCAGCTAATCTCTATACCTTATATACTTCACAAATAAGGCCAAACCTCGAATACTGCTCCCACATCTGGGGTGCCGCTGCCGCTTCTACACTCGCTATCCTGGACTCCATTCAGAAGAGAGCTATACGTCTCATCGGTGACCCTACACTCACCCAAAGGCTGCCATCCCTTGCCCACCGACGTGCCGTTGGTGACCTCTCTCTCTTTTATAGATATCTGCACGGGCACTGCTCAGAGGAGCTTCCTTCCATAGTTCCTCCACCTGCTGCCCCCAACAGATCTACCAGGGGAATAAAGCGAATGCACCCTTTTACTGTCCAGGTCTCCAGACATAGAACATCTTGTTATGCCCGATCTTATGTCCCGAGAACTTCCAAGTTATGGAATTCTTTGCCGGCACCTTCAAATCCAGAATTAACAAGTTGCCTCTTTCCTCCTTGCCGACACCTACGGTACGATAGTATTTAGGCTGTAAGCCCTCGTGGTGTGTTGTCGAAATTAAAAAAAAAAAAGAATAGCCTTGTTCTGTCCTTTTTTACCTTGGAAATTTTTATGTGTTTTTCTTTTTCTGTGACCATACGCCAAGATCCACGATTATATTTTGTATACATGGATCACAGCAATAAATGGTGTTATTATTATTATTATTAAACAAATTCAGAACAGTCAGTGGCTACTTAATTACACATGCATTATGTTAAGTTAGTCAGCGGAAATTATTTCTGCTTGGAGAAATAGGCAACAGTTTAGTTTAAGCTGAAACTCAGTGCTAGTTGTTAACACATGTGCTGATTCAATAAGTCAACTGTTGGTGCCTGCTGAATGCAGTCTTTGTCTTAGTATAAAAGTTCTTACTCACCTAATATTTTTCAAATACTTCTGTTTATAAGCCTTCTCCATGGCCGTAAGATATTCAGTAGTCAAAGCTGGGGAATTTACTTCGTAAGGGATGTTACGGTTTTTAATATTTTCCTGAACCTTGGAAACGGGAACGTCAAGGTAGATGACCAAATGTGGCCTCATAAGTTCGTTGATTGTATTTTTTCTGGTCTCATAGTAATAATTGGTAGCTGTAACAAAAAGATACTTTTGTAGAAAAAATAATAATGGATAATTAGTGAAATATAAGTGAAAAGAAAACTTACCCAATTTGGAAAGATAATTTTGACTCCTCATGGCTTCAACAAATACAAAATCAGAAAAAGCACACCTATCCATAACAACACCTTGACCTGTACTCAGAATGTGAGCAAGTGCATCGACATGTTGAGAAAACCTACAAAATTATACAAAAGGATTAACAAATTTCAACAGCGAGCACAAAAGAAATAATATAAATAAAGAAAAGGTTCGAGACGCAGCAAGAGCGTTATAGTAGTGAATTTTCATAAGAATTGTACACTACTAGTAAGATATATTATTAAAAATAATTCTTTAAATTTAAATGGACCTTGGAGATTGGTTCTAGAGTCCTAGTTAGCGATTATTTGAAAAAAAATATATATTTTATATGGAGCTAAAAAATTAAAATTTGGTGTTAGATATAATATGTAAGTACTGCAAGTGAATTTAAAAAAATTGTGTTACAAATTTCATTAGAGTTACAAAAGTTTTTCAGAAAAAAATAATTATTTACAAAGGGAATGTACCTGTCAAATTATAAATATGGCAGGTATTTTTCCTTATTAATTGCTTGGATGGTTTGTTTTAGTCAACCCATCCAGTTTTTCCAAACAATAAACCACAAAAAAGGTTTTTTAAAACAAATTTGTAGTTATCCGCGAAGCTCATTATGTTATTTTTCTTTAGTTTAGTACCATCGGTGCGTTTACATAGGTGTTACTATGGTTCAAGATTGAAGATTCTAGCTTAATGGGAAATTCATTGAAATATTTTTACGAGAATTCTCTACCATAACATACTTGTTGCACCGAGACCCTAAAAGGGTGCCTTCGCTCTGTTCCCCTGGTAGATCTGTTGGGGGCAGCAGGTGGAGGAACTATGGAAGAAAGCTCCTCTGAGCAGTGCCCATGCAGATATCTACAAAAGAGAGAGAGGTCACCAACGGCACGTCGGTGGGCAAGGGCTGGCAGCCTTTGGATGAGGGTAGGGTCACCGATGAGACGTATAGCTTTCTTCTGAATGGAGTCCAGGTTAGCGAGTGTAAAAGCGGCAGCGGCACTTCAGATGTGGGAGTGTATTCGAGGTTTGGCCTTATTTGTGAAGTATATAAAGTTTTTAAAGATAAGCTGGTGAAAAGTATTTGTGAGCCCGGAAGAGAAAACCTAATTTTTTAGCAGCCGCTCCTGCAATTGATGTGACATGTTGGTGCCAATTGAGATTTCAATCCACAGAAATGCCGACAAGTGAAAAGGACTCATTACTTTGGATAACTTGGTTGTTCATTGTGATAGCTCTAGGGCTGGTGTATCTCTTATGAGATAGAAAGCAAGACTGAGATTTGGTGGAGTTGAATTGTACAAGATTTCTACTTCCCCAGTTTAATATTTTTTTAAGATCCACAAAGATAGAACCCTCTGTGATCCTCATCTAACTGGGCTAAAGAGACAGGCTTAGAATATTATATATTTGAGTGGAGGGTGGTGTCATCTGCGTAACTGTGAATTGGGTTGGATGTGCTAGTGAGGAGGTCATTGATGTGGTGAAGAAACAAAGTAGGGGCTAAAGCTGAACCTTGAGGGACTCCTGCATTAATTGGATACAGTTTAGAGGAATGGCCATTCACGACAACAGAAAGACTCCGGTTGGAGAGGAAATTTGCTGTCCAGGTACAGAGTTTTAGTGCTAGGCCATAGGCCGGAAGTTTTTTAAGCAGCGCTGAGTGCCAGACCTGGTCGAATGCTTTGGATATGTCTAGAGCGACAATCTGGTATTCACTGTGTAGTTCCATAGACTTGTTCCAAGAATGGGTGACAAAGGAAAGGAGGTCGGCAGTTGATCTGCGCTGACGGAATCCATACTGCCTGTCGTTGATTATTTATTTTATTTATTTATTTATTCATACACCATCCAACAGCTTAAAAGCCAAATTAAGGATGGGCGAATACACACAACATAATAACAAACAATAATCAAACAAACTATACAAAAGAGAGTCACAAATTAGATCGCTTTGAAAAACATTTTTATCTCTGATATATTACATGAGAAGATATCTAGGCGGTCTTGCAGTACAGAGTAATCATTGCACATCTGGTAAATTGGAGACGATCTCAGCAATCACGTACGAGCAGTCGGGAGATAGAATGTGCCTGGAAAACGTGCTGCAATACGAGGCACATTGAAATTAAGTTGCTGAAGCAGACTAGGGCAGTCGAACACAGAATTAACCAGTTTGAATAAAAATATAATGAAACTGCACTGCCTGCGCATCGACAGACTCTGCAGACTAAAGCGAAGAAGTAAACTTTCCTGAGGAAAACCAATAGACGGATATCGACCATCCTCACGAAAGCTAAGAAATTTTAGAAATTTCCTTTGCACTGATTCTAAACTTGCCACATGTATCTCATAAGTAGGAGGCCACACAACTGAGCCATATTAGACTGTGTTTTTTAAGAAATTTTAGTAATTTGGTGTATATATACTTTTCCATCACTTTAGAGATGACTGAAAGGAGAGAAATAGGCCTGTAGTTGCTAGGAAGCGCTTTGAATTCTTTCTTGGGGACGGGTTGTACTCGAGCAGTTTTCCACGAGCTGCCGTGACAACATACTACTTGGTTCCGCAACGAAGTGGCGGCACATGCTTCATATCTCACTTAGTGTTGAAAGGCTGACTATACTATAACCGTTTTACTTTATAGGTGTATTTTTGCTGCAATTAGTATGCCGTACTGACGAGCTCTAATTAGAGCGAAACCAGTCTACGGTTCTAATTGTGGTGAGAATGCATCTAGCCTTACATACTTTGTCCCTATATTAGGGTAGAAATGAGCCAGGCCTGACAATTTACTAAATTGTTAGTTGGTTGTATACAGTCTCTATTTTTTTACACTGTGTTATTTGGAGCTGCCGTGACAACATACTACTTGGATTAGCAACGAGGTAGAGGCACGTGCTTCGTGTCTTATATCTCACTTAGTGTAAGATATAGAGTAAACCTTAAATGAGCGTAAATAGTAGACCAACAAAAGTTCTTTTTAAGGAGTCCAAACTGATCAATTTCCGTCTAGTTTAGCTAAGCCGGAGTAATTAGAAATTGAAAAAATATACATTCAACGTCAAAATTATTGTTTATTGTTTTATTTTATGTGAATTTTTGTAGAACGAAATTTTGTTAAAGGAGAGATGAAGACTGTGTAGGATTACCTTATTATCTTATCTGAGCTATTAACTATTTTCAACTTACCTTATTCGATACTGCTCTATTTGGAACCTTGCGGTGAGTTTGTGTTTTGGGTTAATAAGGAAGTCATTGATGTCGAAACTCTTACAGTCAGGTGGGAGCTGTTCATCCAACTTCCTCAAGTCATATCCATACTGATTGATATATACCATGTCCAGATTGGCTTCAGGAAGGTACAGCATATCGAGTTCATCAGCCAGAGCTCTGGCAAGCTTGCTTTTTCCAGATGCTATCGGACCTTCCACAACAATTAACTAAAAGATAAGATTTAATTTTTCATCTATTTCTCAAAGATAAATGTATATGTTATGAAATAGAAAGTCTGGATGCAGCAGGTGCGTTACGGTAGCTAATTTTCGTAAAAAGGTTTTAATGGCAAATATGTGTTGTTTTTAAAATAATGACATTTGGTTAGCAGTATAACATATATATAGTGTTAATATTGTACCATATTTTAATAAAATAGCTTTGTTGTTTCAAAAACTACAAACATTTTCCCAAATTTAAACTTTAAAGGTTCCAGAAAAAACTGGTCCAATTTTCCTGGCCAACGAACCTCATCAAGCTCTTTACACACCTGCCAAGATATAATTATTTACAAACAGCCTGAAGTATATGCAAGGCCAGATTGCTAAAAATAAATGGTACAACAAAAAGTAAGACGATTGAGACTGTCAATCAGGTGTGGTTGCAAGATGACAAAATCAAAGAGAATTGCAAAACAATTAATTGATTCTATACCAAAACGAGTTGAAGCTATAATAAAAGCCAAAGGACATATATAATAACATAAAACATCTGTAGATTATAAAATGTCCCACATAATAAATCCAAACTGTTGCAGGTTTGAATGTATCATCTCATCCACGAACTCTAGCTATCAAGGTACTAAAGGACACTAATAGCTACTGACATGTAGCAAATACAGGCTAGAGATCTTTATATATATATATATATATATATATATATATATATATATATATATATATATATATATATATATATATATATATATATATATATATATATATATATATATATATATATATATATATATATATATATATATATATATATATATATATATATATATATATATATATATATATATATATATATATATATATATATATATATATATATATATATATATATATATATATATATATATATATATATATATATATATATATATATATATGGTAAATTTGCACATTAGCTCCCGAATGCTTTTAAAAAATTGTTTTCAGAAACATTACTAGGACACCCCCTGGAAGCACAAACCACAAGAAAAAGTTTTTGTTCACACCCCCCAAGGAAGTTACGGAACCAGGAGCGAATAGGGGCGTTGGGCAGGGTAGGTAAAGGAAATATGAGCAGAAAATGTGAAGAAAACTGCTTGAAAGCCATCTATTTGAAGCCATATCCCCTGAAACCCTGCCTACCCTGTACAGCACCCCTATTCGCCCCAGATCCCGTAACCTCCTTGGGGGTATGAACACGAATTTTTTCTTGTGGTTTGTGCAAAGAGGGTGGTTGTATGCACATGAGAGGGAAAGGAAAATGCCTATGACGAAGCCCTCCATGCATCGGGAGAGCAGCATTGCCCGACTGTGCTTATTGTTCTAGGGTCCTGCCTGACCTGACCTTTCTGACCTAGCCTGACGTCACAAAACACTCAGGGTAGGTCAGGAAGGTCAGGTCAGGCAGGTTCCTAGAGCAATAAGCACCGTCTGGCAATGCGACTCTCACGATGCATGAAATGACGGGACCCATCTACTTAAGCATCGCCTATTTTTCTAAGTTTGGCTTTGAGTACTAGCTCATTCAGCCTATTTCCAGATATCCCATTTTATCTAACAATATCCTAGAGATCTTCCTTACTAGGTTGTAATTAGTGATTTACCTTAGTATTTTCATTGAATCTGGCAGTGGTTTTGTCGAAGAAATATTTCCAAATGGGATAAGACTTCTCCTGGTAAGGATAAGGCTTTGGTTTCGAGGCATCTTCAAAACTACCCTTGTGAAGTCTTCCAGTGATCGTTCGAACTGAGGTGACCTGTTGTTTACTTCCGGAAAGAAGTGTCTTGGTGTTACTGGTTTTGGCGATAAAACGACATACTCCGATCCGGATAAAATTAGCCATTATTTTGTTGAATTTTAAACTTGTTTATTATATAATGTCACCAACACCAACCATATATGTTGTCCGATAGAAAAGAAATGTCAGGTTAAAAACAGCAATGACAGTGACAGTTGTTTTAGACGTTCCTGTCACTTTTCACTGTCACTGTCATTCTTTAGAGAGGCGGGAATTGATAATTTGTATAGGATTTTACTTCACACCTTTTTTCCATAGGATTGAAAATAAATTTGATCTGACTTTAGCTATTAAAATTTTCGCCGTGTATGCTAATATATGGATAACCCAAACATGTCCTTTCGTTGAAAATAGCTACTAACTTCCATTTTGTAAGAGATTTAAATAAAACAAAGATGTCTACGTGCCTTGATTTTCAAACAAGAGTCAAAATGCAACATAAGAAATTAGATTTAAGTCTTTTGAGTAACTAGATATTGAGCGGGGGGTTTAGTTGGAGATATATGTATAAAGTACATGCAGAAATATTGATGATATGAAGATAGAAAATATGGAAATGAAATAAAATGGAAAGTGACAGTTACACAACTGTTGATATAGATATGTAATATTATGTTTCGAAATGTAAGATATGTTTAAATTGTATTTTTAGGAACAGAAGCTTAATACTTCTTTATTTACACACTATAATTCTAAGCCAAATATGCGTATATTTCCCTTGTTCATCTTGTACTGCTTAGTTGTAGTCATGGCAACCGTACAACCACGATATAATCATGATACAAATAACGAGAGATGTGATATTCAAACTATATATTTTTAGACATGTTACGCGCATGGAGTCAAGTGGTGAGTCCAATACAACAATAACATGCTGTCGTGAGGTTTGACCTTTCATCACAACCTCTTGACAAATTACGTGTTTTACTAATATTTAAGTGCATACAGTTGGAAGTATTAAAAATGAAAAATATTAAATTTAATGCTACGATCTATATTATCTGAAAAAGGCGTAACTTCAACCGCATTAAACTGACGTAAAGAAACTTTTTGATCGCGAATGACTTTGTTTTGAGTGTGTAGTTGGACTTCTATAACGTTACTCACCACGTGACGTCATAGTAAGGGGCGGGGCATATCGTCGCTCAGAAGTCAGAACTTCGTATCTCTAAATTTGTAGTTTTCCAGAAAACAGCAAAAACTCCCCTAGCAAAGTAAAAATATGTAATTGTGGGTTATTTTTGAACATTTATGTATTATAACTGATTTCAATTTTGTATGAAAGTGGATTGTGCACTACTGCCTTTCTTTTTTTTATATGGAAGAAAAAATGCGAGATACGAGCTTTTTGGTTCCAATCGATACTATTATTATATTGAGTTACGTGATTATGTTACTAAATATTAGTATTTAAAAACACAATTTACTTAAGATTTATTCTGGTTAATACAACACAAATAATACATAATACGTATTGAAATGGGAGATTATATCAATCCTAAAAAATAGTACAAAAAACAAAATAAATGGAATATTAATTTAACTAACAGGTTCTTGTTGATCTCTGAGTATTATAATAAAGTAACTTACATGAATAAAAAAGTTCAAACCAGGCAAATAAAACTCTTAAAAAACAGGGTTTAGACTTAAGTTTTCTCTCTAAACTCTAACTTTGGTATAGTTCATTGGAAATTAGAGATGATGCTGTTCAATGGCGCAACGAATCGTAAAAACCGTGATAGTCTTCATGGATAACTGACTTGAGAGACTGTAAGTGGTTAAACTTGTCACCCTTTAAAGGTAGGGGGGAGTCATAAAGTTTTTTTATCTCTCCAGTTGAAGTGGATGCACGAGAGGGTAAAGGCTGCCAGTCTTCATCGAAAGTCAATTTGTAATGGGCTGGAAGTTCTTTGGAATACTTTAAAGCTCTTAGATCGGTCACGCATGGGTCTGAAACTTTTTTGCCAGGACGAATCGAAGAATAGTACTTAATATTCGAATGATCTTTGAAAAATGTATGATTTATATACTTTACTTTGTAGGGACCTTTTTGTGAATCCTTTCGGGCATCAGTAATTATTTGAACAAAATTTGAAGGTGAATAAATGTATTTATTCTTTTTCATTCGTTCAATAGTAGAATGTACACTGTCACACTCCATTTGCGAGTGTCCTTTAACAAGGTACTTTTGAATAATAATAGTGTCGTTTAAGATTGCATAGTACTGTAACGCATTAGCCAAAGTAACATTACGATTTTGTGCGGAACAACCGTCACTATAAAAAATTTTGGTTTTGGACTTTTCAGTCTCATCCAATTCTTCGGACATAAAATCTGTTAAACAAGAAGCAAAGCAGTTACTATCCATCCCTCCTTCGCCCTCATGCCAAACGTAGCATACAACTTTGTCATTGCCCAAATTGTAAATAGTAAAATTATGTACTGCTAATTTTTGCTTAAAATACACCATTCCTGCAGGTACATGGGGAACAAGTTGGACTGCCTGCACATCTACAGTGAAGACACATACTTCTCCAGCCAAAGCTCTTTCTTTGTCAACATTTTTCTCTCTTCGTGCCCGATCTTTCTGATTAATATGCTGTGTGTATGTTTCCAAAGTTACATTTCCTAATTTTTGTGAGAAACATAGATCACATTGATCTTTTCGAGGATGAAAAATGTCTATATTGAGATTTTTCATTTCCGAAAGGAATACATCATACCCTGTGGCATCTTCTGGAACAACTTCATTTTTATAAAATTTGTACACTTCACTATATGACTGAAAAATTGATTCCAGATACAGCTTGTTAGTTGAAGATCGACAGTAGTGACAAGGCATTTTAGGAAGACGCTGGAAAAATTCCTTAATTTTAAGTCTTTTTTCGGAATTAATTGTTCTAGATTTATTTGGAAATTTTGTAGTGTTTTGCACTATACCAGAATCTGAGCTATTTTTTACCCAGTTAAGTACGCTCCACTCTCCTACATTCAAAGTAGCCAGAAACATTTTTTTACAGACGGGTACAAGAGAATTCTCTACTTTCAAGTGGTAAGACAAACTTACAGATTTTGTTTTGGTAGTTTTCTCTTTAGTTGCACTTTTGTTGACTAAAGTAGCTACAAAGATCTTCCTTTGCCTCCAGTCCATATGAGCCCAAAACTCTTCAAATATGCGTTTTCTCTGTTCTTCAGTAATTCTAGAGCACTGCCTTTTTTCTTTAGATTTCAAGCACCTCGATGAATTACATCTTGGCCCCATTTCTCTTGGACTTTTCTTCAGATTAACGACTGTCCCATTTTTTTCAATCTTTTTTGTATCATATTCCGTTCCTTTCATTCTCATTAATTTAGAAACATTTCTTTTCCATAAGGAAGTTTCTGAATGGCCCTTTTTCTTTCGTATAACTTCTGCTAGCGATTTCTCCGCATCAACGACAATCGTTGGTTGTTGCGAACGTTGACGTTTCTTGCTTTTTCTTCTTTCTTGAATTTCATTCTCTGAGTCTGATGAGATGTCTGTGGGGTGGCAACTGGAACCAGAATCTTCAAATGGGTCTGGGATGCATGTGTCCGGGATACTAATATCATCTTCGTCATTTTTTGTTTTGCTTCTTTCTGGTGTAGACTTTCCAAAAGTAGAGCTGCTAGGTATTGTAGACACTATTGGAATGCTCACATTATCTAATGCAGAGTAAGATGAGCTATGGCATTCGTTGTTCATCGGAACGTCATTTCTTGTGTTGTGATTGTGAACATGAGTTGCATATTCTAATTCTGCTTGGCGAAGAGCCATTTCCAGTATTTTATAAGAACGTGTTGTCTAGAAGAAAAAAAACCCGACTCAGTACTTCATGTACTCATAATTCAGAATAATCTCACAAAATATAGGACATAGGTAGATTAAATTATTCAACCTACACTACTTGCAGTGTTTAATTTTTCATTAATATGATATTATTCTTAAGTTCAGTAGATACGAAAATTAATTCCTAGAACGCAGAACGATCGAATCTCCTTACATAAAAATATCTGAATTTATTTCCATATAGGTATCACTGTATTTCTTTATTTTAGAACAGTATACAGATATTTAATTTTTATTTATAATAATATATAAAGTGAGAAAATTAAAAAAATCTCGGCAAAAACCTCGTATCTTTAATCAAAACAATAGCAGACCAACTATACGAAAACCTCGTAACTCATAGCTTAAGAAAATAGGTCTTACAACACATTTTACTACGTCAAACAGGCATATTATGATTTATTATTGCTATTCTCATACTTAGTAAGTAACCAGAGATTGAGTGAAACCTTACATTTCAATTCATAACCTCACTTTTTAAAGGAAAGCCGGATAGTAAATTTAAAGAAATACCTACATTTATTTAATAATGATTATCATGTAAATCTTAGGTAGACTAATATAATGTACTTACCATTGTGGATATTCACACCATAAAACACGAAGGATAACCATGAAAATAAAAACAAATTAATACCAACAACAGGTTGATTCCCGCCGAGCAGCAAATGTAAGATTGCTAGTTATTGAAAATAACAGTTTGGCAATCTTGGAAGCGCGCCGACACTGGTTGTGTGTATATTCAAAAGTAGTTGGCGTATGGCTTAAGTAAACAGACTGAGTGACGATATGTAAGAAGGGCAAGGATGAAGGGGGATACCCGGCTGTATTCAAGATGAACATTTTCAATTAGATTATTATGAGTTGTTGAGTTGTTGGCATGTGATCTTTGATAATTATATTAATTCTGAATAAACCAATTTTATTTGAAATATTTTAATTTCTAACAAAGTCAGAAGTGTGGGATAACGTACACACGAGTGTCTCAGTGTTTTTTGTGTAATTATTCATGCAACAGTGGACATTACTGTAAGTTTTTGCTTTATTTTACTGCATTACTGAATTGAAATTACTGATTTATTGCATGTTGAGACAATTTATTACGTGTACGGTTTGGACCTAAGTGATTATTTAATTGTTGACTGTTAATTGTTTGTACAATGCCACGGGAAGACAAAGAAATGTCCCGGTCTCGAAGTGAAACGGGCGAGGCTTCACGCTCACGATCTCCGTCTATTGAAGGACGGACCCCGCGTCGCTCTCGTGAACGTATAAATCGTCGCCACAAGCGTTCTCGGGCGGGCTCCAGGTCTAAGTTGAGGAGTAGGGAACTACGCATGTTAAAAGAACGCATTCTCACATTAGAGAGATCCACTGCTAGCTCATCTAATAATTACGGAACCTCGCAGCAGGGAAGAATGCCAGTGGCGGCGGATGAAGCGTTGATACCGATATTTAATCCGGCGGATTGTACACCTTCTGTTGAATCGTGGGTCGCGCGGGTGGATGAAATAGCCAACGCGTACCAGTGGAGGTCATTAGAAATTGTCCGAGTGGTCGCAGGGAGACTTCAGGGCATGGCGCGAAGGTGGTACGATTCAAAGGATTTTATCCGAATAGACTGGCACGACTTTAAAGAGGCATTAGTGCGGCAATTTAGGAAACCCTTACCTTTTGGTAAACTATTTAAGGAAGCAGCTAATTATGTCGCGATGCCAGGTCAGAATTTAGGTGAATATTGTTTTAATAAGCTAGCAAAAATTAAGGCAATGAATGTTAAAATACCTGAAAGCTATTTTAGTGGATTCCATGATTGAGGGCATTTTAGACAATGATGTAAAACGGGCGGCTATGACGTCACAATGTGCGGATACAAATGAACTATATGCCTTTTTGTGTGCATTGGGTTCCGTTCCTAAAATAACTAGAGTTGATCTTAAAACTGACAATAGAGAGCATTTCCGAAAGGAAAGTGAAGTTAATCGAAACGTAAAAAGGAATTATGGCACCAAGAGTAACAGTACAACCGGGATTGTAAAATCCAAAGAGTCAGTTATTTGTTTTATATGTCAACAGAAGGGTCATTACCGTAGTGAGTGTCCCCAAAATAAAAATCGAAAAACAAATTATAAAAGAGGAGATGGGGATAACTCTGCGAATACGGCTAAGGTGACCAATCAAACTTGTTTCAGATAAGTCAGCAAATAATTTATTCATGACTACCTGTAAGGTAAATGGTAAAAAGGTGAGATGTCTGCTTGACACTGGCAGTACTACTACCTTACTGAAAGAGTCAGTTGTGAAGTCTTTGGGGTTGACTTACAATCCACAAAACGGTTTTCTGAGAAATTTTAATGGAGGTTTGGTGTCTAGTATTGGGACACTGACGACTCGAGTTCGAGTAAAGGAAGCAGAGGCGTATGTTAACATTATTGTTATGCGAGATGACAGCATAACACATGACTGCATCATAGGATGTGACTTTTTAAATAGACCAGATGTTATGATTGTCAAAGTAGGTAATGAGATAGCGATACATCAATTAACAGAGCTAAAGTTATCATCAGGCTTGGTGAACAATTCGCCGATCACATGTGCAACAGACGGAACATTCGAGATTACAGTTGGTGATGTTGATGACGTCACAAAACGGAAATGTTATGACCTACTAAATGTATTTAAGGAAATCTCTGCTGCTGGTGTACGACCGGGAAGTCTGAAAGTACAAGCTGTACAGGATATGCAGGCCCCCCAGAACACGAAACAGGTACGCCAGTTCCTAGGGTTATCAGGATATTGTCGACGACACATAAAAGACTATGCCAGAAAAGTTGAGCCTATGACTCGACTACTTCGGACCAATGTAAAGTGGCATTGGAGACCAGAGCAATCTAAAATCTTTGATTTAATTAAGCGAGCATTGGTTACACGGCCAGTGCTTGCCATATACAATCCATCCTATCGGACAGAATTGCACACTGACGCAAGTAGAATGGGTTTTGGAGCAACCCTTCTGCAGACAAGCGAAAGGGGAGTGCAAACAGTGGTCGCATATTTCAGCAAGCAAGCTTCTCCAGATCAAAAACTATACCACTCTTACGAGTTGGAGACGTTGGCGGTAGTGCTAGCTTTGAAGCATTTTCGCGTTTATCTGTTGGGTAACGAATTTATTGTGATTACAGATTGTAATGCTCTGAGAACTACCTTCACCAAGAAAGACTTGATTCCTCGTGTGGCCAGATGGTGGTTGGAAGTTCAGGAATATACTTTTGAAATAAAGTATAGGTCAGGGAAAAAAATGTCACATGTAGACACGTTGAGTCGATACCTAGAACAGAACTGCAGGGTTGTTGAAGTAAATGCGACGGATTTAGTTGAAGGCGATTGGATTGTAGTGGCTAAAATGCAAGACGATCAGTTGTCACGAATTCGAAAAATTCTGACAAGTGGTCAGCAAACAGGCGATAATAAGAATTATTTCAAGGAATACTTCCTACGAGATAATAAAGTCTACAGGAAATTGGACAAAGGAAAAAGTGCCTGGGTAGTGCCTAAAGAAGTACGGTGGCAAGTATGCAGGCTATGCCATGATTACGCTGGACACAGTGGAGTAGAAAATGCATTAAAATGTTTACAGCATAACTATTGGTTTGCGAGTATGCGCCGGTTTGTGACCAAGTATGTTAGTGCTTGCCTAAATTGTTTATAATATAAATATACCCCGGGCAAGAAGCAAGGGCAGTTACATTCAATAGAAAAGGTCGCTCAACCATACCATACAATTCATCTTGATCATGTCGGACCTTTTGAAACAAGTGTGACGGGTAACAAATTTCTGTTAGTGATTGTGGACACCTTTACGAAATTTGTTGTAATAGAGCCAGTGAAGACTCAGCAAACACGATGGGTCGTGAAGGCGTTACAGGACGTAATGCACCTTTTTGGAACCCCGACTAGAATCATAAGTGACCGTGGAAGTGCATTTACGTCCCAATCGTTTAAAGTGTTTTGCGACACGTACGGAATAAAACACATTTTAAATGCGGTCGCCACGCCACGAGCAAACGGACAATGCGAGCGTTATAACAAGACTATTGTGAGCGCGCTAGCTGCTCGGAGTGCGGATGACGACAGTACAAATTGGGACCCGTATGTTAAGGAGGTCCAACTTGCTATGAATACAAGTTTCAACAAGGGCATTAGCAGCACCCCGTCCGAAGCGTTGCTTGGTTACCAACCAAGACGGCCTGTGGAGGCTAATCTGCTGGCTGAGGTGCAGGTTGATCTACCCCGACTTGATTTAAAAGAAGTGCGGCAGAGGATTCAACAGCATATCACTGCAGACCAAGCCAAGCAGAAGGAGCGTTATAACCAAGCTAGACGAAAGGCAGATAAGTACAAAATAGGTGACTTGGTCCTTGTGCTCATAACCAGTGCTCCAAGTAATGGGGTAAGTAAGAAAATATTGCCAAAATTTAAGGGACCCTTCAAGATAACGAAGGTTTTGTATAATGATCGTTATCAGATTGAAGACTTGCGTGAAGGCTACCGGAAGTCCGCAACAGTAGCGGCAGTAGACAAATTGAGACCGTGGGTAACGGCTCAATTGTAAATTGACAATCATGTGTCGCGGGCAGATAGTTATTCCCTATAGTGCATTATTCTAGAAAGATGACTCAGTGACGGGGGCAGGCGTCCTTGTCAGAGTCAGCTTTCGGAAAGGTTAGCGCAGTCTCAGTGCTAAAGACAAGATAGTCTTTAACAGAGCAGTCGTTAAAAGTACACAACGCAGTCTTAGTGTTACGGACCGCGGTCCCTAACAGAGCAGTCGTTGAAAATACAAAACGCCGTCTTAGTGTTATGGACTGCGGTCCCTAACAGAGCTGTCGTTTACGAGTATAAATTGGAGACCCAGTGTTAGTGAGGAGGAATCACTGGCAGGGTTGATGTTTGAGTTTATTGCACAGTATAGACGAATAACTGCCCAGAGTAGCTACCAACAGATAGTGTCCAGTGATTAGAACGGACATGTCAAAAAAAAAAAACTTAAAACAGTTTAATTAAGTGTTAGGATTTTATCTGAGTTAAATGTTATTTTTAATTGAAAATACTTGTTTAATTTGTATTTAAGTAGAATTTAAGTAAGGCACTATGTATCTTGAATTTTAATTTTCTCCGGGTTTATGGATTGCATGTCGCAGTCTGTTACGTTTCACAGTATGAGGTCATACTGTAGGCCAGGATAGGCCGAATGTAAGATTGCTAGTTATTGAAAATAACAGTTTGGCAATCTTGGAAGCGCGCCGACACTGGTTGTGTGTATATTCAAAAGTAGTTGGCGTATGGCTTAAGTAAACAGACTGAGTGACGATATGTAAGAAGGGCAAGGATGAAGGGGGATACCCGGCTGTATTCAAGATGAACATTTTCAATTAGATTATTATGAGTTGTTGAGTTGTTGGCATGTGATCTTTGATAATTATATTAATTCTGAATAAACCAATTTTATTTGAAATATTTTAATTTCTAACACAAGATACGAGGTTATAGAACAAAAATTGAGATACGAGTTTTTGAAATGAATGCAGCGCATGCTCTCTGCTGCGGCTATAAACACACGAGGTTTTGCGACAGATGCGCCATAATATATATGTAATGTTGAAGCTCGTAACTCGAAATCGTGAAAAATCGAGATACGAGGTTTTGACTTCTGAGCGACGATATGGGCAATATCATATCTCTCCTACGTCATTATACCATGCGATATAATGACTTACAAGTGATATGATATTGCGCATATGCACCGCCCCTTCCTATGACGTCAGGTGGTGAGTAACGGTATAGACGTCCAACTACATACTTAAAACAAAGTAATTCGCAATCAAAACGTTTCTATACGTCAGTTTAATGCGGTTGAAGTTATCTTCCACTTCGTCGCCTCTATAGTCTTTTTCAGATAATATAGCACACAGCACTAAATTTAATGTTTTTGATTTTCAGAATACATATACATGCATATATATATATATATATATATATATATATATATATATATATATATATATATATATATATATATATATATATATATATATATATATATACGCGTAAGACAAGTATAATAATTAAGGGGGGCCCTGAATTAACATTGGGGATACACAATTTAAAAAATAGAGAAGGCGTTAACATTCATATACTTGATTTAATCATCATGTCACATAATCACAGTATAGTAATATTGTAGTCTTAAAAATTACTTCCAACTTTATGCACTTAAATGTTAGTAAAATACAAAATTTGTTAAGAGGTTGAGAAGAAACATCAAAATCTACTCTCTGACAGCATTTAACTGTTGCATTAGACTCACCACATGACGCATGCGCGTGACAGTTCAAAAAATAGGTAGCCTCATTATCATATCTCTCGTTATTTGTATCGTGTGTACAGCTCTAGGAGGATAGAAGAGTGGGGAGGTAAGCTATCTTGCATACAGTGAAGCTGTACGGTCGCCATATTTGTACGCACCAGTGTTGTATCTTGTATGTTTACTGTGACTGTGTTGTTTTGCAACTTTTTGTATTATCCAGCGAGTTATATGTGAATTTTAAGTAATTAATAATGGGCATGTGTTCTGCATTATTGTTTAAATTATTTCGCCTTGTTTGCTAAATCTTCATATACGCACTGCAAAATATGGAGCGTACTTTACGGGTTCCATACACGCAAAATTATGTTTGCGGCCGTCCCCTCGCGGCTTCAATTTACCGCATCAACGAACTGCGTTATGTTATCTTCCTATACTCTTCTATCCTCTTAGGTAGAGATACAGGGTATGATGTGACAGATGACAGTTTGATTACATTCATATTTTCGATTTTTGTTTCATCACTGACGCCAGAGGGAGAGAGCAGCTTCACTCTAACATTATCTCGCATCATGTGTATCATATCACCATAAAAGTCACGAAAGGTTACACAAGTTAAGCTGCGCTGTTGTGATTAACTTATTTCTTACATGCCTTATATAAGACTTATTAAACATATTGAGGCATATTTATGTTTTATGAACCACTTTTACAATACATAACTATTACATCCTTGAATGTTAAATACCTTCGTATTTTTCATCCTTCTCTAGGCGCCGTGAATAACCACGTTTTAAGCTATAGGTTCATAGAGACCTGAATTGAGAAATGTATTCATATTGGTTTATTTTAAATGCTATTACCTTATTATTATTATTTAAAATAAACCAATAGAGATACGTTTTGCTTATCGCATTTTGATATTTAAGAAATAATGCAGTAACATAAATAACACGACTGCTGATCAGGCAACTCAACTAGGATTGATTTTACTGGTGTTAATAGATGAACAGAACATTCGGTGGTTATTCTGTGGATTCTTGACAGCAGCTGAGCTGGGAGACAGATTAGGATTAGAGATATTCGATACTTGGATGCTTCGATGGTCGTGAACAATGACATATTATGTCTTTTTTCGAGAATGTCCATTGTCAATTTGAAAATTTGAAGTTTGACGTTTGACAAACCGGCGTCCGGCGTGTGCCTGTGATTGAATAATGCAGTATGTAGATTGAAAGTTGTTTTGAAAACTAATATTTAAATGATTTTGTAACCCATATTACACAGAAAGGTTTACTAAGTTTATCATATTTAACGGTATTAAAGTTCAAACTTCTAATCAAACGCTCTATATTTAAATGCTGGTGCGCGCTTGGTTCTAATACTAGTGTTAGTTGAGACTGGTTCAAACTTGCATCATTTTTTTTAGATTCGTTGTTCGTTGGTAGAAGTTTATTTATTTTCCTGAAAATGTCCGAGTCCCAGTCTTTCAGAGACACTCTGCTTATTTCAGACAAAGTGAGAATTCTTGATGGTTCTTTCGCTTTTCAGCTTGAAAAACATGTTGGTAAAAAAGTTGATGGGGATCCCTTGTGGAGTGCCAAATACTTGGCAACACATCCCGATGCTGTTAAAAAGGTCCATGTAGATTATTTAAAAGGTAAGCTTGTAAAGATCAAATCATAATATAAAATCTGGAAGTCCAGCCTCATAGAAATGATATTTTATAGCTGGTTCAGATATAATCGAAACAAATACCTATCAAGCCAGTATTCCAGGATTTGTGAAGTACTTAAATTTATCAGAAGCAGAAAGCTACGATTTAATAAAAAAGGCTGTTGTTCTTGCTAAGGAAGCTATAGAAGAATGCAGGGAGCAAGGAGTTTTTGAGAAAGGTAGGTAATATATAGAGTTTTTATTTCTTTAATCAAAGTGTATGTTACGGGTTAACATATTTTTAATAGACAGTAAACCAATTATGTGAGTTCAATTAGTTCATAACAATATTTGTGAATTAGTTTTGAGGAGTTTTTGACCCATAAAAATGGTTTGAGCCTAAGAGATATGAAAAACTCTGAAAATCGATACACATTTCAACCTTTGGACATCATGGGGATAGGGGTTACAGGAAAAGATTTGTTGTAGACACCTCAGGAGTATACAAAGAATCGGAACACAGACTTGATTGCACGATGATGTGCACTGTTGCCAGATGAACATTACGTGTCATTTTAAATAAAGAAGGAAATCAACGGGTGAACAAATGTTTTTATAATGTAAATAAATGTTAATATGACATAATCTACATAAATTTATATTTGACATATTTTACTGAAAGCAGTAGGAAAATGGAAATGTAAATAGTAAATTTTGAGCCACAGTGGTCCAGTGGAAAAAACGTATGCCTCTGGACTCAAGGGTACTAGGTTCAATTCACAGGTTTTGATGATGGTCGACTTTACCGCAACTACATTTCAACGTGATTATAATAGAATATGGCCTAAAAACAGTTGTAAATACCTTAATAAAGTTAAACAATGTCGTATCTCTCGTTTTTAATAACCTTTCAGAGATAAAAAGAATTAAAACGTTTAGATTTATAATAAAAACATATTTTTTTGTACCAGAGGTTATGACTGTTGTTTTGTTGACATATTTCATGCAGATAGGCGTTGGCGTTGTTGTCAGTTTCTAATCTATTTCCTTATTACAGGGTAGTATTTGTCTTCTTTTTTCTTTAGGGAAATTTTATGTGGTAACTATGGCACAATGACTTATAAAACTTAAAACGGTTCAGGTCGGCAGGAGTGTGTGTAAAAAGCATTTAAGATCTTTTGTTGCGTTCAAGCGGCAAAACACTCTTGGAATTTAATATTAAATGTCGCAACCCTGTTGAAAAGTGACAGTTCGAAACTTGAAAATAGTGCATTTTTCATAACTTTAATTATCATTTATTCTACTATTTATGTTTTTCCGTAATTTTTTTTTGCTGATTATTTATCTACGTTACGTACTCTTTCTTGTGGTGTGCGCCGTTTTGCTTGATTCCAGTTGCGGTAAAGTCGACCGTCACCCAGGTTTTCCCTCTCCTCCCTTTTCAGTAAATCAGTAACATCAACAGAGGTTGTGCCATTGTGATTGAGTAAGGTAATGTCTGCATGTTCCGCCCTTCCAAGTGGGTGTAAAGGTGTCGGTCCCGTGCCTATGCAGTGTTGGGCACATTAAGGATCCAAATTTCCTGGACAGTGAGGTGAATGAATGAGTTTTATAAAGTCAATGAAGCAATTTCCATTGCGAATGGCCGATGATAAATACAACTGTATATGCTCATAGCAGACAGTATCCAATATATTTTGGAAAGTTGAAATGTTTCATGGTAATGAAGCAATTTCTACTGAAAACTGTATGATAAGGATAAACAAGAAAACATGGCTCAAAATAGGTTTCCTTTCGAAAGGTTTGTTTTTGTTTAAGATGGAGGGATGCATTTTGCATTTTCGCCTGGCTAAATATGAAATATATTTAACATTTTCAAAGCAGTATACATACAGGCATCTATACACATTCTCAGACATTAATTTGCCTTGGATACTGTCTGCTAAGAGCATATACAGTTGTATTTATCATCAGCAATTCGCAATGGATATTGCTTCATTGACTTTATTAAAATGATTCATTCACCTCACTGTCCGGGAAATTTGGATCTTTAACGTGCCCAACATCGCATGGGCACGGAACCGACGGCTTTACGCCCTCTGTGAAGGACGGAACGTGCAGATTACCTTGCTCAATCACAATGGCACAACCTCCGTTGATGTTACTGATTTACTGAAAAGGAAGGAGAGGGGAAACCTGGGAATCGAACCCTGTACCCTTGGGTCCAGAGGCACAAGTTTTGTCCACTGGACCATCGTCGCTCAAAATTCACTATTTACATTTCCGTTTTCCTACTGCTTTCCGCAAAATAAGTCAAATATCGATTTATGTAGATGATGTCATATTAACATTTATTTACATTATAAAAACATTTGTTCACCCCTTGATTTTCTTCTTTATTTAAAATGACCTTTGCTAATACTCATCTGGCAACAGTGCACATCGTCACACGTTCAATTCTGCCTTCCGATTCTACCCGATTCTTTGTTTACTTCTGAGGTGTCTACAAGACATCTTTACCGGTGTTACGTATTATGTAAAAAATACATGTACTCGAATTGTAGCAAAGAAATAAAACTAACAATTGGAAGGCATTGACTGCAAATGGGACCAAGCATATGTGGATACCTTTGCAAATAAATCATAGTGCAGGCCTACGAGTTGAACTTCACAATGATAGATGGCAGCATTAGGACTATTTTGAGTTGTAACCACCCCTCCACCCCCGCTCCCCACTAAATATATCTTGTTCTTGTTATCCAGTTTACATTTTTGTACTTTACACAAAGTGCAAATTTTACTTATACCCTTTAGTTTCTGATCCCCTCAATTATGTTATTTTCTTATCATAGAAGTTCAATTAATTTTGACTAGACCATTAATGTTAAAAATTCACTGTTACTTTCCACTTAAAATCCAGTAACTACTAAACAAGTAACCAGGGTTGGCAAAAAAACATGTTTTTTTAAATTTTGAAAAAAAAAACCATAAACAGTGTTTAAAGCAGGTTTCTATTGTTTTTAATGAAAGGCAATAAAATAGTTTTAAACTGAAAAATAATTTGTTTGAAGCATATGTAGTTTAAAACACATCCATGTCATGAAAATGGGGGATTCACAGAGTATAATTCAATACAATAAGCCATTATAACCTCTACTTCTTGAACCTGGCAAACATTTCTGTCATTATTCTTTGACAGTTTATTGACATTGAAAAAATTAAATCCACTAACTGCGAACCACTGTTGAAGATAAATCTAAGCTAGATGTTCAGATTGCTAAGTACATTTTCTCAACAAATACTCCATTTCTTTATGCCAAGTTTATGATTTTTGACTATTTTACCTCGTAATAAATAATTTATTACATGTATTTCATATCAGTTCAGGCAAGGACGGATACGGTCTGTGCCGCCCTACAGGATATGGCAACGCCGAGGTCCCTAATAAGCTGGGTTACGAGCATGCTGGAGGACAGGAGAGTTTCGCTGACCTTGAGGGGCCGAAGGCTGGACGTTGGGGTGACGGGCGGCTGTCCTCAGGGCAGCTGCCTTTCGCCTCATCTATGGTGTCTGGTCATGGATGGCCTCTTGGAGCGGCTCTCCGAGAATGGCTTGGTCCGAGTCACCGGCAAATTCCTCGGCGTCGTCTGTGAGTGCATGCAAGCTGCCTATAGCATAATTGAAAGGTGGTGTGGTGAGCTGGGACTCTCCGTAAACCCAGAGAAGACGGAGATGATCCTATTCACTAAGAAGAGGAATGTAGAGGTGTTCAGAGCACCCGTGATGTTTGGAAAACCTTTAGCTTTAGTGCGGGAGGTCAAATATCTGTGGGTGATCCTGGACTCCAAACTAACATGGGGGTTGCAAATAGAACGAGTAGTGAGGAAGGGAGTAGCGACCCTCTGTCAGCTGCGTCGAGTGATAGGGAAGACCTGGGCACTTAATCTTCGGATCCTTCACTGGATTTACACTGCGATCGTCAGGCCGAGAATCCGCTGTGGGGCGTTGGTCTGGTGGTGTAGTGTGAACCAAACTACCAGCAGGAAGCTGGCCAAACTCCAAAGGCTGGCAATCCTGGGTATCACAGGCGCTATGAGGACGACACTTTCAGCCGCGCTAGAGGTCCTGTTGATGCTGCCACCGCTTCGCATCTGTGTCAGAAGGGAGGCTATGGCGTCGCATTTTAGAATGCGAGCCCCTGGAAGTTGGTGCGGAGAGGGAGCTGTAATAGGGCATGCAAGAGTTGCCAAGGAGATGGAAAAGGAAATTCCGATTTCCGCCATCAAGGTACGGTAGGCCGAGGACAATATTAGGTTAACTAGGCCATATACCCTCAGGATCCCCAGTAGGGATCTGTGGAGGGAAAATAAGGTTGCATTCCAGTCCGCCAGCCTGGTCTGCTTCACCGAAGGATCGCGGCTGGAGGATCAATAATCCTCCGGGGCGGGAATACACATTGAAGGCCTGGTTGTGCGCGAGAGTTATGCTCTTGTCGCATATACCACAGCATTCGAAATAGAGGTGTACGCTATCCTGTCTGTGGCCAAAGGACAGGATGTGAGGAGGAGACCCAAGAAATGGGTGTACATTTGCTCGGATAGCCAGGCGGTCCTCCGGGCAGTCTGTGCGGCCAGAATCAGGTCAACACTGGTTCAGAAGTTCGCTGACGCCCTCAAAGGACTAGCCAGGACAAAGGAGGTGCAACTGGTGTGGGTTACGGGAAACTGTGGCGTAGCAGGGAATGAGATGGCGAATAATCTCGCTAGGCTTGGTTCCCGGCTACTGTTCTGTGGCCCGGAGCCTGCGATAGGCATAAGTAGGAAGACAGTCTGTGTCGCCTTAGACAGAGGACGCAATGGAGAGGCACTGGGGGTCGGTTGGTGGCTGTAGGCAGGCGAGGGACTTCGTGGAGGCGCCGGACAGAGATGAAGGTGTCTGGCTACTCGGTAGAAGTCGACCTACTCTTCGCCGCATCCTTGCGGTGCTGACAGGCCACTTGTCCTAGACACCTCACATTGATAGGGGTAGAGAGGGATCCCATTTGCCAGGAATGCGGCGAGGATGAAGAAACGTCCTACCACTACCTGTGTGAATTCGAGGCTTTTGGGAGTCTTCGAGCAGAATTGTTCGGATCGAGGACTCTGCAGAGGAATCAGGTAAGTACCATCCAATTGAAGACCGTCACGGCCTTTATTTCGAGGTCGAGGCGGTTTGGCGACGGAACCGAGGAAGAGTAGAGCATGGTTGCTGGGGTTGGTAAAAAGGGTCCATTGTGGCCTACTTGCTTAGCGTTGGCCTCCCCACCACTGATACTACTACTACTACTTCATATCAGTTTTTAAAATTCAAATAAGACATGTTTAAAACTCTGTTTAAAACAGTTTTAAACAAAACCCAAAAACCCAACTCTACTGCTTAAAACATGTTTTAAACGTCTGTTTTAAACAGTTTGTTTTAAACCCTGCAAATAACTTGAGAAATTGAATGATAGTCCTGTCCCTAATTAAAGTTTTTTTTTTTTTTCAGATGGTAGAAAACCATTGGTAGCAGGTTCAGTGGGACCTTATGGGGCATATTTACATGATGGATCCGAATACACTGGATACTACACTGACTTCACACCCAATAAAGTCATTGAGGACTATCACAGGCCCCGGATACAGGCATTGGTGGAAGCTGGTGTTGATATTCTTGCCCTAGAGACAATGCCAAGTCGAAGTGAAGCAGATATTCTGGTTAACTTGATTAAGGAGTACCCGGATGTCAAGGCTTGGTTATCATTTAGTTGTAGGGTGCGTCTTAACTGTAAAAATGGCGTTTTTATTTCAGTATTAGCTTATGACAAAACAAACACTAAATTACCCACAGAAGTGCCGGGGCACTTTTCCGTGAGATTTATTTTTGGACAAAAATACGTCCCCACAATAGAAGTAGTCCCAGATGAGGAGAGATAAAACACGCCAGTATTCCCTTTTGTTTTCCTTTTCAATTTTTTTCGTAATTTTAATGTTAAGTTAAATGTCAATAGTAACAATCAATCAATAGTAACAACAAAAATTACTCAACTGATTTCACTCAAACCTGGCAAAAATCTTGTTTGGGCGAAAACCGAGGTCGAGTTCGTTAGTTAGCCTTTATGCTCAAGTTTTTCCGGTGGAAAATGGGGGAAAACTTTTTGAAAACGCTATATTTTTTAAATTATTAAAGTGAGTGAAATGGAATTTTTCACATATATCGACCATTTAAAAATCTTCTCGTATATTTTGAGGCGTTTCTCTCAACACAAATTTAAGTGATCCTGAATTAAAGAAATTTAAAAGCTATGACACTCTTCTAAAAGTTTATTAAGGCGTTGTATAATATGCTTGGGAGAGGTTGACATAACGGACGTCTTAGTTTGTTTTCTTTGAATGTTGGAAAGTTAGAAAATCTGCCTGATAAATTGAAACAGCCAAAGTTGTTAGTTTCAAAATCGTATTACACAAACTTGGGAAGTTTCCTTGATTAGGAAAATTAACGGTAATATTTATTTCTAGAATTGATTTGTTATTCAAGAAGCTATATGGTAAAATCGGCTGCTAAAGAGTTTAAGCTTGGTTTTAAGTTGTGATCCAAACAATAACTAAATAAAAACCTTATAAGTTTAATAAAACTTTTACAATTATAACATTTTTTGTGAATTTAGTCTAGGGAGATTTATCTATAGATGTGGCATTCTGAAATGACCAACGAGACGATTCTTGGTCAGAAATTAAATTACTATTGCTTTATCTGTTATTTGTATTCTTATAGCAAAATGGCACGGTTTATGTAGCGTCATATGTCATATCAATTTATTTTTATTTTAGGTCAGAGAATAGGTTGTTTTTCGATTAATAATTTTATTTTATATGAAAAGCTTGTGAATTAAATCATTCCCGAAAACAGCAAAGTTGTTTGATCATATTGCGAAATAAGTGAGTTGTCTAAGATCCTAACCTTTAAAATAAATTATGTTAAATTTTTTCACACAGGAACAGTACGCATGCAATCAGGACTCTTAAAAATTGTGTAAATATTGCAAAATTTGAAAATAAATTAATTCTTTATTTAAATTCGTAACTTAAAAATTAATAACGAATATATTAACCTTTGATAAATAATCATTTCCAGCGAACAGCTATAGCACGTTGAAAGAACCTATTCTCGTGCAATCTTTTTTTTCAACAACACACCACGAGGGCTTACAGCCTAAATACTATCGTACCGTGGGTGTCGACAAGGAGGAAAGAGGCAACTTGTTAATTCTGAACTTGGTTGGTTTGGAGGTTCGGACAAGGAAAAACATGTGCTGGCAAGGAATTGCACAACTTGGAAGTCTTTGGGATAAAAGAGCGGGCATAACAAGATGTTCTATGTCTGGTGACCTGGACAGTAAAAGGGTGCATTCGCTCTGTTCCCCTGGTAGATCTGTTGGGGCAGCAGGTGGAGGAACTATGGAAGAAAATTTCTCTGAGCAGTGCCCGTGTACATATATATATATAAAAGAGAGAGAGAGGTCACCAACGGCATGTCAGTGGGCAAGGGATGGCAGCCTTTGGGTGAGGGTAGTGTCACCGATGAGACGTAGGGCTCTCTTCTGAATGGAGTCTAGGATAACAAGTGTAGAAGCTACAGCGGCACCTCAGATGTGGGAGCAGTATTCGAGGTTTGGCCTTATTTGTGAAGTATATAAGGTATAGAGATTAGCTAGTGAAAAGTATTTGCGAGCCCGGAAGAGGAAACCTAATTTCTTAGCAGCCGCTTCTGCAATTGTTGTGGCATGTTGGTGCCAATTAAGGTTTTGATCCAGAGAAATGCCAACAAGTGAAAAGGACTCATTACTTTGAATAACTTGGTTGTTTATTGTGATGGGTCTAGGGCTGGTGTATTTCTTATGAGATAGAAAGCAATACTGAGATTTGGTGGAGTTGAATTGTACAAGATTTCTACTACCCCAGTCTAATATTTTTTGGAGATCCACGGAGACAGAACCCTCCATGAGTCTGAAGTTAAGCAACCTTGGCGCGTGGTCAGCGTCTGGATGGGTGACCGGGTGGTAACACCATGTGCTGTTGCCTTTTTTTTTAGTTAGTGACATTTCTGTTTTGTTTTATTAGCTAATTTTTATTAAAAAAATTTATCGTTTTTTTATTTTAAAAAAATTGCTAATAGAGGTATCGATGCTGAGACTGTAAAAATTATTTTATCTGAAAAAAAATTTTATTAAAAAAATAACCAAATTCCTTTGTTGAAATTTGGTTGGTATGTTGCCGTCCTAAATACTTTACTTCACCAAAACTCAACTTTCTAGGTTTATAGAGAATTGAGTTATACAAATTTGAAGCATTTAAAGAACGTTCGCTACCATAACGCACTTGCTGCGTCCCGAAATTTTTTGTCTTTTCGTGTATGTGTATCATATTTCTCTTTACATTATTAATATAAAATATGTTCGAGTTGGGCTCGAACTTGATAAAACTTCGCGTACGATCCCCTTTTTGAAGGAATCAAAATATTCGGTGTCCACTCGAGTTGATGCTACGAGAGGATAAACTGATTTAACAATATATACCGTTTCGAAGGACCTGCGGAATACGTGAATTGATACTTTGTAATTTTATGGGCTTTTATTAACACTAACAACTTATAACAATACAAATACGGAATTTAGCTTAACTAACAGGTATTGACCCGACGGTTTACGTGCTCGCAATCGTAGTAGTAATCTCTGTCTCTTCTCACTGTGTTTCTTACCACCTGTTGAGTGTCTCTCGGGGTGCTCTTTGCGCACCCATGCGCACATACCTAATTCATATGGGTATTATATTTACAAGTTCATATATTGTCCTTTGAACCCTAACAAAATATTTATATTATACCCAGCATTTAAATTTTTGGCTGTGCTTTATAACTAAGACTGGTTTTTTGTTGCTGGCAGCGTTTAACCAATTTTTTCTCATCTCTAGTTCTAATCTTTTCCTATAGGAAGATGGATTGACAACTGCCCATGGTGATGATTTTAAGGAAGCAGTTAGACACTGTTATGAACTTAACAAAAAGCAACTGATAGCAGTTGGTGTTAACTGTACACCACCTACTTCTTGCGTTAAGCTACTCTCAGGTATTAATAATAAAGAAATGGATACAAGAATCCCACTGATATGTTATGCCAACAGCGGAGAACATTACGATCCAAAAGTGGGGTGAGTAGTTTTGTTCAGTTATTGGCTGTTTTTAGTGAGTTTTCATTGGTTCACAATATCTAGAGTTGTTTTCAAATTAAAAATTAAATCTGCAATTTACCGCAAATAACAGGTGACATGAAATTAAAAAATTGCCAGGTGATTGTTTTTTAACTAGGGAATTCAATCAGTTTTTTTAACACACTATATTTGTGCCTTGATAAACGGCCCCAAATACAGTTTTAGACTGAAAGTGTAGCATAATATAGTGGAAATGTTAAAAATTAAGTTAAGTCTCTATAAAACAGTCTGTTCTTTTATCTTTAAACGTAAACATAAGACATCATCTAAGATCGAAACAGTCGTTGAGATCACTTAGTGGTTCAAGTCCAATGCTTGGCAGACAGAGTAGTTAACTTCCATGCATAGAGTGATTCATACAACAGGTATAAACCATACATGAACGGTAACCAAACAAAATAAATAACAGGCATAAAACATACTACCCGAAGCAATAATCGTGCAATCTCGGCCACAAATATCGCAAATAACAGGCGACATGAAATTAAAAAATTGCCAGGTGATTGTTTTTTAACTAAGGAATTCAATCAATTTTTGAAACACACTATATTTGTGCCTTGATAAACGGCCCCAAATACAGTTTTAGACTGAAAGTGTAGCATAATATAGTGGAAATGTAAAAAATCAAGTTAAGTCTCTATAAAACAGTGTGTTCTTTTATCTTTAAACGTAAACATAAGAAGTCATCTAAGATCGAAACAGTGGTTGAATGTGTTTTATGTGACAATTGTATTAATTATGTACTTAATTGTGACGTTCACTTTTAATATAATATAAAATATCCAGATACATGAAGCGGGCGTCGAGTATCATGTATGTTGGATTCTTTTGATCTGCATATGTTGATAGATTCACCAACTAGATGTTCCCAGCACTCCAGAAGTATTATAGACTACATATGTACAAATGTAGGTATGAGTGTTTTGGACTGTTGCGTTGTTAACGCTGGTTTGTCTGATCATGAAGCTTGCTTATGTAAGTTGTCTTTATTCGATTCCAAAAGAAAAATTGTAAAAAAAAACGTGGAAGAGTGTTTGCTCAGCATAATATTTTCACAACTATGTGCAACAAATAGCTGGGATTGTATATTGAATTCTTCAGATCCCTTAAGCGAGTTCCATAATAGATTAATATACTTCTTCAATATTGCATTTCCTTAGAAAAACATAAAGAATAAAATAAAGAAACCATGGATTACTAAAGGATTGAAAGTGTCATCAAGAAACATGCGTTGCCTGCATACAATTAGAAAATATGCTGGTAACAATACCTCCTTCATATTCTATTTTAATAATTATCGACGGATATACAGAAGAGTTTTAAAGGTTGCAAAACAACAATATTATAGACAAAGGATACTGCGGTCTTCAAACAGACAGAGGTCAATTGTTAATGATCTTTCAGGAGGACATAGTTCTCATCGGGTGACTCCTGAACTGGATCCTAATCATCTCAATGATTATTATTGTTCCATTGCTTCTGAGCTGATACAGTGGAGGGTCCCTTGGACGGATCCACTGGGCTTCATGGGTGATGTTTTTATCCCTGACACCTTCTTTTTTACGCCGGTAGATTCTGCTGAAATTCATGGAGTGCTCCATGACTTTAAGAACAAGGATTCTATCGGGTGGGATGGTATCTCTGTCAAACTGCTTCTTCACCTTCCTAACTGGGTTCTTGAAATCTTGGCAGATGCAATTAATAGTTCGATTATAACGGGATCTTTTCCTTCGTCTCTGAAAATGGCTAGAGTAATTCTTGCATATAAAGGAAGTGAAACAGATTCTCCAAATAGTTTTCGTGTTCTGTCTCTACTTCCTACCATATCTAAAATAGTTGAGAAATTAATTAAAAATAGAATGCAGGTATTTGTTGCTAAACACAAGATCCTAACATCTTCCCAGTTTGGATTTCAACCTAAAAAGGTACAAATGATGCAATATTTTCTTTTCTTGAAAAGCTGTACCTTTCACTGAATAACAATCAGGTAGCTACAGCAGTGTTCTGTGATCTCACTAAAGCATTTGATTGTGTTGACCATGAGATACTGTTACGTAAACTTCCTACTTATGGCTTTAAGGGGACTTTGCTTGAATGGTTGAGGTCCTATTTATGATCGTCAGAAGAGTGTTCAACTTGGTCGTATTAGCTCTGGGTACCAACATATTAACCATGGTGTTCCGTAGGGGTCTGTTCTTGGCCCATTGCTGTTTTTACTTTATATTAATGACCTGTCTATGTTGAAAATTAAGGGTCATATTACTATCTATGCCGATGATATAACCATCTTGTGGAGTAGTGATAGTGTTGGAGCACTGGAGCGCACTGTGGCAGAGGATATGAAGATGATAGAAAACTGGTTCATTTCAAATCTGTTAACTTTGAATGTCTCTAAGACTAGTATCATGTATTTCAAATGTAGTCTGCCTGCTGTAACTCTAGCAGCTGAGGAACTTGGGAGGGAGAGCTGTGTTAGGTTTCTGGGACTATACATTGATCAATCGTTAAAATTTGAAACACATATAAATCATCTATGTAAGAAGCTTTCATCAGGTTGTCGCACACTAAGAGTTGTTTCAAAATGCTTTGACAAGAGTACATCTAGAAGTGTTTACTTCTCACTTGTGGAGTCCCATCTAAGGCATGGCATTTGTTACTGGGGCTCTTGTGCAGGTTATCTTTTCAATTCTGTATTTATTCTGCAGAAAAGAGCCCTCAGATATTTGTGTGGAGTTAGTGTCCGTGACTCTTGTAGACCTTTATTTGTTTCTGAGCGGATATTGACCCTACCGTCTCTGTTTGTTTTGGAGACTGCATGCCTCATGCATGAAAAATATAAAGATGAAGTCAGTTCACTGTCTTCTCGTGATACAAGACAAAAGAACTGCATTCCTCTTCCAATACCGTCCAGATATTTAACCAAATACCACTAAACTTGAGTAGGATTGGTGACATTGAAATTTTTAGGAAAGAGCTTAAGGAATTTTTAATTGCAAAATGTTATTATTTAATAGATGAATTGTGTAATGATGCCCTATGACAGATTCGATTAATGTTGTTTGGGAGTTTTCATTTGGACTGCTTTCTATATATTGTGTGTTTATATTATATTGTTGGTTAGCTGTGTATTTATGTGTATATTGTTTTTTATATTGTTATTTATATATAGTTGTACTAGTTACTTATGCATTTATACTACTATTTGTTGTGAACTTATATTTTTGTGTTTTTATATTTACTTTTATATGTTAACTTTGCTTGCCAATAAGATTCTTATCTTTGGACAATAAAGCACCTATCTATCTATCTAAACAAAACGTTAGTTATCGTATCCTTAGATAGTTCAGTGGTCACGTGGTTGTCTTCTATGCAGAAGCTCCTGAGATCGATTCCCGCTCGATGAATGTATAGTTTTTGTTTTGTTTTACTTTGACATTTGGAGAAACAATAGTGTACAGATTTCATACGTTTTGAACAATACCTCATTTTTGTTTAAAACGCCTAAATAACTTTGTCACCTTTGAGTCTAAAATTCTAATTTTCAGCAGACATTTTGTTATTCTTGATATTGAAAAACCGGTTTGATTAGGTGACTAAAACGGAATCATTCGGCTGTTTAATACGGAAAAATAACTTCTACATTTATAATTTCGCAGCTACTTTACTAAATATGAATTAAGTTTCCTTCTGGAAAGCTTTTGTAACTTTCATGAAATTTGTAATACAAGTTTCTTTCAAGGAGACTTACACTATCTATAGATATAGCAAGATTTAATTTTCTAACTTCATCGAAAATTGAGTTTTGGACATTTTTCTCAAAAGGAGTTAGAACACAAGATTTTTTTGATAATAGAGATATCGATAGTAACAATTCTTCAAATTTGCACATATAGGACCTCTAAAATCGGTCTTCAAGGTCTGTGTAAGTTTAAAGTATTAATTTTAGGAATATGCCTTCTAATAATAGTGTACAATTCTTCTGAAAGTTCACTACTATAACGCACTTGCTGCGTCCTGAATTGTTTTCCTTATCATAACTACTGTGTAATCAACTCAAGGTCCCCACTGATCAGTTTTAGGTTATCCGTTATAACGGCCACTTGGGGTGGCCGTGGGTTAATACTAGTTTTCTCTAATATGGGAATTTCCGGGATGACTTCCGGGACACGGTTTTACTACGGGATCATGCTCGAGCGCCAACGCCTATAGAGTTTTCTTCAGAGAGTAGGCATGCTCTCTCGAGATTCTCACCCCTTTCCGAAGTCACTTGTCGACGTACACACAAGCCCAGCGTAGATTCTAGTGGAGATAGGGTCCTCGTAAGTTAAGACCAAGTCCCCTGGGACTTCTGGTTATGATCTTTATTAGAGATCTATGGGTAAGGTTTACTTGGGCGGATATTCTGGCGTGTTTAAATGAAATGCTGAGTAAATTAAAATAAAATCTATTTCCTAACTATTTACAAAAGAAAACAACTGGGCCCTGCTACCAGAGAAGTAATTATGAGGAGGCAGATGTGGTTATTTGACTATCAAAGCTACGCGCGGGTTACACGGGGGTCAAAGCAGCAAGGTTTAAGCGGTGCGGGGTGGTGGCAAGGTAGTGAATAATAGCGAATGTTCCCAGGCGGGCATGCAACATACAGGGTGTGTCGGACACTACATCAAGCTAAGCTAGCTGCATAGTAAAATATATTGCACTGAAAGGTATTATCTACGGCCCATCATCCGCACGCTTTCACTCACACGCTCGGGGAACCTTGTTCAGTGCGGAAGATGCCCACTCCTGTTCCCGGATTTACATCCCCTCCGAACGGATCCGCGGACAGCACGGGAGGCCAGGCGCCGCCTAGCTGCTTCGATCCGTACCAGCGCAGTCGCTGCAATACGCATCTACTACAGCCCAGGAGTATCCTGGCTACGATCCTTCCTCCGGAGCACGGCGGCGACCACCCGAAGGGTTGTTTTTGACTGTCCCCGATAATGCAATCACTACGACAGGGACGACTCTCAACACCATCGTGCGGCCGAATGCCTCGGCGATCCCGGGCGGACCGAAACTTCATAATGCAGCCTCCAACCCCCAGAGCTGCCCGCTAACGGAGACAGGGAAGAAACGGTCCCCTCTAAGGTTCCCAATGTCATTGCGGAGCGTTCAACATGTCTACCACGGGCTCGCTAAATAGTATCAGGCTTTCACCTACCTGGGGTACTCTCCGGTGACGATGCTCACCAAACAAACGCTGCGGCGCTGGCCTCGCTTGCCGGTATACTGTTATCTCCCTGATGCGGACTTCTTCTCTGAACGTACTTTACAATTTCACTTACTGGCGACCGACGTACTCGCTTGTTCGCGGTGACTCTAGAACTGCCTGCTGTCTCCGTTCTCTCCGGCTAATATTCTCCGCCGTTCGCGGCTGGCGTACCGTCTCGATCGCGGTGACTGTCCTTGCCCCCCTCTTGCTACGTATTTCGTTCGACGGCCGGATCTCCGCGTACTATTCTACTGAAAACGTATACGAATATTCTAGCTGTTGCAAATGGTAATTGCAGTTTATTACGCGGCCGCAATTATGTTTCTTAATCAAGCTAGATAATCCCTCAAGGATTAGTCACTTCGTGACACCGTTCTTGATTGATATTAACAAGAATTACATACAGACTTGGAGACTACTTATCTGGCTTCACAGTGAAGCCAGAGAAGTAGCCTCCAAGTCTATGTAGTATAGACCATTTTCACCAAGTAAGGGCAACAACAATCAATGAATTAACAAGAATTGACAAATTGGGATCACTCAGGGATCAGTTATAGGTCCACTGCTATTCTCTATTTATATCAGTCTATAATTTATTTTAGCTGACTCATTATATGTTTAAATGTGTCTGTATCACTCTATAATGTATTGTAACCGATGCATTAGGTAGATGCTTAAATCTGTTTATGCATTTCTTGTATGTGGTGTAATTAATATTACACCTACTGTCGGGGTAAGTAATGAATATTTTCAACTTTGTTAATTTTTTTTTAGCTGGGATAACCATCCTGATGGCCTTGAGAAATACATTTCTACTTGGATAGAGCTTGGAGTCAAATATTTGGGTGGATGTTGTAGGGTCTGTGACAATTACATTGCCAAAATCAGGGAAGTGACCACATGTTATGAAAACAAGTAGATCTATGGTCTTAGTGTTGCTGTCAGTGTAACAATATATTTTATATACATGCTTTTTTATTTACTTAATGCCCAAGAGACTTATGGTCATTTCGTTTTTTTTATATGCTTTGTAATGAATGTTAATTTGTTTACTAGATAAGTGTTTACACAATTCCAAATTAATTTTGAGTACAGTTTTTAATTAGCTAGAAACCAGATTATTTTGTACTAAGTTTATGTTTGTGTTTTTCTATGTCTAAATGTATGCATATTTATTTTTAGAAATGTTTTCTTCTTTTATTTATTGCTTGATATACATTTGAATGTCATAATGTTAAAGTTTTACAATTTTGAGAAAAATATATGTAAAAGTTTTTAATTGGTTGCGTTTAATTATACATTTTTGAAAAAATACAATTAATTTTATATATAAGTGCTTGAGAATAATGGGAAGTTTTGAAAATTACGTGTTGTATGAATAAGTTTTTTCCTAATATTACAAAGTTTTGCGTGTGTGTTTTGTTTCTTTAACGTCGGCCTATTTCCGCGTTGATGGCCGATCACCCAGGACAGGGAGCGGTTTTACCTCACTATCCTGGAAAGTTTGCCGCGCCCTGCCTTTCTGAAAGGAGGGTAGGGATCTTTAGCGTGCCCAACATCGCATGGACACGGGACTGACGGCTTTGCCGAAGGGCGGAACGTGCAGACATTCAATTTTCGGTTGATGTTAATTATACAGTATGTACAGGGTGGCTCAAATTCGAGCCTCATCATTGGTATCTCGGAAACTGTAACAGATACAACGTCGGTTAAATTATGGCAAAATTGCGTAATTTGATGCTCAGCAAAATGCAGTTTAGAAAATTAGAAAATTCCGAATACTTCTGGTGATAATCGGAAAAAACCGAAAACTCATAAAATCTGTCTTATTTTTTTCTGGCGTTATTTGAAAAGATATAACAAAATGAATCACACTTCATCGAGGTTACTTTTCCTCTCCTACAAGATGGCATTTTCAAATTTGAAATCCGATGTTTCATCTTTCAGAAACCATCATCAACTCCATTTTTTCAAATATGGCCCTGGATTTTTTATTTCATATTTTGTTACCTTTGGACTACCTCAAAACAATGCCTCATCACAACTTTTGAATTTCAAACGTTTTGATAACAAAAAATGACATTTTCAGTATTTCTTGAAAATATTTAATGCTTACTTAACTTTTAAAATGGACAAATTAAAAAACCGAAAGTAAATGCTCGAATAAGCCCCCTTGGACTTCTATGCATTTTCGCATACGTTTTCGCAGATTGTTCATAACAGCCCGGTGGATTATTCTTTCTCTTGCTCGTAGAGTTGTGAATTCTAACACTAACTTTTGGCGCAAAATGTTTATATCATTCGGAAAAGTATCCTTGAATAAGCGATTTTTCAAGAATCCCCATAAAAAATAATCCAGCGGGGACAAATCAGGACATCTGGCAGGCCAGCGCACCACTCCTTGGTTTCCGATCCATTGATTGGGAAATGTTTCATTAAGAAACTCGGTTACTGTCCTTCCATTATGGGGTGGTGCACCATCTTGTTGCCACCACAGCTGCCGCAGCATATTCAACAGTTCATCTTCAAGCGCATCGAATATATAATTATGGATTAAATTAAGATAAATATACCTTACTAATAGTGTACAATTCTTATGAAAATTCACTACAATAATACACTTGCTGCGTCCCGAATTTTTTTCTTTTTAATTTTATTGAAAAGAAAACTCACCAGTCAAGTATTCTATACAAAACTACACAAATTTTTCGAAAATTAATTTTAATATTAAAAAGATAACATTCACCAAAGACAAAGTATTTTATACAAAACTACAGAAATTTTTCAAAAATTTATTATAATTCAGCAAGTTTTATCTTTATATCCTTCCCATATACCATCTTTATTACATGTAAGTATGTACTGCTTTTTATTGCGGCATAATATTGTCACTATATCTTCATAGAGGTAGGAATTTCCATCTATTATTGTGTGCTCAGAAAGAGCAGGTTTACGGCATGATTTTCCTGTAAAAAAAAAGAATTATCAGCTTGAAATTGTATCTGTGCATTCCAGTAAAATAATACAGCCTGGAAATGCGCTGAATAGTTCTTTCTACTCCCACATGGGCAGCAGTAGGGGCGTCATGGTGCTCCCTTTAACACCTGCTCCCTTTCATGACAGGGGACCACAAGCTGGGATTCCTCCTGATCTTTCACTTTCACCTAATAGTACGTCCATGGAACTCATGAAAATTGTCTCTTTGGTACTATGTAGCAGGTCGACAATGCGCGGAAGCGGATATGAGTCTATTTTAAAAACTAAATACAACTTCAAAATGGAGAAACCCTACACCTTTAAACATATTGTCTCTTGCAGGACAGTTTCCACAGCACAGTATACAGTGTGTCCCAAACTGGATGGGAATGTATTGCTATGTACGTAATTATTAAAAATAGGGAGACGGTTAAATTAGCAATGTTTTGTAGAATTTCATCCTCATTCCAAATATGACTTGTATTTTGCCCTGCCTCTGTTCGTTTTCGAGTTATTTTGAAAAAAAAAACAAAATTTGTCGATTTCTTTTTTTTTTCAATATCTAAGTTGGCGTTTATCTGACATGTCTATGACTTGCACATTATCAGTACACTTTTTACAGAGGTATCTTTTTGTGATATTCTCATTTGGATTGTCTTTTGTTTTTGACCTACAGGTATAAACGTTTGTTTTTATTATGGCAGCCATATTGGATTTGTTGCTCATGTGATAGCCTGTGAAAAGAGCTTTCCAATGATGTACAACATGCTTGAGAAATCTTGTAATTGCATTGACAATTTTGAGAAAAACCGTTTTGAGGATAGTAGGCTATGTAATCCAATACCGGAAAACAAATGACAAAAAAAAAGTGTTCGAAAAGCAGTAGGCCATGGAGTCTATCAATAGACTTCTACTTTTAACATAATTTTCCGTAATGATTCACGATAAAAAAAATAGGAACTTTGAGCACACCAATGAATCCGCCCATTATTACGAATGATATTTTACATTACAACATTATCCTAAAAAATTGTTATAATTTAATTAAATAGGTAAACCTAGTAAATAACTAAATTTACTAACAAAACTCAATAAAAAGCAGATTAATGATTTACGAAGATGCCTTTGAAAATTGTTTGATTTTTAAACGTAAGTCAACTGAAAAACAACAGAAAAAAGGTTGCTACTGATATAACACTATCGCGACAATTAAGAATATTGTCATTCTTAATTATCTGAACAATTTGAGGTGTATTTAACACGTTGCTTAAAATTTTGTACTAAATAGTTTGTTTCCTGTTTATTCTAAATATTATTCAACAATATGTTCAGTAATGAATATTTTGACATGTTGGAATGTTATATTCGTTCTAACCGAAATACTGAGGCAGCTGCAAATTCATATCAAAACAACTACCCAGAAAGACGACAACCAAACACCAAAATATTTCGCATCATAGTGACCAATCTATTGAAGGACGGTAACTTCCACGCAAAGAAACTACCAATGCCTAGAAATGAAGAAATAAATAATGCCGCCTTACAGGTTTCAAATGAAAACCCTCCGCAATCTCTTCGGTTTTATGGTGATAAGTTGATACCGTAGAAATTTGTATTGGGAGCAGGGATTAAAGAATTCCAGCGTGTAGAAAATAAAATTTCTACTTACTGGTACATTTTGCTTGGACCCTGCTCCATCTGCCATTTACCAAACAGCATATAGCACTGTTTTCAAAAAGCTGATACTGTAGAAATTTGTATTGGGAGGAGGGGATTAAAGGATTTCAGCGTGTAGAAAATAAAAATTGTATTTACTGGTACATTTTGCTTGGATCCTGCTCCATCTGCCATTTACCAATCATCGTATAGCACTGTTTTCAAAGAGCTAATACCGTAGAAATTTGTATTGGGAGATGGGGATTAAAGGATTCCAGCATGTAGAAAATAAAATATGTACTTAGTGAACCTGGTCCATCTGCTATTTGGCAAACATCATATAGCACTGTTCAAAAAGCTAATACCGTAGAAATTTGTATTGGGAAGAGGGGCTTAAAGGATTCCAGCGTGTAGAAAATAAAATTTGTACTTACTGGTACATTTTGCTTTTACTTTGCGCTCTATCTGCCATTTGCCAAACACCGTACAGCACTGTTTTCAAAAGCTAATACCGTAGAGATTTGTATTGGGAGAAAGGAATTAAAGGAGTCCAACGTGCAAAAAATTTGTACTTACTGGTACATTTTCTTTGGACCCTGCTCCTTCTGCCATTTGCCAAACATCTTATAGCACATAGCACTATTTCCAAAAAGCTGCTACCGTAGAAATTTGTTTTGGGAAGAAGGGATTAATTAAATAAAATTTGTACTTACTGGTACATTTTGTTCGGACACTGCTTCATCTGCCATTTACCAAACATCATATAGCACTGTCTTCAAAAAGCTAGTACCGTAGAAATTTGTATTGGGAAGAGGGGACTAAAGGATTCCAGTGGGTAGAAAATAGAATTTGTACTTACTGGTACATTTTGCTTGCACCATGGTTCATCTGACATTTGCAAAACATCGTATAGCACTGTTTTTAAAATGTTAATACCGTAGAAATTTGTATTGGAAGAAAGGGATTAAAGGATTACGTGTAAAAAATAAAATTTGTACTTGCTGGTACATTTTCCTTGGGCAGGGTTCTTCTGCCATTTTCTAAACATCGTATGGCACATAGTACTAGTTCCAAAAATCTGATACCATAGAAGTTTGTATTGGGAAGAAGGAATAAAGGGTTCCAGCATTGAAAAATAGAATTTGTTCTTACTGGTACATTTTGTGTGGACCTGGTTCCTTCTGCCAAACATCATATAGCACATATTTCCAAAAAGCTGATACCATAGAAATTTTTATTGGGAGGATATGATTAAAGGATTCCAGCGGGTAGAAAATAAAGTTTGTACTTAATAGACCACTTTTCTTGGACCCTGCTCGTTCTGCCATTTGCCGAACATATAGAACATAGCCCAATATCTCACAAGTTGATACTGTAGAAATTTGTATTGGAAGGAAGGGGTTAAAGGCTTCTAGCGTGTAAAAAAATAAAATCGGTACTTGCTGGTACATTTTGATTGGACCCTGCTCTATCTGTCATTTACCAAAGATCGTATAGTACTATTTTCAAAAAGCTAATACTGTGGAAATTTGCATCGGGAGGAGGGGATTAAAGGATTCCAGCGTGTAAAAAATAAAATTTGTACTTACTGGTACCTTTTGCTTGGACCCTGCTCCACCTGCCATTTGCCAAACATCGTATAGCACCGTTTCCAAAAAGCTAATACGGTAGAAATTTGTATTGGGAGGAAGAAATTAAACGATTCTAGCGTGTAAAAAATAAACTTGTACTTACTGGTACATTTTCGTTGGACCCTGCTCCCTCTGCCATTTGCCAAACATAATATAGCACATAGCACTGTTTTCAAAAAGCTGATACCGTACAAGTTTGTATTGGGAGGAAGGGTTTAAAGGGTTGCCAGCGTGTAAAAATAAAATGTCTACTTTCTGGTAAATTTTGCTTTGACCTCTTTCATCTTCCATTTGCCAAACATATTATAGCACTCTTTCCAAAAAGCTGATACCGTAGAAATTTGTATTGGGAGGAGCGGATTAAAGGATTCCAGAGTGTAAAAAATAAAATTTGTACTTACTGGTACATTTTCCTTGGACCCTGCTCCATCTGCCATTTGCCAAACATCGTATAGCACTGTTTCCAAAAAGCTGGTGCCCTACTTCACACTCATAGTTTATCATGTTACCAAACTGATAAATGTCTTTATCTAAAGCCTTATGTTTTATTATCATATTTGGTATTGGTCTTGGTTTCTTACATAAGATCGCTGAAATATAAAATTGTGATAAGTTCAATTCCCACTTGTAAATTATTGTGGATATTATTGCCTCTTCAAGCGATGTTTTATGTACGAAGTTGACTACTTACGATCACAAGAGATGTTCGGATGGGTCCAGTACCCATCAACGATACATGTAGTACTGTTTACTCCATGTAGTTGGTATCCGATTCTGCATTTATAGGTAATAATCTCAGTCATTTTGTTGTTAAACGTTTTGAGGGAGTCGTCATCAATATAACCATTTATGGGTGGGGATGGGATTTGATTTATAGCACAATTATGGCCCCCTGGTTGTTTTATTGATTCAGTTGATGGGGTACTTCTTTGAGTAGTAGTTGTTGTGGTAGTTGTTGTAGTAGTTGTTGTTGTGCTAGTACTAGTGGTAGTAGTTGTTGATGTGGTGGTAGTTGGAGTCACACATCTTGGTGGTTCAGCATCCCATGTACCTTAAAAATGTTAACATTTATTAAAACTGATGGCTTCTGCGATAGACTGGACTTTACATTAAACCAAAACTAATTCTCTGTTAGTTTAATTTGATGAGTTTTTTAGTTTTTGTTCGATATTACGGAAACATGGCTATCTTCTATACCATACAGCTTAATTGCTGTACCAGGTTATTCAATTTATCGATGCGATAGAACACTGGGTAGAGTAGGCGATGTATAAATATTTGTAAGGGATTGCGTGGATTTTCATACTCAGCCTGTCCCTTTTAGCAGTCCCGGTTACGAATGTATTGCACTGAAGCTGTATTCTTAGACGGCGTGATTCATTGTTGCTTGTATTTACAAACCTTTCCCTCGGCCACAGCCTGACGTTGACCTGCCACTCTGATGACATTGTCCGTCTCGCTGAACTACATCATAATCTGGTGCTAGTCGGTGACTTTACGACGCCCTATATCGCTTGGCCGAATCCCCAGCTGGATGCCTCATCCCAACCACTCATCGAAGCAATGGAGAAGGCAGTGCTCGTACAGCATGTATCTTACAACACCAGATTTAGAGTAAATCAACAACCGTCCCTCCTCTACCTTGTATGATATTAAACATTTGCCCCCATTCACAAAACCGGACCATTGTGTGCAGTCCTTTGAGTTACAGGCTGTAACTCAGCCACCTAACACCCGAAACAACCTCAGACTTCTCAAAGTCGTTGACTGAGCTGTTGAGTCAAGCACTTTCTTTGCTTGATTAGGATGGCATTTTATGTGGCTTCTGCGTGAACGAGCGATGGTACTATTCTTGTCGAGTGTTATGTGATTGTATTGTTACCATTCTCATAGTAAGGTCATTAAAGTTAATGCATGATTCGGTTGATCTTTTTGCTAGTTTTTTCTCATCTGTGTATGAGGTACAGGCTGGCGGTGTCGGTCCCGATCCTTTTTTGCGTGAGTCGGTAAATATGACTGTGCCTAGTGTTACTTCTGCTGATATTATTGATCGTATCTGTAGTTTGAAAGATAAACTTAGTTACGGCCCAGATGGAATCCCCTCCCATCTGTTAAAATCTTGTGCCTTCACCTTGGCAATTCCACTGAGGATTCTCTTTAACATGTCCTTATTGTCTGGTGAGTTTCCACATGTTTGGAAACATTCTTATTTGATGCCCGTTCATAAGCAGGGACCAAAGCACTTGGTTACTAATTACAGAGCTGTTTGTATTCAGTCAGAGATACCCAAACTTCTGGACTTTTTTGTCTCTAGGCATATAACTTGGGAATGCAGACATGTTTTCGCCGAACAGCAGCATGGTTTTCTTAAGGGAAGATCTACAACGACCAACCTTCTTCTTTACCAGAATGTATTGGTCTCAGCTTTGGAGGATAGGTTACAGATTGATTCGGTGTATACAGATTTCTCCAAAGCGTTTGATAAGGTAAATCACGCCTTATTATTGTCAAAACTTGCATTGTTGGGTTTTAATGCCAATTTGTTGTCTTGGGTGCGCAGCTTCCTTATGGGTAGGTCCCAGAGTGTAAAGATCAGGAACTTCATTTCTGGTAGTATTACTGTTTCTTCAGGAGTTCCTCAGGGTTCACATTGTGGACCAGTCCTCTTTAATCTTTTTATCAATGATGTCATACATTCACTTAAGCATAGTCAGATTTTGATGTTTGCTGATGATATCAAAATTTTCAAGATTGTTCGTTCCAGACAGGACGCTTTACTTTTACAGGAAGACTTAAATCGTTTTGCTCGGTGGTGTGGTGACAATCTTCTGACTCTGAATGATGATAAGTGTTTCTGCATTACATTCACTAGAGCTCAGTTTCCCATTGACTTTGTGTACTCCATGGGCTCTGGTGCTTTACAGAGGAAGGAAATGATTAAAGACTTGGGCATTGTATTGGATAGGGAATTATCTTTTGGGGATCACATGGAGTACATAGTGTCTAAGGCATATAAAATGTTAGGATTTATTCATAGATCAACTCTGGATTTTTCATGCAATAGCTTTAGAAGGCTGTATTGTGCTCTGGTTCGCTCTTTGTTGGAATGCTCTTCTGTAGTCTGGAGCCCGAATTACAATATTTATATCAATCAGATTGAGGCCGTACAAAATAGATTCTTAAGAATTTGTGCTTACAGAATGGGCTTGCAGAGAAATGATCTTAACCTTTCTTATTTGCGGAATCGGCTGCACTTGCAGTCACTGAGAGGTAGAAGGATTGTCAGTGATGTTTGTTTTTTGCACAAATTATTAGTGAATAAAATTGATAGTCCTTCTTTGCTTGAGTTAGTCTCTCTAAGGATTCCGAACTGCACGAGAGCGAGGGAGGTTTTTGTGGTTCCCTTCCATCGAACCAATTATGGCTTTTTCAGTCCGATGTCGAGAGTGGCGAGAACTGCAAATGAGTATTCGGAGCTCTTGGACATGTTTAATGATTCTGACCGTGTAATTAGAGGAATTTTGAGAGGTGTTATTGATTGAATTGTCATACATATGGTATACAGGTTATGTTTTGCTTTTTTTTTTTTTCTTTTCTCATATTGTGATTATTTAAGACTAATGTAGTTTTAGATGTTTTAGATGTTCTTATTATTATTGTAAATGGTTAATCCGTTGAATAAATAAAAAAATAAATAATCCTACTAAGCCCTGGATAACAGAATCGCTTTTAGAGTTGATCCGTAGGAAGAAAACTTTGTGGAGGGCTTATATAGATGTTCTGGTCTGGATTCTGCTTACACGCGTCACCGACAGTTCTCCAATTAAATCGGCGAATTTAAATAACTCGAAAGAGAGAAATCTAATGATGTCAAATCAGGTGATTGTAGAGGCTATTCCATAGGCGCTCGTCGCCATATCCATCTGCCAGGAAGCAATAGCCTAGATTAGATTAGATTCATTGTGAGTGGTCCTTAGCGACCACCGTGACCTTAGCTCTATTGTGGCTTACGTCTAATTATTAAAATTTCACCCATCAATTCCAGCTCCCTGCGGGTGTCGATCTTTTCTTGAGGTTGAAGTTTGTTTGGCAGGTGTACTGACATCTGAGTGAAGTCACTTGCCCGTGTCAAAGCTCAAAGAGAGATAACCTCTCTCCGAGTTCATCTGGACCCGACATCCGTCAGTGTTTAACTCGTGGTGGTATCATGAAGTCCCGCTCTCGAGCAGCATCCAATCCCCAGTTGTTATCCACCCCTAGAGATCTCAGCTCTCCTGCGCGTGCATCTAAAACCGACACCCACCAGTGCTAGACTCAAGGCGACATCTCATTGAGTCCCGCTCCCGAGCATCACCGAAGGGAGGCCGTTCGTCCGTTTCGAAGCACACAGTGGTGGCCTCAAACTCCTGGTTTATACCACTCATCAGGGATCTTAACCCCCCGGGTCGTCAGGACGGTATCAACTGGAACCCCGCTCCCGAGTAACAACCAAGCGAGGCCAATTCTCCATTTCTAAGCCCACAGTGGAGGCCTCAAAATCAGGGTGCACATCACTCCCCAGAGATATCTGCCTCCCTCCAGACTCTCCTGGACCAGACTCGCGCCAGTGTTTGCCTCCTATTAGTGGCCTCTTACGACAGGCAGGTGTTACCTTGAGTCTATTCTTTCAGTTAGTCCCCGGACCTACAGGGGATAGCTCCAGCAATAACCTAACGTTGGCACCAAAATAAAGGGGAGGTCCATCTTGTTGAAATCAGATTCTTTCATGGGGTAGGTACCTCGTGATTTTCATCTTTCGCAAAGCAGGTATCTTGGTAGGTGGTACTGGACTTTTCCTTTACGTGATAGTAAAGGATTTTTTTCACGCCCGAGGAGGTAGCACCCCTTAGATCAAGGGGCCCGGTGAAGTCCCAACGGACGTTTCCGGTTCTGGTGTATGACTCGGTTTCCCTTATAAACAAAAATGATGATGGCTCCTTGTACAAAATACTCTGGAGATAAAATACCCCTCCATTCGGATCTCCGGGAGAGGGCTTCTACACAATCCTAGTCAAGAAAACCGTCAAGCATTTAACGACGCAAGAAACAGCTATGTCCGCATTCTTTCTGAGGCAGAAAACTCGTTTAATAACCACATGCTCGATGTTCGCCGGCAATTCTGCTCTCAACCCACCTCCAAATGTTCAACCACCAACAGTCCCCAATGACGCACATAAAATGACGGATATAATTTTCAAAACTAAAAAGGTACGAAAAATGTTCTCTTCTCTTAATACCAGGAAAGCTTCTGGCCTTGACGAGATCCCAGCAATTGTTCTCAAAAAATGCGTACCAGAACTTGCTCCTGTCCTGATTCGTCTGTTTCAGACATCTTACAATAGAGGCATATTCCCTAGTAACTGGAAAACTGCTCGAGTACAACCCATCCCCAAGAAAGGACCCAAAGCGCTTCCTAGCAACTACAGGCCTGCTTCTCTCCTTTTAGTCGTCTCTGAAGTGATGGAAAAGTAAAGCGAATTACTAAAGTTTCTTGAAAAACACAGTCTAATCCACGACAGGCAGTATGGATTCCGTCAGTGCAGATCAACTGCCGACCTCCTTTCCTTTGTCACCCATTCTTGGAATAAGTCTATCGAACTACACGGTGAATCCCAGATTGTCGCTCTAGACATATCCAAAGCATTCGACCAGGTCTCGCACGCAGCGCTGCTTAATAAAGTTCCGGCCTATGGCCTACGACCAAATATATAATATTTTTCGGTTAGGCTAAACTTTGTTATTCAAAATCCACCATAATTTAATTTTTTTTCACTCTCTCAAATTCATTTGGTACAGCCACATAAAAATGTCTGGTTATGTTGCGCCGCAGTTGATAATGTATTGTTATAGTATTTTATGGTACAATATAATTTTCAAGCCCCTGATTCCCGAATTGAATCTTACACAACCTGCCCCAACGCGCAGCGTATTACGTGTTGCAGAGCACAGACTATTGCAAAGCAACGAGCAACTGAGGACTGAACTGAGGCAGAATCGTGTATACACAAATGCTGCCTCGATGTCTTATCGCTTACATGCGACGGTTGTCATGGCAACATCACGCGCGCTGTTGAGTTGGTGTTTATTATGGCCACACAAGTGATGCAGAATTCTGAGCCTGCTTCAAATCTTAGTTTCCGTCATTTATTTAGATTTGGTCTGATCGTCAGACACGTATTTTAATTTTTGCTATGTTTTCGTTAAATGATTCGGTAGGTGTCACATTTACAGACTTTGAATAGCTGGATTTTTCATGTTTCTTCTTGATAAGTGGAATTGATTTGTTTATTATCACCTATAAAAGAATAATTTCAGAATAATACAATATTAGATACAAAGTTTCAAGTTATAAAAAAGAGAAGGGCCTTGAATTTGAAAAAAATAAATGCTTGTAGGTACTCCCACTATAAACAGATTTTCATAATACGCGCCATATTATATTACCGTGCTCTGGCGGATACAGTGTGACAAAAATAAGGTAAATAATAATAAATTTATTTATTTATGTCCTCTCATCGAGTATTCGTGGTCATTCCGAAAATTATTCCTTGTGAAAGTCTATATTTTTGTGCAAATGGATTTTTCATTTAAACACTGAAGTGCCAGGAGAAGCGTGACCTTGAAGCTTTATAAAAATTATGTCTGCGGCGCAGAGTGGGGTCTTCACCCACTCCCAAAGTCACGAGCCACCACTGGTTGAAACCAATACTTAATACTTACCATTCTCCTGACAAGTAATGATACTTTCTCCAAATAATTTTGTGCGATTCTCACAGGAAAATTCAACCTGTGTCCCATAGTCAAATTTCGATTGGCCTTCAATAAATGTTTCATAACTGTGTTCTGTTAACAAGGTATACTTCATGTTACTAGGTATATGAAAAGCCGGACATTGTAGACCTGTGGATTATTAGTAACTTTATTGTCATTTTAGTTAGTTAGTTTAGCTAGTTTCATATATGGTTTCAGACAATAATAGTTTACCTCCACAAATTGGCTTGGAGGGATACCACGTACTATTTTCTTTGCAGGTAATTGTTGAATTTCCCTCCATGTTATATCCACGATAGCAAACATAACTAACCTGGTTTCCATAATAGTAATTTGTACCAATACTGTAAGCGTTTTTTACATAACCAGGGTATCCACAGTAGACTCCTAAAATGAGTAGTAATGCAAAAAATTACAAGGTTATATTCATATTAAGTTTTTAAACAAGGAAGGAAATGGGAAGCCATCGCATAGCACATTTACTTAAAACAGCAATCATGGCAGAGTCATGGTTGACACAAAAAGGCGACATCGCTTTGAGACTATATGATGATGATAATGATAAAAATAATAGGTCTCAAAAGTGTATTGTAAAATAAAAGAGAAAGCCTGTACGAATTGTACTAGAAAAAATTCGCTAATGAAGAGATTCCGTGTGAATTTTGAACAAATTTCTTCAAATGTGCACGAACTAGGCTTCCTAGTACCCATATCTGAGTCAGTTTAAAATTTTATATGTGAAACTCGGCTCGCGTGGCCCTTTAGTAAGTGTTTGGATAAGTTCGTTAGCCAGCAAAATTCGACTAGTTTTTCAGTGAGAATTTTGACTTCTCTTTGAATGAAGTTAATTTAATTTAATTTATACGAGGAAATCCCACTAAGTGCTACAATACAAGTAAAAGTACAAAACAAATCAAATATGCACACATACATCTACAAAGAATCACTGCAGAACCGCCACACAAAAGTCGGTTCAGCAGTTCACTGCAATAACAGGAGCAACCATATGCCTTCTGAAAGCAGACAGTGAAACACAAAAGATGTCAAAATTATCCACCTCAGTGATTTCATTCATAATACTTAGATATCTATCGATAGGTGAATTAAGTCCATAATTAGTGCGGTGGAATGGGACAAAAAAACAAGTTATATGACCTTAAAACTGTTAGGTACATTCAGGCCGATTCTGCCCAGAATCTCATCGGAGTCCACAAAACCATTCACAATTTTGAATATAAAACAGAGTCCGGCCACTGTTCTGCGGGCTTCAAGAGAGCTCAGCGTTAACAAGCTTTGTCTCTCCCCATAGTCATGATCAGGTATGGAATAACCAACTCTCTAAGAGCAGTGCCGCAGAAAGGCATGCTGCACATTTTCAACAGCCCCTGTGTGGCTGACATAAAAAGGGGACCACACTACTGATGCATGCCCGAGTACACTTCTAACAATAGAACAGTAAACACATCTGACGGTATCCAATGAAAAAAGTTTACAGTTTCTCACAACAAAGCCCAAAAGTTTAGAGGCTTCCATGGTAATATATTTTATGTGTTGTATAAAAGTCATCTGTTCATCCACTGTAACACCAAGATCCTTGATCTGGTTAACATAAGACAAAAGCTCACCGTTTACCGAATATGAAGTCCCGAATTTCCCCCCTCCTCTGAAAAAGCTGATATGAGAGCATTTGCTGATGTTAAGGTTTAATTTGTTGTCAAAGCACCATATAGAGAGACGCTCTAAATCATACTGCAACTCCTGCTGATCATGAAGGCTAGTTATCACCTTAAACAGCTTCATATCATCGGCAAACAGCACACTCACTACTAGCAAAGATATGGACCACATCGTTAATAAAAATATTGAATAAAAGTGGTGAACAGTGACCTCCCTGCGGGACACCAAATGTCATCTGAACAACATCTGAATAAAATGCAGCCACTTTGACTCTCTGGATTCTACCAGTCAGAAAACTCTCAAACCAGGCCACCAAACAATCATTGAAGCCAAGCCTGTGTAATTTAGATATCAGGAGTGAATGATCGACTGTATCAAAGGCCCTGCTGAAGTCAGTATATATGGCATCAACCTGCTTACCAGACTCCAAGGCATCCAGTACCGTTGACTAAAGAATAATCAGGTTAGTAACTGTGGACCTGTTAGCACAAAAACCATGCTGCTGCGGCACCAAAAGACCCTTACATAACCACGACAGTTGCAGAGGCTGGAGCCAGTATGACCACGTTGAAGCGCCATGGTGGATGGAAGAGTACATTGGTTGCTGAATAATATTTAGAGGACAATATATCTTCAAAAAATGAGGTTTCAAGAATGCTGGCAGGCGTACCTCCCGGCTCTGGCGTTTCTGATACCCAGACAATGAAACACGAATCAACGTTTGTTAAAGGCAACTTAACTGTCGCAGGATCTTGTCAGAAATGCTAATTTTATGTTAGTTCGACTAAATAATGTTAATTAAATATTTACATATTGCTTTTTAGTGAATTTTCTTAGAAAAAATTCACTAATGAGGAGATCTCGACTTTTGAATTCTGAAAAAAGTTCTTCAAATGAGCGCGAACTAGCCTCCCCTACTACTACCTACTAATGTTAGTAATATGTCGTACTAAAAGTGTACAAGTCTTATGAAAACTCACTACTATAGTGCACGTGCTGCGTCCCGAAATTTTTTGTAAATTAAGGGAAGACCCACTTACTTTTGCAGTATGGATCAGCAAGTCCTTCCCATTTGGAAGCTTTTGTACATCGTCTACCTTCATTGTACCTGTCCTCACTGATTACGTAACCAGTTTTACATTTATAAAAAGCTTTGTCATCAAGAATGCTGACATATCCATTTTGTATCAGTTTGGGCTTTCCACAAGATGTGCAAAATTCTGAGGGTAGAGTCTGCAAAAGAAAATGCAGGAAAGTAACATCATGTAATTTTATATACAATGTGAAAATAATGCTTTCGTTTACTAGGCGTCAACGGTTGAGTTTAAGCGCTCATCTGTTGACTGTGGATACAACTCACCGGTTGGAAATCTTATGAACGCATTTTTGACTTCAAGCAGTATTCTGACCTTTGTTTGCCATTTTAAGATTGCGCTCTATAGTCTAGTCATAACCCAAAATTAAATCATCATAGATTTATTTACTTAACAACTTACAAAAAGCTCCATGAAATGAATATATATATATATATATATATATATATATATATATATATATATATATATATATATATATATATATATATATATATATATATATATATATATATATATATATATACAGGTCCTTTATAGCAGAAATGATAGATAATGATCTACGACTACACTTTAAGTTCATCAAGTAGTGTTCCCACTGCCGTCAGCGCAGATCAACTGCCGACCTTATTTCCTTTGTCACCCATCCTTGGAACAAGTCTATGGGACCACATGGTGAATCCCAGATTGTCGCTCTAGACATATCCAAAGCATTCGACCAGGTCTGGCACGCTGTACTGCTTAATAAACTTCCGGCCTATGGCCTACCACCAAAACTCCGTACCTGGACAGCAAATTTCCTCTCCAACAGGAGCATTTCTGTTGTCGTGGATGGCTATTCCTCTAAACTGTATCCAGTTAATGCAGGAGTCCCTCAAGATTCAGCTTTAGCCCCTACTTTGTTTCTTATCCACATCAATGACCTCCTCTCTAGCACATCCAACCCAGTTCACAGTTACTCAGACGACAGCACCCTCCACTCAAATATACAATATTCTAAGCCTGTCTCTTTAGCCCAATTAAATGAGGATCGCAGACTCATGGAGGGTTCTATCTCCGTGGATCTCCAAAAAATATTAGACTGGGGAAGTAGAAATCTTGTACAATTCAACCCCACCAAATCACACTCTTGCTTTCTTTTTCATAAGAGATACACCAGTCCTAGACCCATCACAATAAACAACCAAGTTATTCAAAGTAATGAGTCCTTTTCACTTGTTGGCATTTCTGTGGATCGCAATCTCAATTGGCACCAACATGTCACATCAATTGCAGAAGCGGCTGCTAAGAAATTAGGTTTACTCTTCCGGGCTCGCAAATGCTTTTCACCAGCTGATCTCTATACCTTATATACTTCACAAATAAGGCCAAACCTCGAATACTGCTCCCACACCTGCGGTGCCGCTTCTACACTCGCTATCCTGGACTCCATTCAGAAGAGAGCTATGCATCTCATCGGTGACCCTACCCTCACCCAAAGGCTGCCCACCGACGTGCCGTTGGTGACCTCTCTATCTTTTATAGATATCTGCACGGGCACTGCTCAGAGGAGCTTTCTTCCATAGTTCCCTCATCTGCTGCCCCCAACAGATCTACCAGGGGAATAGAGCGCATGCACCCTTTTACTGTCCAGGTCACCAGACATAGAACATCTTGTTATGCCCGCGCTTTTGTCCCGAGGACTTTCAATTTGTGGAATTCCTTGCCGGCACGTTTTTCCTTCTCCGAACCTCCAAACCTTCAAGTCAGAATTAGCAAGTTGCCTTGTTCCTCCTTGTCGACACCCACGGTACGATAGTATTTAGGCTGTAAGCCCTCGTGGTGTGTTGAAATATAAAAAAAAACGATATTTTACAGTAGATATTACAGGATTAAAATATCAAAATAACTATGACCCAAGAAATAAATTTGTATGTTCATTATGAACGGCCGGATCTGAAATAATGAGAAAAACTGTAGTGTTACTAATAATTTGGCAACCCGCTGTAAATCGCCGTATTTGTCTCCTAATATAATGAAAATTGTGATCATCTTAGAAACCTCATTCTTATGGAATTGATAATCTACTTGATACCGATGTGGTAGGACTGGCGATAGATAACTTAGATCAGTCAGTGTATATAGTGCCGCATGAAAGAGCAAAACCAACGAGAAATGAAGATTATTACGCGGTTGTAGGTACTACGAAATCATCCCCCATTCTAACATGATTTTGATAACCATGTTAGAATGTCTGGAACAACTTTCCATGAAATGAAAATCACAAAAAATAGTCTCAAAAATAGACAAATTCAAAACAGTGGTTGGTTGTTTAACTACGAATGTGCAGCATTATGTTAAGATAGTCAACGAAAATTAATTGGGCTTTAAGAATTCACGAGAGTTAAGTTCGGGCTGAAACTCAGCGGTACGTGTGGATCAACTATTCAACCGTGACGCCTGGTAAACACCGCCAATGACATAAAAAGTGCAGCGGTCTGTATATGCCAAGATATAATAATTTTTCATTAGTTGTATTATTCCTAAAATATCAGTGAAATATATTCACATTTACAGGGTGTTGCAGTTTCTTCGTCACGGAGAATGTTTTATTATTATTTATATTACCTGCAATCTTTTAGTTTTGGGTCGTTAAAATTAATGAGTCTACAGATGAAGACGTGGAAATAATAACAATTTTTTTCAATAGATATATTTTCCTTATTTTTTTGCGTTCTTTTGACCTCTAGTATTAACCCTCATAATCAGAAATAAAAATGGAAAATTATCAGGAGAAAATTTTAAGTTACCTGGGCATTATCTTGAATATTTTCGTTAACTTCTGGCCACCCATATATGTCACCAATAAAAATATCTTCACAGTCTTCAAAATGTTTTTTGACCTCTTCATGCGTTAGAACTCTCGACCAAACATCAAAGTATGCCATTTTACCTGTAAAGGCTTCTGACTGACTAAATCTTCCACCCATAACATCCTGTTCTTGGCCAAGTACCATACTTCCTCCACCTTATCACAATAGCAATAAATGTCATACATTAAACAACCATAAATAAAATTAAATTAGTTCGTTATAATCCAATTATAATTGAAAGTATTTAAATAGGTACTCCCAAAATTTGTCACAATTTTATATATCTATAGTAACCATTTGCGTGTTAAATTCAAAACGTACCTTACAATTAAAAAAAAATGTATCTGTCACTCTGTATGTCTGTCTGTTAGTAGCCACGATAACTTTGGAACGAATTGATGTATCGTCGTCAAATTTGGTGTAGCGGGTGGCCAATTAAGCGAGGTAAGCGGCTATATCTCAGAAACGGTTTACCATAGAGCTTTGTGGAAAAAATATCTTTAGTAAATATGGCCAAGAGAAATCGTTGGAAATTATTTTCAAGTTCGTGAGATGCCCGCTAGGGGGCGTAACACCAAGAGTAAATGGAAAAAAGAGGATATCTCAGTAATATGTCCAAATAGACTGTATTGAAAATACCTGCAAATAAATTTCGTGTGTATCACCAACAATTTCTGTTTTAACTATTTTTCTCTAACTCTTCAGATAAAGTGGTGGGGGTAAGGCAAACATTGATTAGGAAAAAATGCAATATCTCGGGATTGCCTCATTGGAAAATATTGAACTTAGTGTCATTTAAAAAAGTATTTTTTGCCCTATCAACTCCATTGCAAGCCATGTCTTTGTTATTGTTACTGTCATCACTAGATGGCGCTTTTTAAAAATTTAACACATTTTATGATTTTTCTCAAGAAACCTAAATACAATGATATAAATATTACTACATAGGTAGAAAGAGGACTAAAGGCCAAAGCAAGTGGTGAAAATCCCAAGTCTCTATCTTTTGTCTAACCGGAGATATTAATGAAAAACTGATAAAACTGGAATTTAAACAAAACACTTTCGGCATTGACTAATTTAAAGATTAAGAACAGAAATTTATTAATTTGCAAATATAGTTTTATAGTTTTTTGTTAAAAATAAGACTTATTTACGCATTCCTAACGCAATTATAACTTATTCGTTCGGTCCAATAATTATACTCTAAAACTGAAATAGGTAGGATTTGGAAAAAAGACAAAACTTTAAAGAAACGTCAAATTAGTTACTCTGAGTTCTTTCGTGTATAATTTAAATATAAAAAATGTTGTTTACAAATGATGAAGCCGTTGATATGATTGGTGTTTACTTTGAGTGCTTTCAAAATGCGGCAGTTGCTGAAAGAGTGTATGCAATGCGGTATCCGAATCGCCACCATTACAACAGAAGAGTTTTTCCTCGCTTGGTGCAAAACTTACGTGAAACTGGAAGCTTAAGCGGATCGGTGCTGCAGAGACGCCGTTTTGCCAGAACTGAAGAAAATATCAATGTTTTGGCATATATAGAATTTAATCCTCATGTTAGCACAAGAACATTGCATCTTGACTTGGGAATATCACGGACTACCATCCAAACTATTTTAAAAGAGTATAGGTAAGATTATTATATCGTGAAATTCAAAATAGTTATTGTTATTTATCTCAGAGGGATCATAATGACGGTTGTGAAAATGATCAGACGACAGTCGTAAAAATAATGATATGGTAACACGACATGTTACCATAATGATCGTTTATGATCCGAGTAAGTTACAAAACTTTATCTGCTGGCATTCATTAAAACTTAAGACTCTTAAAAGATTTGGATTTTATTTGCAATACGATGAAACTGACATTTTTTTACTTAATTTCATTGGTGTGAATGTAGCGTTTGTTTGTCTTTATTATTGAATTAGTTAGCCAAAGATTCGTGTTTTGTTTCTCGTTGTAGTAGCAGTAGTGCTATAGTGAATCTCATTATCGCACTATGGGCTGTTCACCCAAGCTACACATTTACATCATCAACCACCAAAATCTTCGCATATCAATAACAAGTACGTTTTCTCGAATTTAGTTGATTTTTGGTATATGAGTACTATTTGTCTATTGTCTATTGACAACATTGAAATTACCGCAACTGTTCAACTTTCAACGTAGTAACAGTTAAGCTTTATGAATTGTTGATGACGTAACTGTCTAGCTTAAGTGAACGCCCCTTGTGGTATAATGAACAGCTTTATGTTAATTAAATCCGATAACATAATGCGTCTATTATGCCAGCAGATAAACATATTTTTATTACAACGTCCTTTTGAATATATAATGATACTTATTTTGATTTTTAGACTACACCCTTATCATATTGTTTTGAATCAAGCGCTGAATGAGCAGGATTATGATCGGAGGCTGGATCATTGCCATTGGCTTTTAGACATGATCAATGAAAATCCAAATTTTTTAACGCAAGTTCTTTGGACGGACGAGGCTACTTTTCATAGCGACGGTAATGTGAATTTGCATAATATGCATTATTGGTCTACTGAGAACCCCCACTGGATGCGAGAAGTTCAACATCAAGGACGTTGGAGTCTTAATGTATGGTGTGGCGTAATAGGAGGTACAATTATTGGACCCTATTTCTTTGACCAGTCTCTTACTGGTAACCTCTTCTTGGAGTTTCTAAGAAATGATTTGCCAGTTTTATTGGAAGCTGTGCCCCTTGAAACCAGGCAAAATGTGTTTCTGCAGCTCGATGGTTGTCCAGCACATTTTTCAATTAATGTGAGAGAACATCTCGATGAGACGTATCCAGGCCGATGGATAGGAATAGGAAGCATATTTCCCTGGCCAGCGACTTCACCTGACTTAACATGCTTAGACTTTTATTTGTGGGGACGAATAAAGGACCTTGTTTTCCAAACAAAGCCTACGAGCAAGGAAGATATGAAGAATAGGGTCCGAAATGCAATTCGTAGTCTGTCAACAGCGGAAGTGGAAGCTGCCGTTTTTTCTACCCGAAATAGGCTCGAGCAGTGTGTAGAACGTGACGACAGACACTTTGATTATTTAAGGAGACACTAGAGTGCTTATCGTTTAGAATTACATACAGAGAGAATGAAATATTTTGTTTTAGGTTTCAGTATCAGTTTTTCATTAATATCTCCGGTTAAACAAAAGATAGAGATTTGGGATTTTCACCACTTGCTTTGACCTTTAGTCCTCTTTCTATCTATGCAGTAATATTTATATCAATGTATTTATGTTTCTTGAGAAAAATCATAAAATGTGTTAAATTTTTAAAAAGCGCCATCTAGTGATTATAGTAACAATAACAAAGACATGGCTTGCAATGCAGTTGATAGAGAAAGAAATACTCGTTTAAATGACACTTAGCTCAATATTTTCCAATGAGGCAATCGAGAGATATTGCATTTTTTCCTAATCAATGTTTGCCTTACTCCCACCACTTTATCTGAAGAGTTAGAGAAAAATAGTCAAAACAGAAATTGTTCGTGATACACACGAAATTTATCTGCAGTTATTTTCAATACAGTCTATCTGGACATATTACTAAGATATCCTATTTTTTCCATTTCCACTTGGTGTTACGCCCCCTAGCGGGCATCTGATGAACTTGAAAATAATTTCCAACGATTTTTCTTGGCCACATTTACTAAAGATATTTTTTTCCAAAAGCTCTATGGTGAACGGTTTCCGAGATACAGCCGCTTACCTCGCTTAATTGGCCACCCTGTACAGTTAGCACCGGATTAACGAACGGTTCGGATTGTTTTTGGATAAAATCGCTCCAGGGGATAGGGGATGAATGCGGGTTTGGTGAAAATTTACAATTTTTCGTTAAAACTTGAGTAATACCTATATCGTTTTAACACGTTAACGGCCACAGTTATTTTTGTACATTTACATATGGGCCAAAAATTTGTTTATGATAATTTAAGGTAATTTTGAGTTAAAATGTTGAAAAAGTTGGTACAAACTAATTTTAAATGTTTTTTTTACCTAAATTATCAAAAATTTGCCGGCGGTCCCTAGGGACCGCTGTGACCCAGTATGAAAATCTTTATTGTTTAGCACTAGCGGTCCCGATCGGTCCTTGTCACATGTTATCAACGGCGCGTGCGCACGCTGTATTCATGCTGTAAATTTGTTTTTGATAATTTAAGGTAATTTTTAATTAAAATGTTGAAAAAGTTGGTACAAATTAATTTTAAATGGTTTTTCCACCTAAATTATCAAAAATTTGCCGGCGGTCCCTAGGGACCGCTGCGACCCAGTATGAAAATTTTAATTGTTTATCACTAGCGGTTCCGATCGGTCCTTGTCACATGTTATCAACGGCGCGTGCGCACGCCGTATTCATGCTGTAAATATGTTTTTGATAATTAAAGGTAATTTTTAATTAAAATGTTAAAAAAGTTGGTACAAACTAATTTTAAATGGCTTTACTACCTAAATTATCAAAAATTTCCCTAGGGACCGCTGCGGCCCAGTATGAAAATCTGTATTGTTTATCACTAGCGGTTCCGATCGGTCCTTGTCACATGTTATCAGCGGCGCGTGCGCACGCCGTATTCATGCTGTAAATTTGTTTTGGATCATTTAAGGTAATTTTGAGTTAAAATGTTGAAAAAGTTGGTACAAATTAATTTTAAATGGTTTTTCTACCTAAATTATCAAAAATTTGCCGGCGGTCCCTAGGGACCGCTGCGACCCAGTATGAAAATTTTAATTGTTTATCACTAGCGGTTCCGATCGGTCCTTGTTACATGTTATCAGCAGCGCATGCGCACGCCGTATTCATGCTGTAAGTTGCAGGTTAGGTTGTTTCTTCAGTTATACCAGTGTTGTTTTCCAGCGATTTTATGTTAAATTGGCCAGTGAACGAACGAAAAGAATAGTTTGATTAGCGAAACTTTCTTTTTGGCGACGGTAGGTGTTATTTTGTTTTCTTACTTACTTTAATTTGTAAAAGTGGGCACGATATATCAATTCATATATCCTACAGACGACATAGATGTGCAAGATCATGATAGCGACTCAGATACATATATATTTTTTAATATTTCAATAACACACCACGACGGCGTACAGCCTAAATACTATCGTATCGTGGGTGTGGACAAGGAGGAAAGAGGCAACTTGTTAATTCTGGACTTGAAGGTTTGGAGATTCAGAGGAAAAGGAAAATGCCGGCAAGGAATTCCACAACTTGGAAGTCCTCGGGACAAAAGAGCAGGCATAACAAGATGTTCTATGTCTGGTGACCTGGGTGCATTCGCTCTGTTCCCCTGGCGGATCTGTTGGAGGCAGCAGGTGAAGGAACTATGGAAGAAAGCTCCTCTGAGCAGTGCCCGTGCAGATATCTATAAAAGAGAGAGGTCACCAACAACACGTCGGTGGGCAAAAGATGGCAGCCTTTGGGTAAGGGTAAGGTCACCGATGAGACGCATAGCTCTCTTCTGAATGGAGTCCAGGATAGCGAGTGTAGAATCGGCAGCGGCACCCGAGATGTGGGAGCAGTATTTGAGGTTTGGCCTTATTTGTGAAGTATATAAGGTGTAGAGATTAGCTGGTGAAAAGTATTTGTGAGCCCGGAAGAGGAAACCTAATTTCTTAGCAGCCGCTTCTGCAATTGATGTGGCATGTTGGTGCCAATTGAGACTTAGATCCACAGAAATGCCAACAAGTAAAAGGGACTCATTACTTTGAATAACTTGGTTGTTCATTTTGATGGGTCTAGGGCTGGTGTATCTCTTATGAAATAGAAAGCAAGACTGAGATTCGGTGGAGTTGAATTGTACAAGATTTTTACTTCCCCAGTCTAATATTTTTTGGAGATCCACAGAGACAGAACCCTCCATGAGTCTGCCATCCTCATCTAATTGGGCTAAAGAGATAGGCTTAGAATATTGTATATTTGAGTGGAGGGTGCTGTCGTCCGCGTAACTGTGAACTGGGTTAGATGTGCTAGAGAGGAGGTCATTGATGTGGAGAAGAAACAAAGTAGGGGCTAAATCTGAACATTGAGGGACTCCTGTATTAATTGGATACAGTTTAGAGGAATGGCCATCCAAGAATGCTCCGGTTGGAGAGGAAATTTGCTGTCCAGTTACAGAGTTTTGGTCGTAGGCCATAGGCCGGAAGTTTATTAAGCAGCGCTGAGTGCCAGACCTGGTCGAATGCTTTGGATATGTCTAGAGCGACAATATGGGATTCACCGTGTAGTTCCATAGACTTGTTCCAAGAATGGGTGACAAAGGAAAGGAGGTCGGCAGTTGATCTGTGCAGATAGAATCCATACCGCCTGTCGTGGATTAGACTATGTTTTTTAAGAAATTTTATTAATTCGGTATTTATATACTATTCCATCACTTTAGAGACGACTGAAGGAGAGAAATAGGCCTGTAGTTGCTAGGAAGCGCTTTGGATCCTTTCTTGGGGACGCGCTGTACTCGAGCAGTTTTCCAGTTACTAGGGAATATGCCTCTATTGTATAATGTCTGAAACAGACGAGTCAGGACAGGAGCAAGTTCTGGTGCGCATTTTTTGAGAACAATTGCTGGGATCTCGTTAAGGCCAGAGGCTTTCCTGGTATTAAGAGAAGAGAGCATCTTTCGTACCTTTTTAGTTTTGAATCCGTCATTTTATGCGCGACAACTGTAGGTGGTTGAACATTTGGAGGTGAGTTGAGAGTAGAATTGCCGGCGAACAACGAGGCAAAAAGTTCAGCCTTGCCCAGGGCAGTAGAAACAATTTCATCCCCTGAAACAAGAAGTGGGAACGTGGTCTTGCAGAAATTATTCCCAATAGATTTAGTAAGAGTCCTAAGGGTTTGCTACCGTTGGAGATTGAGAAGACTTTGATTTTGATGTGGTTATTAAACCAGTTTTTTGCCTCAGAAAGAATGCGGACATAGCGGTTTCTTGCGTTGTTAAATGCTTGACGGTTTTCTTGACTGGGATTGTGTAGAAGCGTTTTGTGAGCTTTGACCTTTTCAAGTCTGGCCTTATCACAGGATTTAGAGAACCAGGGCTTTTGAGTGGCTGAAGAGGTTTTCTGTGTACGTGGAACAAATAATTCCATGCCAGCTTGCATAATTTCGGTGACGTTGTGTGAGATATCAGAGGGGTCAGGATGAGAGAAGCAGACAGACGCCCATGGAAATGAAGAAGAGTAATCCTGCTTTCGTCCCAGTTCGCGGAGTTGTAGTGCCAGACGATACGTGGGTGTGATGACTGTGTTACCTCGGGTTGCGTTACGCAGGAAGCAGTGATCATGCCGTGGTTTGAGCAACCAAGGGGGGCGGTGATTGATGTCTTATAGCATTCACGTTTTGTAGTAAGAAGGAGATCCAAGGGATTTGAGCTGTGTGTTGGGATGCGAGGAACGTAAGTAAGTTCCTGAACCATATTGGCTAAAGAATTGCTGACTGCAAATGCCTTCGCTGCTCTCCCTTGTGGATCGGTTTTTGGCGATTCTAGCCATTCATTATTATGGATTGTAGTCACCAAGAATAGTGACCTCGGAGGAAGGACATTCAGAAATCAGATGGTCGGTTTTTGGAAAGGTAGTCGAAGAGCTGGACAAAGTTGTCAGAAGGCGACCAGTAAATGCAGCAGATGAATTTAGTTGCAGCCCTGAGAGGGAGTTTCATCCAAAGTATGTATTTTCTTGCAGTTTCTAAATTAGGGAGTCTGGTGGAGGGTAGATTGCTACGGACGTCTACGCACACACCTCCATGGTTAGCGTAACAGTTGTCCTTAACGGCTCCCCACAAAAAAGGTCCAACGGAGTCAAATCGCAGCTTCGAGGTGGCCAATTGACATCAGCATTTCGGCTGATTATGCGATTTTCGAAAACAGTGCGCAAAAGATCGATTATTACGTTGGCTGTGTGGCACGTTGCGCCGTCCTGTTGAAACCAAATGTCGTCTATGTCATACTCTTCAATTTTGGGAAACAAAAAATCTCTTAGGATGGCGCGGTAGCGATCGCCATTCACCGTAACGGCGTTTCCTTGCTCATTTTCAAAGAAAAATGGCCCAATAATGCCGCCAGATCAAAATCCGCATCAGACAGTAAATCGTGGATGCATTGGTTTCTCCACGATGACGTGTGGATTTTCTGTTCCCCAGATATGACAATTTTGCTTATTGACGTATCCTCCGAGGTGGAAATGAGCTTCATCTGAAAAGATGATTTTTGAGTAAAAATGCTCATCTTCGATCAAGCGGCCTTCGGCCCATTCAGCAAACCGAAAACGCATCGGATGGTAATGCGGCTTCAGCTCTTGCACAAATTGAAGTTTGCACGCATTCATACCGAGATCTTTATGCAACATTCTTCTCAAAGAAGTTCGTGAAATGTTCAATTCTTGAGAACGATGACAAGTTGATGGTTGTTCACACACTCTGAGCAACAGCAGCGATGTTTCCGGTTGAGTGCATAGGACGAGTACGTACACGGGTTTTTTTTATTCAACAACGATCCAGTTTCACGAACTCGCTTCACAAATTGATCCACAAACTGCGTTTTTGGCACATCCTTTTTGTCAAATTTTTTTCGTAAATTTGTTACAGTTTGAGTAGAAGACACGACTTTGGAAATAAGTTTTTAATATTTCCTAACTTTGTTCAAGTGAAAAGCGACCCATTTCATAAATGTCAAACATCGGGAATATCATCAAACCTTCCAAACTCAAAGTAGGGTGCCGGCGGTCCTCAGGGCACAGCAGGCAAGTATGACAGCTGTCCCTGGGGACCGCTCTGCCCATTAACGTGTTAAGGTTGGTTTATTAGAAAACCTTCAATTTCATCAAACATCTGGTATTCTGTGCTGAAATTAAATTAGGGGTTGGAATGTGTGGAGGTGGAATATAGGTCACAGAAACTTCGATTTTTTTTAACGACGTAAAAGGTATCAAAACATATAGAAAACGTGATCCTGGAACGAATTTTTTTGTCTGTCGGTAGGGCGGCCTGTACGTCTATTTGTAGGCGCAGTAACTTTCGAACGAATTGAGATATCATCTTAAAATTTGGTATACAGTTAGTAACCGACAAAGGAACGTTTAGAATTGTGTTTGGGTAACATCGCTTCGGGGGTAGGGGAAAAATAAGAGGCTATTTGGTGAAAATTGACATTTTGTCCTTAAAACTCGAGTAATTAACGTTTAAAAAGTTTGTGGGTACAGAAATACAAATATTTTCTTTGTAGTCAAGTCATGGACCCTAAATTCATTTCATGAGAATGTCTTTATGATGCGATTAGACTATCACAGCTATGTGGAAGTTATGATTCAATTTGTAGCAATATTTTTACCTGTAATTACTGTTCCAGCTGACAAATCTTTACCACTTTTTATGCTTTCACCATCGACATACATTCTGTATTCTCCATCATTAGTTTTCCACGTGACGCATACGTGGTGCCATTCACCATCGTTGAGTAAAATGTCCGAAACGATATATTTATTATTTATGTACAAGACTAGTCTAAAATGAAAAAAACAATAATAATTAAAATATCATATACAGTCTGTTATAAAGTATTGCACAAATTAATTATCTCAGAAAAATCAATATCAACCTGGCGTTGGTAAAGCGAATGGGGAGTGACAGATCCTGTGAGGTGTGATCATGAGGGTTAGGGTTATTCTTTGGGCTAGGTGCTCTTTTGTTAATTTTAATTTTGCACTGCCTAGTAAAGTGAAATACTATGAACAAAAGCAGTGTCACAGAAATTCTCAACTCGAAATTTTTGAAACCCACCTTGGATATGATTAGTCATTTAATTTTAACATTTTAGTCTAGCAGGGTGCGTTACTTAAAGCATTTAAGTGCAGTACGGTTATATCAACTATAAAGGGTTAAACGATGTTCGCCCTATTTGTTGATGGATTATTTTTTGCAAAATATTATTTGTTGGTTATCAGTCAAACTCGTTTAATAACCACATCAAAAACAAAGTCCTCTCAAGCTCCAATGGCAGCAAACCCTTCTGGACTCTTGCTAAATCTATTGGGAATAATTTCTGCAAGAGAATGTTCCCACCTCTTGTTTCAGGGGATGAAATTGTTTCTACCGCCCTGGACAAGGCTGAACTTTTTGCCTCGTTGTTCGCCAGCAATTATACTCTCAACCCACCTCCAAATGTTCAACCACCAACAGTCCCCAATGTCGCGCATAAAATGACGGATATCATTTTCAAAACTAAAAAACTACAAAAGATGCTCTCTTCTCCTAATAACAAGAAAGCCTCTGGCCATGAAGAGATCCCTACAATTGTTCTCAAAAAATGCGCACCAGAATTTGCTCCTGTCCTGACTCGTCTGTTTCAGACATCCTACAATAGAGGCATATTCCCTAGTAACTCTAAAACTGCTCGAGTACAATTCATCCCCAAGAAAGGGTCCAAAGCGCTTCCTAGCAACTACAGGCGTATTTCTCTCGTTTCAGTCGCCTCTAAAGTGATGGAAAAGTATATAAACACCGAATTACTAAAATTTCTTGACAAACACAGTCTAATCCACGACAGGCAGTATGGATTCCGTCAGCGCAGATCACCTGCCGACCTCCTTTCCTTTGTCACCCGCTCTTGGAACAAGTCTATGGAACTACACGGTTAATCCCATATTGTCGCTCTAGACATATCCAAAGCATTTGAACAGGTCTGACACGCAGCGCTGCTTAATAAACTTTCAGCTTATGGTCTACCACCAAAACTCTGTACCTGGACAGAGACAAATGTCCTCTCTAACTGGAGCATTTCTGTTGTCGTGGATGGCCATTCCTCTAAACTGTATCCAATTAATGCAGGAGTCCCTCAAGGTTCAGCTTTAGCCCCTACTTTGTTTCTTCTCCACACCAATGTCCTCCTCTCTAGCACATCCAACCCAGTTCACAGTTACGCAGACGACAGCACATATACATTACTCTAAGCCTGCCTCTTTAGCCCAATTAGATGAGGATCGCAGACTCATGGAGGGTTCTGTCTCTGTGGATCTCCAAAAAATATTAGACTGGGGAAGTAGAAATCTTGTACAATTCAACTCCACCAAATCTCAGTGTTGCTTTCTATCTCATAAGAGATACACCAGCCCTAGACCCATCACAATGAACAACCAAGTTATTCAAAGTAATGAGTCATTTTCACTTGTTGGATTTTCTGTGTATCGAAATCTCTCTTGGCACCAACATGTCACATAAATTGCAAAAGCGGCTGCTAAGAAATTAGGTTTCCTCTTCCGGGGTCGCAAATACTTTTCACCAGCTAATCTTTAGACCTTATATACTTCACAAATAAGGCCAAACCTCGAATACTGCTTCCACATCTGGGGTGGCGCTGCCGCTTCTACACTCGCTATCCTGGACTCCAATCAGAAGAGAGCTATACGTCTCATCGGTGACCCTACCCTCACCCAAAGGCTGCCATTCCTTGCCCACCGACGTGCCGTTTGTGACATCTCTCTCTCTTTTATAGATATCTGCACGGGCACTGCTTAGAGGAGCTTTCTTCCATAGTTCGTCCACCTGCTGCCCCCAACAGATCTACCAGGGGAACAAAGCGAATACACCCTTTTATTTTCCAGGTCACCAGACATAGAACATCTTGTTATGCCTGCTCTTATGTCCCGAGGACTTCCAAGTTGTGGAATTCCTTGCCGGCACATGTTTTTTCTTCTCCCCCGAACCTCCAAACCTTCAAGTCCGGAATTAACAAGTTGCCTCTTTCCTCCTTGTCGACACCCACGGTACGATACAAATCTTTTCACAATAACAAACATTTTCCTGTCTTGCGACGGCCCCGTCTCGTTGATTTTCCAACTTTAGGACTTAAATGTCCAAATTTTTTCATGTTAGCACTTCATAAATATAAATCAATGGTGTTCTATTTTTAAAAGCTATCGATGAACGTATAGCCAGAAGGGTGTTAATGTCAGATATAAAACAGCTAACGCGGAAGAAGTGCACTTTCAAATAATGTTCGATTTGTCCAGGGAATTTTACTACATACTTGTTTTTCTGCAATAACAAATTTATGCAATACACAGTGTAATTTTATAGGATTAACTAATAAAATATGTTTTAGTATATTTAAAGTTGCTTACCCTGTATAATCAGTTATCGTGAAGGCGTTATCATAGTCTCGTGTTGCGTAGGAAAAGAGAGTTCCATAATTAAACTGATCGTTAGTTTGCATCCACAAACAGGCTGAAATCTGTAATGACAGAAAATTAAAGTTCTGTAGTATTAAAAGCATAAAAATATTGTGGCATATAATTAAAGAGAGAATAGGATTGGGGAGATAAGTGTGTTATTTACAATGTACAAAAAATGCAAAGCACCATAGCAGATTAAATAAAGATGAACACATTTTTTCTATGGATTCACAAGTGCTTGTTTCAACCGGTTTCGCCTTTTGCGCCATCGTCGGGTAGGCTGCCGTTAAAAGCAAAACTGCGTGCAGAGGAAAAATATCTTGTGAAGCCAGAGAAATCTCTACATCTGCATTTATTATTAACGGTTTAAGGAAGTAAGGGCAACAATGAGCCTCAATAGACCTTATGGTCGCGGTGGAGGGACCGGTATGGCCCACTCACAAACAAACCTAAGGGCAACAATAGCTAACGGGCATGAAATTGAAACTAAATTGGGGAAAGGTGTACCGCAAGAATGACCATTATCATCATATTATTTCAGTTACTTATAGGAGATGCAATAAATAGGCTGAATGAAAATACAACATGGATCTAAATAAATGACCAGCGGTTCCATTGCATAAGTTATGCAGATTACATAGCGCTAACAGGAGAAACGAAAAATTAGATACAAATGGTGCTCAACTTGTTAATTCTGGACTTGAAGGTTTGGAGGTTCGGAGGAAAACTAAAAAAACATGTGCCGGCAAGAAATTCCACAACTTGGAAGTCCTCGGGACAAAAGAGCGGGCATAACAAGATGTTGTATGTCTGGTGATCTGGACAGTAAAAGGGTGCATTCGCTCTGTTCCCCTGGTAGATCTGTTGGGGGCAGCAGGTGGAGGGACTATGGAAGAAAGCTCCTCTGAGCAGTGCCCGTGCAGATATCTATAGAAGAGAGAGAGAGGTCACCAACGGCACGTCGGTGGGAAAGAGATGGCAGCCTTTGGGGGAGGGCAGGGTCACCTATGAGACGTATAGCCCTCTTCTGAATTAAGTCCAGGATAGCGAGTGTAGAAGAGACAGCGGCACCCCAGATGTGGGAGCAGTATTCGATATTTGGTCTTATTTGTGAAGTATATAAGGTATAGAGATTAGCTGGTAAAACGTATTTGCGAGCCCGGAAGAGGAAACCTAATTTCTTAGCAGCCGCTTCTGCAATTGATGTGACATGTTGGTGCCAATTGAGATTTCGATCCACAGAAATGCCAACAAGTGAAAAGGACTCATTACTTTGAATAACTTGGTTGTTCATTGTGATAGCTCTAGGGCTGGTGCATCTCTTATGAGAAAGAAATCAAGACTTAGATTTGGTGAGGTTGAATTGTACAAGATTTCTACTTCCCCAGTCTAATATTTTTTGGAGATCCACGGAGACAGAACCCCCCATGAGTCTGCGATCCTCATCTAATTGGGCTAAAGAGACAGGCTTAGAATATTGTATATTTGAGTGGAGGGTGCTGTCGTCCGCGTAACTGTGAACTGGGTTGTATGTGCTAGAGAGGAGGTCATTGATGTGGAGAAGAAACAAAGTAGGGGCTAAAGCTGAACCTTGAGGAACTCCTGTATTAATTGGATACAGTTTAGAGGAATGGCTATCCACGACAACAGAAATGCTCCGGTTGGAGAGTACATTTGCTGTCCACATTTGGTGGTAGGCCATAGGCCGAAAGTTTATTAAGCAGCGCTGCGTGCCAGACCTGGTCGAATGCTTTGGATGCTTCTTACGAAATTATTATCGTAAAAACGAAAGGAATAAAGGTAAGTAAGAATAAACGGCCAAAAAGGAGAAAGCATCACGATAGCAACTTGAACAAGTAAAAATGTTCACGTGCCTTGGGAGCATTGTAGCATATTTGATAAACAAGACGCTCTTCTAATACAAATTTTACCTTGGACTTGAGGAAGAGGTTCATTAAGTCATACGTATATAATACACGGGGTGAATAAGACCACCCATACCAGTCGTTTATTAGCCTACTCGATGCTCAAAGGAAAAAAATATGATATGTTTATATACCCAAATCGGGTACGCTCTATCGATTGGTGATAGAGTCAACTTTCAGGACAAATCGGAAATGGGTCGTTTTGACCTAAATTTTGGATTTTTAAATGGAACATGGTATTTTTTATTACAGATTTAGGTTATATTAAAAATATATATATTCGAGCCACTTTCCCGATAGATGTCAGAATTACCCTTGAAAATTAATTTTAACTGCTCTTAACACAAACCAGACACATCGATAAGGACATGGCTTTTGTGTGTGGGGAGATCAGAAGAGAAGGGCCAGTAGCGTGGCCGCCTCGATCCCCAGACTTGACACCCCTGGATTTTTTTCTTTGTGACGAGGCCAAAGATATTGTTTACGGCCATCAACCTACAACAAAAGATAATAGAAGGTGCGGATCCGGGAAGACCGCCAGACGTGGTGCGGCGTAGAAATTTTGCGAGCTACCGACATCGTTCGAACATAAATCCAGGAATGTGTAAGTCAAGGTGGCAGACACATTTGTCTGCCACCTTGAAACGACTGGTCTGATTCACCCTATCTAGAGCGGAAAACTGGACTTTAAATAAGCGTGGTATTAAGAAAATAGAAGCTGTTGAAATGTGGACAATGATAAGGTACACCGATAAACAAAATTGTACTAGAAGAGATGAGAGAAGAAATATGCTGACTGAAAGACATTGAGAGGATAAAAACCAAATTTGGTGGGGATATTTTGAGACATAATAACTGTATGACAATAATATTTGAAGGACACATGCTTGCAAAAAAGGGAAGACGCAGAGTAAGACTTATGGAAAAGCTGGCCCAATTAATGAAAAGAAGAAGCCACAATGAAACAAGTAGAACTGCCATGGATAAAAAGTTATAGCTGAGCAACAAGACAAGATCGCCTTTAAACTATTGCGATGATGATGTTGCTGAAGTTAAGAGTTTATAAAATATGACCGCAAAGGAATCCCGAATACGAGAAACTGGGAAAGGAACTGGTAAATAGATGGAGATACAATTGCATTATGATAACAATTTAATACAGGCATTTGTAAAAAAGAAATTGGAAACTATTTTACCTCATTTAAGCTGCTTTCAAATCCATTTAGTTTTACATAGTCAGTTGTTTTAGCGAAATAAAGCACATACTTGGTGTCTCTTTTAAGTTCACATGTTCCCCCGTAATATAGTTTTGTACATGAGCATGTAAATCTTGTTTCTCCACTGACGCATGTGCCTCCGTTTAAGCAGGGATCGCTGGAACAGTAATCTATTTTTTCTGAACATGATATTCCTGTAAAACCATCTGGACAAACACATCTACAAAAACAATAATAATAATTTACCTTCGAGTCCATACGAGATTATTATTTCGACCGTCTTATAACAACAACAATGATAATAAAATTATTGTAGCAAATACGACTGACATACATTTAGACGAAAAACTTAACAGCACGATTGAACTGTTTGGCATAACCGTTCCTTTGGACAACGACCTCCCGCCTGCTTATACGCAGAAAACAAGCAAGTATCTGCAGAACTAGCTGAAGAATGTAATGCGCTTGGGAACGTGGAAAGATTAGTAATTGGGCATAGTCATAGATTATGTGACTGGCTGGATTCACTGTAAATTGGTGGGTCATCTTACTGTACTGGGTTTGGATAATCTCATTGCTGGCATGAAGAAAAGTGCGGAAATCCAATTGTAAGAACCGAGGAGGTGAATGGCAGAGGGGAAATCTGTCTCTAACTACGTCTTTTGATACCAGGCACCTTAAAATAGTAAACAGCCTTACGCTTATACGGGGCTCTGCCGTTGGCGATTTTTTATTTTCTAGCTACTTGTGGGAACACCATGGAGAATGTCACTAAAACATTAATTTCAAACGTCCCTATTCACAATGTCAATTTAAGCACATCAAAGAACTCCCGAATAGTTAGACCCAGCAGGCGAATCGCGCCACTAAGGCGCCACAGGTGGGACTAAGAGCAGATGGCAAAGCGACTCTTATCAGAGTCGGAGCGGTTATATGATTCAAATTTATTACTGAACAAAAGCTTCCAGACCAGATAGCTTATCAACGAAAACAAAATCCACAACACCAGTCTCAGCAGATGCGGGGTACAACCAGTGAGCACAGTCTCAGCAGATGCGGTGTACAACCAGTGAGCACAGAACGCCCTACGCTCATAGACCGGATAGTTGCAGAGCTGTTGTCTCTGGTTTCTTCCGTCCATCAAATCAACCTTGCAGTTTATGCAGCTAATAAGGTGTTGCCTAATACATTGGAGAAACAAAGGTAACATCGACCTTAGGCGTTACCATAAAGTTGAACCCAAACCGCTGGGAGCAAGGTAAAATATATAGACTCCATTGTGTGATTGATATTTCTAAGAAGAGTGTCGAGCCTACTCTAAAGATTAGGCAGTACATGGGCCAGATTAGAAGGCTGCATCATATGCTAAAGTGTCAACCTTTTAATTCGGAAAAAATATATAGATCGAATCAGGTAACTGTATCTTGCACGGGGGAAATACGTGAAGCAGATGATATGGGTCCACGAGAGTAACACCAAGAGACAAAAACTCTGGACGCAGCAAGTTTGTTATGGTAGTGAATTTTCATAAAAATGTTTATATTGCAAATATGTGTGTTTTATTTTTAAGAAAGCAGGCATCAATTTTTGTTACCAGTATAACCTATATAGTAAAAACAATGTGCCATGTTTCATAAAAATAACTTTATTGTGTAAAAATGTACAAAAATTTCCAAAAGTAAACTTAAAGTGTTCCCGGATAAACTCGTTTTTTGGTCAACCTTATAGGTTAATAGCAAATTGGGCTATTCAAATATGAAACATTTGATCAAAATTCGCTACCATAACGCACTTGCTGCATCCAGAATTTATTTTCTTACACACATGCATTATATTTCAATAGAAAATGCAAAAATGCAAGAACATAAGGCGTGTTTGATTAAAAAAAAGAAAATTTGTATCACCAACGACTTATGGGCCAGCCTGTGATTGTAGAAATATTTTTTAAGATGTAGCTCAAGACACCCTTTAATTAATATATACACAATTTTTTCATATTGAGCTTTATTGATTTTTTACGAAAATTAGACAAAAATTATATACCATTAAACGATAAAATCTATAGCTAAGGCTACTGCCAAGCATCAGAGAAAGGGTCTATTTGAAATGAATTTTCTGGAAACATTTTAGTAAAATGAAGGACAATGACGGTTGAAACTAAGACTTCAGGGTTTGTAAAACATTCTTCTCGAGACATTCGATTTCCATAGCCCGTATTAGATTCAAGTTATTTGCCTAAATGTTCCCGATTTGAACGGTTTAAATCGCAACTTTGACGTTTTGAGGAAAACCCCAATTTATTTATGTTTAAATGCTTATAATAAAAAATTACTCACATAAAGCTGTCCTTTGATGCTTTAGGTTCCATAATATTAATGCAGGTTTTGTTTTCTTGACAAGGAGAATAATCACAAGGTAATATATTACATCTTCTTCCAATGTAACCATTGGAACATTTACAGGAAAAACTGCCGTTTTCTTCGACACATAAACTGGTGTTGTCACATATACCTGGTATGCAATATTTTATTTTTGTTTCACAAAAGGTACCACCATATCCTGAAATAAATCGTTTAACCAATATTTTTTCGTTAGATAACTTAGTCTGAAGGTCAAAAACTTTAACGGTTTTTGCCGTAGAAAAATTCAATTGGTGGGTGGCCAAACATTTCCCTAACTATGGTTGTTTCTGGTTCTTTCAGCAGTTTCATTTTAGCTACTGAAAAATTTAGCAGCCATGGTTAGTGAAACCTCTAGCAATCCACTAAATCAACGTCGACACTGCGGAGCAGCTCGTAAGTCATCGATTAGTTAAAAAAGCTTGATCTAAAAAAGTATGCAGTGTTTAAATAGGAGTGGGCTGGTTAGATAGCTAGATTATAAGGCAATTGGTGAATAAGAGAGATCCTCAAATGGGGACCAATGCCTAATAAACGAAGTTAATCTTTACAAACTTGAGCCTGGCAGTCCAAAATAAAAGAAACTTGAAGCGCCACGAGTTGCATTATACCAGCAATTGATATAAGCGGCATGAAGATGATAATTGTTACCTTTATAAACAAAATTATTTATATAATTAATTAGGAGTACAAACGTCCATAGAACCTCCATCGAATAGCGACAGTACGGACCCAAAACAACATTCACAATAAATAGGTTAGGCTTGTACACTTGTGTGTGTGTTTTGTGTCTTTAAAGTCGGCCTATTTCCGCGACTATGGCCAATCACCGACGCCAGGGAGCAGTTTCACCTAGCTATCCTGGAAATTTTTGCCCAACCCCTGCCTTTCTGTAAGGAGGGTAGGCATCTTTAACGTGCCCAACATCTCATGGATACGGGACCGACGTCTTGACTCCTCGTCCGAAGGGGGGAACGTGCAGACATTCAACCTTCTCAAATACAATGCCAGAACCTCGGTTGATGTTAATGTTACAGTTTGTACTGAAAAAGTGAAAGGAGAACCCTGGGATCGAACCCAGTACCCGTCGGTTCAGAGGCACACGTTCTTACCCCTGAACCAGCGAGGCTCTAGGCTTGTACACTGAAATACATAAAAAGTCATACACTCTAATAAGCAAAAAAGAGCATCAAAAAATTAACATAAATACTAAAATCTCATCTCCTTATCAAAACAAAGTAAAACTAAACAATAGTTAATAATATACAAAGTGTTTGGTTCGACGATGTTGACCCGAAAGAGGTGGTAGTAGGGTCCAGATGGAAGCAAGATAACTATATACAGGGTGATTCATTAACAATGGGAAATCCGCAAGCTGGAGACACTACACGTGCCTACACATGCCTTATCCTAAAGTTGACAGTTTCGGAAACACAGGGTGTTGAAAGTTAAATTTTTATTTGTTTTTTGTCATTATTCTGAAAATATGTGAAGTATGTTTTTTTAGGCGACGAATGAGATACGTGTTGGAAATATCGCGTAGCTCATAGAGTGCGCAACTTACGACCAAGTTCACCGACATTTACAGTTAATAACTTTTCACCCTCTATGTCTAACATGAATTTTAATTCAAAACCAGAAACATCAATAATTTTACCATTAATTATATTTAGGGAGATTCAGTATTCCTCGAGTATCCATGGAGTACTCATCGAGTATTCAGTAAGTAGCATACATCGAGTGTTCCAGCGGTAGTAACGGTTCGACGAAGCCAGACAGCCAGCCACAGGTGAGTTGATTTTTGTACACTGTGATCCAAGCAGTGTGGTACGTGATCTGCCGACTGTTACGATCAGAATACTGAGGCGTAATTGAATGACACGATCTAGATACCCGGACTCGTCTGCACCTAAGTGATTTCTGAGCGTAGAGGCCTGAAGGCTGAACCACACCTCCGCCCCTCTTTTTTTGATTCCCCGACTATATCACATTGGTTTGGCCAAGAAGCCAAATCTCTTTAGTAACAAATGTTGGGCCCTACTTGCTAAACAAGGGAGACCAATTTTTACATGACGTATCCCCCCCCCCTCGTTTGCTCAAAAAAGACAGCAGAGTATTCACCATGCACTGGCCAGGCTGCAATCAGAGAACTCTAAAAAAGGAGTCCAGTCCACGGTTCCGTTTTATGTGTAAATAGTTCTATGAGCCGTCCAGGGTTCTGTTCTACCGTAAGAAGAGACCTGAACCGACGAGTTTTTATATTTTATATTGCACATAATATAAATATCACTCAGAAAGCCGCCCATGGTTGCGCTCCACGTGTAAATAGTTTCCAGAAGCAGTTCAGGGTTCCGTTCTACATTGCAGAAAGCAGTCCAGAAGTTGGCTCTACCGTAAGAAGAGACTAAGCCGACAAGACATTATGTTTTATACCACACATAATGTAAATAAATGCAAAAAGTAGTCCAGGGTTCCATTCTACCGCAAGAAGAGACCGTGAACCACACTACCTTGTGGTACACCATGTTTAACTGTGTTTTCTTTACTCAGATAGTTAGATTTTGACCTTCTGCTTTCTGTCTGACCGGTAGTTTCGAAACAAATCGAGTCCCACACTTCTGATCCCAGATGTTCCAGTTTAGGTACCAATATTGCATGAGACAGTATCAAAAGCCCATGAAAACGACCAAGGTGTTAATATTATTTTCAAAATTGTCTATGATGTGCAGTGCAGTGCATCCTCCCTAGACCTACCTTCAGAAGAGCCGAATTGATGCCCAGACAGTATATTATTTCTTTCAAATATTGAGTTAATCTTGCACCAACACACTTTTCAAAGATTTTTGCTATGCCACTTATAAGATATATAGGCCTATGATTGTTCATTATAGTCCTGTCTCCCGATTTATACAGTTGAATAACCGCGCTAGTTTTAAACTACCTAGGTACAATTCCCGTATGAAATATAGCATTTATTAGATAAGTAATTGGCTCACTAACGTAGAGGTGAAAATCTTTTAAGATGTGGTTGTAAACGGCATCTAAACTCGGAGAATCACTGGTCTTTAGAATCCCTATGTACTTAATTACTTCACCGACTCGCACAGAACAGAGGTAAAATAAATGGGGACATCTTTTGGATCCTGTTGTAATGACTTGGATGTTATATACATATTTTTGGATCTAGTGACCTCATTTGTCAATAAAGTTAAATGGGCAAAACTTGTTTGCGTTTTCCAATTTAACGGAAAAAATTACGATACTAACCTGGTTGGCACAAACACATATATTGACCTGTATCATCTTGCAAACAGGTGCTGTTATTTTGACAAGTGAACGGACAAGTTTCCCGGTAATCTTCACAGAATTTTCCAACAAATCCTTCAGGGCAAATGCATGTTATATCATTTTTGAAATTGTTGTTTAATATGGCACAGGTGCCTCCATTTAAACAAGGGTTGGAGTCACATTCGTTGATTTTCTTCTCGCAGAAAGTACCTTAAAAAGTTGGTCTCTATTAGTTCAAACATATAATTAAACAATTACGGTAACTAAATTAAATACAGTATTAATTCACTTAATCATACTGACATGTCGGTAAGAACACTACAATATAAACCACAAACAAAAAATTAAGTCAATAGAGGACAACAATGGAAATTTATTACTTGCAAAGGAAGACATTGCTAAACACTGAAAAGCATATCTAAAAGACTTATATAACGAAGAGGAAATTAATTATTAGGAAGAATACAGAGTGCGAGTTTTTTACTTGGAATCAATCTAGTTATTCATATACAGCTTTTTTTTTAAATGTTCGAAGACATCGATTGGTATTTTAAGTTGCGGTCTTTTTGAAGAGACATGTCAGCGATGAGTTTTTCAAATCGTACAGGCCAAGTTGTATAAAACCTCCAAATTTCAAATTTTTAATCCTCGCTATTTAAAAAAAAACTCTGGAAGCAGCAAGTGCGTTATAGTAGTGAATTTTCATAAGAATTGTACAGGATTATTACACCGCATATTACTAAAATTAATACTTTAAACTTAACAGACCTTGAAGATCGATTTTAGAGCTCCTAGTAAGAGCATTTTTGAAGAATTCTTTAGAAAGTGTTACCCTCGATATCTCTCTATTATCATAAAAATATTTTAATATTGTGTTCTAACTCCTTTTGAGAAAAAAGCCCAAAACTCAATTTTCTATGAAGCTAAAAAATTTAATCTTGCTGTATCTATAGATAGTGTAAGTTTCTTTAAAGGAAACTTCTATTCCACTCACTTTAATAATAAAAAAATATAGTATTGTTCCTAAACGTCAAAATGTTTAGGGTTGACATCTTTGGGTGAGTTGAATATAAAGGCTTTTCCTTTCCAAACAAATGTTTTATTCCGTCGGGACAAGAAATTATGTCGTAGATATACCTACGTTTGTTAACCGTCCAAGCCTATCGAGGTTAATTTACAAGCTGTTTGCTTGCGTTCGACCGGATTTCAGTGTAGTCTTGGACAAACGCTAGGTTCATACTCTCGCGAATTGCGAAATCGCCGCGAAACGTATTCCTACTGGTTTATTTAAAATAATATCGTAAAACTGTTGTTTTTTTTTATTAGATTTTATAAATGCATTTTATTAGTTTTTGTGTGTATACAGTTAGATGTTTTTTTATGATCAGGATACTACTGTGGCATGAAATCAAATTTATGGCTCTCATTACGATGTCTTCTCTACTTTTAAGTTTGTGCAGCTCTTAAGTAGGATTTTATCAATATTAATTTTTCGAAACTTCTTTCACAAGAAGTCACCGAAAGACAAATAGTTAAGAAAATCTTAGAAACAGCGCTAGACTCGGAATAGACTCAGAATAGTCCCATTGTACAATTAATTTCAGAAGCTCCAAGGTAGTTCATTGGACCGCTCCTTGGAAAGAAATGCTGGCGGCTTCTAAGTTGAGCCTCAGTCGTAAAATCTCCAAAATAATGTCCTCTGCAAAAAATTCATCGTATATTTCTGTCAGATTTGGAACTATACTACAAAGTTATTCTTCTGTTGACGTAAGCAGAGTTTTGAACAACACCAAATGTTATGAGAATGTCATCCATTGCCTTGTAACGATGGTCTAGTTCTCCGTAAAATCTATCAAGACATTCTAACATAGCTCTTTGCAGCTCTTATGGCAATGTTAGTCTAACGTCTTGGGCCATTTCTTCTGGCATAAGTTTTCGAAATCTCCTCCTTCCTCTTCTTTCATTTGAAATATCCAAGTCTTCAAAGTTAGACTGCAGTCTTTCCAGCTATATTGGAAAAATACTTAGCATTATTTTCTTTACTTCAACTTGATCGTCTTCAATATGAACATATCTGATTACATAACTCATCTGATCAACATGTGATATGTCTGGAGTGCTATTGAAAAGAATTTCGAAATGTTTTGCTTTTCCCATGTCGCTCACAATGTTATTTTTCAGATAAACTCATTTTGAATGTCTTTGGACAAATAAGAATCTACCCGTTTCCTTTTTGTACAGGCCATAGCATGTTCAATTCTTAGCATGTGCTCTTTTAGCACTGGGTCATATTTCGACAATAGATGAACTAATTCTAAAAAATTCCCTCTATTGTCTGATGAAACCCCCTCTCTATGCCCTTTAAGAGGAAGATTTTGGAGTGCCAGGAAAAGAATAAGATCTAAAAGGCGACTCAAAATGTCACGCCACTTCTTTTTTCTTTGTCTAAAACCATTTGATGTTTATGGTCGATAGTTTTTTTCAGCCTCAATCCTTTTTCCAAGATTTTTCATTTATCAAAACAGGACAGATGGATCTCAGAATTCTCATGTTCAGACACTTTAGTATTTAATTTTCACCATGAATTAAACCCGTTGGAAAAACTCTGATGTTTTGTTTCATGGTGCGTAAACAGTTTGCAACAAAAACAGTATAAACTGTTTTCTGTTGGTGAGTATACCATCCATTTTCGGAGTATTTTTTCTCCATTTGGTTACACTTTATAAAACCATTTCTAATTGAAATGTCGGCTCTTTCCTTTTATTTTATCTCCAGACAGTATCTAAAAATGGGCCATCTCTATTTTGATGGGGTTCACTTCCCGTTTTAACAATTTAAATTCTCAAATTATCAGGCATTGGTGCTGGCCAACTAGCAACATCGAATCGAGTTGTGTCATGTAACTCTTCTTCATCGTTTTCAATTTGGTGGAGGGAGGGGCCAAAATCACTTGCTCCTTCCGTCCGCGCCTCCTCGTGTGGTGCACCAGTGGCTGACTACTAAGCTACGCGACTGAGTTGTCACCACGTTGTCACCCCTTGGTGCTTGGCACCCTGGGCGGACCCCTTCCCCCTTACGCCGCCACTGTGCAGGATTACTGTTTATTTAAATATTTATCTAACTATACGCCATACTTTGTATTGTCTTACCATAATATCCTTCGAAACAGTTACAGGAATAATGATACTCGTTATTTGGTAAACATTCTCCATTATAACAGACTTTTCGAGTCCTGGAGCAAATGGATTGACTTGTCACGATACATTCAGTGAGATTTTTGGCTCCAAATGAGGAAGTAGTATATCCTTCAGGACAGGGAATACACTTCGTTTTCCCATAATCAGTTTGGTACTCTCCAACAGGACAAGAGCGACAAAAAGGCTTCAATGTTACACGTTCGACAACAAATTCTGGATGCTTTTTTGACGGCTTCATCAACTTTTTTCTCGCAAAAGTTCCTGGTGGACATTGATCTGTAAAAAGATAGCAAGTTAAAAAAAATAGTTGTGGCCCGTATTCGTCATACATTCATTTTCAAATATTAATAATAATAATTTAATTAATCCACGGACTGTATATTTACAGAATGAAAACGTTAAGCAACAACAACGTTCTAATATAAAATATAATTTAGTCAATAAGCAATTTTAGATGGGAATCATAATTTTTAATCTTTTTTATTCAGACCATATGATATCCATCTATTACGGTTATTGAGAAAAAAATTATTTTCCAAAATTCTGACGGCTGGCTGACGTTTATAAAAATGTCGGGACGGTGCAAGTGAGTTATAGTAGTGGATTTTCATAAAAATTTTAATCTATTATTATACGGCATATTACTAAAATTAATATTTTAAACTTACACAGACCTTGAAGATCGATTTTAGAGGTCCTAGTACGCGCATATTTGAAGAATTCTTTAGAAAGTGTTACCATCGATATCTCTCTATTATCGAAAAAATCTTGTGTTCTAACTCCTTTTGCGAAAAACCCCAAAACTCAATTTTCTATGAAGCTAGAAAATTAAATTTTGCTATATCTATAGATAGTATAAGTCTCTTTAAAATAAACTTGTATTACAAATTTCATTAGCGTTACAAAAACTTTCCGGAAGGAAACTTAATTCATATTTAGAAAAGTAGAGTATCTGCCAAATTATAAACGTAACAATTATTTTTCCTTATTAATCGCCTGAATGATTTCGTTTCAGTCAACCTAACCCGTTTTTTCAATATCAACCAGAACAAAATGTCTGCTGAAAATTATAATTTCAGACTCAAAGCTTACAAAGCTATTCAGGCGTTTTAAACAAAAATGAGATCATGTTAAAAACGTATGAAATCTGTGCACTATTGTTTCTCAAAATGTCAAAGTAAAACGAAAAAACCTATATATTCATCGAGCGGGAAATGATCTCGGAACCTTCTGCGTAGAAGACAAGCACACTGCCACTGAGCTATCTAAGGATACGTTAACTATCGTTTTATTTACATGATACTTGACGCCTGATTAATGTCCCGGGATATTTTATATTATATTAAAATTAAACGTAACAATTCATTGCAGAATTAATAGAATTGTTACTTAAAACACATTCAACGACTGTTTCGATCTTATATGATGTCTTGTGTTTAAGTTTAAAGATAAAAGACCCGTTTTAAAATCATTTTTATGGAGACTTGATCTGATTTTGTTTACATTTCTACTATATTATGCTAAACTTTCAGTCTAAAACCGTATTTGGGGTTATTTTTTATTATTTGTTTATTTATTTTGTTTGGTTACCGTTGATGTATGGTTTATACCTAAATGAATCAATCTACGCATGGTAGTTAACTACTCTGTCTGCCGAGGATTGGAATTTAACCACCAAGTCGTGTTAACGTATGTCTTTCAGATTTTATTTTTACTTTGGAAAAAACTCTAAATAGTTTGAACCAAATTACTTAAAATTCACAACATAGGTTTATTTACACCATTTCTAGCCACATGTAAAATTTCATTCAAGTTAAAAATATAGCGTTTTCAAAAATATTTTTGTAAATTTTTAGGAGAAAAAATGTCCGTTATAGCTGATTTACGAACTCGTCCGCGGTCTCAATACAATGAAGATATGTGACAAGTTTTGTTCAAATCAGTTGAGATTACTTCCATATCGTCAATACTTGTGGAAGTATGAGATCTGCGACAAAAATTTCAAATCAAATTTTTTGGCTTGAACGTCGTAAAAAGTGCCGAAACATGATTTGGAAGGAACAATTTTTTTGCCTGTCGGTCTGTCGGTCTGTAGGTCTGTATGTTTGTAGCCACGATAACTTTAGAACGAATTGAGATATCGTCCTCAAATTTGGTATACAGTAAGCACCCGATAAACGAACGGTTCGGATTGTTTTTGGGTAAGATTTCGCAATTGGTTGGGGATAAATGGGGAGTGATTTGGGGAAAATTTTCGTTAAAACTTGAGCAATATAAAGTTTTAGGGTTTGTTTAATATAAAACTTTCAATTTCACCAAAGATCTGGTATTCTGTGCTAAAATTAAATTAGGGATTGTATCTGTGGGCTGGAATTTTTTTTGCTCAAACGGCGTAAACAGTCTCAAAACATATAGAAAACTTGCTTTTGGAACGAATTTTTTTCGGCTGTGGTCTGTCGGTTGGTCTGTCGGCATGTACGCCTGCCTGATAGTAGGTGCAATAACTTTCGAACGAATTGACATACAATCTTGAAATTTGGTATCCAGTTAGCACCCGACAAAAGAACGCTTCGGATTGTTTTTGAGTAATATCGCTTTAGGGGGTAGGGCACAAATAGGGGGTGATTTGGTGAAAATTGACAGTTTTTCGTTAAAACTCGAGTAGTTTAACGTTTCAGAAGGTTATGGGTACAGGAATATGAATATTTTCTTTGTGATCAAGTCATGGACCCTGAATTCATTTCATGAGGATGTCTTTCTGAGAATAGTAGATTATCGCAGCTATGTGGAAGTTATGATTCAATTGCAGCACTATTTTTTTTTGTCGTTTACGAGACCGAAACTTTTGAATTCCAAAAGATATCTTTAGATGAGTGCAAACTAGGCCCCTAGAATCCATATCTGGATTTAGCTTTAGTTTTTATCTGTTTACATATATACAGGGTGACGCATTTCTACGGTAAAGCTCAATATAATTGTGATTATACAAGATACAAGAAAAAAATTGTATACGTTAATTATAGGGTGCCTCAAGCAGAATCTTATAAAATTATTTTGACAATCACAAGTGACCCATAAGTCGTTGGTGATACGTATAATTTTTTTCCAACAGCCGTAATACCTGTAATTGCATTTTTGCATTTTTTATCGAAATATAATGCATGTTTGTAAGAAAAAAATCAAGACGCAGTAAGTGCCTTTTGGTAGCGAATTTTCATTAAATGCTTAAAATTTCAGTAAATCAATTTACTATTACCCTAAGGTTCGTTGGCTAGGAAACCAGTTTTCTCGGAAACATTTAAAGTTTATTTTCGGAAAATTTTTGCACATTTTCAAACAATAAGATATTTTGATAAAATATGCTAAATTATTTATACTTTATAGGTTATACCGGTAACCAAATTGATGCCTGCTTTCATTAAAGAGACATATTTGCTATTAAAATCATTTTTATGAAAATTCATTTCTATAACGCACTTGCTGCATCCAGACTTTTTAACAGACATTTAATTTTTTATACTCATTTTCCACTAAGGAAAGTTAAATACTTTGCATCTATATAAGTTTAAACCTACCTCTGCACTCATTAAATGATTTGGAATGCATTTTTCTTGTAGATTGATGGGGAGGACAAGCCTTACATTCTGTCCCTCCAAATTCATCGTTGTACGTGCCAAATGGACAACTTTGGCACTTGTTTATCGTTGAATTGTGAAAAGTTCCCTTGGGGCACTGTACTGAAAAGTAAACAATAATTATTGATAAAATAGCAAATAGTGTAAAATTTAACAACATAAATTCCAACTGATCGCGAAATACTAAAAACCGGGATATCCACCCAGTAAGTTTTTAAGAGGTGAAAGTATTATTTTAAAAATGGTGTGCTGTTGAAAATGCAACCAGTACAAGACTATGAGCGTACTAAGTCACGTGACAAATATTATACTCGCCATAATAAAGAAATATAACACAGCGAAAAATTGAGAATTACCCAGATGAAGATCAGTACGGATATAGACCCGGTCTATAAACTGGAGAAACGGAGCTGGCACTCAAAAATATATAAGAAAAGAGGTTTGTGAATAATAGAGATAATAAAATGGATAATAGAATAAGAGAACGGTAGTCAAAATGACTGTACGTCGGTTCTATTGCATAAGCGTTAAAAGAATAAACCTAAGAATCAACATGACAAATATAAAAGTCATAAATACATACAGGCTGATTCTTTACGAGTTTATATTAGACGTTTTGGAGAAACTAGACTGATTAGGATTCTGAAAATTTGTAGAATGAGGGTTTCCAATATGCTCAATCCTCCTAAAATATTTAGAATATCCTGTGACTGGTTATATCAGAAGTGGACACTAACTCGCCTGCTATGCGGACGACATTGTCATCATAGTCCGAGGGAAGGTCACACAGTCAGTGTGGGACGTGGGAGCGCATGCAGACTGCACTGAAAGTGGTGGAAGGGTGGACGGTTTCTCAAGGGCTCGGGTTGAGCCCCGAGAAAGCAACCGTGGTGCCGTTTACGAGGAGAAGGAAGTGCGACAGCCACAGAACTCTCACTCTATACGATAGGAGCATTCCAATGGCCAGGGAGGTAAAATATCTTGGGGTCATATTGGACTCTAAGCTAACCTGGAATGGTCACATTGGAAAAATCCTGCGTAAGGCAGTCATGACCTTAGTCGTCACTAGGCGGCTGTATGGAAAAACGTGGGGACTAAGACCTAGTATGGCTCACTAGCTGTACAAAAGGGTGGTCAGACCATCGTTAACATACGCGCCACTGGTCTGATGGCCTAAGGTGACACAATCCACTGCCAAACAAAAACTGGGCAAGATCCAAAGGATGGCTTGCCTAGGCATCAGAGGGGCCATGTCGTCAACCCCAACAGCCGCCATGGAGGTGTTGCTGGATCTGCCCCCCCTACACTTAGTTATTATGGGGGAGGTCAGGCTAGGACTATACAGGCTATCCTGCAATGGTAGACTGAAGATCAACCCAGGCTTCAGGGGCCACTGCAAAATTCAGGAGATCGTGAAGGAGCCCATGCTTGAAATGAGGCCAGACTTCGCGAGCCCGCGAATCTGCAGGGAAAACAACTTTACAGTGGAAATCCCCGACCGCGAGGCATGGCGGGAGGAGACGCCGGGCATACCACGGGACGCGCTCGTCTGGTTCACGGACGGATCTGGTGGGGAGCGTCGGACGGGGGCAGGTGTTTACTCGGAAGGACCGAGGGTAAGTCATAGTATTTCCCTCGGAGCCCATGCAACGGTGTTTCAGGCCGAAATGTACGCCATCCTGCACTGTGTGCGGAAGAACAAGAGGAGGGGCTACACCAACAAGCGGATCCTCATTGCCACAGACAGCCAGGCAGCCCTTAAGGTACTAAGTAGCACACGGGTAAATTCCTGCCTAGTGAGTGAGTGCCGAGACGAGACGAGCGACCTGGCTGGGCAGAATGAGGTGACCCTCATCTGGGTGCCGGGTCACTCGGGGGTCAAAGGCAATGAAGAAGCTGACACCCTCTCGAAGAGAGGGTCGGCGGAACCATTTATGGGACCAAAACCGACTCTGGGCGTGACAAAGAGCACTGCCAGGGGAGCCATTAAGTCCTGGGTCAGAAACCAACACAAGGTGTACTGGGCAGACTGTCCAGGGCTCAGACATGGGAAGTCAATAATTGACGAATCCAGTTCAAAGAGAGCTGTGGAGCTGCTAAATCTTTGCAGAGGACAGCTCAGAAACACAACAGGTCTCTTGACGGGACACATGGCGGTCAAGAAACACCTGCATAAAATGGGGCGGTTCGAAGGGGACCTCGCATGCAGACTCTGCAGCGAGGGGGGAGAATCAGCCCAGCACATCTTGCGCGAGTGTAAAGACAACTGACCTACGGTCAGTCTAGACCGGAGACAGAGCAATATAAAACTTCACCCTACCAATCGCTGTGCAGACTAGTTCAAGGCACAGTGATTTTGGAATGGGTGGAGTAAGACTAAGGGTATGCACAATCAACCAAGGGTTGCAGTGCTATCTGGGCGGCAAGGCCGCGGACGAGCCCTAAGGAAAAAAAAACTCGCTTATTTAAAATAGAACATTCTGTATACACTCTGTATTATATATTCGGATACAGCTGATCTTGGCGAGTCTCCCAATATATGATTTTGCTACTTTATACTGAGTGCTTCACGAAATATGGCTGTTTTTATTACAACAATATGTCCTTTTCAATGCCCTGTATCTTATAAATTGATGCAAATTGGAAGTTCTTTATTATGCATAATTTTTTTCATTATTGTATATTTTAATTTAGTACACACAATCTTCCGACCAATTGCTTGTTATCTACAGGGTGATTAAATACGCATATACACGGATATCTCCTTATTTTCGAATGGATCACCCTATATATTATAATGCCATTGGCAATATCTTTTACTACTCTTCGAATTTTGTTAATCATTCCCTATACCCAAAGCGTACGGTTTTTGAGATATTCAGCTTCGAAATATGCAACATGGGTACGTATTATGATTGCTGTAGAGTGCCACGGAAAATATCAAACTTGAACAGTAACCAAATTCTCAGTTCAACTGTTATGTTTTCAGTTGAGTATTACAACTAAGTGAACTTTAGTTCTCTGTAAAAAAATTAAGTTTGATCTCAAAAAAGTAATGGCAAGATCTGGATACTCAAATCAGGATTTGATCAACCTGCTACTAATTCACGGACGACGGATGTCAGTAAGAACATGTCGTGTATTTGCAGAACGATATCCAGATCTACCTCCACCTTCCCACAAAACTATTGATGCCGTTATGAGAAACTTACAACATGAATCATTTACAGCAAAAAATGTCAGAGCAAAATGTAAAGTTAATAATGAAGAGAATGATGTGAATGTTTTAGCGTTTCTGATATCCTGTTACCTCCGTCAAACAAAAGCTATAACCGTGGTATATTGTGATCGACCTCAGGTGGATATAGATCTGCTCAATAGTGAGGTCACGATTGCCTATAACACCCTACCCTAAAATATCTATCTATCAGATTATCATATTTATTAAGATTAGCAATATTTTTAGGGGGCTGACAGATCTGGATGTAGTTTGATACTCACGTTCTTTTTTATTTGTTTCGCACTGCCTGGAGTCATATATTTGTGGATGCTCCAGACTAGTGCCAGGTTATATAGAAATTTAGATATCTAGATAATCGTAAGTTAGAATTAATTGTTTGAGCTGACGCCAAAAAAAAGGAGGTATTAGGGAGGAATTTCTCTTCAATCAAACAGATATGTTAATGTAACAAAGTTTTAAATTTATTCATATAAATTAAATTTGGAAAAGCAAACAAAATTAATTGAACATGGTCGGTAAATGTCAAATAAACAGCAAGAATTTCCAGAAAAAGAAATTATCAATTCACATACATATGACAAAAATAATAAGACAAAGATGGTTGTATATTACTAAAATATTAATGTTAGCTACTTGAGGTATATATATATATATATATATATATATATATATATATATATATATATATATATATATATATATATATATATATATATATATATATATATATATATATATATATCCAGAACATTCTCAACGGATATTTTGTTTACTTAAACGCCCTTCCAGGAAAATGCGACACATTATTTATTAACAACCATATTGTCTCTTTAGAAGTTTGAATTTTAACGTACACATTTAAAATGCAGTACGGTGTTCAGGGTAGTTAAACATCGGCGACTTTTGATCAAATAATTTTTGAAATCCAAAACTTGAAGTATTTAATATCGATAGGGTTTTTGGTCACTATTTAGATACCTGGGGGCTTTCTAAGTATTTTTAAACCAGTAATGATTCCAGGTAAAAAGTGAATCGTTACAATCCTAATGCCTCTATAAGAGAATTAATGCGTTATTGGTGATTCTCATTTTAAACAATTCAAAGAAATTTGAAAAAACATAAATGGAGCCTCTTTTCCCCAGGGCTCGTCCGCGGCCTTGCCGTCCCGATAGCACTAGTACAGTATATGTCCTGGTAAGTACTGACTTGGAAAAAATGTCAACTTTTGTAAATAGCTTATAATGCAGAAAGATGAGGATGATAAGTTTTTGAATAATGTCATTTGGGTTGGTGAGGTTAGATGTAATGAGCGAGCTGCTGCCTTCAGACTGTGGTGATAATGATGCAACATTCGATATGTCGTTGAGATATACATGGAGCTGAAACTCTAGCTATAAATTAATCACTAACTTACCACACATATTTTTCTTTGGAGCATATCCATCGGGACATATAAATTTTGCTGTATCATAACTAACGCTGACATTTCGACCACCATAATGTACATTTTTAATTTGCCTTTCCAGATTTTGTTGAGATACATCAGCGTAACCAGATCTCACTTGAAATTGCATGTTTAGTTTTTTTCTTCTTCTTCTTTTATTTCTTCTAGGAACTGTCTGTTGGTTTTCAGTAGCCTGTCTTTTGATGATGTTGGACTTCTCTTCTTCCAATTCGAAATCGTCTTGACAAATTGATGTTGTATTGATTGCACAATTGCCAACAGCACACGCTTCCTTCTGAAGAATGCCCTTGATGTCATTTTCGATCTACAAAAATAAAATAAAACCAATTTATAGCCGAACAATCGGCAATGCCTTCTTTTGAAGACAGCGTCTCTTGTTCGTCAATCATTCTGAGTTTTTTATGCAGATTATCTTCTAAATTGTTTGATGTATTCGATATTTATGTATATGCAACATTTAAAAAAATTTATCTAATTAGATTTTGGCCAGCTAAACAAGGAGCGGCCTTATTTGGTAGAGTTCAGGAGAAACGAGGAATGGGTTAGTGTGTTTCTCCTTCATTTGGGCTTCTGTAAGTATGCAATTTGATGTGACTTTTCCTTCCTCTCTAGCAAATGGATTATCTTAGTTATATATAATGTTCAGTAACACACAATCAATAAGTCATGTGAACTCTTATAAAAAACTAATAATAATAAGAAGATAATAATCCATAGCCCAATACATGTTATCGTATTGGACTCTAAGCTAACCTGAAATTGTCACATTGGAAAAATACTGCGTAAAGCAGTCATGACCTTAGCCGCCACTAGGCGGCTATATGGAAAATCGTGGGGACTAAGACCTAGTATGGCCCACTGGCTGTACATAAGGGTGGTCAGACCATCGTTAACATATGCGGCACTGGTCTGGTGCCCTAAGGTGACACAATCCAGTGCCAAACAAAAACCAGGCAAGATGCAAAGGATGGATTGCTTAGGCATCACAGGGGCCATGTCTTCAATCCCAACAGCCGCCATGGAGGTGTTGCTGGATCTGCCCCCCCCCCTCCCCCTACACTTAGTTATTATGGGGGAAGCCAGGCTAGGACTATACAGACTAGCCTGAAATGGTAGATTGAAGATCAACCCAGGCTTCTGGGGCCACTGCAAAATTCAGGAGATCGTGAAAGAGCCTATGCTTGAAATGAGGTCAGACTTCGCGAGCCCGCGAATGTGCAGGGAAAACAACTTTACAGTGGAAATCCCTAACTGCGAAGCATGTCAGGAGGAGACGCCGGGCATACCACGGGACGCGCTCGTCTGGTTCACGGACGGATCCGGCGGGGAGCGTGAGACGGGGGCAGGTGTTTACTCGGAAGTCATAGTATTTCCCTCGGAGCCCATGCAACGGTGTTTCAGGCCGAGATGTACGCCATCCTGCACGGTGTGCGGGAGAACAAGAGGAGGGGCTACACCAACAAGCGGATCCTCATAGCCACAGACAGCCAGGCAACCGTTAAGGCACTAAGTAGCACACGGGTAAATTCCTGGCTGGTGAGTGAGTGCCGAGACGAGACGAGCGACCTGGCTAGGCAGAACGATGTGACCCTCATCTGGGTGCCGGATCACTCGGGGGTCAAAGGCAATGAAGAAGCTGACAGCATCGCGAAGAGAGGGTCAGCAGAACCATTTATGAGACCAGAACCGGCTCTGGTCGTGTCAAAGAGCACTGCCAGGGGAGCCATTAAGTCCTGGGTCAGAAACCAACACAAGGTGTACTGGGCGGACTGTCCAGGGCTCAGACATGGGAAGTCAATAATTGACGAACCCAGTTCAAAGAGAGCTGAGGAGCTGCTAAATCTTAGTGCGAGTGTAAAGCTCTGGACCGCAAAAGACAACTGATCTACGGTTAGTCTAGACCGGAGACAGAGCAACATAAAACTTTACCCTACCAATCGCTGTGCAGGCTAGTTCAAGGCACAGTGATTTTGGAATGGGTGGAGTAAGACTAAGGGTATGCACAATCAACCAAAGGTTGCAGTGCTATCGGGGCGGCAAGGCCGCGGACGAGCCCTGAGGGAACAAAAAAAATACATGTTATATTAATGATTGGAAAAAACACACAGTTTTCAAGGTCAGAAAAAGATAAGCTCACTAACGCATACCCTCGAAGGGGAAATCTTCTTTAGAACAATATTAGAATTCAAAATATAGTCATTTAAAATATTAATGAAAATATTACTACGAAATATTTACCTCATTCAATTGTTTAGTATCGTTGCACTCTTCGGAATTTATTGGAATTTCTATACTTCCACCTTGAATGGTTGCCTTCGGAATTTCGGTAACTATAATTAAGATAGTAAATTATTTAGCTACAATATCTAGAAACTCAGTGATTTTGAGTAAAACGTTTGGATTACTCACCTGAACATTCTGGAAAAATGAGTCCCTCTTGGTTATACCAAACGGGTTCAGAATTTTTGCACAAAAAATTTGAGGACGAGTTAATACTTGCTTGAGTTATGTCAGTGGTTTCAGTAATGGGTATGGCATAGCCTTCTTCACAAGTTATGACGCACTGGATTCCTTCCGTATCTGGGGCACAATTGCTAGAGCCGTATACTGGATCTGGTAGAGATTCACAGTGAGCCTCTAAAAATACCCAACATTAAAATGTTTATATTAGCTTCCAAATTGTAAAGTTTTATTATTTAGACCAGCATTTCTAAACAACCTTTAAGTATTTGCGACCGAATTTTTAATAACAACTCGAATATAAACCACCCCACCACCCCACCACCACCCCCTCCCTGTCATACGTCCACTATAGGGGACTTGCTCGCGGCTTCGTGAGAAGTTACGATTTGTTTCAAACATTCTAAAACGTCTGCGTGGCGTTTATAAATGCTGCATCTTGTTCAGTTCCAGCCAGTCTCAGTCGAGTCGATCCTTCTACCATGAATGTCACAAGCTTTGACGGGACCAGACTCGTATAGGATCGCCCGGCATCCGAATCTATAACATACGTCAGCCAGTAGTAGCAAGTACGGTGTACGTTGATAGGCAACGTCTGCGCATCTGACGATTTACACATAAGGTTCACTATTCCTTATTGGTCAAGCCCTTGCTACTAAGCATATTGGATAACTACAGAATATAACGTTGTTGGATGGTTCTGAGCCATGCTAATAATTTAAAAATATTAAAGTAGTGATACAGTAGTCTCACACACGGAGATTTATAAAACTACCACTTTGAATCCTGCTCTTAATTACAAGTTAGTTGTAAAATATTAAGCGTTGTAAACGTCTCCATTTATAACACTTTGTGTTAACTAGAGCACTCGTGACAACATACTACCCGGTTCCGCACCGAGATGGCGTCCCTGTCGTAAATGGACTCAATTTTCTACACGCGGACATGTTCCAATAATGTAACTTCCATTGTTTTCTATCTACGATTTGTTTGAATAGAATAGCAGTACTGGTAACGTCACCTGTCTTTGTCTAACATTGTAGATATTGCATTACAGAATCGGAAGTGATGTCGAGGATTATTTTAATATTAATTTAGAATAACTTTATTTTTCTTTGATCAAAAGACTTGAAAATTGGTACACAGCCACGTCTCTCTATGTTCTTTTAAGTTGTAAATTTTCGTTTAAATCACTTAAACAAGTTGAAAGATATTGTGTTTAATAAAATATTTTTTAAATTTTTTGTTAAGAAAAGTTTGCCGTCAGCATCTGATGAACGAACTCATCCAAGCCATTAACAAAATAAAGGTAATTCCCAAATTCGGTCCCAATCAGTGAAGTATTTTTTGAGTTATCGGTTCACTAATAAAGTGTAAATATTAGATTGGTGTGTTTTATGAAGAATTTGAAACTGGATTAAAGAAAAGACTTAGCAGAGGGTAAAACGATCTCATTTATAAAACTCTCACCTTCTACTGTAATATTGATAGAACATTTATTAATGTTATTGGAAGCGTCTTTTGCTGTGTAGGTGACTGTTGTGGTCCCAATTTTTAAAAATCCAAATACATGACTCTGTTCAATTTTGACATGCTGAGAATTGTCAAAAATATAAGGTTCATCCCAAGTTACGTTTGTTCCATCTTTATCTGATGTTAAGAATGTTGGAGGACTAATGCAGTTTTCTATTGTTGGTCGTTCTTCGTCTGAAAAATTAGATATTATTATAAATTTCTAAGTGTAATGTCACTTAATAATTTAAAAGCGAACTAGATTTGTCTAATTCTCAAAGGCAGTGGCTCCCAAACTGTTCTAAAGCAGGACTTACTTTCGCCAGAATTTCATCGGCGAGTCCCTTTCATCTTCAAACAGCGTCGTACCAAAAATATTAATTTTTTAAGACGCTTACCATGAAGCACAGGGTTTTAAGAGGTAATTTCAGAATTGACACAAAAGCATTTCAATTCAATTCAATTCAATCCAATTCAATTCAATTCAATTCAATTCAATTCAATTCAATTCAATTCAATTCAATTCAATTCAATTCAATTCAATTCAATTCAATTCAATTCAGTTCAGTTCAGTTCAGTTCAGTTCAGTTCAGTTCAGTTCAGTTCAGTTCAGTTCAGTTCAGTTCAGTTCAGTTCAGTTCAGTTCAGTTCAGTTCAGTTCAGTTCAGTTCAGTTCAGTTCAGTTCAGTTCAGTTCAGTTCAGTTCAGTTCAGTTCAGTTCAGTTCAGTTCAGTTCAGTTCAGTTCAGTTCAGTTCAGTTCAGTTCAGTTCAGTTCAGTTCAGTTCAGTCCAGTCCAGTCCAGTCCAGTCCAGTCCAGTCCAGTCCAGTCCAGTCCAGTCCAGTCCAGTCCAATCCAATCCAATCCAATCCAATCCAATCCAATCCAATCCAATCCAGTTCAGTTCAGTTCAGTTTAGTTCAGTTCAGTTCAGTTCAGTTCAGTTCAGTTCAGTTCAGTCCAATCCAATCCAATCCAATCCAATTCAATTCAATTCAATTCAATCCAATCCAATTCAATTCAATTCAATTCAATTCAATTCAATCCAATTCGATCCGATTCTATTCTATTCTATTCTATTCTATTCTATTCGATTCGGTTCGATTCGATGGAATTGGATTGGATTCAATTCGATTCGATTCGACTAGATTCCATTCGATCCGATTCGATCCGATTCGATTCGATCCGATTCGATCCGATCCGATCCGATTCGATCCTATTCGTTTCGATTCGATTCGCTGGGTTGGGTTTGGTTTAGTTTGGGTTAGTTTGGTTTGGTTTGGCTTGGCTTGGTTTGGTTTGCTTTGCTTTGGCTTGATTTGATTTTAAGAATATATATATATATATATATATATATATATATATATATATATATATATATATATATATATATATATATATATATATATATATATATATATATATATATATATATATATATATATACTAACTATAAAAGGATTTATAACATGGCATTTCTGTACTATACAAGGAGAAGGGTTAAGGGCAAAGCCACAAGGAGACAACCGCATACACGTGTTTCAAGCTTATTAGTTAATAAGCCTGTAACACGTGTATGCGGTTGTCTCCTTGCGGCTTTGCCCTTAACCCTTCTCCTTATATATATATATATATATATATATATATATATATATATATATATATATATATATATATATATATATATATATATATATATATATATATATATATATATATATATATATAAACACAGATCTCCTGAGTTTTTCGTTTTACAAAAAATTCGCTAAAAATTTTATTATGACCACATTGTTACTGTTTCTACCTTTTTTTAATATGGCTTCTTCATTTTTTTTTAATAATTATGTTGCTCCTATAATTAATATACGTTTGAGCGAAAGTTGATAAGCGTCGATCTGACATATGCTAACTGTATTAAATTTGTTTTTTTATGTCAAGGATCTATAAATAGTGGTGTTTTAAAAATTTATTATCTTTCTGTATGTTTATTAAATTTTTGTTAAAAGTAATTTGAAAGTCTTCTAAACACATTCCTTATTTTTTTAAGGTTTCACAATGTAAAATAGAAATATTACTCAAACTTATAATATGGCCAGTATCAAGATTACGTTCAGACAAAGCACAAGTCGTTTTTTGTAAATGTATATCACTTTTGTGCTATGTTAATATATCTTTAAGGATTTTGCTTGTTTGCACGTTTCGGGAGCCACTGCTTTACTAAGTTAAGTGTGTGTGTGTTTTGTTTCTTTAACGTTGGCCTATTTCCGCGACTATGGCCAATCACCGACGCCAGGGAGCAGTTTCACTTCACTATCCTGGAAATTTTGCCGAATCCCTGCCTTTCTGTAAGGAGGGTAGGAATCTTTAACGTGACCAACATCTCATGGACACGCTCCCTCCGAAGGGCGGAACGTGCAGACATTCAACTTGCTCAAATACAATGCCAGAACCTCGGTTGATGTTAATGTTACAGTTTGTACTGAAAAAGTGAAAGGAGAACCCTGGGATCGAACCGAGTACCCTTCGGTTCAGAGGCACACGTTCTTGCCCCTGAACCACCGAGGATCTTACTAAGTTAAGTATAATAAACACTTGAATACCCACCTTTAATAATAACAAAAAAGGAACATTTTACTTGATTGTGAAAAGCGTCCTGTGCAAAATACGTAACTCTGTTTTCACCTATTTCGAACTTAAAAGTCGGAATATTTATTATGGCAGGTTTCATCCAGACGGATACATCTAGGCCAGAATTATCTGAAAATTGAGAAATAATGTTTTGTTTATTAAAATAACTACATATGTATAATGCTTTTAGCTGATACGAGACACAATGACCGATTTTGTGTTTTAACGAAATTTTATTTCTAATATTTGCTAAATTGAGGTTTGTAAGGTGGGACTTTTGAGGAATGTTTACAAAGAACGCCAATTGAGACCTCAAAAAGCAATTCCAAGAACGTTTTAATTTTTAATGTTTTGGTTCTTACCTGTTACATCAGGCTCTTTCCAAGAAGCCGTACCATATTTTTTACCTAGTTCAGCCCTTGTAGTTATATTTGTGGGACACTCCAATTCAGGGGGCGTCACATCTAAAATATACAAAACAATTTTTAGATATCCAAATTGACTGGAACCAGCTATCTATACCTACTATCATCTAAGCCTTAAAAATATTCTATGTTATTAAGAAAAACTTCTAACCATCATCTTTACCGGAGTCTAAAGATGAAAGAACCATAATTTTTGTCTTTAACAACTCGTTTTATTTCATTGTGGCTTCAAATAGACCTGAACTTTTTGCTCTTGGTCAACCTCTTCTGCTTTTTTCCAAGTGTGTGTCCTTCAACTAATAATGTTAGAACGTTTTGATGTCTTTGAATATGTCTAACAAATGTTGTCTCCTCTCTTAATGCTGATTGGCAAGCATATTTCTTCTTCTAACTCTTTCAGCATATTCTTGTGTATCTTTTTAGCAGTATTTCTTTTCTATATCGTTTCTCTATGTTGGTATTTCAAACGCTTCTATCTTCTTTATAACCTGCTTGTCCAAAGTCCAGCTTTCTGTTTTTTTATATATTTCCACAACACACCATGAGGGCTTACAGCCTAGATACTATCGTACCGTAGGTGTCGACAAGAAGACAAGAGGCAATTTTTTAATTCTGGACTTGAAGGTTTGGAGGTTCGGAGGAGAAGAAAAAACATGTTCCGGCAATGAATTCCACAACTTGGAAGTCCTCGAGACAAAAGAGCGGGCATAACAAGATGTTCTCTGTCTGGTGACCTGGACAGTAAAAGAGTGCATTCGCTGTGTTCCCCTGGTAGATCTGTTGGGGGCAGCAGGTGGAGGAACTATGGAAGAAAGCTCCTTTGAGCAATGCCCGTGCAGATATCTATAAAAGAGAGAGAGGTCACCAACGGCACGTCGGTGGGCAAGCCCTTGGGTAAGGGTAGGGTCACCGATGAGATGTATAGTTCTCTTCTGAATGGAGTCTAGGATAGCGAGTGTAGAAGCGGCAGCGGCACCTCAGATGTGGGAGCAGTATTCGAGGTTTGACCTTATTTGTGAAGTATATAAGGTATAGAGATTAGCTGGTGAAAAGTATTTGTGAGCCCGGAAGAGGAAACGTAATTTCTTAGCAGACGCTTCTGCAATTGATGTGACATGTTGGTGCCAACTGAGATTTCGATCCACAGAAATGCCAACAAGTGAAAAGGACTCATTACTTTGAATAACCTGGTTATTCCTTGTGATGGGTCTAGGGCTGGTGTATCTCTTATGAGATAGAAAACAAGACTGAGGTTTGGTGGAGTTGAATTGAACAGGATTTCTACTTCCCCAGTATAATATTTTTTGGAGATCCGCAGAGACAGAACCCTCTACGAGTCTCTGATCCTCATCTAATTGGGTTAAAGTGACATGCTTGGAATATTGTATATTTGAGTGGAGGGTGCTGTCGTCCGCGTAACTGTGGACCGGGGTGGATATGCTAGAGAAGAGGTCATTGATGTGAAGGAGAAACAAAGTAGGGACTAAAGCTGAACCCTGGGCGACTCCTGCATTAATTGTATACAGTTTAGAGGAATGGCCATCCACGACAACAGAAATGTTCCGGTTGGAGAGGAAATTTGCTGTCCAGGTACAGAGTTTTGGTGGTAGGCCATAGGCCGGCAGTTTATTAAGTAGCGCTGCGTGCCAGACTTGGTCGAATGCTTTGGATATGTCTAGAGCGACAATCTGGGATTCACCGTATAGCTCCATAGACTTGTTCCAAGAATAGGTGACAAAGGAAAGGAGGTCGGCAGTTGATATGCGCTGACGGAATTCATACCGCCTGTCGTGGATTAGTCTGTGTTTTTCAAGAAATTTTAGTAATTCGGTGCTTATATACTTTTCCATTACTTTAGAGACGACTGAAAAGAGAGAAATAGGCTTGTAGTTTCTAGGAAGCGCTTTGGATCCTTTTTGGGGGATGGGTTATACTCGAGCAGTTTTCCAGTTACTAGGGAATATGCCTCTATTGTAAGATGTCTGAAACAGACGAGTCACAACAGGAGCAAGTTCTGGTGCGCATTTTTTGAGAACAATTGCTAGGATCTCGTGAAGGCCAGAGGCTTTTCTGGTATTAAGAGAAGAGAGCATCTTTCGTACCTTTATAGTTTTGAAAATGATATCCGTCATTTTATGCGCGACACTGGGGACTCTTGGTGGTTGAACATTTGGAGGTGGGTTGAGAGTAGAATTGCCGGCGAACAACGAGGCAAAAAGTTCAACCTTGCCCAGGTCGGTAGAAATAATTTCATGCCCTGAAACAAGAGGTGAGAACGTGCCCTTGCAGAAATTATTCCTAATAGATTTAGCAAGAGTCCAGAAGGGTTTGCTGTCGTTGGAGCTTGAGAGGACTTTGTTTTTGATGTGGTTATTAAACAAGTTTTTTTTGCCTCAGAAAGAATGCGGACATAGCGGTTTCTTGCTGTCTGTTTTCATATTGAATAAATATATTTTTGACAAACGACTTTTTCAAAGGATAGAAAAAAGATTAAAAACAACTTTTTATATCCTCCCTGCTGAACATTCTTTGACGTTCCCCTTCATATTATGTTGTACCAGCGACAGATAATAGTAATATTTTCACTTTAATCAAAAGCAAGTGGTACTATATAGATTACTGTTACATTAAGACATAATTTCAATGGGCATACACTACACAGAGAGAACGGGCCCACAGCCATCCACCCAGCTCCAGCAATTCTGGCGGTATATGTCGACAAAAGTGCCAGCCCTTAGAACCCCCCTCTTTTACCAAACTAATGCTAATTTTTGATCTAAATGTCCACACTTATTTATTTTCAATTTAACAATCTGTTAAAAATTCATATAATAAACTTGATTGACATATTGAGAACAATTTAAGACTAGGCATATTGGATAAATAATTATAGCATTAATTAGTAATCTAAGTTCCATATAGTAAGGAGGGCCGACACTTTTGAATATATATGTATATATATATATATATATATATATATATATATATATATATATATATATATATATATATATATATATATATATATATATATATATATATATATATATATATTTGTGTGTTTCCAAATTGATGCGAAAAATTTTACGGGGTGATTCTTTGGTGAAAAATAAGGGGTGTCTTTTTTATGAAGTTTTCTTGAAACCCCTTCTCCTCCAAGTTACAGCCCTTTGAAATTTTGGCAAAAAAAGTTTTCATTAAATTTCTCCGTTATGGAATAATTTTCAAAAACGAAATTTTGCAGATGTATAAGGCCTACCTACAGCCTACCACGTACTTGATTTTTCAGCAAATAACAACCTCTCTGTAAATTCCTGTGACATCGATCTGAGTAATATATTTTTTTTTTTTTGTGATGAAACTAACAATTTTATGAGAAAATGTCAAGATATAAAAAAGTTGCTTAATGAATCCTTCTTTCTAAATCATTTTTTTTAAATAGAAAACGATACACACAATTAAAAGTACTGATACAAAATAATGTAAGGGTAGGTTTTTTCACCCTCTTGTGATAACATTATAGGGTTATGAAATCCTTTTAAAACTGTCATTTTGTTAGCCTTAAGCATCTGCAAAATTTCGTTTTTTAAAATTATTCCATAACGGAGAAATTTAATGAAAACTTTTTTTTGCCAAAATTTCAAAGGGATGTAGCTTGGAGGAGAAGGGGTTTCAAGAAAAACTTTATAAAAAAGACACACCTTATTTTTCGCCAAAGAATCACCCTGTATATATATATATATATATATATATATATATATATATATATATATATATATATATATATATATATATATATATATATATATAGACAAAATTTCTGCTGGAGCTGGGTGAATAGCTGTGGGCTTGTTTTGATTTTAAGTTGGTATCTGCTTTGGTGTATGCAGTGTTGAAATTATGCCTAGCGTAGAATTATGTGTCCGCGGAAGTCTTTGAGTAAGATTATTGTTACATAACATTTATATTACAAATGAAGAAACCTGTGATGGATATTTTACATTTACATTTTATATATATTTTATATGTATGGGATAACACAAACGTTACTTGAAAATAATTGTTTTTAATCATGCTTATATAACACGAAAGGAACACATGTTATGTAAAATACATAGAGCAGTGTTACATAACATTTATAGAACATACAATGAAACACTGAAAAAGACATTTCACATTACATGTAGGTTACATGTACCCTACATTTTAAATAACTGCAATTTCTATAGAACCGTATGTGCTGTAATTTATACATATCCGTTATGTAATTGTGTGTGCTGGGTAAAGGTATTTAAGTACGAAGGGGTTATATTAAACGACAATTTATTCCGCGTTTCAAATCATGTTTCCTTGTAGTTAGCATAAGTACACTTGGAGAACCCAAATCACCACAACACATCCTCTGATGACGCTAACTTGGTTAGTGAAACGATCGTCAGGTCTTTTAAAAAGTGTTGTGGTGATTTGGGTTCTCCAAGTGTACTTATCAGTGCTCATCACGGGTTCTAATCTTCACTTAGTTGTAGTTAGCAGTTTTTCAATACTTTCTTGTATAAGTTGGGTGAGCATACTTTCAAAAACTCGGGACGCAGCAAGTGCGTTATGGTAGTGAATTTTTATTAAATGCTTCAAATTTAAATAACTCAATTTTCTATAAACTTAGAGAGTTTAATTTCAATACGTAGTAAGATTTTTCCTAAGGCAAGATATCCACAAAATTTCATTAAAATAACTTCGTAATTTTCGGAGAAAAAAATTTTTTTCGAAAGAAAATTTAAAATTTGATTAACTCAATTTTCTCTAAACTTAGAAAGTTGAATTTTGGTACGTAGTAAGGTTGAGGCAACATATATAGTAAATTTCATTGAAACAGCTTTGTTACTTTCGGAGAAAAAAATTTTTTTCGAAAGAAAACTCAAAATTTTTCCGGAAAACCCCGTCTGATTTTTCTGGATAACGAACTCATCCAAGCCATTAATAAAAGACAGGCACTTGCCAAGTTTCATCGAAATCGGTTAATTATTTTTTGAGTTATTATATATATATATATATATATATATATATATATATATATATATATATATATATATATATATATATATATATATATATATATATATATATATATATATATATATAATTAAACCTATTTACAAATGAACTTTAATAAGATATTATGTTGTGACAATACTTCTCTCAAGCACCCTAAAATATAATCAAAATGTGCACAGTTATATATGTTTTATTTCTTTTTCCCTTGTCTTAATACACTACATATTTTATGACAATCGATTTAATTTACTTATTTGATTTCATAAATAGTCGGTTAATAGTGACTTGGAATGAAGTAGACACCACATCTTCAAACATATTAAGAGAATATGAGTAAATCAACAGCAACTGGGAATGAATTCGGTCAGTCCCACAGCCACGTGGTTAAAAAACACTGTTTGTATGAGTGGTTAGAACTCTAGATCTAAATAAAAGGACTGTAACAGCGGCAGAAGCAGAAGTCAATGGAAGGTTGATGAATGAATCTCATGAGTCAATAAGAAAAGCATTGACTAACCAACAGCAACCACATACTTATGATTTAAACATGTTTAAAATTTGAATAGCTCAATTTTCTGTAACCCTAGAATGCTGAATTTTGGCACATAGTTAGGTATTTCCCAAAGCAATATGTAGACCAAATTTTATAGAAATTTTCGGAAAAAAAAATTTTTTTTGAAAGAAAACTCAAAATTTTCCCGGAAAACCCCGTCCGATTTTCCTGGCCAACGAACTCATCCAAGCCATTAATAAAAGAAAGGCACTTGCCGAGTTTCATCTAAATCGGTTAATTATTTTTTGAGTTATCAGACGGATACACATATATATATATATATATATATATATATATATATATATATATATATATATATATATATATATATATATATATATATATATAAGCATATAAAAATTCAAACTGACCCCGGATATGGGTTCTAGGGGTCCTAATTCGCGCTCATTTGAAAGAATTTTTGCAAAGTTCACCATCGATACCTCTCTATTAGTGAATTTTTTAAATAAAAATTCACTAATAAACTGAACTAACACAATATTTTACAATAAAATTGGTTTAATTAAAAAAACAATTGGCTTGTGTGTTACTAACCTTTGCAGTAAGTTTCTTTAAAACTTGTATCCCAGGCGCCATGAGTTCCCGTACATGATTTAACTGGAGGCCCGACAAGCTCAAATCCTGGATTACACGTAATTGTACAATTTTTACCAAATTGTTGTTTTCCAATCATGCAGGATTTAGGTTCTACTCTTCCATATTTAACTGGTGAAAGTCTGTTACACTTAACCTCTAAAATATAACATTAAACTGACATCAATATACAGGGTGTCCAGCCGGGAACTTACACGAGACATATTTCAGGAACCACTCAACGTTTTGTTCTGAAACTTTGCAGGTGGAACAAACAGAATGCTGTTTATTTAAGCAAAATATTTTGAGAGATCTGTGACTTCCGGTGAAACCTGAAGTTGATACAATCTTTGTTATTTAAAATATAATACTCACTGTTTTATCATTGCAATCGATAGCCTATAAAATGTAAATGTGACTTTATGCAACATACCATATGCCCAAATATTACGGTTTTCTAGAAAATTGTATGGATTAACTGACAGTCACAAACCCTTAAAACGGTTAGCCCCCAAATAAGCCATCAGGAAAATGCATGATTTTATGTTTTAGCGTTCATAAGAAAAGACGCTGGTATTCAGTAGATAATCAGAACAACTTCAAAATTATACAGGATGACTACAAAAATCGTCCAAATTTGAATGCAAAAATATATCTTCATTTTTTTTAAAATAGAACCAGTAATTTTTTTTTAAATTTCGTTTTACTGCCCGACTAAAAAGAGCGCAAATTTGTGTTTACATCTCTATCCCTAAATGTGCTAGTTTTTATGTTATTGACGATTTTTTGGGAAATCGCTATTTTCTGAGATTTCTACAATGAATAGGTTGGCCATGAGTATAAATGTCAGACCAAAATTATCACAGAGTTGTCAGACTAGCTAGTTCTAAGAGTTTCCTGTGTATATTTGTATATTTTCAATGTATTATTGTAAGCAGGGTGCTTACCTGTTTAAGTATCTAGTTTTATAAAATTTCTCCATACATAAATGTTCAGAGAAGGTGTAAATGAATTACTGGGTTGGATCTCAAAAAGTTCATCAAAAATCGCCAGAACAAATATTTTAAGCGATCGTAAACATAACAATCATAATATGCATAATTATGTAGGCTCTGGGCATGTTGAAATAATAAGTTACACATTGAAACTATTGATATAATACCCAAAGTCAGCATAAAAGTTTCGGTTCGAACGCACTTGAGACATAATACAGAGGAATGCTAGATTAGCAAGTTTAGAGTTCTACGGCCTCTAAAATCAGGTCACTTAGTTCCAACAGAAAAATAATCAAACTCGGAATTTGATATGTGAACGGTAGACAATACATGTCTTGAAGGCAGTGGTCACCAAACCCGCTCGGGGTTAGGAGTACCCTCAGCGGCAGAAAAAAAATATCGGCAGAGCGTCGTGAATGGGGTTTTGGAGTAAATGTAGAATTTAGTTAGGTGCTCTAATGGAGCTCACGGTAGAGGTGTAGTGTTCGAGCTAGAGAGCCAAAACAAGAAGGGATTTATATTTTCCGTAAAGTTAGTGAACGTGGCAGTAAGGTACAGGGCTGGCTTTTATTCCCATTTTCCCGGTGAGCAGTTCTATGACATAATATGTTTAAAGTGACTTTTTATTAAAGGCTAGTTGTCTCGAGTACTGAAATAATTTTTATATAAAATTTGTATAGATAATTTGAGCCATGGGGCTGTAAGATAGAATTAGCATATATGTTTGAGCTGTAGGGCGTTAGAATAGAATTAGAGTAAATTGGAATTAGATTAAAATTTAGATGTTGGTAGAGCGATTTTAGTCGATAGTGGTATTATTTTTAAAATAGCCGTAAATGAACAAGTAGATGGGATTTTTTGTAAAATTCATAATACGAAGGACAAGATATGGCTTGAAGCCATAAGGATTTAGTTGGAAACTTAAAGATATATTTGAGGGCTATACTTTGCTAAGGGTTAAATCACAAAACTTATGAAATATTATACCGGGGGCGAAAACAATTTAATTTTCACAGGTATCAGTTTTGCATAAAATTTAGTTTTTGTAAAGATTAGAAAAACCTCCCATACAATGATGCTATAATATATAAAATAAAATTTGAGTCCAATGATGAAATCATCTCACAAACAAATACCTATTTTGAGGACCTCGACAATTCTTATTTTTTGGAAGGGATAAAAAAATTGGAGAAACGTTGGACGAAGTGTATAGAGGTCAAAGGAGACTATGTTGAGAAATAAAATGATTTCTTGTCAAAAAACCTGTGTTTCACTCAAAAATTCACGGAATTATTAACCCGCCCTCGTATATATATATATATATATATATATATATATATATATATATATATATATATATATATATATATATATATATATATATATATATATATATATATATATATAAACAACATATAAAAATTCAAACTGACCCCGGTGGATATGGTTTCTAGGGGTCCTGGTACGCACTGATTTGAAAAAACCTTTTCAAAATTCAAAAGTCTGGATCTCCTCATTAGTGATTTTTTTTAAAGAAAATGTACTAAAAAATGGTGGTTCCTGAAATATGTATCGTGTAAGTTCCCGGCTTGACACCCTCTATATGGCGGATTATGGTTTTGTAGATATACAGAAAGTAGCAAAATTCGAAGAAAGTGTATTATTAATATTATAATTACGTCTGCAAGAAGTCTTGAGGCCATCCCACCTGGCGAGTGGTAAACAGTTTCTTTGTTTGGAGCCAATAAGTGTTCGACCCTTTTCGCATTGAAACGAACATATTGCATCAACGGGAAGATTATTATCTGTATCATTGTAAGTAATGCCCAAATCAGGATGACTACAGGTCATTGATCCAAAAAGGGGAGGTTGCAGTTTGTAACATGTTTTAACTGAAACAAAAAAGTTGCAAGCATAATATTTTTATGTTTACTATGTAAAACATAATACAATGTAAGAGAAGCCGAAGCTCAATCAAATGATTTCAATGTAACCATTTTATAACGAAAGAAGATAAATTGGTTTTTTGATATACATAATTGACATACTATTAAGGCTTGAGAATAAATATGCGCTTCTGTCATATGTAAATGACATTGTCCTGTTGTGTGATGGTAATGATTGGCAAAATTTCATCTTAGCTTCAGCCCCTACTGTGTTTCTTCTCCACATCAATGACCTCCTCTCTACCACATCCAACTCAGTTCTACAGTTACGCGGACGACAGCACCCTCCACTCAAATATATAATATTCTAAGCCTGTCTCTTTAGCCCAATTAGATGATGATCGCAGACTCATGGAGGGTTATGTCTCTGTGGATCTCCAAAAAATATTAGACTGGGAAAGTAGAAATCTTGTACAATTCAACTCCACCAAATCTCAGTCTTGCTTTCTATCTCATAAGAGATACACCAGCCCTAGATCCATCACAATGAACAACAAAGTTATTCAAAGTAATGAGTCCTTTTAACTTTTTGGCATTTCTGTGGATCGAAATCTCAATTGGCACCAACATGTCACATCAATTGCAGAAGCGGCTGCTAAGAAATTAGGTTTCCTCTTCCGGACTCGCAAATACTTTTCACCAGCTAATCTCTATACCTTATATACATCCACAAATAAGGTCAAACCTCGAATACTGCTTCCACACCTGGGGTGCCGCTGCCGCTTCCACACTCGTCTCATTGGTAACCCTACCCTCACTTAAAAGATGCCAGAACTTGCCCACCGACGTGCCATTGATGACCTCTCTCTCTTTTATAGATATCTGCACGGGCACTGCTCAGAGGAGCTTTCTTCCATAGTACCTCCACCTGCTGCCCCCAACAGATCTACCAGGGGAACAGAGCGAATGAACCCTTTTACTGTCCAGGTCACCAGACACAGGACATCTTGTTATGCCCGCTCTTTTGTCTCGAGGACTTCCAAGTTGTGGAATTCCTTGCCGGCACATGTTTCTCCTCCTCCGAACCTTCAAGTCCAGAATTAACAAGTTGACTCTTTCCTCCTTGTCGACGCTCACGGTTTAAAATAACGAAGTTGATGGCTAGTTCCGATATAGTCGGAGGTGATAGCACAATAAAAATATTGACATTTAAAAGAGCAGGTGCGGTTACCTAGGCGGTCAAATGTTTAAGAACCAAATGTTGCTCTAACACTTAAACGTGTAACGAACTAGTTCCGTGAAAGGCCCTGAATAATGAACTGTATCTAAATGGCAAAAGAAGATGAATAAATGAATAAATCTAACTATAATGCGTTTGCTGTTTAATATTTGCATGCAAAAGTTTTTCAATTAAAACACTTTTTTCCCTTAGAGCTCGTCCGCGTCCTTGCAGCCCCGATAGCACCGCAGCCTTTGGCCTATTGTACATGCCCTTAGTCTTTTTACTCCACCCATTCCAAAATCACTGTCTGAACTAGTCTGCACAGCGATTGGTAGGGTCAAGTTTTATATTGCTCTGTCTCCGGTCTAGGCTGTCTATAGATAAGTTGTCTTTTGCGGTCCAGAGCTTTACACTCGCACAAGATGTGCTAGGCTGATTCCTCCCCCTCTCCGCAGAATCTGCATGCCAGGTCCCCCTCACCGGTGTTACGACAGGGACCTGAAGTTAGCAGCTAATCTACCGAAACATCCCGAACGGCCAGCGGCGCGCTTGACATACTATATCTCCTCCTAGGTATACTGAAAGTTTAAAATTTCAGTCGCTGGCCTAAAACCTGAGTAAAAAAATGTTTTGCCAAAATTTTATTAGTTAGTTGTCTTTTGCGGTCCAGAGCTTTACACTTGCACAAGATGTGCTAGGCTGATTCCTTCCCCTCTCCGCAGAATCTGCATGCCAGGTCCCCCTCACCGGTGTTACGCCAGGGACCTGAAGTTAGCAGCTAATCTACCAAAACATCCCGAACCGCCAGCGGCGCGCTTGACATACTATATCTCCTCCTAGGTATACTGAAAGTTTAAAATTTCAGTCGCTGGCCTAAAACCTGAGTAAAAAAATGTTTTGCCAAAATTTTATTAGTTAGTTGTCTTTTGCGGTCCAGAGCTTTACACTTGCACAAGATGTGCTAGGCTGATTCCTCCCCCTCTCCGCAGAATCTGCATGCCAGGTCCCCCTCACCGGTGTTACGCCAGGGACCTGAAGTTAGCAGCTAATCTACCGAAACATCCCGAACGGCCAGCGGCGCGCTTGACATACTATATCTCCTCCTAGGTATACTGAAAGTTTGAAATTTCAGTCGCTGGCCTAAAACCCGAGTAAAAAAAGTTTTGCCAACATTTTATTAGTACCAAAATATTGTCTATATTAACGCTCATATACGTACGAAATATTATTTTCTAACGAGGCGTCCACACGGTGTTTTTATCACTTTAAAGTTTAAAACTTTAGTCGCTGGTCTTAAATGTTTAGCCAAAACTTAATTCGTACCCAAATATTGTTTATATTAATGCTCATCTACGTACGAAATATTACTTTTTTACGAGACGTCTACAGGGTGTTTTTATCACTTTAAAGATAAAATTTTAGTCGCTGGCCTAAATCCTGATTAAGAAAATGTTTAGCGAAAATTGCATTAGTACCAAAATATTGTCTATATTAATACTCATCTACCTACAAAATATTATTTTCTTAAGATGCATCTACAGGGTGTTTTTATAACTTTAAGGATTAAAATTTTAGTCGCTGGCCTAAAACCAGAGTAAAATAATGTTTTGCCAAAATTTCATTAGTACCAAAATATTGTCTATATTAATGCTCATCTACGTACGAAATATTACTTTCTTACGAGGCGTCTACAGGGTGTTTTTATAACTTTAAGGCTTAAAATTTTAGTCGCTGGCCTAAAACCTGAGTAAAATAATGTTTGGCCAAAATTTCATTAGTACCAAAATATTGTCTATGTTAATACTCATCTACCTACAAAATATTATTTTCTTACGATGCGTCTACAGGGTGTTTGTATAACTTTAAGGCTTAAAATTTTAGTCGCTGGCCTAAAACCCGAGTAAAAAAATGTTTATCCAAAATTTCGTTTGTACCAAAATATTGTCTATATTAATACTTATCTACGTATGAAATATTATTTTCTTAGGAGGCGTCTACAGGGTGTTTTTGTAACTTTAAAGTTTAAAATATTAGTCGCTGGCATAAAAACTGAGTAAAACAAATGTTTAGCCAACATTTGATTAGCACCAAAATATTGTCTATATTAATGCTCATCTACGTACGAAATATTATTTTCTTACGAGGCGTCTACAGGGTGTTTTCATAACTTTAAAGTTTAAAATTTTAGTCGCTGGGTTAAAACCTGCAGGTGTTTCTTCACGGCCATGTGTCCCGTCAAGAGTCCTGCTATGTTTGTGAGCTGTCCTCTGCTCTGTCGGTCTTGAGACCTCCAGAATCCGTGGACGCTGCCTCCCCCTGGCTCGTCTCCCTTTCCGGAATAGACTCAAGGCACGAATCTGTAGCCGGAGCCACTCCTCGAGTCTCATTGGTTTTGGTTTTATTTATATTTATCTTCTGTATGTTGTTCCCACGAGAATAAGGGAAATACTGTCCACACCATCAGTACCCCCTGTGTGGTGCAAGGCGGGTTAATCTGGAGGGTTGCCCGGTACTCCAGAGGTTCCGTTCACGACACCATCACCCTGGTGCCATCCATCCCTAGGCAAGGGTCACGTGACACCGTTAGTTATAAGCAGTGTCATCTCGGGTAGGATGCGGCTCTTCACCGAGTATGACGGTCCTGGGGAAAACTTAATCGAAAGCTCATGTTGTTGTTTACACTTCCTCAGCTTGCCCCCTGGGGTCCTTTGGCCCCCTAGGGGCAAGTTGAGGAAGTGGAAACAAAAAATACTTACCCTGGCATGATGGCGGGTCACCACTCCAAGTCCCATTAGCTTGGCATAATCTTATACTTCTTCCAACTAAAGAATATCCTACTTCACATCTTATACCGCATGCACTGTTTAAAACTGTCCCGCAGTCTCTTTTTTTCACAAAATATCCATGTTCCGGCTTACTAATCTTGGCACATTTCATCACTGAAAAAATGTTAAAATTATTAAATTAACATTATTGTTCTTTCTTAAAAGAAACTAAGCGCAAACGTTAAGAAAGACCAGCACTATTAAAATCTGACTATCATAATTCTATGTAAAACTTTATACAAATGTATCCTATATAAAAAGTTCGACATGAAACCGTGGAGGAAAATGATGTTGCGCTTAACTTTTTTACACACACGCACACACTTCTAGCTTGAGAAAATACTGATGACGTCAATATATTTGTCTCTGAAAAGGATGAGATTGACAAAGTGTTGAAACAAGAAATTCAAGAGCTCAGCTTAACCTGTGTAAGTGTAAGCGATAGTGGTTAGGAAGTTACCAAAGTTCTGCCGAGCCGCCTCTGGACATCTCTTGGTCTTCGGGAGATATCAAAATTTTAGGTGTTACGTTTAAAACTGGTCGAGACGTAATTAGCAGAGACGCATAAGACAGTCCTTACAAACTCAGCACAAAAATGGCGAAGTATTTTTCCATCATTTTCGTGGCAGAGTTACGGCAATCAATCCGTTTATAGCTCCAAAACTGTGGTGCTCCTTGCAGATCCTTTCAGTCAATGAGGTTTTTCTAAATAGTATACCACATCTGGTTACAGATTTATTTTGGGCTCATCGGCGTCACCCAATGACAGAAAATCACCTTTGTTTACCCATAAGTCATGGCGGTTTAGCTCTTCTTCATGTACAAGCAAAAGTGAGAATGTTCAAGGTTTATTTTGCTTTAAAAATTTTCAACAATTACAGGAATCTAATTGGTCTCATGAAATTAAATATATATATTGTGTACATATAAAATGGCGTATATATATTCAGGATTTAAAAACATCTAAAATACTTACTTTTCGTGGAAGGTGTAGCTACTTGTGTTTTTTTTTTATGTCAACAACACACCACGAGGGCTTACAGCCTAAATACTATCGTACCGTGGGTGTTGACAAGGAGGAAAGAGGCAGCTTGTTAATTCTGGACTTGAAGGTTTGGAGGTTCGGAGGAGAAGGAAAAACATGTGCCGGCAAGGAATTCCACAACTTGGAAGTCCTCGGGACAAAAGAGCGGGCATAACAAGATGTTCTATGTCTGGTGACCTGGACGTTAAAAGGGTGCATTCGCTCTGTTCCCCTGGTAGATCTGCTGGGGGCAGCAGGTGGGGGAATTATGGAGGACAGCTCCTCTGAGCAGTGCCCGTGCAGATATCTATAAAAGAGAGAGAGGTCACCAACAGCACGTCGGTGGGCAAGGGATGGAAGCCTTTGGGTGAGGGTGTAACTTAGAAAAAAGTGTATAATGATTTTATATCAGAGCAGAAAGATGATCTACAACACAAACCTTTCTTACCTATCTTTAAAACTAGACTGAAGTACCGTGTTCTTAGAGAATGTATATGGAATGTATTCCTTTAGAAAGAAATGGGGAAATAGCCACCATTTGTCTACAATCGGGAAAGAGACCATGCACTTTGCTTTTTGTCAATAGTATCATATTTTCTTTTTATGTTAATGTTTTTTTCTTTGATAACAGTTGTAGCTATGTATGTAACTTTTATATTATCCATATATATGTATTACTTGTTAATTATTTTCATACTGAAATGTTATTATTGATGTATATCATATCAGATCATATCATATCATATTTATTTAGTCACCAATTATTTACATGGGATCTCAGCTCTGGTTAAGTTACACTAGAGACATAGACAAAGTGTAAACAACGTCACGCAGGAACACAGCAATACAAACAACAACCATTGTCAATATTAATCAAAATCTACAATTAAAAAATCTGGAATAATGTACACATAAAGAACAACAAAACATCACAAACACAAAATGCCCACCATGGACCACTTCCACTCTCTCCCTCCAGGAACTCTTGGACTGAGTAAAAGGGATTGTCAAGTAGATATTTTTTAACTTCTCTGTTAAAACTTGCTGGTATGATTTTTCTGTGGCTGTGGAGAATATGATTAAATATCTTAACAGCCCAGAAATGTGTTGCCTGTTGACTTGTCTTTAGTCTATGATATGGAGCCCTGACCTTATTCCCACCTCTTGTATCACAACTATGACAGGCACAATTTTTTAGAAATGTATCTTTACTCTCATACATATAATCTTGCACAACCAAGTGTGCAGACGCCAGGAATGCTAAGTATCTCATTTTGATTGAAAGACTCTCTCCAAGAGTCAATCTGCTGCAAGTTGCTCATGATTCTAACGGCCCGCTTCTGCAACCTCAAAATGTTGGCAGCTTCCAATGAAACACCCCACAGAAAAATTTGTGCTATGGTAAATACCAAAATATACCATTTTCGTCCTCTGGTAAGTTGATACTCGGTATATAACTCTCATGCAATATAGAGCTGTTACTAGTTTTTACTTATGCAGCTCAGATGTTCACCTCATGTCAACCTGCTGCTCAGCTTGATTCCCAGAAAGCCTACTGAGGCTAGTCTGCAGCTTCAACATACGAGACCTTGAGTTTTATCCTCATTTAGTTTAAATTAATTGCCTCCGAACCAGTCTGCTAAAGCCTCCATCGTTTGATGAGTCTTGTGTTCAACGTCCGAATCTCCACCGTTAAGAATGCCGTGTTATTCGCATAACAGTACCAACCATCTGATCCATCACTTGCTTCCAGATCATTTATAAATATAATGAATAGAATTGGTCCCAAAATTGAAGCTTGTGGGACACCGTAAGTAATGGGTTTCATCAATGACACGACATTGCCCCACACCACACACTGGGTTCTCTCTCGAAAGTATGATTCCATCAGCTGATGTGGGATACCCCTGATTCCATAAAACTTGAACTTGTGCAGCAGGGCTGATAGCGATACTGTACCGAATGCCTTACTGAGCTCGTGGAGCGTTATTCCCCAATTCCTTCTGATATCAAAGACTTTTGATATATTCTAGACTATATTAAGCAAGACCGCGAGAGTAAAGCGACTCTTCCCATAACCATATTGGCTGTCTGAGAAAATATTATACTCTTCAAAACAAGAAACCAACCTATTTTTATAGCAGTCTCCAGGACCTTGGAGAAAACTGGCAGTATTGCCACCGCCCCGTAATTTTTCATGTCTTCTTTATTGCCTTTCTTGTATTTTATTATTATTTACTATTATTTTATTGAACCAAATAAATAAAAAGTTCAACAAGACATTCGCCTAAGTCAGTATAGTATAGTGACGGTGTCTTTGATTTTTTTCTGTTTTTTGCGGAAAACTCCCTCTTTGAGGCATTTATTGACTATAACAGTCAATTGAGTTTTAAGTTCTGCGTTTAGTTGCTTCAGGTCTTGGACTTAATTTCTTCTTCTGTGACTTATCCCATGAACATCGAAATAGTGTTCCCCAGAAGTTCCTTATACCTGCCTGTGATTGTACCCAAGCTAACTACTATTGCTCTAGCGATGTTTATATATCATTTGGTTATTAAATATAAAATATCACGCACACATACATACACACTCGATGTTTAGACTCAGAATGCCTGAAAGGATATTCTGGTCTATATTGTTGTTGCGACAATATATCCTGTCTGATTTCGCCAAATATATTTAACGTTTTGTATTTCTCTAGTTTTGGTGAAACACACTGCTTACCTTCGCATTGATTATTTTGTGTTGCTTTGTATCCTCTTTTACATTTACAGTCTTTTATACTGATGGCAGGAGGATGAGTGATATGGTGAACATCCGGACAAGGTAAACATAAATTTGGTCCATCTGAATAGGTTCCCATAGGACATGCTAAAATAAAAATCATGTTATATAGGATGTCATTAGAATACTTATTTCAATTACACACTTATATTTTACTGCGTTCTTGAAATACTTCTAGAGCCTCGATGGTTCAGTGGTTAGAGCGTGTGATTCTGAACCGAACGGTACCGGGTTCGATCCCAGGGTTTTCCTTTCACTTTTTCAGTACATACTGTACAATTAACATCAGCCGAGGTTGTGGCATTGTATTGCAAAAATATAGCGTATTCAAAATTTTTTTTAAATTTTTGGGGAAAAATTTCTGATAAAAACTCGTCCGCGATCTTATCAAAATTAATATATAAAAAAATCTGAACGCAGCAAGTGCGTTATGGTAGCGAATTTTCGTAAAAATATTTTTAATGTCAAATGTATTGTTTTTAAAAGGATATTTGGTTGTCAGTATAACCTTTATAGTACTAACAATGTACCATATTTCATTAAAATAGCTTTGTTGTTTTAAAAAGTACCACCATTTTCCGAAAATAATGTTAAAAAGGTATGTATTATATTTTTCACAAAAATTCGATAGCTTTTATTTAAAATAATTTACTAAACATTTATTATTGATTATCAACATTTCAAAAAAATGTTACAGAAACACTAAAACGTTTCTGCGAAAACTTTTCAAATTCAGCCACTATTTGAGAGTGCCTGTATACGGCAGCTCGATTTTTTCGACGAGTAATACAACCCAAAAGCTATCTGAATGCGTCATTTCCATGGAGCTCAGCTCTATTGGTACAAACGCCTTTTTACGATTTTTAATATATCTTTGTGAAATGTGCAAAAAACGTGAAAAGTTGCAAAACAATTGAAATAACTCAAAAACGAGGACGATATCGATTTTTTCCCTTACATACATGCATTATAATTCAATGGAAAATGCAAACATGCAATAATATAAGGGGTGTTCTATTTAAAAAAGAAAGTGTGTATCAACAGCGACTTATTGGCCAGCCTGTGATTATCAAAATAATTGTCTAAGATGCAGCTCAAAACACCCTGTAATTAACGTATCCAATTTTTGTTCGTTTCTTGTATATACTTTTAATTACAAATAAAGTTTTAAATATTGAGATTTACCGTAGAAATGCGTCACCCTGTATATGTGTAAACAGACAAAAACTGCGTTTTAGGGGTTCTAGTTTGCTCATTTAAAGAAATCTTAACAAAATTCATAAGTCCACAAAAATTTGCTAAAATATAGACTATTAAACCATAAACTGTATAGCTGAAACTACTGCCAAAGCATCAGAAAGGGGGTCTATTTGAAATGGATTTTCCGATAACATTTTAGTAAAATGAAGGAGACTTCATTAGACGTTACGGAAACCCCCCGTAAAATGCTGTTTACAAAAGACAGGGGCTTGGTGTAGTTTCTAGGTGGGTGAGCTCAAACTGCTTTTTTTTGTGGGCGACCGTAACAAAGATACACCGACTTTGGGGAAAAATACAACATATACATACTGGATGTGTAGCAAAACCGGTCACACTAATCATAATTCGTGATCATCTTTTTAGTTTGTTTTATTAAATAAATATTATACTTTTATTAAACGAGCAGAGTTGATAGCATATTTGAAAGCTTAACAAGCAATGTAGATTTGACGATTTAAATACTGCTTTACCTGTACATGAATCTTTTAATCCAGACCCATAGTAACCCAGTGGACAGACACAGGAATAATGTCCAGTAGACGTTCCGCAACTACAAAGTGCCTTTTTGTCGCAGCAATCACCACCTTCACAAAGGCTATCACAAGGACTACTTATTCCTAGGGGTATATATTCACCACTTCTTAGATCTGAGGAAAAAACGCATTATTATTAGTATATTTGTAAAAAATTCGGGACGCAGCAAGTGCATTATAGTAGTGAATTTTCATAAGAATTGTACACTATTAGTAAGGTATAATATTCAAATAATTTTATATCCAAAGAATTCGACCAGGTCTGGCACGCAGCGCTGCTTAATAAACTTCCGGCATATGGCCTACCACCAAAACTTTGTATGTGAACAGCAAATTTCCTCTCAAACAGGAGCATATCTCTTGTTGTGGATGGCCATTCCTCTAAACTGTATCCAATTAATGCAAGAGTTCCTCAAGGTTCAGCTTTAGCCCCTACTTTGTTTCTTCTCCACAGCAATGACCTTCTCTCTAGCATATCCAACACAGTTCACAGCTACGCGGACGACAGCATCCTTTATTCAAATATACAATATTCTAAGCCTGTCTCTTTAGCCCAATTAGATGAGGATCGCAGACTCATGGAGGGTTCTGTCACCGTGGATCTCCAAAACATATTAGACTGGGTAAGTAGAAATCTTGTACAATTCAACCCCACCAAAACTAAGTCTTGCTTTCTTTCTCACAAGAGATACACCAGCCCTAGATCCATCACAATGAACAACCAAGTTATTCAAAGTAATGAGTCCTTTTCTCTTGTTGGCATTTCTGTGGATCGAAATCTTAATTGGCACCAACATGTCACATCAATTGCAGAAGCGGCTGCTAAGAAATTAGGTTTCCTCTTCCGGGCTCGCAAATACTTTTCACCAGCTAATATCTATACCTTATATACTTCACGAATAAGGCCAAACCTCGAATACTGCTCCCACATCTGGAGTGCCGCTGCCGCTTCTACACTCGCTATCCTGGACTCCATTCAAAAGAGAGCTATACGTCTCATCGGTGACCCTACCCTCACCCAAAGGCTGCCATTCCTTGCCCACCGACGTGCCGTTGGTGACCTCTCTCTCTTTTATAGATATCTGCACGGGCACTGCTCAGAGCAGCTTTCCTCCATAGTTTCCCCACCTGCTGTCCCCAACAGATCTACCAGGGGAACAGAGCGAATGCACCCTTTTACTGTACAGGTCACCAGACATAGAACTTCTTGTTATGCCCGCTCTTTTGTCCCGAGGACTTCCAAGTTGTGGAATTCCTTGCCGGCACATGTTTTTCCTTCTCCTCCGAACCTCCAAACCTTCAAGCCCAGAATTAATAAGTTGCCTCTTTATTTCTTGTCAACACCCACGGTACGATAGTATTTAGGCTGTAAGCCCTCGTGGTGTGTTGTTGAAATTAAAAAAAAAAAGAAATTAAAAATTAAAATAGAAGTGAACCTTGCTGATCGGTTTTAGAGGCCCCAGTAAGCAATTACTTGAGGAAACTTCTATTTTCTATGGATTAAATAAAATTTGGTACATATATATATATATATATATATATATATATATATATATATATATATATATATATATATATATATATATATATATATAGTAATAATAATAAGTGTATGAATCTTGCTCCGTCGCCTATGGGTAGTCTTCTGATAGATTACTTTACAAAATAAATACCGGCATAAGCACGTTCGATAGATAATAAAATGTTCGCCACGTAGCAAGTGCATTATAGTAGTGAATTTTCATAAGAATTTTACACTATTAGTAAGGTATATTATTAAAACTAATTCTTTAAATTTAAATAGACCTGGGGGACCGGTTTTAGAGATCCCAATTAGCGATTATTTGAATAAGTTTCTATTTTCTATGGAGCTAGAAAATTATAGTTTGGTAGAGATATATGTAAGTCTATTTAAAAACAAATTGTGTTACAAATTTCATTAAAGTTACTAAAGTTTCCCAGAAAAAAAAATAATTTACAAGGAGAATGTACCTGGCAAATTATAAATATAGCAGGTATTTTTCCTTAACAATTACTTGGGCGGTTTTGTTTTAGTCAACACAATCCAACTAGTTTTTGCAAATAAAACAACAAAAAGGGTTTTTCAAAATGAATTATTGCTTATTCGCGAAGCTCATTGTATTATTTTTCTTTAATTTAGTACCCACGCTGCGTTTTACTACGGCTCAAGATTGAAGATTCTAGCTTAATGGGAAATTGAATTATCAAATTTGAAATATTTTAATTTAATAATTTAATGTTTAATTGAATTATCAAATTCTCTACCAAATAACATACTTGCTGCACCCAGACCCTTTTCAGCACTTATTTACTGTTGCTGTATCCATGCTTTTTTTAATGATAAAATATTGTAGTTCTCTATGTGAGACTAACACACAAGGCAACCTCAAATTCATTTTTCGAAAAATATTTTAAACAAATAAAATGAGGTTACAATTTGAACATAATTTGAAAATCTTGGTTCGTTGCTTAATCTCGGGGGTTCTCCTCCACCTTCTGTATGCATACAATCACCCTCACTGCATAAAAAACAATGTAAACAAGAAAAATTTCTTGAGACCAACCCCCAAGAGAGTTGCGGGACCTGCGGTGAATAGGGGTTGTGCGCGGAGTAAACAGGATGTGGAGTGAAACGCGGGGATGTTTTTTATCAGTTTAACTAATAAGAAGTTGGACAATGGCAGGATGCAGGGCAAATGAACTTTGTATTGCACAGACTGTATCCAAAAGGAGAGTTTTTTGGAGAGAAAGAGAGATACTCAAACAAAACAGTGAAGCGTGTCGGGGAGATCTCATTCGATGATAAACTGCGGCAATGTAGAGATGGGCATTCGATGAGAGACTGCGGCAACGTGAGTTAAAGAAACATTCGATTATAAACTACGAAAGTGAAAGTATAAATGTAATTAGCACTCGATTTTAAATTGCCTTAATATAAGATGGCAGGGTAATGCATATTGACCAGCAATAACAGTCAAGGTAGAAGAAAATTTTCCACCCAAAGGGCTATCCAAAATAAGCTCGATATCAATTAATTGCCCCAATGAAATGGAGGCAGTAATAAAATCCAAATAGTTGATCCAATGGCGAATAATACAAATATTAACGGTGAACCAATTAGAGACATTAAGCAGTAAGTCAATCTTGTAAATATTGTAATTATATGCATATTTTTTATATTGTGTTTAATTTTAAGTATTTCAGTTACATTAATGAATTTTTTGTATGTTTAAAATATTCAGGGGGATATGCTAATAAAGGCTGAATTAACAGAGCATAGTTTATTTAATTAATTGTTAAAATAAAATGTTGATTTGTGGAATTTATCGACAACGATCAATAATAATTTTTGATATAGTTATGTGTTTTTAAAAAATGAATTTAAATTACCAGAAATAAAACATTATAGCTTGTAGTTATATAGTCTGATTAATTTGATCTATAAAATATAATATCACCAAATAAATGATTGTAAATTAAAAGAGTAAAATCAAGAAAACCTCAATAGAAAATATTTTAACGAAATTTCTAACACCCTGGATTAACAAAAATATACAATAAGTTATATCAAAACAAAAATGCTAGCCCAATTTTGGAACTCTACCCAGGCAATAAGATAAAAATTTACAGATACAGGGGTAAGTAAACAACTATTGGCATAATTTCATTTTCATCAATGTTAATACTTTAAAGAGGGAAACCTATAATAAATAAAAATTCTCATGCTCAACAATTAAAAGTGCTAAAAATACCATAGCAATATATATATATATATATATATATATATATATATATATATATATATATATATATATATATATATATATATATACAGGCTGTTTCAAAAAACATGCACCATCGCGCGTGGGGCAATTGTGTATTATGAAAGTGCATATTCTCAAGTGAGAATCTGCTTACAACTGCGTCAGTGGCGTGCGTACGGGGCAACTGTAAAAATTCATTTGGGGAAAAATATGTGCGCCACTGTCTTTTTCCAATTTTGATACATCAGTTATGAAGCTTATTACATAAGCCACAAAAGCTACCTCTTGGTATTTTTTCGTTGAGGGTATCCCTTAGGAGATATGATTAATTTTATAAAAAGGGGCAAAGTACCGATTAGTCGGCGTAATAATAATAATAATATATGTTTACTGCAAGCATAAGAATATGAAAAACAAAACATACAGTAAACATTACAGCAATAAACGTGCAAATAACTAACCTACGTAAAACTTATTGGTGATAAACATTGAAATGAATATTACAAACATTGATAAAAAATGATAAATAAAAAATAAAAATAAAAAATGAAAAAAGTAATCGTAAAGACACCATGATTTTTCCAAACTCTTGTTTTTAGTGAATTTTCGTAGAAAAAATTCACTAATGGGGAGATCCCGACTTTTGAATTTTGAAAAAATTTTTGCAAATGAGCGCGAGCTAGGACCCCTAGAACCCATATCCGGGGTCAGTTTCAATTTTTATATGTTTATATATATATATATATATATATATATATATATATATATATATATATATATATATATATATATATATATATATATATATATATATATATATATATATATATATATATATTATATATATATATATATATATATATATATATATATATATATATATATATATATATATATATATATATATATATATATATATGTATGTATCACACCGATAACTCAAAAAATAATGGGCCGATTTTGATAAAATTTGGCATGTACGTTTCTTTTGTAAATAGCTTGGATAAGTTCGTTAGTCAGGAAAATCGGACGAGGTTTTCCGGGAAAATTTTGAGTTTTCATTCGAAAAAAATTCTTATCTCAAAAAGTAATTAGCCGATTTTAATAAAATTTGGCATGTACCTTTCTTTTGTAAATGTCCTTGAAAAGTTTGTTAGCCAGGAAAATCGGACGAGGTTTTCCGGGAAAATGTTGAGTTTTCATTCGAAAAAAATTTTTTTCTCAAAGAATAATGGGCCGATTTTGATAAAATTTGGCATGTACCTTCCTTTTGTAAATGTTTTTGATAAGTTCGTTAATCAGAAAAATCGGACTAGGTTTTCCGGAAAAATTTTGAGTTTTCATTTGAAAAAAAATTTTATCTTAAAAAATAAAAAATCTATGATAACCAAATTTGGTAGGTAGGTTTACGATATAAAAAGTAAACTATACACCAAAATTTAGATTTCTATGTTACAAGCAAAAAAAGTTATAATAAAATATTTTGTGCCAGATCATTTTTATGAAAATTCACTACCATAACGCACTTGCTGCGTCTTCGACTTTTTGTACATTACTCAATTGACTTTAATAACAAAGCTAAAGAAAATGTAGAAAGTGACCACCATTAGCGTCGTTACAATTATTTAACTTTCTGCGCAAAGATCTTCTTACTCTCCTGCAAATATTTTGATCTTCTCTAATGCTGTCAAATGCATATTCTATTCTTCCCAACAATTCTTCTTGTGTATTTACTGGTGTTTTATACACTATTTCTTTTAAATGACCCCACAAATAAAAATCGACAGGATTCAGGTCCGGAGATCGAGGTGGCCATGACACCGGACCTCCACGACCAATTCATCGGTGACCGTATGTGTTGGCTAAATATGTTCTTACAACTGCTGCAAAATGTGCGGGCGCACCATCGTGCTGGAACCACATTGTACCATTTCTCATAAAAAGCGGTAGTAACAACGGCAAATCATTTTGTAAAAAGTTTAAATATGATTCATGGTCAAGACGGTTCGGTAGAACAACAGGACCAATTATGTGATTTTCAATAATAGCAGCCCAAATATTGATGGAAAATTGATACTGCGAATTTACAACTCTTAGAGAGTGTGGGTTTTCATCGGCCCATGTATGTAAATTGTGAAAATTTACGATACCGTTTCGCGTAAATGACGCCTCATCAGTAAATAGTACACGTTTAGAAAAATGTTGGTCGTGCCTAAGTTTGTTTAAGAACCACTGACAAAACATTACCCTTGGTTGAAAGTCTCTAGGTAGAAGTTCCTGGACACGTGTAAAATGATAGGGATATAAACTTTGATCCTTCAGAGTTCTGTGAACTGATGATGCCGAAATATTACCCAGTTCGGTGGCAATAATTCTCGTACTTGTACTAGGATCACGTTCAACTCTATTTAATATTGCCTCTTCAACTCGTACAGTTCGGCGGTATCTTCTGCGTCCAGAGTCAGCTTTTAAAGGTTTTAAAGAACCAGTTTCTCTCAAATGTCTTACAATACGTGGGAAAATATTTTTGTCAGGAATTTTTCTTTGCGTATAAGTTTCCTGATAAACTCGCACAGCTTGTCTAGCATTTTGATTTGTTTGTCCATAAATTAACAACATATCAGTCAAATCCGCTGAAGTGTACTTAATGAAAACCATCTTGAGAGGAGGAAATAATATTAATAAGCAGCTCAGTATCAACAAATAACTAAAAACGAAAATACTGCACCGTATCAAAATTTAAAGAATAGCACGAAAACTCTTTTGACGCCTACAAAACACTTCAAAATTGTAGAATTTAGAGAACTGTCAAAAATTATAGTTTCATGGCACTTTACGATTACTGTTTTCATTACTCCAACGAATCGGTACTTTGCCCCTTTTTATAAAATTAATCATATCTCCTAGGGGATACCCTGAGCGAAAAAATACCAAGAGGCAGCTTTTGTGGCTTATGTAATAAGCTTCATAACTGATGTATCAAAATTGGAAAAAGACAGTGGCGCACATATTTTTCCCCAAATGAATTTTTACAGTTACCCCGTACGCACGCCACTGACGCAGTTGTAAGCAGATTCTCAATTGAAAATATGCACTTTCGTAATACACTTTCAAGTTCCAAGTTTCATTAAAATCAATCCAGTGGTTTTGAAATTATTTATAAAAAATTTAAAAAAAAATTAAAATTCAACTCCCTGTATATTGGAAACTATGCGTTTCCGGGCCCATGTGCACAGGAACTTTTTTCTTATTTTTTAGTAAGGAATTTCCTTACGAGCGATCGTGCATGATTTTAGAAACAGCCTCTCTCTCTCTCTCTCTCTCTCTCTCTATATATATATATATATATATATATATATATATATATATATATATATATATATATATATATATATATATATATATATATATATATATATGCGAAATGTGATCTGCAGGCTGTCTTGTCAAAATTTGAAGTGTCAAGGTTTGGTAGAAATACTTGTGTAATATTTAAATACTCTTACAATTATGTTGACGTACTACACACGTCTCACGACTTTTTGTACAAACATACTGTATAAATTTATTTAATTAAGCTTATTAAATAATAATAATAAATAAACACCAGTGTAACAAAAGAATAATCGCGCTATTTTGCCAAATTAAATTACATTAAGGTTCCCCCAGTAACAGAATTTTAATTGGACTGTTTTTCCAAACTGAATTTTTTCAACTGTGTTAAATGCCTGTGTATATAGGCTTTTCATTTTACTTAAAGCAAAAATTTTATGGGCAACTCAATAAAAAAAATATTTGATAACAAGTACACTTGCAGAACCCAAATCACCACGACATATCTTTTCAAAGACCTGACCTGAAAATTCTAGAATTTTTCATCCTCTCATGACGCTAACTTTGTTAGTGAAACGATCGTCAGGTCTTTAAAAAGAGGTGTTGTGGTGATTTGGGTTGTCCAAGTGTACTCATCAGTGCTCATCACATGTTCCAATCTTCACTTAATGAAAATTTGATAAACTGTCTTACCTACATGTAAGGCTCTCCTAGCTAAACTTTCAAACTGCTTAAAACTGTCCAGTAAATAACTGTGATGTTCTCCAGGTAATGAAGAAAGTTCGTATAATTCTTTATAGTTTCCACTTTGTATCCCAATGGTAAAAATGGTGATATTACTGGCTTTCAGTTCTTTTGCTAATGGTACAGGATCTCCACCATTTGAAAATCCATCGGTAATTAGTAGTAGAGCTTTTTTGGAGTCATTTCTACTCTTATCAAATATTCTCTGTAATGATAGATGGATATTTTATTTACTCCATATCACACTCAGAGCATAACTAAAAGAATTAATTTTTGACGATAAAAGCTTAGTATGTGCTTTCTAATTTAATTGACAACACAGTCTGGGAAATCGTAACGCAAAGACTGGTATATCTGATTTTAGAATTCATATTTAATACCTGCAGAAAAGAAGTGAATGGAGACTGTTAAGAAACAGCAAACAATAAGAGTGAACGGTAAAATCACACAGAAAAGTTCTTTGCCACAGCTTATTTATTTCGGTTTTAGAAACTGTAGTAAGTTGTCGATTGAAATGGCTTTTGGCTAATTAATAAAGTCAGCTCTGAGTGTAGAAATCAATTACGTGTTAATAAAGCGTGTTTTGGTAAAATAGTAGGCCAAAGTCAGTCCAAACATAGACCACTTTTGGTGGTCAATAATTTGTAAGTTTAAATATACTAACCTTAGCAAGTTGGAAAGCTCCTAAAGTATACGTATCGCCTCCAGTATAATTTAAACTACTCAGTTGCTTATTCAAAAGTAGACATTTGTTGTTTTCGAATCTGGGAATACTAATTTCATCTATAGGTTTTACCTAAAACAAGAAAACCTTATCACCTATGCGAAGTAGCAAATAACAAAAACTCTAGATGTAGCATAACGTCAGGGTAGATAAATTTCCTAAAACTTTTCAAAACATGGAAAAAAACCAAATAACTTGTTCCGGAAATATAATTTTTTTGAGAAGCTTTTTTTCGAAAAACTGGTTGCCAAGTTTCAAAGCTCTAGCTTAGTTAGAACTAATACGTTATAAAAAAGCTCCAAATAAACAACAAACATATCCTCCTGAGACCTAACGTCCATTTTATTGGACACGCAGTTTTAAATTTTTAATTTCGTTCCTATCAAAATAATCCGCTCGAGACCCATCCTATTGGACATATTTGCAACGCCATCTCGCACGGCACGCTCGAACAAACTGATACACACACGTCTTAATTGTTATTTCAACAATGGCGGCGTTTAGAAATGCAACGTATAAGGGTAAGTAGTGTTTTTTATTGTTTATCAACGTTTTATTGCAATTTATTGTCATAATCATACGTATTATAGTTTATCAAGTACATGTTTTACTGTAAACGTTTGTGGCTAAGCTTTAGTTATATCATCCACCCTAAATTCTTCGCGTCCATCAGGTTGGACGTTAGGACTATTTTACGACAATTTTAAATTTAGTTATGTCCAATCAAGCGGACCTAAGGACTCTGTCAAGACTTTTTTTATTCTAGAAATATTAGGTGATAAACGATACCTAGAGCCAGGCATTGATGACGATCTGTTACTTCAAATTTTAGAAGCCGATTCATCTGACGTAGAAGGCTTTGAAGACAATGAAGAAAATGACGATTTTGAAGAGATTGAAGCAGAGAAAGAGGTTATTAATGTATGGAATTTAGATGAAGATCAAGAAGATGTTGATTTTTAGAAGATCAAGAAGAAGACATTAATGTGTTAGAAGAAGAAATTCAAGAAAAATCTGAAGATGGTGTACAAAATGAATAATTGGATTGGAACTCGGATGATGATTTACCTTTAAGCGTGTACAAAACAGGAAAAAAGGCAAAAACAAATCCAAAAGCAAAAAATCGAATAAACCAAACTATACCTGGAAAAATTGATTATTGTGCAATGTATTTCGATGACAATATTTTGCAACGAATCTGCCAATCTGCAAATGTAAAATACAGGCTTGTACACAACAAGTCACTAAACTTAACACTTAGGGAAACAAAGGATTTTTTTGGAATAACCATCCTAATGTGAATTCTAAAATATCCTAGAATACGTATGTATCGGGAAACAAACACAAAAATGTACGCTATAGCCTCAAGAATGACTAGAGATAGATTTTTGTTATTAGAAACCACTTAAAGGTTGATGGTGATATTTCAGAAGAATATCGCAAAAGAGATAAGCTTTGGAAAGTTAGACCCATCATTAAGAAAGTTAGAGACACATGGTTAACCCTGCCAGGAGAAGCTGAAGTTGCAGTAGATGAACAAATGATACCATTCACAAGTTTCTGACCCAGGACTTAATGGCTCCCCTGGCAGTGTTCTTTGTTACGCCCAGGACCGGTTCTGGTCCCATACATGGTTCTTCTGACCCTCTCTTCGCGAGACTGCCAACTTCTTCATTGCCTTTAACCCCCGAGTAAACCGTCACCCAGATGAGAGTGACCTAATTCTGCCCAGCCAGGTTGTTCGTTTCGTCTCAGCATTCACTTACCAGCTTGGAATTTACCCGTGGGCTACTTAGGGCCTTAAGGGCTGTCTGTGGCTATGAGGATCCGCTTGTTGGTGTAGCCCCACCTCTTGTTCTCTCGCACACAGTGCAGGATGACGTACATTTCGGCCTGAAGGACCGTTGCATGGGCTCTGTGGGAAATACTATGACTTACCCTCGGTCCTTCCGAATAAACACCTGTCCCCGTCCCACACCCACCGCCGGATCCGTCCGTGAACGAAACAAGCGCGTACCGTGCTATGCCCGGCGCTTCCTCCCGCCATGCCTCGTGGTCGGAAAATTCCAATATAAAGTTGTTTTCCCTGCAGCTTCGCGGGCTCGCGAAGTCTGACCTCATTTCAAACATGGGCTCCTTCACGATCTCCTGAATTTTGCAGCGTCCCCTGAAGCCTGGGTAGATCTTCAGTCTACCATTGCAGGCTAATCTGCATAGCTCTAGCCTGGCCTCCCCCATAAGAACTAAGTGTAGGGGGGCAGATCCAGCAACACCTACATGGCAGCTGGTGGGGTTGAAGACATGGCCCCTGTGATGCCTAGGCAAGCCATCCTTTGGATCTTGCCTAGTTTTTGTTTGGCACTGGATTGTGTCACCTTAGGCCACCAGACCAGTGCCGCGTATGTTAACGATGGTCTGACCACCCTCGTGTACAGCCAGTGGGCCATATTAGGTCTTAGTCTCCACGTTTTCCCATATAGCCGTCTAGTGACGGCTAGGGTCATGACTTATATTTTCAACGTGACCATTCCAGGTTAGCTTAGAGTCCAATACGACCTCAAGATATTTTACTTCCCTGGCCATTGGAATGTTCCTACCGTATAGAGTGAGAGTTCTGTGGCTCCCCCACTTCATCCTCCTCGTACACGGTATGATTTTCATTTTAAAAAAATCGCTAATGGAAAGTTATCGATGGTGAGACTTTGCAGCATTTTTTCAAACGAACGCGAATTTGAACCACTAGAACCCGAAACCAAAGTCAGTTTGAATTTTTATATGTTTATATATATATATATATATATATATATATATATATATATATATATATATATATATATATATATATATATATATATGAGTGTGTGTGTGTGTATTTACACGATATCTCAAGAAGTTATGAACCGATTTTGAGGAAACTCGACAAGAATGTTTCTTTTATTAATGGCTTCGATGAGTTCGTTAGCCAGCTCTATCGGACCAGTTTTTTAAGAAAGAATTTTGTATCTCAAAAAATAACAAAGTTATTTTGATGAACTTTGGTATGTTGTCCTCGTAAATATCTTACGGCATACCAAAACTTAACTTTCTAGGTTTATAGAAAATTGAGTTATGCAAATTTGAAGAATTTAATGAAAATTCGCTACCATAACCCACTTCCTGCGTCCCGCAATTTTTACTATGCACATATAAAATAGAAACATATAAAAATTGAAACTGACCCCTGATATGTGTTCTAGGCGGCCTACTTCGCGCCAATTCGAAGCATTTTTTTTAAACTCAAAAGTCGCGATCTCTTGATAAGTGAATTTTTTTCTACGAATATTCAGGGTAAATTTGCAGATTGGCTCCCGAACGCTTTTCAAAAAAACTGCTTCCAGAAACCTGCCTAGGGCTACCCTGGATGCAAAAACCACCAGAAAAATTTCTTGTTCACACCCCCCCAAGGAAGTTACGAGACCAGGGGTGAATAGGGGTGCTGGGCGGGGTAGGTAGTAAAAAGGAAATATGAGCAGAAAATGCGAAGAAAATGAAAGCTGTCTTTTTCACATCTTATAGCCATATCCCCCTTAAACCCTGCCTAGCCCGCACAGCACCCCTATCCCCCCAGGTGCCGTAATTACCTTGGGGGATATGAACAAGACATTTTTCTTGTAGTTTATGCGACGCGGGCGGTTGTATGCACGCGAGAAGGGAAGAAAAATCCCCACGATGAAACGCCCCCCACTCCCACTTTCCATGTCACAAGTTTAACCGGGGGGAAGGTCTGCTTCGTCGTAGTCATTTTCCTTCCCCTCTCGTGTGCATACAATCACCCTCGTTGCATAAACCACAAGAAAAAATTCTTCTTCATACTTCCAAAGGAAGTTACGGGACTTGGGGCGAATAGGGGTGCTCTGCGAGGTAGGCAGGGTTTAATGGGGATATGACTTCAAATAGACAGCTTTTATTTATGCTCATATTTCTTTTTTACTACCTACCCCGCCCAGCATCCCTATTCACTCCTAGTACCGTAACTTCTTTGGGGGGTGTGAACCAGAAATTTTTCTTGTGGTTTGTGCATCCAGGGGGGGGGGACTCAGGTTTCTGAAAGCATTTTTTTGAAAAGCGTTCGGGAGCTAATCTGCAAATTTACCAAATTCAGTAAAGATCTACAAAAATGCCTAAAAAAATTGTTTACACAAGTCCACAAAACATCAAGAATTCACAAAAAAATATTTCTACAAAAATTTTGTGGTGGGTTTTAGAAACCTCTAATTGGTGTTCTAAAGTCGTACTGCCCCTATTAGAATACACAAATTATTTTGTCTGAAATTTGCTAAACTATTTTTTTTTACTTACTACATTTTCTGGTGAACTGAAACTAATAACTGCCACTCTTGTATGATTCAAGTCAACAGTCACGTCACTTAACAATTTTTTTACGAACTTTAACTCGTTTCTAAAGTTAACATCACCAACACTTGAAGATGCATCAATTAAAAACACCAAGTCTAATTTTTCACTTACTTTCAGGCTATCAATTTTCTTTTTGAAAATTTCCCCGAGTATATCCACTTTTGATTTTATAATATCATTTTCATGACTACTAGACTTTAGTTTATGCAATTTTTTATCACCAAAGTTAAGGAATTTGCTATATTCTTCCGGTATACTGATATCGCTTTTTTGTAGCAAAATTTCACTAGTGAAATTTAGGACGAACCACAAATACACCACAATTTTTGAACACATAACGTAAACTTATTTAAAATTGAACTTAGGTACACAGTGAGGTTGGTAATTATTTTAGTTACGATGCCATCTTCAAGTGTTATTATCACAACATACAGTGGATAATATAAGCCTCTGAAAATAACCATCTGTTCAACATATGCCTACACTGATAATGTTTATTTTTTCTTTAATCCCAAGAATAGTGAGTAACTGTACTGTTTTCTTACCAGCCTCCTTTGATGTTTGCAGCACAACATCTACTTCTATTAATTATGAAAATACAGTGTGACCCAAAAGTAATCAACAACGTATTTTATAGACGAGTATTTGTATTTTAGAATTAGAATCGAACCAGCATAACTTACTGTATAGTATATTGCACACTAAATCATTAATTGAAATAAGAACCGGCAACCAGGCCTAAAAATTATTTTCGGCGCAAAAATGTTTATATATATATATATATATATATATATATATATATATATATATATATATATATATATATATATATATATATATATATATATATATATATATATATATATATATATATATTGGCAGCTGGTAGTGGACTTTTCCTTTACGTGATAGTTTTCACGCCCAATGAGGTACCACCCCTTACATCAATGGGCCGGTGAAGTGCCAAGGACCTTTCCGGTTCTAGTGTATAAGTCGGTTTCCCTTATAAACAAAAATGATGATGGCTCCTCCTTGTGCAAAAGATTCCGGCGACAAAATACGCCTCCATTCGGATATTCTGGAGAGGGGTTTGCAGGGGGCGCCGGCATCAAGATTTAACATATCCTTCTCAAATATATGTGGCCGAAATTCTAACCTGAACTCCGTCCACCATTTCCTACAGGCTAATAGGCCCCAAATCCCCTTCCTCACCGAAACCCAAATCAGTGCCAAAACAGCCACTAATCACCCTAATTTCTTTGGGTATAAGCTCCTTACTTCCTTTAGGTTGCATGGAGGTGTGTGCGCATACGTCCGTGGCAATATACCCTGCACTAGACTCCCCAATTTTGAAGCTGGTAGAAAAGACACACTTTGGATGCAACTCTCTCTCAGGGCTGCAGCTAAATTCATTTGTTGCATTTACCGGCAACCTTCTGATGACAACTTTGTCCAGCTCCTCGACTACCTTTCTGAAAAAACCGCCAATCTGATTTCTGAATATCCTTCCTCCGAGGTCACTTTCTTGGTGACTTCAATTTCCACAATAAGGAATCGCTAGGATCTTCAAAAACCCATCCAGAAGGGAGAGCAGCAGAGGCCTTTGCAGTCAGCAATTCTTCAGCCAATATGGTTCAACAACCTACTTACTTTCCCCGCATCTCAACACACAGTTCAAATCCCTTGGATCTCCTTCTTACTACAAAACCTAAATGCAATAAGACATCAGTCACCGCCCCTCTTGGTCGCTTAGACCACAGCATGGTCATTGCTTCCTGCGCAATGCAACCAGAGGTCACACAGTCATCACACCCACGTATTGTTTGGCACTACAACTCCGCGAACTGGAACGAAATTCGGGATTACTGTTCCTCATTTCCATGGGTGTCCCTCAGGGTTCAACTTTAGCCCCTACTTTGTTTCTTCTCCACACCAATGACCTTCTCTCTAGCACATCCAACCCAGTTCACAGTTACGAGGACGACAGCACCCTCCACTCAAATATACAATATTCTAAGCCTGTCTCTTTAGCCAAATTAGATGAGGATCGCAGGCTCATGGAGGGTTCTGTCTCTGTGGATCTCCGAAAAATATTAGACTGGGGAAGTAGGAATCTTGTAAAATTCAACTCCACTAAATCTCAGTCTTGTATTCTATTTTATAAGAGATACGCCAGCCCTAGACCCATCACAATGAGCAACCAAGTTATTCAGGGTAATCAGTCCTTTTCACTTGTTGGCATTTCTGTGGATCGAAATCTCAATTGGCACCAACATGTCACATCAATTGCAGAAGCGGCTGCAAAGAAATTAGGCTTCCTCTTCCGGGTTTGCAAATACTTTTCACTATCTAATCTCTATACCTTATATACTCTACAAATAAGGCCAAACCTCGAATACTGCTCCGACATCTGGGGTGCCGCTGCCGCTTCGACACTCGCTATCCTGGACTCCACTCAGAAGAGAGCTATATGTCTCATCGGTAACCCGACCCTCACCCAAAGGCTGCCATCCCTTGCCCACCGACGTGCCGTTGGTGCCCTCTCTCTCTTTTATAGATATCTGCACGGGCACAGGATGAGCTTTCTTCCATAGTTCCTCTACCTGCTGCACCCAACAGATCTACCAGGGGCACAGAGCGAATGCACCCTTTTACTGTCCAAGTCACCAGACATAGAACATCTTGTTATGTCCGCTATTTTGTCCCGAGGTCTTCCAAGTTGTGGAATTCCTTGCCGGCATATGTTTTTCCTTCTCCTCCGAACCTCCAAACCTTCAAGTTCAGAATTAACAAGTTGCCTATTTCCTCCTTGTCGACACCCACGGTACGATAGTGTTTAGGCTGTAAGCTGTCGTGGCGTGTTGTTGAAATATAAAAAAACTTCCTAGGTTGAAAATACCATCATTTGAATGTCTAGGATGTAATAGACTGTTCTATTTAGTCTATTGTATCCTTAATTAAGCTAACTGTGGTGGCGAAACAAGTGTCAGGACTTAAAACGTGTTATGGTATTGGGTTGTCCATAGTGTCTTAGTAAGTCTTCTCTAAATAATCCAGCTACTAAAATTGTTATCAAACATGTTTTAGGTTTTGGTTTTTAACCGCAACAAAGGATTATTAATTTATTGTTCTCAAATATGTTGTAGTCAGATGTTTATTTTGGAACATGCTATATGTTAGTTAGTGTTATCAGTAGGTTGTTATTATTAATGCAATATCAACAGGAATTTTATATGGTCTAAACAAAGTTCCAAGGCAAAGATAAAGCACCTTCCACAAATACATTCCATTTTTAAGTATCCGCTTTAATTGGATACACAGAAAAATACTACTTCCACATCGTCACAACGTGTGGAAGTATCGCATCGACGACAGAAAATTCAAAATATTTTTTTCCCTTAAACGTCGTAAAAAATATCAAAACTTATAGAAAACAGGATTTGAGAACGACATTTTTTTGTCTATCGGTCTGTATGTCTGTCTGTAGCCACGATAACTTTAGAACGAATTCATATATCGCCTTGAAATTTGGTATACAGTTATCCCACTACAAACCAAACGGTTCGGATTGTTTTGGGTAAAATCGCTTCAGGGGGTAGTGGGTGAATGAAGGGTGATTTAGTCAAAATTGACATTTTTCCATTAAAACTCGAGTAATATAACGTTTTAGGGTTTATTTATTAGAAAACTTTTAATTTCCTAAAAAATCTGGCATTTTGGGGGTGATTTAGTGAAAATATATATTTTTTCGTTAAAACTCGAGTAATATAACGTTTTAGGGTTTATTTATTAGAAAACTTTTAATTTGATAAAAAATCGGGTATTTTGGGGGCGATTTAGTGAAAATTGACATTTTTTCGTTAAAACTCGAGTAATATAACGTTTTATGGTTTATTTATTAGAAAACTTTTAATTTTATCAAAAAACTGGTATTTTGTGGTAAAATTAACGTTCCTTTGTCGGGTGCTAACTGAATACCAAATTTGAAGACGATATCTCAATTCGTTCGAAAGTGAGTGCGCCTATTAACAGACAGACGTACATGCCGACATAGCGAGAGACCGACCGACCGACATACGGACAGACAAAAAAATATTCGTTTCAGAATCAAGTTTTTACACCTTTTAAGCCGTTTTAGCACAAAACAAATTTCGAAATTTTTGTCAACATTACTCCACTCCGACAAATTCAACCACTAATTTAATTTCAGCGCAGAATACCAGTGGTTTGATGAAATTAAAAGTTTTCTAATAAACAGCAACACAAGGGGGCCGTATCTTAATTGTGCCAAATGTTCTTTGAATCGAATACCAATAGATCTTTTTGTTTCTCCGACGTATTTAAAATCAAAATATTTACAATTTATTTCATAAATTCCCGACATTCTGGCCGTACTATCCTTGTCTTTTGGCAGCAAGTTTTTTAAAGTATTTTTTTTATCAAAAATGCTGGTTCCTGGTTGGCTTTAAAAAAATGCTATCTAGATAGAATTAAAAAAAAGCCAATTTGGAACTAACATTTTCCACAAAAAATACATATCAGGTCTCTTGACGGGTCAAGAGGACCTGTTAGCTTTCTGAGCTGTCTTCTGCTAAGATTTAGCAGCTCCACAGCTCTGTTTGAACTGGGTTCGTCAATTATTGACTTCCCATGTCTGAGCCCTGGACAGTCTGCCCAGTACACCTTGTGTTGGTTTCTTACCCAGGACTTAATAGCTCCCCTGGCAGTGCTCTTTGTCACGCCCAGAGCCGGTTCTGGTCCCATAAATGGTTCTGCTGACCCTCTCTTCGCGAGACTGCCAGCTTCTTCATTGCCTTTGACCCCTCCAGTGACCCGGCACCCAGGTGTGGGTGACCTCATTCTGCCCAGCCAGGTCGCTCGTCTCGTCTCTGCACACAGTCACCAGCCAGGAATTTACCCGTGGGCTACTTAGGGCCTCCTCTTGTTCTCCCTAACACATTGCAGGATGACGTACATTTCGGCCTGAAAGACCGTTGCATGGGCTCCTCTGGAAATACTATGACACCCTCGGTCCTTCCGAATAAACACCTGCCCCGTCCCACGCTCCCCGCCGGATCCGTCCGTGAACCAGACGAGCGCGTCCTGTGGTATGCCCGCCGTCCCATCCCGCCTTGCCTCGCGGTCTGAGATTTCCACTGTAAAGTTGTTTTCCCTGCAGATTCGCGGCCTCGCGAAGTCTAACCACATTTCAAGCATGGGCTCCTTCACGATCTCCGGAATTGTGCAGTGGCCCCTGAAGCCTGGGTTGATATTCAGTTTACCATTGCAGGCCAGTCTGTATAGTCCTAGCCTGGCCTCCCCCATAATAACTAAGTGTAGAGGGTGGGGGGTGGCCAGATCCAGCAACACCTCCATGGCGGCTGTTGGGGTTGAAGACATGGCCCCTGTGACGCCTAGGCAAGCTATCCTTTGGATCTTGTCCGGCTTTTGTTTGGCACTGGATTTTGTCACCTTAGGCCACCAGACCAGTGCCGCGTATATTAACTATGCTCTGACCACCCTTGAGTACAGCCAGTGGGCCATACTAGGTCTAGTCCCCACGATTTTCCATATAGCCGCCTAGTGACGGCTAGGGTGATGACTGCCTTAGGCAGTATTTTTTTTCAACGTGACCATTCCAGGTTAGCTTAGAGTCCAATAGACCACAAGATATTTTACCTCCCTAGCCATTGGAATGTTCCTACCGTATTGAGTGAGAGTTCTGTGGCTCTCCCACTTCCTCCTCCTCGTAAATGGTATGACGGTTGCTTTCTCGTGGCTCACCCCAAGCCCTTGACCAACCGTCGGCCTCTCCACCACTTTCAGTTCTGTCTGCATGCGCTCCCACACTGGCTGTGTAGCCTTTCCTCGGACTATGATGACGATGACGTCCGCATAGCCCTGTACCTCATATCCCCCTCCCGAGAGCCTCCCCAGCAGGCCATCCACGACTAGGCACCAGAGCAAGGGAGATAGAACGCTCCCCTGCAGACACCTCGCCGCGACCCTCGCCGGCAGAGTCCCTCCCGCGAGTGTGCTTCTCATCTGGTCCCATATAAATCTGATCAAGTTCTGACTAGTAGTTTTTGGGTTATCGTTAATGAAGTGGGTTTTCTGTTTTTTATTTTATTTTTAGATTTAATTTTGTATAGGCTATGACCATGTATACAGCCGTGGATAAATGATTATTTCATAATCTGTTTGTATAAACGATTTTGACATTTTATTATTATTTTTGGCCGACTTCAAAAAAATTTAGGAGGTTCCCATTTCTACTGTTTTTTTATGTGTGTTGCCTCAGAACTTTTTTCTAGGTAAACCGATTTTGATGATCTTTTTTTTTATTTGAAAGCTGGTACCTCTTGTGCCATCTCGTATAAATTTGATCAAGATCTGACTAGCAGTTTTTGAGTTATGCTTAATGAAGTCGGTTTTCTATTTTTTTAAATTTTTACTTGTGTTTATTTTTTAAGCTGTAAGTAATGTTGTGTAAATAAATTATTAGTATTTAAGAAACGAAGACGACATTATTAATTGATCTTTTAGTGGCAGGGGTATCATATTGTCTTAGGTCAGGTCAGATTAAGTCGGGTCAAGTCTTATAATGCGCTTTATTTCTTCACATAGATAATTTTTCATGTCCTCGTCAGTTGTCACTGATGTGACCTAATTTCTACGCATCAAGGCGATAAAGAGAAGTCTGTAGCACTGATTTCCTACTCATTTTAACTATGTACTTTGAATTGAGAAGAATATCGATTAGTAAAGTCAACAAAATACGTAACACCTTTAATATAGTTGTATAATATTTCGATTTCTCGACTCTCACTTTCAAACCAGTACCGAAAAAAATTCCAATCATAATTAACTTGTGTCATCAACGACGTTAACTGTGCAGTTTCTTGAAGAAACTGGTAAGTTCACTTGGACTGAATAAACGATTTCATTTCGACCAATAATTTCGTGTGTATTGAACCATAAATGTTAAAGTGTCTTTTGTGTTATCAGTATCGTGTTTATCATGTCATTATTATTATTAGTATCAACATCTGTAGCTTGACTTAAGTAAAATTACCATCTAGGTCATCATCTTGTTTAGTTTGCATCTTGTCTGTGTTAGAGAAAGGACAAATTTATCGTTAGTTGTTATATTACTGGTGCTGTGTAGTGTGGTCGAGATGGATCGACATTACCTGATTAATAATTTAAGGTGAGTTTATTATTATTATTATTTGCAATATAATTGACTTTACATTTGTAAACAGCAGTACTTAATTATAATACTATTAGATTCGGCACGGATTTTCAAATTTGACGTTGACATTCGAGTTGGTAGTGTCACATCTCTAGTATCAACCTCACTGGACTTTGATATTTAATTATTTTTATTGGTTTTCTACTTTTTTTTCAACCAAATAAAAATCTGGACGCAAGTACTTTATCGTAGTGAATTTTCATAGAAATGATCTGCCACCAAATATTTTTTATAACTTTTTTTTTAGAACATCTGTGGTTCAGTGGTAAGAACGAGTGCCCCTGAACCGAAGGGTACCGGGTTCGAGCCCAACGTTATCCTTTTTCCTTTTTCAGTACATACTGTACAATTAACATTAGCCGAGGTTCTGGCATTGTATTTGAGCAAGTTGAATGTCTGCATGTTCCGCGTTTTGGAGGGGACGTAAAGCTGTCGGTCCCGTATCCATGTGATATTGGGCACGTTAAAGATTCCTACCTTCTTTACATAAAGGCAGGGGTTCGGCATAATTTCCAGAATAATGAGGCGAAATTGCTCCCTGGCGATAGTCGCGGAAATAGACCGACGTTAAAGAGAGAGAAAAATAACTTTTTTCTCTTGTAACGTAGAAATCTAAATTTTGGCATATAGTTTACCTTTTATATGATGATACAACTTACCGAATTTAGTTACCATAGCTTGAGGAAATCTGTGTTTATGTGTATATATATATATATATATATATATATATATATATATATATATATATATATATATATATATATATATATATATATATATATATATATATATATATATATATATATATATATATATATATATATATATATATATATATATATATATATATATATATATATATATATATATATATATATATATATATATATATATATATATATATATATATATATATATATATATATCACACCAATAATTAAAAAATAATAGGAATAAATAAGAAATTTGGTACGTACCTTCCCTTAGTAAGTGGCTTGAATAAGTTCGTTAGCCAGGAAAATTGAAATAGTTTTTCCGGGAAAATATTGAATTTTCTTTCGGAAAATTTTTGTATCTCCGAAAATAAAAACGCTATATCAACCAAACGTGGCACATGCGTTTCCACTATCAAACTTACCCTATGCGCCGAAATTGAGATCTTTACGTTAGACTAAAAAAAAGCTATAGGCATTTAAAGAGAAAAAAATTTGAGTGCCACTGATTATCAAAAGAAAGCACAAGAACAAAATATTTTGTGTGGTTAACAAAACCAATTTAATATTACATGCAACGGTTCAGTCTTCTTGGAGCAAAAAGGTCAAGAAGTAGCAGAAAAAATATTTCCAAAATTTTAAGTCGCAATTTGAAACGTCAAAATTTGCAATTTTCAGTATGGATTGTGCAGAAATAATGTCGTATTAGGTGTGTTTTACAAAGCCTTAGGTTTTAGCTTTGTCTTTCATTTTACTCAAATATTATCGGAAAATCCATTTCAAATAGACTCTCTTTCTGATGCTTTGGCAGTAGTTTCAGCTATAGAGTTTATGATATTATATATATATATATATATATATATATATATATATATATATATATATATATATATATATATATATATATATATATATATATATATATATATATATATATATATATATATATATATATATATATATATATATATATATATATATATATATATATATATATATATATATATATATATATATATATATATATATATATATATATAATATAGTCTATATTTTAGCAAATTTTCATAGACTTATGAATTTTCAAAATATTTCTTCAAATGAGCGTGAACTAGAACCCCTAAAACGGGGTAAGTTGCAGTTTTTGTCTGTTTACACATATACAGGGTGACGCATTTCTACGGCAAAACTTAATATTTTTGTTTATATTCAAGATACGAGCAAAAATTGTATACGTTAATTACAAGGTGTTTTGAGCTGCATCTTATAAAATTATTTTGATAATCGCAGGCTGGCCCATAAGTCGTTGGTGATACACATTTTCTTTTTTAGTAGAACACCCCGTATGTTATTAGATGTTTGCATTTTCCATTGAATTATAATGCATGTTTGTAAGGAAAAAAATTGATATCGTACATCGTTTCTGAGTTATTTCAATGGTTTTGCAACTTTTCACGTTTATGACACATTGCACAAACACCTAACACATATTGTAAAAAGGCGTTTGTACCAATAGGCAGCTGAGCCATATGGAAATGACGTATTCAGAGAGCTTTTTGTTTATATGACTAATTGAAAAAATCGAGCTGCCGTATATAGGCAGAAATGTTTTTAGTGTTTCCGTAGCTTTTGAAGTCACTTGTACAAAAGGCCTTCGAAAATCTTTCAAATTTTTCTGCATATCTTCTCACAGCTGCATTCGAATTAAGACCCCCCCCCTCCCCAGGTTGTATGCGTGTTTTTGTTTCATTACCGTCGGTCTATTTCAGTTACTATGGCCAATCACCGCCGCCAGGGAGCAGTCTCACCTCACTATCCTGGAAATTTTACGGAACCCCTGCCTTTTTGTAAGGAGGGTATGGATCTTTAACGTGCCCAACATCGCATGGACACGAGGACGACGGCTTTACGCCTACTCCTAAGTGCGGAACGTGCAGGCATTCAACGTGCTCAAATACAATGCCAAAACCTCGGTTGATTTTAAATGTACAGTATGTACTGAAAAAGTGAAAGGAGAACCCTGGATCGAACCCAGTACCTTTCAGTTCAGAGGTACACATTCTTACCACTGAACCACCGAGGCTCTCATCCAAGGTTAAAATCATATCAACTGGGGTCCAGCATACGTATAATTTGACATTTACAAAATAAATAACAGAAATAATAATGTAACAATTACAACCCGTCAAACAATGTAAAGCTGATATCCTGCTCATTTGCTTAATTCATATCATAGCCTACTTAAAAGATTTTCGAAGGTATTTTGGACAAGTGCTTTCAAAAGCTTGAAAAATACGTCAACATTCAACTGCAAATTACACAAAAACGGTCACCTTTAAAACATTTTAACTAGAATACCTTTTTTACGTAAATTAAACGAAGTTTTCAGATTTTTGACACATGTATTCGATGAAGCCACGAACAAAAAAGATATGGAAATTGAACCATTCCAGTCCCCTTGTAAGTTAGGCCTCTGAATAAACTATGACGATTCTAACAAATTAGTAATATTTATCATCAAAAGCTCTGTACCTGTGTCAAATTTCATCAAGTTACCTGTAGTAGTTTTGACTGCCTGGCTATCCGAGCAAATGTATACATATTCCTCAGGACTCATCCTCACATCCTGTCGATTAGCTACAGGCAGGATAGCGTACACCTTCGTTTCGAATGCCGTGGTATATGCGCCTAGAGTATAACTCTCGCGCACCCCCAGGCCTTCGATGTATATTCCTGCCCCGGAGGATTGTCGATACTCCAGCCGCGATCCGTCGGTAAAACAGACCAGTCTTTCGGGCTGTAATGCAACCTGATTTTTCCTTCACTGATCCCTACTGGGGATTCTGATGGTATATGGCCTAGTCAACCTAATATCGTCCTCGGCATCCCGTACCTTGATGGTGGAAGTAGGAATTTCCTTTTCCACCTCCTTGGCGACTATTGCATGTATTATCATTGCTCCCTCTCCGCACCAGTTTCCAGAGTCTCGCATTCTGATATGCGACGCCACAGCCTCCATTCTGATACATATGGGAAGCGGTGGCAGCATCAGCAAGACCTCTAGCGTGGATGAGGGTGGCGTCCTCATAGCGCCGATGATACCCAGGATTGCCAGCCTTTGAAGTTTGGCCAGCTTCTGGGTAGCAGTTTGTTCACACCACAGGATCTCGGCCCCGTAAAGGACTCTCGGTCTAACGATCGCAGTGTAAATCCAATGAAGGTTCCGAGGATTAAGTCCCCAGGTCCTCCCTACCACGCGATGCAGCTGCCAGAGGTTCGCTACTCCCTTCCTCACTACTCGTTGTATTTGCGACCACCTCCAGATATTTGAACTCCCACAGTAAAGCTAAAGGTTTTCCAAACATGACCGGCGCTCTGAACCCCTCCAGATTCCTCTTCTTGGCGAATATGATCATCTTCGTCTTCGCTGGGTTTACAGATAGTCCCAGCTCACCACACCACCTTTCAATTATGCTACAGGCAGCTTGCATGCACGCACAGACAGCGCTGAGGAATTTGCCGGTGACTAAGACTAGCCCATCATCAGCGTACGCCTCGGTGTAGAAGCCGTTCTCGGAGAGCCGCTCCAAGAAGCCGTTCATGACCAGACACCATAGATGAGGCGAAAGGCAGCTGCCCTGAGGACAGCCGCCGGTCACTCCAACGTCCAGCCCTCGGCCTCTCAAGGTCAGTGAAACTCTCCTGCCCTCCAGCATGCTCGCTACCCAACATATTAGGGACCTAGGCGATCCCCTGTCCTGTATGGCGGCACAGACCGTATAACTCCTTGCCCTATCAAAGGCCCCCTCCACATTGAGGAACACAGCTAATGTGCTCTCTGTAGTGTAGGGACCTTTCAACCTATCGCGTCACAGCGTAGAGCGCCGTCTTCGTCGATCCCGCCTCTCCCCCCCCCCCTTGGTACGCGTGCTGATTTTTATGGAAGGGGTGATCCCTGGGGATCTCTCCCAACACGAACCTATATATTATCTTTTCTAATACCTTAGGCAGGAAGCTACTATTGCTACTACTATATCTAGGGAGCTATGGAACTTTTTTCAAATTTGTAAGATCCTTAGAGTTGTGCTTGTAATTGTGGAACTTTTGTCTTATTTAACCAAGTTTGTATCTCTTGCGGTTTCCGAGTTCCCAATAATGCCGAGGGCCAAAATGTCGCATCCTGTATATATATATATATATATATATATATATATATATATATATATATATATATATATATATATATATATATATATATATATATATGCTGTTTAAGCCTAGAACCGTTACAAAACCAGAAAAAGTGCTTAGCGTAATTTTCCATTGCACATATATTTCGAAAATAACGTCAAAACATAGACTGACAGATGGTATCCGCACCTGAATTTTCGTTTTCCTTCCTGAAATCGTACGCGTTTAGATCTATATGTTTTGGTGCAACACGTTTAGCGAACCTGTAGATGCATGTAAATTAATGAAAGATTTAGTGCCAAGAAGTTAAATCTTTTATGAAAATTTGCAGCCATAGCCTACCTGTTACTCCCGGACTTTTAGCAATCGATCTTAACAAAGTAATGCAAAAAATTAGCCAAGATGCCGTAAATTTCCTTTAAGATTATAATTGAAAATAAACTGCAACCTAAGAAAACAATTCAGAGAACTAATCATATTCTTATCAGCAAATACAAACGTATGTTTATATTTATTTATTAAAATTCTCAATGCTGACGACGTATTTAATTCGAAGATAAAGTTTGACCTTTTGGTGATGGCCTATTTGACGAACAATCCTAATATACATTTTGCAGGACCGGATGCAAGACCTAACTCGAATTTTTACCTTTAAAATAGTTATCTCGGCTTATCCATAATCTACAGTAGTTTTTTCCGAATCTTCACCTTAAAATATTGTACAAGGTAAGGAGATTACAAAATAGTGAAGCCTGACGGAATAGATATGTAAAAGTCAAGGCAGCCATGACATTAGAATGCGTACTCTAGAACCAAATGCTAGCTATATTTTCCTTTACTTTTAGTGAATTTTCTTATATATATATATATATATATATATATATATATATATATATATATATATATATATATATATATATATATATATATATATATATACATATATATATATATATATATATATATATATATATATATATATATATATATATATACATATATATATATATATATATATATATATATATATATATATATATATATATATATATATATATATTATATATATATATATATATATATATATATATATATATATATATATATATATATATATGAGGGCGGATCAATAAATCCGTGACTTTTTCAATTTCCCGCCTCTTCACAGGAAGGGCAACACTGCTCCTGTCAACAAGCATCTGTCAGTTGACTCCTGTAAAATTTTGAACAAGCTGCATCATTTAGTTTGTGTTAGATAGCATTTGAAAGCAGACAACCTCTGGAGTTATAACGAAAATGGAAAAAAATGAATTTCATGGGCTCATCAAACATTATTTTTTGTGGAAAAAAAACCTTCACTCAAACCAAGGTTAAGCTTGATAAATACTATGGGGACTCTGCAGCACCAATTTTAATGGTAAAAAAGTGGTTTACTGAATTTAGTTGCGGCCGTACAAGCACAAATGACGCCGAACATTCTGGACGTCCAGTTGAGGACCCGAAACAATTGAAAAAAATCACGATACGGTGTTGGCCGATCGGAGATTGAATGTGCGGGAGATTGTGAAAGCCATAGGTATATCACTTGGCTGAGTGGTTTCGATTTAGCATGATCACTTGGGTATGATCAAGCTATCCGCAAGATGGGTGTCGCGTTTGCTCACAATCGACCGCAAACGCAATCGTGTGACAACGTCGAAGGAGTGTTTGGCGTTGTTCAACCGCAATATAGTGACGATTTTTTGCGCCGTTTCGTAACCGTGGACGAAACATGGATTCACCACAACACACCAGAAACCAAGCAGCAGTCAAAACAGTAGATTTCTCCGTGCGAATCGGTGCCGAGGAAGGCCAAGGTGAGTTTGTCAGCCAATAAAGTCATGGCGACCGTTTTTTGGGATGCACGCGGTATAATCCACATTGATTACCTTCAAAGGGGAAAAACAATCAATGGCGAATATTATACCAGCTTATTAGACCGATTCAATGATGATTTGAAGAAAAGACGACCGCAATTGGCCAAGAAAAAAGTTCTTTTTCACCAAGACAATGCAAGGGTGCACACATGTGTAGTCTCCATGGCGAAATTGCATAAATTGGGCTACGAATTGCACCCTCATCCGCCCTAATTTCCAGATATAGCCCCAAATGACTATTTATTGATTCCAAACTTAAAGAAATGGCTCGGTGGAAAGAGATTACACTCCAATGATAAAATAATCTCACAAACAAATACCTATTTTGAGGACCTCGACAAATCTTATTTTTTTGGAAGGGATAAAAAATTGGAGAAACGTTTGAGGAAGTATATAGAGCTTAAAGGGGTCTATGTTGAGAAATAAAATGATTTTTTTGTCAAAAAACCTGTGTTTCATTCAAAAAGTCACGGACTTATTGACCCGCCCTCGTATATATATATATATATATATATATATATATATATATATATATATATATATATATATATATATATATATATATATATATATATATATATATATATGTATATATATATATATATATATATATATATATATATATATATATATATATATATATATATTCCGCGGACCAAGAACCTAACAAAGTCATCGTTGGATGGAATCCCACCTGAAGCTGTAAAGGAAGCAGTGAGAGTGGCTCCGGATTGGATTTTGGGTATCATGACCCACCTTTTACAGTCTCAAGAATTTCTAGAAGACTGGAAAGTATCCAAGCTTATTCTTCTGTTACAAGGTAAAAACAATATACCGAATACCTCTTCTGCGGCTATAGACCTATATATTTGCTTAACACCTTAAGCAAACTGTTCGAAATTTTAATTAGAAACAGACTTGAACGCAAAGTGGAGAAAAAAGGAGGACTGTACAGTTCGGCTTTAGAAAAGGATGCTTAACGACACCAGCAATAGAAAAGGTATCAACAACTAAGGAAGAAACCAAAGCAAGATGGTGCGTTCTTGTGACAATCGATATCAGGATGCCTTCAACACCGCATCGTGGAACCTCATTATAACAGAACTAGCAAAAAAAGTATTTCCCAGTACCTGAGTAATATAATATGTTCTTACATTCAAGAGAGAAGACTAAGACAAAATCGAAATGGAATTTACGGCAGGGGTTGCGAAATGCTCGGTGCTTTGGCCATTCCTGTGGAATATTCTCTGCAATGGGGAGTTGGAGATAGTGTCGACAGACGGAGCAATGTAAATTGCATTCGCCGACGATCTGGCCTTGGTCGTGACAGCAGATGATGAAGAAGAGCTAACCCACAGAGCAAACGAATCTCTGGCAAGAATCACAACACAGGTAAACCATAACGGCCTGGAATTGCGCCACAAAAATCGGAGGCAGCCATCTTGAAAGGACCAAGAAAGAGGAGCCATGTCGACTTGAAAATCGGAAATAACAAAGTAACACAATCCAAAGCAATGCGTTATTTAGGAGTGTGATTCTCTCAACATAATACATTCGTAGAATACATTTAAAAATCTGTACATAGAGCGGAGGAACGAGCATCTGCACTGGCAGAATAATGGCCGTCATCAGAGGCCCCAGAAGCTGCAAGACACGTCTGCTGTGCGGGGTGGTATACTCAATTCTATTGTACGGTGTCCCAGTCTGGTATGCAGCACTCAACAGGATAAACTATAAGCTCATGTTGTAGAAGATAGAGCGGCGAATAATTTTAAGAATAACGAGTGTATACAGAACTGTATAGGCAAAGGCGGTGCAAGTCATAGCTGGCAACCTGCCCATCGAACTTTTTGCCAAGGAGAGATACATATTTTATAGGAAACAAAGGCCGGAAGCAAGGACAATTGTAAAGGCACACTTGATTCAAGAGTGACAAAGAGCATGGGACGAGAATGAAGAGCAAGCCCAGTGGAAAAAGCGGCTGATCCCTGATATCGATATATGGCTGAGATGCCAACATCGTAACGTTGACTACCATATGACACAGATCTTAACTGGCCACGGCAGATTTGGAGCATATGCATACAAAATGGGGAAAGTTGACAATGGGGAATGTAGGTTGCGGGGAACGAGACACAGCGGAACACAAACTGTTCCCCGCTAATTTTTCCAAGCCCGTTACCTTGGAAGTGGTTTCACTAGATAGTGGGTAGGGACAGTGGGAATCTCGTTAATCTGTATCCACTGGGAAAGAGAAAGACAAGAAACATACACAGAAATAGGGGTACAGCTCACGGGAGAAAATCTAGTGCCAGTAATAACTGTCCAGAAGACCACATGGGAACGAGTGAGGAAGTTAACATAATCCATCATGTGGAAGAAAGAGGAAGACGAAAGAAGGGCAGCATAAAATTTCAAGAAACAACTAGATTGAGATACTTGAACTCCTAATTCTCACAGCCGCGGGGGAGGAGAAACGTAAGGAAAACCAAGGTAGAAGAAAATACAGTCATTCACCCTGATGTTACGTCGCGACATGGTTCCAGGGTCAAAGGGGGGTTCAAAAGGGCCAATGTCTCGGTTAGCCTCGAAAGGGACCGGCTATGCCCCCTCCCCCTAAAAAAAGTAATTGTTGTGAAACAACAAACAGTAAAGTCTTGGTTTTCAGAGAAAATCCTCGTTTATAGTGGAAAGAAGAAAGTTTTCAATTTGTAAGTAGTGAAAAGATATAATTGCCACATAGCAACATTAACCAAACTAACTTGATTTTATATAACTCCGGGGATGATTTCATTTAACATTAATTCGATCCGAAATGGATGACTAAATGTTTATATATAGTTTAGTAAAACTCTCCTAAGACGGCTCTGTCCACACGCGCAAACCAAATAAGTTGACAACCTTACATAAATTTACCATGCCTCCGGCAAAATTTCAAAATCTCTTGTGTTTTTATTTTTACTTGTTAAATAGCCACTTCAAGGTAAATAGATGCTTCAATATCTGCACATTTTTATTAAGAAGTGAAGTTTATTACACCAATTACATATTTGCTCACCAATTACTAATTTTCATATGAATAAAAAACAAGCCATGCAAAGTAGAGCCTCAAGCCTCACTTTATTACATGCTTACATAAAAAAAATACGGGACGCAGCAAGTGCGTTATGGTAGCTAATTTTAGTTTTTTTTTTTTAGAAAAACTGGTCCGATAGGGCTGGCTAACGAACTCATCCAAGTTATTAATGAAGTAACCTCTTGCCGAGTTTCATTAAAATCGGTTAAAAACTTTTGAGATATCGTGTGGATGTATATATATATATATATATATATATATATATATATATATATATATATATATATATATATATATATATATATATATATATATGTATATATATATATATATATATATATATATATATATATATATATATATATATATATATATATATATATATATATATATATAAAACATATACGAATTTAAACGGACCTTGGTTTCAGGCTCTATGGTCCCAAATTTGCGCTCATTTGAAAAAATGTTTGCAAAGTCTCACCATCGATATCTCTCTATTAGCGAATTTTTTAAAATAAGAAACGCTTAATTTTTTTAATTAAAAATTCGCCAATAAGAACAAAACAGAAATGTCATTACCTAAAAAAAGGGCAACAGCACACGGTGTTCCCAGGCGGTCAATCATCCAGGCCCTGACCGTGCCCGAGGTATAGCCGTTCGCTTGAGAAAATCATTTGATTATTCAAGGTATATATATATATATATATATATATATATATATATATATATATATATATATATATATATATATATATATACATTATTAATTTTTAAGTTTCGATTTTAAATAAATAATATTTGTTAAATTATTTTCAAATTTTGCAATATTTACACGATCTTTAACAGTCCTGATTGCACACGTACTGTTCCTGTGTGAAAGAATTTAACATAACTTATTTTATAGGTTAGGGTCTTGTACAACTCACTTATTTCGCAATATGATCAAACAACTTTGTTGTTTTCGGCAACGACTTCACTCACAAGCTTTTCATATAAACTAAAATTGTTAATCGAAAAACAACCTATTCTCTCATTAACCTAAAAGAAGCATAAATTGATATGAAATATGAGGCTACATAAACCGCGCCATTTTTATATAAGAATACAAATAACACAAGAAACTAATAGCAATTTAATTTATTACTACGTGACCAAAACTCGTGTCGTTGTTCAGTTCAGAATGCCAAATCTATAGATAAATCTCTCGAGAGTAAATTCACAAAAATATTATAATTGTAAAAGTTTTATTCAACTTATATTTAGGTTTTTATTTAGCTATTGTTTGGATCGTAACTTAAAATCAAGCTTAAACTCTTTAGCTGCCGATGTTCCCATTTAGCTTTTGAATAACAAATCAATTCTAGAAATAAATATTACCGTTAATTTTCCTAACGAGGGAAAGTTCCCAAGTTTGTGTAATAAAATTTTGAAACTGATAACTCTAGCTGTTTCAATTCATTAGGCAGATTTCCTAGCTTACCAACATTCAAAGAAAACAAACTAAGACATCCGTTATGCCAACCGTTCCCATGCACATTACACAACGCCTTAATAAACTTTTAGGGGTGTGTTGTAGCTTTTAAATTTCTTTAACTCAGGATAACTTGGATTTACGTTGAGAGAAACGCCTCAAAATTAACATATAAGAAGATCTTTGAATGCTCTATATTTGTGAAAAATTCCATTCCACAAACTTTAATAATTTAAAAAATGTAGCGTTTTCAAAAAGTTTTCCTCGATTTTCCACCGGAAAAACTTGAGCAAAATAGTTTATTAACGCAATCGACCTCGGTTTTTGCCCAAACAAGATATTTGCCAAGTTTGATTGAAATCAGTTTAGTATTTTTTATGTTATCGCTCACATACATATATATATATATATATATATATATATATATATATATATATATATATATATATATATATATATATATATATATATATACATATATATGTGTATATATGTTCGGAAAGATTTCTGCGGTCTTTAATGTGAGACATACTTGGTTCTCGGGTTGAACCGCGTCCAGAATTTATGGAAACTCGACGTTTCGGCTCCTGTTTTTGAGCGATTTTCAAGACGTAAAGGAAATATGTAAGGGCATGAACTTTAAGCCCTCACTCTGCGTACTCCTTAGAGCGTTGGATGAGGTCCCAACTTAGTCAACATTTTCTTTAGTTTTTGAATTCAATTTTCAAGAAGTGAAAAAAAAAAATTATCCCTGAAGATGTCTATTTAGTTGGCCGAAAGGCGTAGGGAATTTATTAAATCTTATTGACTGGAAAGAAGCGTTTCATTGAATATTTAATTAAGTCGTATGTTGATAACTTGTTTCTTGCAGGATTTTGTAAATATAATAAAGACCTTTTAACGATATACTACTAACGATACGTTTCTTCACAAACCTGTAGAAAATATTTAATGAAGAGAGTATCATACTCTTTCAGTGTGTCACGTAAGCACCATTTTTGTTGCTGCAGGTTTTCCGCGTTTCTAATATTATCTACAAAGCTTCCTGAACAGCAGCAAATAAGTTATGGGCTATTTAAAATTCTAAATGTACAGTCAATACAGATAACCAGGAACGTACGTGACAAGAATGGAAATGAAGATTAGCCGCAAATACGATAAACTTTTGATTCTACCCAAAATGTAGACGATATTGTGATCTGTGTTTATAAACAGCTACACAACACTTTGGATATTTCCTGGCGTAGTTGATTGTCATTGTTGAATGTTTTTAATTATTTCAATATAGTTTTCGGCTACATTTCTGTTTACCCGCTTAAACTCAGTCTTAATTTTAACCAACTGAATTATATTCTAAACCTTTAGTTGTTGGCTAAAAAAGTCTACAGAAATGGTAAGGTACTAAAAGGTACAAGAAAAATTCTACATATTTTTAAAATAGCAGATTTAAAATTAAAATTTGAATTTATACTCGAATATGCAATATCAGATATTCTATCTGTATAGCGTGTTGCCGGTACAAGGAGTTTTACATACAGTTACGCAAAGTAAGGACACAAGGCCACAACTTTTAAACGGACAAAGGCATCCCAGTGGCAGCTGATGCCTAATATTTTTGGGTGTACCGCATGAAAAAATGTAATGATAAACAGAATTTTGATTTAAGAAAACTGATACTTTTATGGCACAATAATTACCTACAATCAAATGATTGTCGAGAAAATTCTCGAACAATATAACAGTTTTTATTTTTTTACTCAAAAATAGCGCATGATTTATTTGCCTCCGTGGCGATTTTGGTTGTTGCCCTCGAATTGAGGGTCTTCGGAATGTTGCTGCAAACAGTGATGGATTTACGCCTAGTCCCGTGAGGCCCAGGCCTAGGGAGGCACGATTTGGAGGGCGGCAAACTCTTCAGAACCCCAAAATTTTAGTGCCGAAATATTGTATTAATGTATAAATCCTCTTTTACTGTTTGTGTCCTTAGTGAAATTACTCTAGCATATGTAAAGCTTTTAAAATTACGATTAATTCATTAGCAGAATATGTTCCTTGTGCTACCGAATCGTTAAATTTAGTAGGAACTTGTGCAGCTGAATCCGTAACCGAAGCAGTTGACTTTTTTTGTACTTTGCAAAAACTTTATAATTTTTTTACTATATCAACACATCGTTGGGAGATATTGGTGCAACGTACAAGTTTAAGGCTTAAGGGTCTTTCTCAAACTCGTTGGTTTGCTCGACATGATGCTTGTTATGCGTTAGAAAAAGAGTGGCCTGGAATAACTGATGCACTGGAATTTATTTCCTAAAACAGCGACGAAAAACCGACTACGCGATATGAATCTACGGGATTGCAGCGAAAATTACAGCATCTAGAAATAGCAATTCTAGTCATTGTTTGGAATGTTATTTTATATCGTTTTAATGCTGCTAGTAAGAAGCTTCAGGAATCTCAAGCTGATTTATCATCTGTGGTGCAAATCTATAATTCTTTGGCATTATTTCATCAAGACATGAGAGATAAACAATTCTCCGAATATGAAGAAAGAGCCAAAGCCCTATATGCAGTTCAAGATTATTATCGTTATGACACCTGTCGCAAGAAAACCAGAAAAATTGAGGCAGATGAATCACGGGTGAATGAAAGAACACCTTTATCTGGACAAGAAAATTTTAGCACCAATGTGTATACCGAATTTTAGATACTTGGAGTGTACCAAGGGCCGGACGTAAAAGTGCTTATCAAAATCTTTAGGAAAATTTCAATTTTTTTTTATCTAAAATAGATACAAATGAATTGAAAAATCTTCCAAACAAACTATTTAATAAGTATCCTGATGATTTGGAAGAGACTTTTGGGAATGAATGTATTTATTTACATTATCAACTCAAAGATTCCCTAGCAAATAGGGAAGATGTACGTTCTGCACAAGAAATATGCAATGTATTGCATTCTCGGAATCTTCGAGATATTTATCTGAATGTAGATATTGCTCTACGTATTTTTTTGAGTATTCCCACCATGAATTGTTCAGGAGAAAGATCTTTCTCCACCTTGAAAAGAATGAAAACTTATTTACGCGGAAGTATGGGCCAAGATAGACTTAATGCTTTGGCATTACTGTCTATTGAAGCTCAACTACTTCAAGAAATTGATTATGACGACATAGTTGATGTTTTTGCACAGACGAAAGCCAGAAAGAAGAGATTTAAAAATTGAGCAATACATTATAATTTAAGAAAAATGCTTATTATTTATTTCGTTAGAGTTTATTCAATATTTATTTGTATTGTTTTGAAATTATATTTCAATAAAATAAAAATTATATTTAAATAATAATATTCAAACAAAATGAATTGAATTTTGTTATTCAAAAAGGGCGGCGCATCAGACAGGGCCTAGGGTGGCAGCAAGCCTAAATCCGCCACTGGCTGCAAATGTGCACTGGTTGCCTGTTGTGACTCCGTGTATTTTTGCTTCTTCATCCAGAGTGTTCTGGCTATACCGTAGTGATGATAGCTAATAAGCTTGAAACACGTGTATGCGGTTGTCTCCTTGCGGCCTTGCCCTTAACTTTTCTCCTTGTATAGTATACAGATATGCCGTGTTAAAAATCATGTTTTATATATATATATATATATATATATATATATATATATATATATATATATATATATATATATATATATATATATACACACTGTGTCTATAAGTAAGGCATAAATTCAATAAAACTGAAAGTGACCATTATTAAGGAAAATTCAAAAACTTAAAAACAGCTCGTTTTTATTTTCAAAAACTACCTCTTTGATATAAAAATCTCACCCTTATCGTTATACCTATTCAAGGGGTAGCTACCTTGCCGAAATTTCGAAAATGTATGGTGGGTAGTGTGATACGTCTTTTTAAAGCTGGTCCAATTCTCTATTTTGTAAAAATTTTTTTTAGGAATAAAATAAATTGAGTAATAACATTTTTATTATCGGTTGATACTTGCTTTCTTAAAAAACACACATATTTGCCATTAAAAACATTTTAATGAAAATTCACTACCATAACGCACTTGCTGCGTTCAGACTTTTTAGTGAATTTTCTTAAAAAAAATTCACTAATGAGGAGATCCCGACTTTTGAATTTTGAAAAAATTTCTTCAAATGAGCGCTAATTAGGCCCCCCAGAACACATATCCGGGGTCAGTTTCAATTTTTATATGTTTATATATATATATATATATATATATATATATATATATATATATATATATATATATATATATATATATATATATATATATATATATATATATATATATATATATATATATATATATATATATATATATGTATATATGTATCACACCGATAACTCAAAAAATAATGGGCCGATCTTGATTAAATTTGGTAAATACCTTCCTTTTGCAAATGGCTTGGATAAGTTCGTTAGTCAGGAAAATCATCCCAGGTTTTCCCGGAAAATTTTGGATTTTCCTTCAAAAAAAAATTATATCTTCGGAATTAACAAAGTAAGGGCAACCAAATTTGGTACGCTGGTTTATGCCATTATAGGTGAGGTGCCTACGAAAATTTAACTCTGTAGGTTAAAAGACAAAAAAGTTATGGGCATTTAAAGAAACATAAATTGGGGTTTTCCTCAAAACGTCAAAGTGACAATTTAAAACATCAAAATTCGCAACATTTAGGCAAAAAACTTGAATTTAATACGGGCTATGGAAAGAAAATATCTTAAGAAGAATGTTTTACAAACCCTGAAGTCTTAGTTTCAATCGTCATCGTCCTTCATTTTATTAAAATGTTTCCAGAAAATTCATTTCAAATAGACCCTTTCTCTGATGCTTGGCAGTAGCCTTAGCTATAGAATTTATCGTTTAATGGTATATAATTTTTGTAGAAGTTTCGTAAAAAAATCAATAAAGCTCAATATATCCGTTATTATACAAGATATGAAAAAATATTGTATACATTAATTATACGGTGTCTTGAGCCACACCTTAAAAAATTATTGCTACCATCACAGGATGGCCCATAAGTCGTTGGTGATACAAATAATATTTTTTTTAGTGGAAAACGCCTTATGCTTTTGCATTTTCCATCGAAATATAATGCATGTTTGTAAGTTAAGAAATTCTGGACGCAGCATGTGCGTTATGGTAGCGAATTTTGATTAAATGCTTCATATTTGAAAAGCTCAATTTGATATTAACCTATAAGGTTGACCAGGAAACGGATTTTTTCGGTTACATTTTAAGTTTACTTTCGGAAATTTCTGTACGTTTTCAAACAATAAAGTTATTTTGATGAAACATGGCACATTGTTTTTACTATATAGGTTATACTGGTAACCAAATTTGATGCCTGCTTTCTGGAAAAAAAACACATATTTGCTATTAAAAACATTTTTATGAAAATTCACTACCATAACGCACTTGCTGCGTCCAGAATTTTTTTTTAATAAGCTATGTTTCTCACCCCACTACACACATGGCTTTAGAATTAAAAGCTACAAACCTGAAGTGAATAGGGTTATAGAGTGAGAGAGAATATCAATATGGTCTATCAACATTTTCGTTTTGTTAATAAATTATTCAGGTAGCTATATATTGAAACGAAGTAGGTAACGACCAAATCTGATAAGATAACCAATTTAAATTTTGATTTTTAATTAAAATGTGGATTATTTTATCAATGTTACTAGTACATCTAGATAATAAATGGTTGCTATCAATAATGTATCGTTTCAAACTTAATATGCCTTATCCCATATCGTTATCTAAGGAGTGGATTAAATAGGATAAAAATCTTTAAACCGAAAGTAATTATATAGTTCTTAATACAAATCAGGTAGGTAGCAGATCATTCCAGATAGCAATCTGAACGTAATTATTAATATATTTTGCCAATCGGTGTAGATTTTCATGGCGTAAGAAGCAACTTCTTATCAAAATAAATCAGATATTGTCAAAACTTCCATGGACAAAATTCTCAGCGTGATAATAGTTAGTGAATTTTCATAGAAAAAACTCACTAATGGGGAGATCCCGACTTTTTAATTTTGAATTTTTTTTTGCAAATGAGCGCGAACTAGCTCCCCTAGAACCCATATCCGGGGTCAGTTTCAATATATATATATATATATATATATATATATATATATATATATATATATATATATATATATATATATATATATATATATATATATATATATATATGCATGTATGTATGTATGTATCACACTGATAACTTAAAAAATAATGGGTCGATTTTGATCAAATTTGGCATGTACCCTCCTTTTGTAAGTGGCTTGGACAAGTTCGTTACCCAGAAAAATCTGACGAGGTTTGCACTATGTAATTCTCTATAGGCTTCACCTGTGTTAGGTGTTACTGATAATAAAAATGTTATTGCAAATCGACCTGTTTTTGAATTTTCCTTAATAACGGTCACTTTCAATTTTATTGAACTTGTGCGGTACTTTAAAGACGCAGTGTATATACAGTGTGTCCCAAACTGGATGGGAATGTATTGCTATCTCCGTTATTATTAGAGATAGGGATACGGTTAAATTAGCAGTGTTTTGTAGAATTTCATGCTCGTTCCAAATGTGACTTGTATTTTGCCCTGCCTTTTTTCGTTTTCGAGTTATTTTGAAAAAATCAAAATTTGTCGATTTCCTTTTTCTTCAATATCTAAGTAGGCGTTGATCTGACATGTCTAAGACTTGCACATTATTAGGACATTTTTTACAGAGTAATCGTTTCGTGCTATTCTCTACTTTGGATTGTCATTTGTTTTTTAGTTACAAGTATCAACGTTTGTTTTTATTATGGCAGCCATATTGGATTTTTTGCTCATGTGATAGCCTGTGAAAAGAGCTTTCCAATGATGTACAACATGCTTAAGAAATCTTGTAATTGCACTGACAATTTTGAGAAAACCCGTTTTGAGGATAGTAGGTTATGAAATCCAATACCAAAAAACAAATGACAAAAAAGGGGGTTTAAAAAGCAGTATGCCATGGAGTTTAACAATAGACTTCAACTTACAACATAATTTTCCGTAATGATTCACGATAAAAAAATATTGTGATTTAATTTACAATACTTAATTAGGCAATAATGCTAGGTAATATTATGTGAAACAGTTTAATAACGAAACCCGGCAATAACAAATAGAAACTCAAACTCCACAAAACAACACAATTAGAAACGAAACAACAAATAATAAAATAGAAGCTTAAAAATACACTAAATGGAAAATTATTCAATATGGCCACCGTTTTGTTCAATGCGCCTTATACACCTTTTCGAAACATGCCTGCAAACTCTGGTGAGGGTGTTTTGGTTAATATGATTTATAGGTTCCGTGATTCATTGATATTTTGTGGTGCATCGAATTTATACACATCATTCTTCAGAGTACCCCAAAAATAGAAATCCATGGGTGTTATATTAGGACTTCGAGCACACCCATGAACCAGCCTATTGGTACAAATGACACGATTATTAAAATTTTGGTACGAAAATTCTTTGACGATCCTAGTATTGTGAGCTGGACAACCGTCTTTTTGGTACCAAATCACGTATTTACCAAATGACGTATTTAAAGGTATTTAACTTTTGCAAAGCCGTATTCGTTCTCCTAAATATAACTTTTGGTCTGTCCATCGTATTTTTACAATGCCAATCTCATGCAAATTTTTCAGGCGAAGTTTACTCAGCGAAATACTTTTCTCAATTCTTCCGGGACAAGGAATTAGAATTCATTTACTTGAAGTATTTAGAATAGCGTACTTTGAGCATTTCACCTGCTATACCGTCTTCACTGTTGTAGGACAGGCCTTTTGAAGTTTTCTGTAACGTACCTTTATTCTGCTCATGTCGTGTCTACTGATAAAATTTCTATTTGCAGTGGATTTATTTGACCCAGAAGTATTGTTTTTATTATGTGACGCCTTATTATCATGAAGTCTTCTAATTGTTGGTAAGATATAATTTCTCAATAGATTAAGAAAGCCTTCCCCAGTTAAACTATTTTCAAAAAAGAACGGACCAACAATGAAATTACCTGAAATGTTTCAAAATTAACTGTCTAATCTACAAATAAAAATAACAGTTTTTTTACCTAATAAGCCGCATCAAACATTTAACCAAATCTGTCTTGTAATCGTCTTTCTTCCTTTAGATGGGGGTTTTCATTTGCCCAATAATGTCTATTATGGCGATTATACACACCACAATTTGTAAATCTGGATTCATCAGTCCAAATTATTTTCAAATGATAAATTTCAACTTGCTGACGTTGTCCTTGATACCATCTGCAGAATTGAAGTCGCTTAGAGTAATCGTCAATATTTAAGCCTTGTACGATTGTAGGTTTGTATGAATGGTAATGACTTTGTTTTAATACACGGTGTACCGTACTTTTTGGAACGTCTATTTGTTCACCATAAAACCGAACAGATTGAGGAGGGTTTTCGTTTGAAACCTGTAACTCGGCATTATTTCTTTCTTCATTTCTAGGCATTGGTAGTTTCTTTGCGTGGAAGTTACCGTCGTTCAATAGATTGGTCACTATCCTACGAAATATTTTGGTGTTTGGTTGCCGTATTTCTGAGTAGTTGTTTTGATATGAATTTGCAGCTGCCTCAGTATTTCGGTTAGAACGAATATAACATTCCAACATGTCAACATATTTTTCATTACTGAACATATTGTTGAATAATATTTAAAATAAACAGGAAACAAACTATTTAGTACAAAATTTAAAGCAACGTGTTAAATACACCTCAAATTGTTCAGATAATTAGGAATGTCAGTATTCTTAATTGTCGCAATAGTGTTATATCCATAGCAACCTTTCTTCTGTTGTTTTTCAGTTGACTTACGTTTAAAAATCAAATAATTTTCAAAGGCGTCTTCGTAAATCATTAATCTGCTTTTTATTGAGTTCTGTTAGTAAATTTAGTTATTTACTAGGTTTACCTATTTAATTAAATTATAACAATTTTTTAGGATAATGTTGTAATGTAAAATATCATTTGTAATAATGGGCCGATTCATTGGTGTGCTCAAATTTCCTATATTTTTATCGTGAATCATTACGGGAAATTATGTTAAAAGTAGAAGTGTATTGTTAGACTCCATGCCTACTGCTTTTTGAACACTTTTTTTTGTCATGGAAAATGATGTTAAAAGTAAAAGTCTATTGTTAGATTCTATGGCATGGTGCTTTTTTAACGCTTTTTTTGTCATTTGTTTTCTGGTATTGGATTTCATAGCCTACTATTCTCAATACGTTTTTTTTGTCAGTGAAATTACAAGATTTCTCAAGCACGTTGTACATCAGTGGAAATCTCTTTTCACAGGCTATCAGATGAGCAAAAAATCCAATATGGCTGCCATAATAAAAACAAACGTTGATACATGTAGCTCAAAAACAAATGACAATCCACAGTTGAGAATAGCACAAAAAGATTACTTTGTAAAAAGTGTCCTGATAATATGCAAGTCTGAGAGGTGTCAGGTCAACACCTACTTAGATATTGAAGAAAAAAGAAATCGACATTTTTTTAATAACTCGAAAACGAAAAGAGGCAGGGAAAAATACAAGTCATATTTGAAACGAGCATGAAATTCTACAAGACGTTGCTAATTTAACCGTCTCCCTATCTCTAATAATAACGGAGATAGCAATACATTCCCTTCCAGTTTGGGACATTATATATATATATATATATATATATATATATATATATATATATATATATATATATATATATATATATATATATATATATATATATTTATATATATAATCTTTTTGAGTTAACTACGAGAACGTACACGCATTTTGTAAGTAAACGTCTTGGCGATGAATGGCGGCGAATGTTCATTGCAAGTTCAAAAGTCATTGTAAAGTACGAATACCTCCGTAATGGTGTAATTATCCTATTGATGGTTTATACGAATCCTATTTTATTTATCTTAACCCTAGAATACTGGACATTCGTAAAATTTACGACGCGAGCTTAAAGTCGTTAAAGTTCGAATACTTCCGGGCTATGCATCGCCGCGTGCCTCTAGCTATTTTCCTAATTAGTCCACAGCTAGCCAATGGTGCATTCGGTTGTCGCATTTTTTACCGCTAAGTGACATATTTCGCGGGCTCGTCGTAAATTTAACGAAAGTCCAGTGTTTACGTTAGTTTTTATTGTAATAATTATTGTGACTAGTGCGTCGACAAATTGGGCTAGTTGTTATCTTTTTGAGAGGTAAGGCACATTTTTGATATTTTGATACTTAGATAATTGTTTTTTTGTTAAGATGGCGCGTAAAGCCTTAACACAAAAGGAAATAGAGGCCGAAATTCAGCGTATAATGGCTGGTGAAGACTCAGAACCCGATCCTTTTGAAGACAGTGGAAGTGATTGGGAAGAGGACCATGTAGAATTCGAAGCGGAAAGTTCAGATGATGAATGTGATGACGATATGTTTTTACCACAGCCCCCACCCAACGTCAATCAGTCCAATCAATTCGAAGATTCTTCAACTGCCGAAGAAGAACATTTAGTAGAAAAAAATGGCGATGGCATTGAAGAGGAATTTCATACCAACGAGGATCAGTCCAGTCTCCCTGACTACTGCCTACCTGCTGAAAGTGATAAATCAGAGAGGAATATAGCAAATAGCCCTTTTTTATCTAGCTATATAATAAAGCCCAACAACACCAGTTTGAAAGGAAAAAATGGTCATAAATGGTCAACGGTATTACCTTCCAAGCGTGGAAAAACCAAAGCAAGAAATATTATTCATTTTGTACCAGGTCCTAAAGGGGATGCTAAAAAGTGTTCAACTTTAGATGAATTTTTCTTACACTTTTTTTCTAATGAAATACTACATACCATACTTTTGCATACAAATGCCGAAATTCTTAGACAAGCACAAAAATATAAAAGCAATGCCAATGTATCGCAAACGACAAAAAACGAGATAAAGGCCCTTTTTGCAATTTTGATAAGGGCGGCAGCGAACAAAGATAATCATTTGTCTGCAAAATATATGTTTAACACCAATTTATCAGGAACATTTTATAAAGCCTGTATGAGTGGTGAGCGCTTTTCGTTCCTAATAAATTGTCTTAGGTTTGATGACAAAGAAACCAGATCGGAAAGAAGAAATGTGGATTCGTTCGCACCGATCCGTGAAATATGGGATATTTTTATTGCGATATGTAGAGACTCCTACACACCTTCTTCTTACTTGACTATTGACGAACAGCTGGTTGGATTTCGCGGACGTTGTCCCTTTCGTATGTATATACCGAGTAAGCCGTCCAAATATGGAATAAAAATAATCATGGTTTGCGATTCGTCTTCGAAATACATGTTAGATGCCAGCCCCTATTTAGGAAAAAACACAAAAACAAATGGATTGCCATTGGCAACGTATTTTGTACAAGAGCTTACTAAATCTGTCCATGGTAGTAATAGAAATATTACCATGGATAACTGGTTTACATCAGTAAGTTTGGCTGATGATTTACTGAAAGATCCCTATAAACTTACTCTGATAGGGACCGTCCGTAAAAACAAAAAGGAAATTCCCAAGGAACTGTTAGATGTTAAAGGTAGAAATCCTAATACGTCTATGTTTTGTCACGATCAGATGAAAACCATGGTATCGTACATGCCAAAAAAGAACAAAATTGTGTTACTTTTATCTACTCTTCACGAAGGGGCTGAAATATTAGCCACAGGAAAACCTGCAATTATAAAGAATTATAATGAAACAAAGGGAGGAGTAGACACTTTCGACCAGATGTGTTCTAATATGAATTCTGGTCGAAAAACTCGAAGGTGGCCGATGGTCATATTTTATGACATGGTAAATATTGCAAGCATAAATTCTTACGTACTTTATACTTCAAAATTACTGAAACTAAACAAAAAACCATTGAATAGGTATCAATATATGATTGAAGTAAGCCAATGTCTTGCGGAACCATGGTTGAAAGAGAGGCTCAACAATAAAACTTTGCGGCGTAATATTCGGCAAGATATTGGTAATATCCTAAATATTTCTTTGGAAAGTGTGACACCAGAGTATCAAAATAAAAAGCGAAAAATTTGTTTTTACTGCCCCAGTAATAAAAGACGCATGACCACCACATACTGTAACCAGTGCGAGCAAGCCATATGTGGTGAACACCGAGGAAATATATGTACTGTATGTGCAACTGTTTAAGACTTTACTTCTTAAAAATATTTTTTTACAAGCTCAATAGTATACTGTATTTTGTAAAATTTTTGTAGATTTTTCTGTAATAAAAGCTTTTTCTAAATTTGGTGTTTTATTAAACGTCGTAAATTTTACGATACTCCAGTATTAACGTATATTTCAAATAGTCCATTAATCTAGGTTTAATCACCTATAGCCACTTTGTTATGTAAAAATTAAACTTATCTCTCACATTCTTTGAACAAGTGCTCAGAAAGTAATCTAAATGACAATTCTAACTGTCAACTTAAAGATAAATGATTTTTCCATTGTGCACGAACATTTTATAAAATGTCCCCTTATTCTCGGTCAAAGTTCTAGGTTACTCGATATAATTAAATACGTACGTTATTGTCGGTTAGTGTACATGTGTTTTGCAAATAATAATCGTAAAATCAACCTGTATATCTTCTTAAAACTAGTTTGTAATTAAATCAAGAAACATTGTGTTAATGATGCATGACAAGCTACGAGAATACATGCAGTAAAGTTTTTTGTCATATAATTACCAGACAGTTTTTCCTTGAAAATGTTACATAAGGTTTTTGGCACGTTTTTAGAGAATTAAAAAAAATCACTATTATATATATATATATATATATATATATATATATATATATATATATATATATATATATATATATATATATATATATATATATATATATATATATATATATATAATATTTTACCAACACACCACGAAGGCTTACAGCCTAAATAATATCGTACCGCGGGTGTCGACAAGGAGGAAAGAGGCAACTTGTTAATTCTGGACTTGAAGGTTTGGAGGATGAGGAAACACATGTGCCGGCAAGGAATTCCACAACTTGGAAGTCCTCGGGACAAAAGAGCGGGCATAACAAGATATTCTATGTCTGGTGACCTGCACAGTAAAAGGGTGCATTCGATCTGTTCCCCTGGTAGATCTGTTGTGGGCAGCAGGTGGAGGAACTATTGAAGAAAGCTCCTCTAAGCAGTGTCCGTGCAGATATCTATAAAAGAGAGAGAGAGAGAGAGGTCATCAACGGCACGTTGGTGGGCAAGGGATGGCAGCCTCTGGGTGAGGGTAGGGTCACCGATGAGACGCACTCTTCTTAACGGAGTCCAGGATAGCGAGTGTAGAAGCGGCAGCGGCACCCGGGATGTAGCTGCAGTATTCGAGGTTTGGCCTTATTTACGAAGTATATAAGGTATAGAGATTAGCTGCTGAAAAGTATTTGGCCGGAAGAGGAAACCTAATTTCTTAGCAGCCGCTTCTGCAATTGATGTGACATGGTGGCAATTGAGATTTCCATCCACAGAAATGCCAACAAGTGAAAACGACTCATTACTTTGAATAACTTGGTTGTTCATTGTGATGTATCTAGGGCTGGTGTATCTCTTATGAGATAGAAAGCAAGACTGAGATTTGGTGGAGTTGTACAATATTTCTACTTCCCCAGTCTAATATTTTTTGGAGATCCAGAGAGACAGAACCCTCCATGAGTCTGCCATCCTCATCTAATTGGGCTAAAGAGGCAGGCTTATGATATTGTATATTTGAGTTGAGGGTGTTGTCGTCCGCATAACTGTGCACTGGGTTGGATGTGCTAGAGAGGAGGTCATTGATGTGGAGAAGAAGCAAAGTATGGGCTAAAGCTGAACCCTGAGGGACTCCTGCATTAATTGGATACAGTTTAAAAAAATGACTATCCACGACAACAGAAATGCTCTGGCTGGAGAGGCAATTTGCTGTCCAGGTACAGAGTTTTGGTGGTAGGCCATAGGCCGGAATTTAACTAAGCAGCGCTGCGTGCCGGACCTGATCGAATGCTTTAGATATGTCTAGAGCGACAATCTGGGATTCACCGTGTAGTTCCATAGACTTGCCCCAAGAATGGGTGACAAAGTAAAAAAGGTCGGCAGTTGATCTGTGCTGACGGAATCCATACTGCCTGTCATGGATTAGCCTGTGTTTTTCAAAAAATTGTAGTAATTGAGTGTTTATTTACTTTTCCATCACTTTAGAGACGACTGAAAGGAGAGAAATAGGCCTGTAGTTGCTAGGAAGCGCTTTGCATCCTTTTTTGGGGACGGGTTGTACTCGAACAGTTTTCCAGTTACTAGGGAATATGCTTCTATTGTAATATGTGTGAAACAGACGAGTCAGGACAGGAGCAAGTTCTAGTGCGCATTTTTTGAGGACAATTGCTGGAATCTCGTCAAGGCCAGATGCTTTTCTGGCATTAAGAGAAGAGGGCATCTTTCGTACCTTTTTAGTTTTCAAAATTATATCCGTCATTTTTTGCGCGTCATTGGGGTCTGTCGGCCTAACATTGGGATGTTGGTTGAGAGTAGAATTGCCGGCGAACAACGAGGCAAAAAGTTCGGCCTTGCGCAGGGCGGTAGAAACAATTTCATGAAAGAAGAGGTGGGAATGTGCTCTTGCAGAAATTATTCCCAATATATTTAGCAAGAGTCCAGAAGGGTTTGCTATCGTTGGAGCTTGAGAGGGCTTTGTTTTTGATGTGGTTATTAAACGAGGTTTTTGCCTCAGAAAGAATGCGGATACAGCGGTTTCTTGCGTCGTTGAATGCTTGACGGTTTTCTTGACCCGGATTGTGTAGAAGCGTTTTGTGAGTTTTGACCTTTTCAAGTCTGGCCTTGTCACAGGATTTAGAGAACTAGGACTTTTGAGTGTCTGAAAAGGTTTTCTATGTACTACGTGGAATAAATAAATAAATAAATTAAAAAAATATCACATTGAGGTTCACAGATAATTACAAATTTGTTTCAAAAAACTATTTTGTTATTTTGTTTACAGAAACTGGTTCGATTGTGTTGATTAAAACCGATCATGTAAGCGACTAATATGGAAAAATGCGTACCTGCCACCTATAGTTTTATAGATGCATTCCGTTTGAAAATAAAAATTCAATTTTAGGTAAATTTGCAGATTAGCACATGGGGGGTGTTTAGAAAAATCGTTTCCGAAACATGATTAGAACCCCTTCTGGATGTCCAAACCACAAAAAGAATTTCGTGCGAACAGCCCACAAGAAAGTTACGGGACCAGGAGTGAATAGGTTTGCTGGACGAGGAAGAATAGAAAAAGGAAATGTGAGCGGAAAGTGAAAAGAAACAGCTTAGTTCGACCTCTATACGCTGCCTTTATCCCATTTTGCAGCTATACTTGATTAAAATCCTGTTTATCGCGCCCAGAACTTCTATATTCACCGCTTGGTCCAGTAAGTTTCTTAGGGGTTGTTCTCAGGGAATTTTTCTTTTTTACATTGTTCTTTTTTATGCATTGAGGACGATTGTAGGCGTGCAGAAGGGGAAGAAGACGAAGCAGCGAACCAAGATTTTCAATCTATGTTTAAATTGTTATCTCATTTCATGTTTTTTTAAATATTTTTCAAAAAATGATTTTGTTTGTCAGTGTTACATAGTAAGCTGCAATATTTTGTCATTTTCAAAAAGTATGGATACAGCAACCGTATATAAGTGTTGAAAAGGGTCTGGGCCCAGTAAGTATGTTATGGTAGAAAATTTTCGTTAAAATATTTCAAATTCGATAGCTCAATAAATTTCCCATTAAGCTAGAATCTTCAATCTTGAACCATAGTAACACCTATGTAAACGCAACGTGCGGGTACTAACTTAAAGAAAAATAACATAATGAGTGTCGCGGATAACTACAAATTTGTTTTTTATTATTTGTTATTTATTGTTTGCAAAAACTGGTTGGGTTGACTACAACAAAACCATCCAAGCAATTAATAAGGAAAAATACATGTCATATTTATAATTTGGCAGGTAATTCCCTTTGTAAATCATTATTTTTTTTCTGAAAAATGTTTGTAACTTTAATGAAATTTGTAACACAAGACTTGTAGTACATAGACATTATATCTAAGACCAAATTTTAATTTTCTAGCTTCATAAAAGATATAATTTTTTTCAAATAATCGCTCTGGGACTCTAAAAGCGATCTCCAAGGTTCATTTAAATTCAAAGAATTAGTTTTAATCATATATAATATTCTAGTGTACAATTCTTATGAAAATTCACTACTATAACGCACTTGCTGCGTCCAGGCTTTTTTTTAATTGGCTCTGCTTATAGCCTCAAAAACAGAACAAAGCATAAGATAAAGTTTATCTTTTAAACAGAGATAGGTATGTACAAACTACACTGGCAGCAGCTCGCACATTTTTTTCGTGGGCGGAGTTTGGTATAAACAAAAGACTGTAGTCGCTTTTGCGCATAATCCTTTCCTGTGTTCGTGAACCCGGGCAAAGTTTGTTGGAATAGAGTAGATTTACACGGGTAACTTGATCCTCTTTCTGTCAGATTCGAGTTGATGTTTGTGATGGTGTGTTGTTTGGAATTCGCGTGTATTGCCACTCGTTCATGATTTAAAGTGTTACGCTTTTAAATAAATGACTAACGAATAATCTGTTGTAAAGTTTCATTAGTTATAATTAAGTACTGTTAATTAAATTAAAAATGAAGATCGAATCGACTAGTGATTCACCTTCTGATAGTCTTTTGTTAAAAACTAGGAGCGCTCATGATGTCAAAGTGCAGATAACACCTTTGCAGCCGAAGACATTAACACATCTTCCTCAGAGGCCTAAGGTTGATTTGGCTTTCTCGGATTTGACCTACACAGTTCGACAGGGAAAAAGTAAGTAATTTTTTAACTTATATTTATAACGATACGACATAACCTCAAACTTTCCTTTTGTGTTACGAGCAGTAGACTCAAATTTCATTTAATGTTACGTTTTTAGTTGTTTTATTTACAATCTACCTTGATATTTAATGATTGTAAGCTAAACAATTTGACAAAATATTAAATCGAAGTAATATGCTTACAAATCGTCGATAAATTCATTATTTATTTTTATTTATACCTAGGTACCTACTCTTTGTTTCTTAAGAAATATGAAAATCTGACGTTCACTCAATATCACATTTTTTATAATCCTGTCTCTGATGGTGTCAATTTAGTTGACGAAACGAGCATTAAGTTCTAAATACATACATATACCTAGGTACACTTCCTATTAATTAACTGTTTGTTAAAGCCAATTTAAAGTTTGATAATTATTAAGGCTAGGGTGTTACGGATTTGGTTTACGGTTTTATTTTATAAGTCTGGACGAAACAAGTGCGTTAATGGAGCGAATTTTCTTAAACATGTTTTGGTAAATTTGCAGATTAGCTCCCGAAGGCTTTTCAAAAAACTGTTTTCAGAAACCTGCCTAGGGCCCCCCGTGGATGTACAAACCACAAGAATTTCTGCTTCACCCCCTCCCCCCAAAGGAAGTTACGGGACCAGGAGTGAGTGGGGGTTAGGTAGTAAAAAGAAAATATGAGCAGAAAATGCGAAGAAAACGGGCTTGAAAGCTGTCTATTTCACATCTTGCAGCCATATCCCCCTTAAACCCTGCCTACCCCGCACAGCACCTCTAGCCCCCCAGGTGCCGTAACTTCCTTGGGGGGTATGAACAAGAAAATTTTCTTGTGGTTTATGCAACGAGGGCGGTTGTATGCACGCGAGAGGGGAAGGAAAACCCCACGACGAAGCACCCCCATGTCACCAGTTGAAGGCGCGCAGGGGCTCTGCTGCTTTAGGCACGGCTTTAGGACCATAAATGAAAAAAAAAATGTAATGAAAATTTCCAAACATTTCTTTTACAAAAAATCACCAATTTTTTCGACATAAATTACCTTCAGTAATATTACACTAAATTATACTTTTTACAAAAATTCGACTTTTTGTAACAATAACTTACTAAAGATTTATTATTAATTACCAACATATCACAAAAATCTACGGAAACGCTCAAAACATTTCTGCGAAAACTTTTAAAATTCAGCCACTATTTGAGCGTGCCCATATACGGCAGCTCGATTTTTTCGACGAGTAATACAAACAAAAAGTTCTCTGAATGCGTCATTTCCATGGGGCTCCGCTATCTATTGATAAAAACGTCGTATCATAATTTGTGATATGTGTTTGAAATATATGCCAAAAACGTGGAAAGATGCAAAACAATTTAAATAACTCAAAAACGATGAACGATATCAATTTTTTTTCTTACAAACATGCATTATAATTCGTTGGAAAACACACAAATGCAATAACATTTTGTGCTATTCTCAACTTTGGATTGTCTTTTGTTTTTGAGCTACAGGTATCAAAATTTGTTTTTATTATGGCAGCCATATTGGATTTTTTGCTCATGTGTACAACATGCTTGAGAAATATTGTAATTGCACTGACAATTTTGAGAAAAACCGTTTTGAGGATAGTAGGCTATGAAATCCAATACCGGAAAACAAATGACAAAAAAAAGTGTTCAAAAAGCAGTAGGCCATGAAGTCTAACAATACACTTATACTTTTACCATAATTTCCCGTAATGATTCACAATAAAAAATAGGAACTTTGAGCACACCAATGAATCGGCCCATTATTACGAATGATATTTTACATTACAACATTATCCTAACAAATTGTTATAATTTAATTAAATAGGTAAACCTAGTAAATAACTAAATTTATTAACAAAACTCAATAAAAAGCAGATTAATGATTTACGAAGACGCCTTTGAAAATTGTTTGATTTTTAAACGTAAGTCAACTGAAAAACAACAGAAGAAAGGTTGCTATGGATATAACACTATTGCGACAATTAATAATACTGTCATTCTTAACTATCTGAACAATTTGAGGTTAATTTAACACGTTGCTTAAAATTTTGTACTAAATAGTTTGTTTCCTGTTTATTTTAAATATTGTTCAACAATATGCTCAGTAATGAAAAATATTTTGATATGTTGGAATGTTATATTCGTTCTAACCGAAATACTGAGGCAGCTGCAAATTCATATCAAAACAACTAACCAGAAAGACGACAACCAAACACCAAAATATTTCGCAGGATAGTGACCAATCTATTGAACGACGGTAGCTTCCACGCAAAGAAACTACCAATGCCTAGAAACGAAGAAAGAAATAATGCTGTCTTACAGGTTTCAAACGAAAACCCTCCACAATATGTTCGGTTTTATGGTGAACAAATTGACGTTCCAAAAAGTACAGTACACCGTGTGTTAAAACAAAGTCATTACCGTCCATACAAACCTACAATCGTACAAGGCTTAAACGTTGACGATTACCCTCAGCGACAATTCTGCAGATGGTATCAAGGACAATGTCAGCAAACTGAAAATTTCAATTTGAAAATAATATGGACTGATGAATCCAGATTTACAAATTGTGGTGTGTATAATCGACATAATAAGCATTATTGGGCAAATGAAAATCCCCATCTAAAGGAAGAAAGACGATTGCAAGACAGATTTGGTATTAATGTTTGGTGCGGCTTATTAGGTAAAAAACTGTTATTTTTATTTGTAGATTACAGTTAATTTTAAAAATTTCAGGTAACTTCATTGTTGGTCTGTTCTTTTTTGAAAATAAATAAGTGGGGAAAGGTATCCTAATCTATTGAGAAATGATATCTTACCAACAAGACAGTTGTCCGGCTCACAATGCTAGGATCGTCAAAGAATTTTTGTATCAAAATTTTAATAATCGTGTCATTTGTAAAAATGGGTCGCTTCATTGGTTTGCTCGAAGTCCTGCTATAACACCCATGGATTTTTATTTTTGGGGTACTCTGAAAAATGATGTGTATAAATTCGATCCACCACAAAATATCAATGAATTACGAAACAGAATCACTGAAGCTATAAATCATATTAACCAAAACACCCTCACCAGAGTTTGCAGGCATGTTTCAAAAATGTGTATAAAGTACATTGAACAAAACGGTGGCCATATTGAACAATTTTCTTTTTAGTGTATTTTTAAGTTTCTATTTTATTATTTGTTGAGTTTAAGTTTCTATTTGTTATTGCCGGGTTTCGTTATTAAACTGTTTCACATAGTATTACCTAGCATTACTACCTAATTAAGTATTGTAAATTAACTCACAATATTTTTTTATCGTGAATGATTAGGGAAAATTATGTTAAAAGTAGAAGTCTATTATTAGTCTCCATGGCGTATTGCTTTTTTACAGTTATTTTTTTGTCATTTGTTTTCTGGTATTGGATTTCATAGCCTACTATCCTCAAAACCGTTTTTCTCAAAATTGTTAGGGCAGTTACAAAATTTCTCAAGCATGTTGTACATTATTGGAAAGCTCTTTTCACAGGCTATCACATGAGCAAACAATCAATCTAATATGGCTGCCATAATAAAAACAAACGTTGACACATGTAGCTCAAAAACAAATGACAATCCAAAGTTTAGAATAGCACAAAAAGATTACTGTGTAAAAAGTGTCCTGATAATGTGCAAGTCTTAGACATGTCAGATCAACCCCTACTTAGATATTGAAGAAAAAAGAAATCGACAATTTTTTTTAATGACTCGAAAACGAAAAGAGGCAAGGCAAAAGTCATATTTGGAACGAGTATGAAATGCTCCCATATTGCTAATTTAACCGTCTCCCTGTCCCTAATAATAACGGAGATACATTCCCAACCAGTTTGGGACACACTGTATAATATTATATATATATATATATATATATATATATATATATATATATATATATATATATATATATATATAACGCACTTGTTACAGCTAGACTTTTTGGTAACTTGTCGACTATTCCACTTGTGTTATACCTTTTTAAAGTTTTTCTCACTAACGAACGTGATATCAGCCGATTCGGATAAACGTCATTAAAAAGATCACAAACTACTTCATGCGTCCATCTTCTGTTCATAAACCCAATCATCATAAGTATTTCTATTCTGTCTCTTTCTTTTATTCGACCATTTTACGTTCACGGTAAAACAGGACTTGTCTATTCTGACTACTGTCACTGCTATAGTGAGTTTCATAGGCTACTACATTACATTGGCTGTTGTCTCAGAAAGTAGATACTTTTTTGTTAATATCTCGGTTGGCATTGAAATAAAAAATATCCAACCTAATCTTTTTGTGCTGGTAATAAAATGCTCTATTAGAAACTAACATAGTATACATTGCAAATTTTAAATTTGTTTTTTTTTTAATTCTAGGGGTTTGGCTGCGGCAAACTGCCATTCGCTTAAGTTACCATATATTTATATTTATCATCATCTTTATATTTATTTTATACCTGGAACTCCCAAGTCAGAATTCAGTTTCCATTATGCTTAATTTTTCTTTTTGCCAAAATCTTACCTTACATTCTTTAAGATACTTTTATACCTCATTCTACCTTAATTTTTGTTATTAGTTGTTTTTCTTTTCTCTGTTTTCTGTTTTTTGTTGTTGTTTCTGTTTGTTTTTTTGTATTGTTTTAGTGAATTTTCGTAGAAAAAATTCACTAATGGGGAGATCCCGACTTTTGAATTTTGAAAAAATTTTTGCAAATGAGCGCGATCTAGGACCCTTAGAACCCATATCCGGGGTCAGTTTCAATTTTTATATGTTTATATATATATATTTATATATATATATATATATATATATATATATATATATATATATATATATATATATATATATATATATATATATATATATATATATATATATATATATATATATATGTATCACACCGATAACTCAAAAAATAATAGGCCGATTTTCATAAAATTTGGCATGTACCTTTCTTTTGTAAATGGCTTGGATAAGTTCGTTAGTCAGGAAAATCCGATGAGGTTTTCCGGGAAAATTTTGAGTTTTCAATCGAAAAAAATTCTTATCTCAAAAAGTAATAAGCCGATTTTAATAAAATTTGGCGTGTACCTTCCTTTTGTAAATGGCTTTGACAAGTTTGTTAGTCAGGAAAATCGGACGAGGTTTTCCGGGAAAATTTTGACTTTTCATTTGAAAATTTTTTTTATCTCAAAGAATAATGGGCAGATTTTGATATAATTTGGCATGTACCTTCCTTTTGTAAATGGCTTTGACAAGTTTGTTAATCAGAAAAATCGGACGCGGTTTTCTGAAAAAATTTTGAGTTTTCATTTGAAAAAAATTTTTATCTTAAAAAATAAAAAATCTATGATAACCAAATTTGGTAGGTAGGTTTACGATATAAAAAGTAAACTATACACCAAAATTTAGATTTCCATGTTACAAGAAAAAAAAGTTATAATAAAATATTTTGTGCCAGATCATTTCTATGAAAATTCACTACCATACCGCACTTGCTGCGTCCCGAGTTTTTTATCATCATTTATTTATTTCTTTTTTTTTCAATTCGTAATTTGGGGATTATTGGACCATGTGGTTTGTCATGGCCACTTTTACACAAACAAGAGAACCACGGATAGTGCAGGATCACATTTGGAAAGACATTTAGGTTTCCATCTAATGTTACTATTTACAATGTACTCACACTATATCTACCTTATATTAATAACAGTGCAAATATTCTTACCCCTTAATCTTCAATTTTTTGAGCATTGTCAGAAGAAGTTGGTATACTGTTTTATTTTTTGTTTGTAAAATATGCTTCAAGTTGAAGGGAGGCGCAGGCACTTGTATATTATATAACACATTTAAATACTTATTAATAACACTTTCATTCTTTCCACAACCCAACAATAAGTGCTCGGCGTCCCCTAACTCGCCACATTCACAAAAAAGGATTTTCTCTAATATTTATCTTAAATAAATATGCGGGAAATAAGGCATGGTTAAATCGTAGCCTTCAAATTGTTTTGACAGAGTTCTTCTCTAAATTCATGTCTAGAAACCAATGTTTTTTTGGAGGAGTCACCTGTAGTCCTTTGTAATATTGCCCTTTATTGCCATTTTGGTATCGTTTTACCCAATTCTCCCATTGCTGTTTCTTTATTTCATTTAAAATATCGTTTGCTGGGCATAATAATTCTATTGCGATGCAATCATTTAATAAGGCTTGATTTGCCAAAGTATCTATTTTTCGTTGCCTCTTATTCCACTGTGTCCTTTTATCCAACAAAAAATAATCTGTTTCATTTCAAGTTCGTATAAAGTTTCACTCATCAATGAGGTCAGATATTCATATTTTTTTGAAACATATATATTTTCTAATTTATCTATGCAACTCCTACTATCAGATAATATAATAAAACTTTTGTGGTTAATAGTTTTTAGTGAATTTTCTTAAAAAAAATTCACTAATGAGGAGATCCCGACTTTTGAATTTTAAAAAAATTTCTTCAAATGAGCGCTAATTAGGCCCCCCAGAAAACATATCCGGGGTCAGTTTCAATTTTTATATGTTGCAAATGGCTTGGATAAGTTAGTTAGTCAGGAAAATCTGCCCAGGTTTTCCCGGAAAATGTTGTGTTTTCTTTCAAAAAAAATTTATATCTCCGGAATTAACAAAGTAAGGGCAACCAAATTTGGGACGCAGGTTTACATCCTTATAGGTAAGTTACTTACCAAAATCTAGATATGTAGGTCAAAAGACAAAAAAGTTATAGGCATTCAAAAATAAATAAATTGGGGTTTTCCTCAAAACGTCAAAGTGGCGATTTAAAATGTCAAAATTGGCAACATTTAGGCAAATAACTTAAATCTAATACGGGCTATAGAAATAAAATGTCTCAAGAAGGATGTTTTACAAACCCTAAAGTCTTAGTTTCAACCGTCATTGTCCTTCATTTTACTAAAATATTTGCGGAAAATTCATTTAAAATAGACCCTTTCTCTGATGCTTGGCAGTAGCCTTAGCTATAGAGTTTATCATTTAATGGTATATAATTTTTGTCGAATTTTTGTAAAAAATTAATAAAGCTCAGTATATCCGTTATTATATAAGATATGAAGAAAATTTGTATATATTAATTATAGGGTGTCTTGAGCTACATCTTAAAATAATATTTCTGCAATCACAGGATGACCCATAAGTCGTTGGTGATACAAATTTCCTTTTTTTAATCAAACACGCCTTATGTTATTGCATTTTTGCATTTTCCATCGTAATATAATGCATGTTTGTAAGAAAATAAATTCTGGACGCAGCAAGTGCGTTATGGTAGCGAATTGTGATCAAATGTTTCATATTTGAACAGCTCAATTTGCTATTAACCTATAAGGTTGACCAAGAAACGTGTTTTTTCGGGAACATTTTAAGTTTACTTTTGGAAATTTTTGTACATTTTCACACAATAAAGTTATTTTAATGGAACATGGCACATTGTTTTTACTATATAGGTTATACTGGTAACCAAATTTGATGCCTGCTTTCTTAAAAAAAAACACACATATTTGTTATTAAAAAGATTTTTATGAAAATTCACTACCATAACGCACTTGCTGCGTCCATAATTTTATATATCTAAAGGCTTCCCATATAGCTAACATCTCAATAGTGTATAGGCTCATAATTCTATTTGTTCTAACTTTTTTGTTAAATTCGTTTTGGTGGTCATAAATTGCGTAACCTGTGGATTCTCCGTTTTTTGATCCATGGTACGCATTGGGCATTACATTTTCTAAATCAGACTTTAATAAGTGATGTGTAAGATTTTGTGCATAATTGGCTAGGTCCCTCATATATGTCGTGTGAAATTTCACATCTTTTTTGTAGGTAAAGTTTGGGTTGACTTCATATTGTTGAACCTGTTGCATTAAATCCAAGATATTATTATATAATTCCACTAAAGGTACCGATTTTTTTTTCACCCAAAATTGTTTTGTCAGGTCGTAGATAAAAAGTTAAATTTGGTTCAAAATAGTTGAAAAAATGGAAAGTAAATAGACAATTTACGGTAATATCTGGCGCCGAAATTTCATTTCGATATCTCTAAAAATTCCAGAGATATTTTTACTTGGTTCCACACATTTGCCCATCACTCTATAAGTTCAATGAGGTAATATTAAATCATTATATAACTAATTATATAACTCATCATAGCAAAATTTTAATTGTAATTTTGTAATACAAAGACTATATTTTAGCTGGACAACGGTTATATATAGAAGATACTTAAATCTTTGACCGATGGTTCCGTGATCACAAATTACAACATGTTCCCACGTGTCATCTAAGCGACTATTAATTGGTCATATACTTCTATAATACGTTAATGATAATTAATTACGCGAAATTAGAATGAAAAAATAAACAAAAGGATTAATTAGCTATAATTTGCTTTATTACAGAAGATGGACGTGACAACGTCAAGCACATGAAGTATTTATTTTATTACATACTCAGACAACAACTCTAGTAAATATCCGATACTTTAATTATACAAAAGCGAAGGAAATTAGTTACAATAATACATGTAATAATTCTAGAAAATAGAGTTGTATTTTAAACTAATAAGACCTAATCATTAAAATATTCTGTCAGTCATTAAAACAACTTTTGATTCTACAAGAGTTTCTAAAATAAATACTTTGTATTTGTTGCTTTGGTAAGCTCTTTACTTATAATAATAATGGAAGTCTGGACGCAGCAAGTGCGCTATGGAAGTGAATTTTCATAAAAATGTTTTTAATAGCAAACATGTCTTTTTTAATGAAAGCAGGCATCAAATTTGGTAACAAGTACAACCTATATAATAGAACCAATGTACCACATTTCAACGAAATAACTTTATTGTTTGAAAAAGTACCAAAATTTTCCGAAAATGTACTTAAAATGTTCCCGAAAAAACTGGTCCGATTTTTCTGGCTAACGAACTTCTTCAAGCTATTTAGTCTAAAAAAGCTACTCGACAAAACTTTTTTTAGCCAATATATTTTTAAAGAAAAAAAATTTCGGGACGCAGCAAGTGCGTTATAGTAGCTAATTTTCCTAAGAATTGTACACTCTTATTATACGGCATATTAGTAAAGTTAATAATTTAAACTTACACAGATCTCGAAGATCGATTTTATAAGTCCTAGTACGCGCACATTTGAAAAATTCTTTCAAAAGTGTTACCATCGATCTCTCTATTATCAAAAAAAATGTTATGTTCTAACTTCTTTTAAGCAAAATGCCCTAAACTCAATTTTCTATGAAGCTAGAGAATTAGATTTTCCTATATCTTTAGATAGTGTAAGCCTCTTTAAAAGAAACTTGTATTACAAATTTCATTAAAGATATACAAAAGACTTCCAGAAGGAAACTTAATTCATATTTAGAAAAGTAAAGAATCTGCCAAATTATAAACGTAGCAGTTATTTTTCCTTATTGATCGCCAGCATGATTTCATTTGAGTCAACCTAATTAAACCGGTTTTTTTCCAATATCAACAATAACAAAAAAGCCTGGACGCAGCAAGTGCGTTATGGTAGTGAATTTTCATAAAGATGTTTTTAATAGCAAATATGTGTGTGTTTTTTAAGAAAGCAGGCATCACATTTGGTTACCAGTATAACCTGTATAGTAAAAACAATGCGCCATGTTTGATCAAGATAACTTTATTGTTTGAAAATGTACAAAAATTTCCGAAAGTAAACTTAAAGTGTTCCCGAAAAAACTTGTTTCTTGGTTAACCTTATAGGTTAATAGCAAATTGAGCCATTCAAATATGAAGCATTTGATCAAAATTCACTACCATAACGCACTTGCTGTGTCCCGAATTTCTTTTCCTTCATACATGCAATATATATTGATGGAAAATGCAAAAATGCAATAACATAAGGCGAGTTCGATTAAAAAGAAAAAGAAAATTTGTAGCACCGACGACTTATGGGTCACCTGTGATTGTAGAAATATTTTTTTAAGATGTAGTTCAAGACAGTCTATAATTAATGTATACAATTTTTTTCATGTATTGTTTTATAACGGATATATTGAGCTTTATTGATTTTTTACGAAAATTCGAAAAAAATTATACACCATTAAACGATAAACTCTATAGCTAAGGCTACTGCCAAGCATCAGAGAAAGGGTCTATTTGAAATGAATTTTCTGGAAATATTTTAGTAAAATGAAGGACAATGATGGTTGGAACTAAGACTTCAGGGTTTGTAGGACATTCTTCTTGAGACGTTTTCTTTCCATATCCCGGATTAGATTCAGGTTATTTGCCTAAATGTTGCCAATTTTGACGTTTTAAATCGCGACTTAGACGTTTTGAGGAAAACCCCAATTTATTTTTCTGTAAATGCCTATAACTTTTTTTTTACCTATAACTATATAAACCCTCGCACCAACTTTGAGAGGAGGAATATTAATAACAGTGATAATAAAGAAGAAAAAGCATAACCAACAAATAAGCAAATTAAAAAAAACAGATAAAGGAAAGGAAAGAAATTAAGAAGAAGAAGATCCTCTCCTCTCGTTCTTACTCCTTTTCACTTTGTGTTGTTAAATACAGATAATTAATTATATATTAAGGTTTGGATGGCTTTAATATTTACTTGGAAAATAACTAATTGGGTAAATGTTTAAAATTCTCCACCTGTTGAATAACTTTGTTTTGTTTATTATTTATTATCAACAAGCATTTAATTTTTTCGTCAGAACATTTATAATTTGTATTCTAGTTGCAGTAAAAACAGTAATTATTGCTTAAAACAACAATTTTTAATGTATGTCATATAAATTGACGGATGTGAACGACCTGTAATGCAATATGACCACGAAGCAAATTAAATGGATGTAAATGGCTTATGAGGCAACGTATTGCTTAAACTTTAAGCACCATTGTTAAAATTTATCTCATTTGTTTAACAAAGTATCGATACCTTTTGTGTTGAATAGTTGAAAGATTGTTTAGGTTCCATAGCAGTTAAAATTGGTATTTCCAATGATGCCTATAAAATAGGAGTAATAAAAAAAGTAAGCGATTACCGTCAACGACACTACAATTGTGTGAAAAGCTTTTGGGTTTTTGTGTTTCACTTGAATAAATTACTTGACGCAAATAAAGAAAATGAATTGTGGTTTTGAAATTTTATTATTTTTGCTAACATTAACAAAAAATAACAGAAATTAACTTTGTCCAGAACTATTTTATATTCTTAGAAAACAGCAGTAGATTTTCCTTTGAAATTAAGTATGAAAAGAGAAAATCATTTTTTCATGTATATGGAAAGTCCGGATTGAAGTAGTCGGTTATGGTAGTGAATCTCCAAAAACAAAATGTTCAAAGGCAAATAACTATTTCTCAATAACTATTCTTGCGTCTTCGCTGGGTGCTGGATAAGTGAGACTTCAAATTTCAACAAAACAACTTTATTTACTCTTTAAATATGGATACAATAAAAGTTCTAGATTGTCTCCCTTACAAAACACTTGCTTTATCTGGCATTACAATCACTAATCTGGACAAAAGTTACTACACTGGAACTACAATCGATACTCTCTAACACTTCACACTGGTTACTGCTTCTTAGACTCTCATCAACATTATCTAACTGCACTGAACTGAGCTTTTTTTGTTTGTTTTTGAATACAGTAGGGAAAAATGCATCATGCAGGCCTCATTAACGACACCGTAGTGCGTGTGAATATCGAGGTACTGTGAGACTCCTACTCACTGAAGTGCCTGACCTTAGTGCCTACCTCCGTCGGAAAGATTTCACACAATGACGTTCGGGTTTGAATATTTCCGTTCTGTTCTTGCCGCGAGGGCGTTAGCGTGTAAGTATAAGCTTTGGACGCTTATGCCTATGTGGAAGTTGCTCATCGTAGTCGGTGGCACTACGGAGAAGAGTATTTAGGTTGGAAGCGGCTTTTGCTGAGTTGTGGATGGTAGTGTCGTTTGCGCACAGTGTGTAACGGAGCTGGTTTACTTCCGCCTTTATATACCCGTCGTCACTTCCACCTCGCTTCGGGAGTGTTCCATTCCAGAATGTTCCAGGATATTATTTTGCTAGAAGGTTATGTGAATACAGAACGGCTCCGTGTGTATACAGGGCGGCGTATATACCGGGAGATCCAAATGTGGCCATCACTCCTATGTTACACAAGAGGTGTTTCTCGTACTATAAGGGCTGTCTGCGTAAACAGGGTGCAAGGGTTGTTTGCGTATACAGGGTGTATATGCAAGGAGTTCCAAATGCGCAGATCTCAGTTATCCGTTCTGACGAGGTACAAAGTGCTAACTTCGTTATTTTTCGTTCTAGACGGTTGAGACTTCACCTGTGGGAGGTCACCCCAGGCACCCCCAGAGCAGCGGGGAGGCGGTGTTGCCGGATTGTACAATAATTCTTAGTTGTCGGGGACGTTTTGGAGATGTGGCAGCACCGCATCCACGTCTTCTTAAGTGCTTAAAGTAATCTTAAATGGCCTCTGGCTGCTCAAATTGTTAATCCTATCAGGTAAATGATTATATAACTATATTGTAGTGTTGTGAGGTGCCCAATTAATCTGTTCAGTCCTGTAAGGGGAACATATAAATTTGTTAGCCTGTCTTGTTTCATACGCAGTAATATTATCTAAGGTACTAAAGGTTGCTAAACATGACTCGCAATTTTGCCGTTTTAACGAAATAGAAGACCTCCCTGACGTGCTGTTTACACACAATCGTTCCGATCCTACCCTGACATCAGTTTGCCTAATTAAAATGCTGGGGGAACAAAAAACCAACCCTGCCATACATCAAGGTCATGTTAGTATATATAAATATATACATTTCCTTCTTTAAGGTTACTTTACCTCATTCTTACATTACTTCATTTCCATGGGTCTCTGTCTGCTTCTCTCATCCTGACCGCTCTGATATCTCACAAAACGTCACCGACTCTCAACCCACCTCGAAATGTTCAACCACCAACAGTCCCCAATGTCGCGCATAAATTGACTGATATTATTTTCAAAACAAAAAAGGTACGAAAGATGCTCTCTTCTCTTAACACCAGGAAAGCCTCTGGCCCTGACGATATCCCAGCAATTGTTCTCAAAAAATGCGCACCAGAACTTGCTCCTGTCCTGACTCGTCTGTTTCAGACATCTTACAATAGAGGCATATTACCTAGTAACTGGAAAACTGCTCGAGTACAACCCGTCCTCAAGAAAGAATCCAAAGCGTTTCGTAGCAACTACAGTCGTCTCTAAAGTGATGGAAAAGTTATAAACACCAAATTACTAAAATTTCTTGAAAAACACATTCTAATCCACGACAGGCAGTATGTATTCCGTCAGCGCAGATCAACTGCCAACCTCCTTTCCTTTGTCACCCATTCTTGGAACAAGTCTATGGAACTACACGGTGAATCCCAGATTGTCGCTCTAGACATATCCAAAGCATTCGACCAGGTCTGGCACGCAGCGCTGCTTATTAAACTACCGGCCTATGGCCTACCACCAAAACTCTGTACCTGGACAGCAAATTTTGTCTCCAACCGGAACATTTCTGTTGTCGTGGATAGCCATTCCTCTAAACTGTATCCAATTAATGCAGAAGTCCCTCAAGGTTCAGCTTTAGCCCCTACTTTGTTTCTTCTCCACATCACTGACCTCCTTCTAGCACATCCAACCCAGTTCACAGTTAGGCGGATGACAGCACCCTCTACTCAAATGTACAATATTCTAAGTCTGTATCTTTAGCCCAATTAGATGAGGATCGCAGACTCATGGAGGGTTCTGTCTCTGGGGATCTCCAAAAAATATTAGACTGGGGAAGTAGAAATCTTGTACAGTTCAACTCCACCAAATCTTAGTCTTGCTTTCTATCTCATTAGAGATACACCAGCCCTAGACCCATCACAATGAACAACCAAGTTATTCAAAGTAATGAGCCTTTTTCTCTTGTTAGCATTTCTGTGGATCAAAATGTCAATTGGCACCAACATCTCACATCAATTGCAGAAGTGGCTGCTAAGAAATTAGGTTTCTCTTCCGGGCTCACAAATACTTTTCACCGGCTAATCTCTATACCTTATATACTTTCGTGACCCTACCCTCACCCAAAGGCTGCCATCCCTTGCCCACCGATGTGCGGTTGGTGACCCCCCCCCCCTCTCTGTCTGTCTGTTTGTCTCTTTTATAGATATCTGCACAGACACTGCTCGGAGGAGGTTTCTTCCATAGTTCCTCCACCTGCTGCCCCCAACAGATCTACCAGGGGAACAGAGCGAATGCACCCTTTTACTGTCCAGGTCACCAGACATAGAACATCTTGTTATGCCCGCTCTTTTGTCCCGAGGACTTTCAAGTTGTGGAATTCCTTGCCGGCACATGTTTTTCCTTCCCCTCCGAACCTCCAAACCTTCAAGTCCAAAGTTAACATGTTGCCTCTTTCCTCCTTGTCGACACCCACGGTACGATAGTATTTAGGCTGTGAGCCCTCGTGGTTGTTGTTGAAATAAAAAAACTCATGGTTTTCCTCCCCCCAGCGTTTTAATTAGGCAAAGTGATGTCAGGTCAAGCCGGGAAGGTCAGTTGGGAGGATTGTGTGTAAACAACACGTCAGGGAGATATTTTATTTCGTTAAAACGGCAAAATTTCGAGCCATGTTAATTATCTCGGTAACTCATTGCGTATGCGCAAGCTCGAAATGAAAAGTAGAATTGGTAGCCCTAAACACAAGTTCGCTCTTCTACATCCCACTCCAGGCGATATAATATGTTCGATTGTGCGGCTTCACCTAGTCATACCCACATGTATCTCTTCATTGGCCTAAGATGTCAACGCGGTCTCATTAAAAATAGTATTATGAATTTGTAATTACTACAAACAATAATCGATAACAAAACAACTATAGTAAGGAAGTCCATATGCTTTAATTATCTAATAACCTAGGACACTTGTGCAATAATTATTATCTTATGCTTGTAATGTCTAACACACCGTCATATTATTTTACCTTAACCTATTCAACCTCAAACGTACGTCAAACACGTCATATTAATTAGTCTAATCGGATGGCTAAGCACGTTTCTTACCGGAGAACAGTTTCAAGAATATCTCGCTACGTGACCGTCGTCATCGCATCTTGGAAAAAATGTAATCGAAATGTTCTTGTTGTTTAAACGTTATTGCAAAGGTGAACCTGTTCGTATACTGTAAGATCCTCGAGATATATCTTTGCATGTATGTGTTTGTTTTTGTTTTGTTGTGTTATTTCCATGATCTGCAACATCCGGAGTTCAAAGACCAATAAAAACATTGGAATTGTTAAGTTTTTTGCATCAAATTTCCTAGCGGAAGATAACAATACAATCTTGTAGCCAGTCAAGTTTTAGCATCGTCATTTATAATTATTTTTATCACAAAATTATTACTGTGGAAATCCCCAATATATTTTCGATTTTACTTTTTTGGGGCTAAGGTAAAGGTAAGAGGCTTACTGGCAATTAGGCCATTGCTGACCCTTTTTGCTCATCTAAACTAACCTACCCTCCACCCTGAGCTCGATCTCAACTACGACAGTGAGTTGAAAAATCATCCGCCGCCGGTGAGTCTCGAACCGTCGTCCCCCGAGTCCGTATTGGAAAGTCTGAATCGACTTTTTTTTGGGCTATATACAGGGTGAGTCTTAAGTAATGGTACACAGAGCAATGGCGGAATCTTGCTAAAAAAAATCATGCGATTCACCTACATTTATGTTATTCCAAAAGTTAATAATAACCGAGATACAGGGTGTCAAAGTTGAAAAATTAAATCGCATTTTCTTTAATATCTTTGAAACACTTCGAGATAAATCCAAGAATTTTTGTATTTGGGGTTTTTTTTGGGATGCGAAATTAAAATTCGTCAATGATTTGGATGTATTTTGTAGAGGGCGCCACAGGCGGCTATCAGGACACATCTGATTCGTTCCAACTTCTTTTGGCCACACCGTATGTCATTGTGGAGCCAAAAAATCGTTGCCCCTATCTTTTTTACATAAAAAAGATATACGTTATTAAAGTAGCTAGGAGTAACGGTTTCCGCGAAAAATGCATTTAAAGCTGATGATGCACGAAACAAGAAACATTTTGAATAATTGGTTACGTTTTTGTACTCCTACATCAATAACAATAATATCTAAAACAATTATAAATGAAACATATTTTTCTGTGACAACAAATCTTCAATATGACCAGCATTTTCTTCGATACATTTTGCAATTCTCTTGGAGAAAGACCACTTCATTTTAAACAGCAATTGTTTCATTCCGAAATAATGCCGCTGCATGTTGAATTTTGTTAGGTAATTCTTCAGGTGTATTTATCGTATTTTGGTAAACTGTCGATTTCATATAACCCCATACACAAAAGTCCATAGGACTGAAGTCAATGCTTCGTGGAGGCCAGGGTATTGGCAATCCACGTCCTATGCAACGATTGTCAAAGCATGTATTTAAGAAATCCCTTACTGGACGAGAGAAATGCGCAGGTGCCCCATCTTGCATAAAAAACATTACTTGCCTTAATTTCAGAGGCACATCATCCAGAATGTTCCCTAGTTCATTTTGGAGGAACTGTAAGTACAGAGGACCATTCAATTTGGGTGGTAATACATAGGGTCCTAAGAAATAATTGTCAATAACTCCGCACCGAATATTAATTTTAAATTCGTGTTGAAAATGGCGGTCTGTAGTTAGGTGAGGGTTTTCTGTATCCCACACATGTTTGTTTCGAAAATTGAATATTCCTCGACGAGTAAAAGTTGCCTCATGCGTAAACAGAATCTTATTAATAAAACGTAAATCTTCATTCTGGCGCATGCGAACGAAGTTACAAAATTGCAATCGTGCTTGAAGGTCAACTTCAAGTAGGTGTTGCACTGGCGTAAAATGATAAGGGTGTAGTTTTTCTTCATGAAAAATTCGTCATACTGATTTTTGACTTATTCCTGCACGAGCCGCCATAAGTCTTGTATTTATTTCTGGAATATCGGCAACGGCTACTACAATTACTTCTTCTTGCTCTGGTGTAATAATTTTCGGACGTCCTAAGATTTTTTTGTTATGCTGAAACGAGCCAGTCTCACCCAATCAATCGTAAATTCTCTTAAAAGTTTTAAAATCTGGTTGATGTCGATTGGGGTAAATTTCTATATAACGTTGACAAGCTTGACTCCCATTCTAATTTTCCTGAGCGTATAAACACACCATGTCTCTCATTTCTACATTGGAATAAATATTATGTCTCGGCATTTTGATGAAATTTTAAATTTATTTGCAAAAGAATCACAATGCAAACACACTTCTTTTGAACTGAATTTTAGTTTGACAGTGTATTTGTTTTCATAAGTCATATCATTCATTAGTTACTGTTCTATAGGCTACTACGGTTAAAATTTTTTTGTCGCCGATGCGATACTTCCACGCGTTGTGACGATGTGGAAGTGATAATACGTAAAATCGTAAAATCCAAATTTTTCAAAATATCTCAAAAAAATTCGGAGATGTCTAGTCGCCATTTGTTGGCTTATGAGTGCGCAACTTTTCTCCCATTTAACCAAGCCTGTATCTGCTACCGTTTTGGAGATCCCCATAGTGGCCCCTCCTGATCTTGGACACACTGTATATGTAAACAGATAAAAACTGAAACTATCCCCGGATGTGGGTCCTAGGGGACCTGGTTGGCGCTCATTTGAAAAAATCTTTTTAAAATTCAAAAGTCGCGGTCACCTAATTAGCCAAGTTCTTCTACGAAAATTTGCGAAAAATTATAGACAATTTAACCTTAAACTCTATAACTAAAACTACTGCTAAATCTTCAGGGAAAGGCTCTATTTGAAATGAATTTTCCGTAAATATTTTAGTAAAATGAAGGACAATGACTGTTGAAGCTCAAACTTAAGGACTTGTAAAACACACTTATTGCGACATTTTCTCTATATAGCCCATATTCGCTTTAGGTGCTTTGCCTGAATTGCCAATTTCGACGTTTCCGATCGTGACTGACGTTTTAAGAAGAAAAGTGAGCAAATATTAAAAGTATTTTTTCTGTCATTTCTTGACCTTTTTGCACCAAAAGACTTCGTGTTTGTTTGTAACATACAATAGATTTTGTTACACAAGATATTTTGCTTTTGTGCGTTTATTTGGTCATCAGTTTTTTTCTTCAAATGCCCATATCTTTTTTTGTCTTTCAGTCTGTAGATCTAAATTTTGGCCCATAGTTCACGTTCGTATCAAATTTGGTTGCCCTAACTTTGTTATTTCCGGAAATATGAAATTTTTTCGAAAGAAAATACAAACTTCACCGGGAAAAACTTGGCCAATTTTTCTGACTAACGAACTTACCCAAGCCATTTGCAAAAGGGAGGTACCCACCAAATTTGATCGAAATCGCCCCATTATTTTTTGAGTTATCGGTGTGATACATAAATATCTATCTGCAGGTGGCCCAGTAAAAACGAGCTGGTAGCCATAACTGCCAGGAAAAGATTTTGTCGAAAAAAACCTGGGAGATGTCAAGTTTGTTTGTGAGGGGGACAACTTTTGACGCAAAAAGTATAGCCCAAACTTTACCATCCTAAGCGGGGGGTGTCATCCCTCAAATTTTTTCAAGTGAAAATAGGGGCCATGTGTCAGCTCGTTGAAAAAAGCATTTGATTCCCTGCTTTCTCATTTTTGAAAGTCGGTCTATGTGTTTAGGAAATATGGATTCTTAAAATATCACTAATGCGTTATCACAAGACATATTTTGCGGAGGTTTAATCTAAATGACTTTTTATTACCCACGCAAACTTTTAACAACATTTTTATCTTGTAATGGACGCTGGTGTGGCCCAACTCAAGCATTTAGAATTTCCCGAGTCGTCGCATGTTTGGACCGTCGTCGTCGCAAGAGCACAGCGTGCCGACCCGGAGGAGGGAGCGTGGCGGCGACGACGGCGGCACTGTGAAAGTTTGATCGCATGGGGACCGCACCTGATTCAAGGAATACGGGCGATATTAGTTATATTTTAAAAAAATCTTATCTTCTAAACGGATAGACCGAATTTCAAAAATAAAAAGCAATGTATATGTAATCAAAAGTTATTTTCAACGAGCTATCACATGACCCCTATTTCCAATTGAAAAAAAAATCGAGGGATGACGCGCTCGCTTAGGAGGGTAAAGTTTTTTTGCGTCAAAAGTTGTCCCCCTCACAAGCTAACTTGACGTGTTTCAGTTTTTTTTTCCGACATAATCTGCCAGCTCGTTTTCAATGGGCCATATATATAAATATATATATATATATATATATATATATATATATATATATATATATATATATATATATATATATATATATATATATATATATATATATCTGAGACATAATTGATTCTAGGGTTGAACCGCGTCCAGAGTTTATTAAAACTCGACGTTTCGGCTTCTGTTTTGGAGCCATTTTCAAGAGGTAAAGGCAATATGTAAGGATACTCTAAGGCCTCTATCTGCCTACTCCTTAGCGCGGTGGACAAAGGTGGGTTGGGTTGTTGTAGCTCGATTACGGGGCCTCAATCTGCCTACTCCCCAAATCACGCCAGAGATCGTCTCTAAGGTCTCAGTGTGTTCAACTCTAGGCCTCAGAGAGATCTGGCAGTTCGCTGCAAGTCTTGTATTGTATATATCGTTCCGTCTACCTGTTTCGTTATCAGTTCAACCCGAGAACCAAGTATGTCTCATATTATGTCGTTCTGGTTCATCATCAGCGCGCTAATCTACTGATGATGAACCAGAACGGTTCGAAACTGCAGTACACGTAAACATAAAAATTCACAAAAAGTACAGCAAACAGATAAAGTGTATATTTAAAAGTGATTACAGCGTAGTGCAACATTTCAAAAGATTATATATATATATATATATATATATATATATATATATATATATATATATATATATATATATATATATATATATATATATATAAACGCTGGACATGGGTTCTAGGGAACCTAGTTGGCGCCCATTTGAACACATTTTTTCAAAAACAGAGGGGTTCATCAATTTTAATTAAATAAATTTAAAGTTCTCACTAAGATGTTCCGAACGAAACGGTCATATATTCACTGTGTTTGCTTTTTTTTAAACGTAACTAACGAAACAACTGTAGAATGCTGCTTTCACATAAAAAATTATGATTATGTATTTCCAAACATAGAAAGTTGTGTATTTTGTTGAAATCAGTCTTATATGTAATAATAAAAATTGCAACAATGGATATACACTACTACGAAACACATTGCAAAATAATGCATTAGTATTGTTGTTGGTTGAGTTTGCCCGGAAATAATCCTACTAGTAATTATTGTAATTAAATTGAAATTAAATACTACATCAAACCCTTGGCACGAAGATATGTGTCCCCTGTGCAATTTTGTACTGAAAAAAATCTATATGTATGTATGTCATATATGTATATGTGTTTATATATATATATATATATATATATATATATATATATATATATATATATATGACATACATACATACATATAGACTTTTTCAATTTAATATATATATATATATATATATATATATATATATATATATATATATATATATATATATATATATTTGTGTGTATATACTTGCACCGTTGATTCGGTACGTTCTTAGATATCTTTATTTGATTACGTGTAATTGAGCGGTTGCATGTACATCAGGGGTTAGATGGTAAAGAAAACATTAACGCCGGTTAATTAAATGGATTTATTGCACAATGGGCAAAGTTACACCGGCAATAATTTAACAGAAGGGATGTAATACAAACAAAATATCTTTCTTGCCTGGGACGTCGTTGATGGGTCGAACGAGGAACAGCTCGATGTGCCTCGGGAATAGCCCTTCTTCACATAGTAAATGACTTGTTGAACAGACGGAGAATAAGGAGCAGCCTCATTCTCTGATACACGCAGTTTGTAGCACTTAAATGGGAACGACGCACCGCCTCGACCTATGGTCCACGCTGTTTCCAACACTTTTCGGAAGGTCATCTGGTTGCTACAGGCCTGTCTGCTCAATGCCCAGTGGACAACGAAGGACTCGAACTGATGAGTGAACTGCACTATAGCACGATCATCGATGAAATGGGGCTTTTTTAGAGTTCTTGATTCCGAAGTCTTCCCGGCTCTAGGGGCCGAGAAGGGGTAGGCGGCCTCTCTAGCCAATCAGATCGCTGTTCGAAAAGGTAAATCTCCAGGGTGACATTTTCGGGTTGACCATCATTGTTTGACGTGCACAGGGTGACCAACGTATTTTGGTGTCCATAGTCGGCACGTGCGTATGGCAAAATTATCAAACACGAAAAATGTGGAAAATAACGACGAAACAATACTATATAAAACAATTGTTGATATGTACTTTGGGTTGTAGGTTGTATGCTAGGGTGTATGTATGAAAAAGATAAAGATGAATGTATATTAACATAAGATGATCCGACACTATTGTTTGTTATTAATCGGGATCGATTATCTGCTGGACTGGAAATATTTGATTATACCTCCTAAATTGGAAAAAAAAAGCTAATGGCAAAAAGCCACAGCCATAATTCGAACAACAACAAATATAGGTAATAAATTTATAAACCGTCGGTAATATTTTTATTTCATTTCGAAGTAGTACAGACATGGATTTTAAGTCACTAAGTGAAGATTGCAACCTGTGATGGGTACTGAAAGGACACTTGGAGAACCCAAACCACTACTTACAACACATTTTTAAAGACCTGGCGATCGTTTCGCTAACAAAGTTAGCGTCATCAGTGGATGAAAATTCATTTATACTTGTTCTCATTCATTTTTTATCAAAGAGACAGTGCGAACAGTTAACTACTAAGACGTAACGGAGCTCGGTTCAAACAGACTTTGTTTGTGGCCTTGGAGCTAAAAATACTCCCGTAGGCGTCTAATTTCACCGGCTGTCTAAAATTTTTGAAAAGATTTGGGTTCTCTTTATCTATGTGGTAATTATTACCCCAAATATGTTTTGCCACGCATGACTCGTCTAAACTACCGTATCTTAGTTGTGCTAAATGTTCTTTAAATCTAAATTCAATACATCTTTAAGTTTGCCCAACGTATTTAAGATTACAATCCTTACAAATTATTTCATATATATTTGACATATCAGTGGCTTTATCCTTGTCTTTTGTATTACCTAACAATTTTTAGTGAATTTTCAAAAGTTGCGTGCATTTAAAGAAAAAAACATTTGGGGTCTTCCTCAAAACGTCAAAGTCGCGATTTCAAACGTCAAAATTGGCAACATTTAGGCAAAGAACATGAAAGAAATACTGGTTATGTAAAGAAAATGTCGCAAGAAGTGTCATTCACCTTCACTTTACTAAAATATTCCAGAAAATTCATTTCAAATAGACCCTCTCTCTGATGCTTTGGCTGTAGTTTTAGTTAAGTTTGGGGTTTAACGGTCTATAATTTTTAGCTAATTTTCGTAGAAAAAATTCGTTAATGCGGCGACCGCGACTATTGAATTTTAAAAAGGTTTCTTCAAATGAGTGCAAACTAGACCCCCTAGAATCGATCTCCGGGTTTAGTTTCAGTTTTATCTGGTTACATATATACAAGGTGACGCATTTTTAATGTAAAGCTCAATATAATTGTTATTATGCAAGATACAAGAAAAAATTGTATACGTTAATTATAGGGGGTGTCTTGAGCTGCATCTTATAAAATTATTTCGACAATTACAGCTGGCCCATAAGTCGTTGGTGATACCTATAAATTTTTTTTGGAACATTCCTTATATTATTGCATTTTTGCTTTTTTTTATCGAAATATGATGCATGTTTATAAAAAATCGAGACGCAGTAAGTGCGTTGTGATAGTGAATTTTTTATTGACTACTTCAAATTTCAATAACTCAATTTGCTATTAACCTAAGGTTCGTTGGCTAGGAAACCAGTTTTCTCGGAAATTTTTTTTTTCGGAAAAGTTTTGTACAGTTTCAAACAATGAGTTGTCTTGATAATATATGGTACATTTTTGCTACTATACAGGTTATACCGGTAACCAAATTGATGCCTGCTTGCATTAAAAACACATTTTCTGTTAAAAACATGTTTGTGAAAATTCACTTCCATAACGCACTTGCTGCGTCCAGACTTCTTCTTTTTAACTTAGTTACTGAATTACGATAATTTATGAAATCAAGTAGAAACTGTAAAAGTGTTAATTTTAATACATTTAGCCAAAAATTTTTGTTCCTTTAAAAATTAGAAACGTTTGTGTAGATGAGATAACATTTATTAGTCCATTCCTACCAAATTTTTTTTTTACAATTTAAACGAGAGTGTACCGTGTTAACAATTTTGCAAATCTCAATGAGCCTAAAACAATTTCGTGATTCTCAGAAACCAATCGCCCAAAATTTAAAAAAATACATGAATGCATGGGAAATAAAAGCAGCTTTAAAATGATGTGTCACTCGACCCCTCTTGTCATTTAAATGTTTTTATCTACTACTAATATATAATGTAAGTATTATACTTGCGGTTTTTGCAGTATAATATCATATATTATTCCCCAAGGGAATAATGTCGAGGGATTAATAATCATTATTCCCTCTTGCCCTCCAATTACAAAATTACTCAAATTAAATAATACTATGGAAACAAAGTAGACAAACTCAAAACTATCAATATCAAACGGTTAGTATTTGTATTGAGATGGATGATAATGAAGTCTTTTACTTGTACACCTCCAGAAATTGTGGAATTAGCTGCAGCAACAACATCTACCTTGATACCGGAAACAACAAAATCCATTTATAATAAAACGTACGCAACCTTCTACGAATGGCGTCTTCGAAAGAACGCAAATTCATTTTCCGAACAAGTTCTGCTGGCCTATCTCGCTGAATTAAGTGCAAATTACAAACCATCCTCATTATGGTCATTCTATTCAATAATTAAATCTATGTTAAGAATAAACCATGACGTTGAGGAGGCGATATAACTGGATTAAAGCGTCATGGGGGCTGGAAGTCTACACAGGTAGCTGAAGGTTACATTAATCGGTCTATGAGAAACAAGACAGCAACAGCAGTTACTATTGCTAAACAGATAAATAGTAATGAAGCATCTTCTTCCTCTACAGCAGCCGAAATATTTGTTTTGAAAAGTCTTCCAAAGTTATTGATAGTTCACGACCAATTCAGCTTATTAATTGTACTATTACTAATTTTAATATTGTTAACAAATAAAGTAGTTCATTAAAAGCTTCAATTTAATGAATTAGTCGTAGATAAAGTAGAATATACTACTCACAATAATGGCTATTATTACCTCGGAATGTTACTCCCTCGCCGCTTTCGCGGCTCGGTTCGTAAATATTCCTCGGGAATAATAGCTATCACTAATGACTCGTGGTATAATCTACTATGAAGGGGTGACGGGATGCTAGAGGTATGCAGAAATAATTTCGAAATCAAGCAAAAAATTGGCCTCCCTTCAAGCTAGAATTGACCAGTTTTAGCATATTTCCCACACTTTGACGAAATATGACATTTTAGGGCCTGCAACTTTTAGTTGGCACACCTACTTTTACTTAAGGGAAATTGGATTAATCTATTTACAAAAAAAAATAATCCCAGCGGTTTTTTTGTGAAAGCGTAGAATGTGAGTCATTTGGAATATAACTTAGAGTGGTGGTTTCCTTTCTGTGAACATCGAATTAAGGAGAATCTTTATTTTTAACACCAATACATCGTGCCCGATGTTACTTAACTTTGATGATCGCACTGATATGTTCAAAATGCCCTTGCCGTGCCAACAGTTTACAATTATGTAAGGCTAGATGTATTCGCACCATAATTAGAACCGTAGACCGGTTTCGCTCTAATTAGAGCCCGTCAATACAGTATACTAATTACAGGAAGAACACACCTATAAAGTAATACGGCTATGGTAGCTAGTCTCCTAGAACATTGTGAGATGTACGACAAGGTCGCCATCTCGGTGCAGAACAGGGTAGTATGTTGTTACGACAGCTCCAAATAACACAAAATGTTATAAAATAGAGACTCGGGTTCTAATTATGTCGAGAATACATCTAGCCTTACATACATTGTCCCTATATTAGGGAAGAAATGGACCAGGACTGACAATTTACAAAATTGTTAGTTGATTGTACAATCTCTATTTTATAACATTTTGTGTTATTTGGATCAGTCGTGACAACATACTACCTGGTTCTGCACGGGGATGGCGACCCTGTCGTACATCTCACAATGTTCCAGAGGGCTGGCTACCATAGCCGTATTACTTTATAGGTGTATTTTCGCTGCAATTAGTATGCCGTACTGACGGGCTCTAATTAGAGCGAAACCGGTCTACGGTTCTAATTGTGGTGAAAATGCATCTAGCCTTACATACATTGTCTCTAAATTAGGAAAGAAATGGGTCAGGGCTGGCAATTTACAAAATTGTTACTTGGTTGTATACAGTCTCTATTTTATAACATTTTGTGTTATTTGGAGCTGTCATGACAACATACTACCTAAACTAACATACTACCTGGTTCAGTACCGAGAGGGCGACCCTGTCGAACATCTCACAAAGTTTACAATTAATCAAAAATTTAATAAGTACACTTGGAGAACCCAAAACACCACAACATATTTGTTTAAAGACCTTACGATCGTTTCATTAACCACGTTAGCATCATCAGAAGATGAAAAAATTCTAAACTAAATTAACAACTACAACTGTATTTATATGATACCTAGATAGGTGAACTAAAACGTAGGTAAAATTGTAGTCGGAGACCCATTGTTTGTCTGTTGTGCCTATATTAAACGGACGAGGTTGACGAACTGCTTTAATCTCCTAGTTGACAAATTTATGAGCTTTTATCTAATTTAAAGGATAATGGGCTTAAAATGAAAGTTGCCGCGTTATTTAAGGAAGCTCACGTTCTTTATTTATGTATAAATTTACTATGTGAACACTGGAGCCTGTGATGACCACCGACAAGCACATCTGGCGACACACCAATAATTGCCGCACATATCTTTTAAAGCAAAAACGACAGTTTCGCACACAATGTTAACTTCAACAGATGATGAATATTCTAACTGAAATTCTACATAAAAACAAGTATTTATATTGATTTCATAGATACAAAGAAAAACGAAAGGGGATTTTTAAGTCGAAAACACAACGTAGAGCCTAGTATCTGCATAGACCGTACGAGGTTATTGAGGATACTTTATTAGTCTGCCCGATAGGAGTGTTTAGCTGGTCAAATGCAAAGTGAGAATAAAGGGCTTGAAATCAAAGGTGCCGCACGATTCAATGACGTTTTGTCCTCAATCGATCGTGATATATATATATATATATATATATATATATATATATATATATATATATATATATATATATATATATACGCTTTTATAAGCAACAAAGACGCCGTCGTGGCGCAGGTTGCTAGGTGCCAGCCTGCTAAGCGAGAAGTCCCGGCTTCGATTCCTGAGCGAGCCAAGTTGTCTGGAAAATTTGTAAATATTGAATGATGGGAAAATGAATGTGCTAATGGCCTGAGATGCCGCAGCCAATAATATTAAATTAAAAAAAAGGCAACAAGCATAGTTTGATGTCTAACATTTTCGACAAGTTTCAAAATTTCCTTGTCAATATGGTGATTATTATCCCATATATGTTGCGCCACACATGATTTGTCCACCGTACCATATCGTAAATGTGCGAGATGTTCGCGAAATCTGGTGGCTATGTTCCTCTTGGTTTGACCCACGTATTTAAGATTGCAATCTTTGCAACCTATCTCATAAATACCCGACATTTCAGTGGCTTTGTCTTTGTCTTTCGTATTACCCAACAAATTTTTTAAATTACTTTTCGTCGAAAAAAGTCAAATGTAAATCGGCTTTCTTAAAAATACTTTCCAAACCCTTTGTGATACGTGGTTCATAAGGTGGTCACACAATTTTTGTCTCTATTTTATCTTTCTTAAATGTCGTACATTCAGATTATCATTATCTTTGTTCTGTGTTGGGTAATACGAAAGACAAAGACAAAGCCACTGAAAGATGTGTTGTGGTGATTTGGGTTCTCCAAGTGTACTTATCAGTGCTCATCACATGTTCCAGTTTTCATATATCGAAAATTTAACTCAATTCAGCTTTTATTTCCTTTTACATAAGAAACAGAAAAAAATATATGATAAGAGCAAATAACGCAAACCTGTAAGCAATGCTTACATTAGAGCAGAAATGCAATAAAAGCAACAAATAAATAAGATCGAAGTACAAAGTTCAAGAAAGCAATTTTAGCTGGATATAGTTGATGATAAAAAGCGTTTCTGAAGTGATTAAATAAATAAAATCATTTTTTTTAATGCCGCTTAATGAATCACCTCATGCTTATTGATTTATTGTAGTAATATGTTTATTATTCAATTAGTTTATTAATATAGTTGTCAATTATGTCATTTCAACGACATTTTAACTATGTGAACGGTAAATAAAATGTAGAAGGTGCTATAGTTAAAAGCGGTTAATGCAAATTTTTGCCCCATTTAAGCAAATTAAGTTTTTTTAAGTGAGGCTTTATTAAAAGTAAATAAGATACTTTGAACAAATGATTGACACGTGCGAATATTGTAGGGAATTTATTTGGAGGCCAACCATTTACAACATTTTGTGATAATTACATGAAGTCCTGCTTAAGATTAGATATAAACGCATAAAATACATAAGTAGAAATTTAAAAGTTAACGTGTAAATCTGGAAATATCACAACGCCAACAATAACAAAAGGTCAGGACGCAGCAAGTGCGTTATAGTAGCGACTTTTCATAAGTGTTATAATAATAAACCGTAAGTAAAGGAAATCATGCAAAAATGGAAGTCTTACGAACAAGAGTTTTATTTAAGTTTAACCTGTGTGTGTGAGTGCGCAGATAATGCGATGGGATTGGAAGGTTATCCATCAGCCCCAAACTAAATTTAACATAAATAAATTTAAACAGGTCAATTGATGTGCCTAGGATATAAAGTTAGCTCCGTTATGTATTGCAAAGCTTATGAAATTCGGTATAATAACCCACTTGCTGTCGCCTAACTTTCTACTGAATTTTTAAAAAAAAAAATTCACTAAGGAGGAGATTCCGACTTTTGAATATTGAAAAAATTTCTTCACATGACCACGAACTAGGCCCCCTAGAACCCAAACCCTGGGTCAGTTTCAATTTTTAAATGTTTATATATATATATATATATATATATATATATATATATATATATATATATATATATATATATATATATATATATATATATATATATATATATATATGAATTTAATCTAATTTTTTGAGTACCTTTCTTTTGCAAGTGGCTTGGATAAGTTTTGTTGTTTTGTTAGCCAGTAAAATAGGCTTATGTTCTCCCGGAAAATTTTGTGTTTTCTTTCGGAAAAAAATTATATCTCCGGAAATAACAAAGTAAGGGCAACCAAATTTGGTACGTTTGTATTATAAAGAGTGAATCATGTACCAAAATTTAGGCCTGTAAGTTCAAAGACAAAAAAATTATAGACATTAAAAAAAAATCTGAACGCAGCAAGTGCGTTATGGTAGTGAATTTTCATAAAAACGTTTTTAATAGCAAATATGTCTTTTCTTTTAAAGAAAGCAGGCATGAAATTTGGTTACCCGTATAACCTATGCAGTAGAAACAATCTACGGTATTTCATCAAAATAACTTTATTGTTTGAAAATGTAAAAAAAAATTTCGAAAATAAACTCAAAATGTTCCCGAAAAACTGGTATCTAGCCAACGAACGTGAAGTTAATAGCAACTTGAGCTATTGAAATTTGAAACATATAATGAAACTTCGTTACCTTAACGCACTGACTGCGTCTGAGTTTCTTTTCCTACAAACATGAATTATATTTCGATGGAAAATGCAAAAATGTAATAATATAAAGTGTGTTCGATTAAAAAAAAAGGAAGTTTGTATCACCAATAACTTATGAGCCAACTATGATTGTAAAACTAATTTTACAGGACACAGCTCAAGAGAGCCTATAATTAACATATACAATTTTTTCTCGTATCTTGTCTAATAATAGATATATTGAGCTTTACCGTAGAAATACGTCACCATATATATATATATATATATATATATATATATATATATATATATATATATATATATATATATATATATATATATATATATATATATATATATGAAAACCGATAAAAACTGAAACTAACCCCGGATACGGGTTCTAAGGAGCCTAGTCAAAATTCAGAAGTGGTGGTCTCCTCATTAACGAATTTTTTCTACAAACATTCGCTAAAAATTATAGACCATTAAAAGATAAACTCCATAATTGAAACTACTGTCAAAGTTTGAATTTTTTTTTCAAAATTCAAGTCGGATCTCCTTATTAGTGATTAAAAAAAACTCTGGACGCAGCAAGTGCGTTATGGTAGTGAATTTTCATAAAAATATTTTTTAATAGTAATACTGTGTGTGTGTTTTTTTAAAACAGGCATTAAATTTGGTTACCAGTATAACCTATATAGTAAAAACAATGTGCCACGTTTCATCAAAATAACTTTATTGTTTGAAAATGTACAAAAATTTTCGAAAGTAAACTTAAAATGTTCCCGAAACAAACCGTTTCTAGGTCAACCTTATAGGTTAATAGCAAATTGGGCTATTCAAATATGAAGCATTTGATCAAAATTCGCTACCATAAGGCACTTGCTGCATCCAGAATTTCTTTTCTTACAAACACGCATTATATTTCGATGGAAAATGCAAAAATGCAATAACATAAGGCGTGTTTGTTTAAAAAAAATTGTATCACCAACGACTTATGGGCCACCCTGTGATTGTAGAAATATTTTTTAAGATGTAGCTCAACACCCTATAATTAATGTATAAAGATTTTTTTCATATCTTATATAATAACGGATATATTGAGCTTTATTGATTTTTTACGAAAATTCGACAACAATTATATACCATTAAACGTAAACTCTAAGCTCAGACTACTGCCAAGCATCAGAGAAAGGGTCTATTTGTAGTGAATTTTCTGGAAACATTTCAGTAAAATGAAGGACAATGACTGTTGAAACTAAGACTCCAGAGTTTGTAAAAGATTCTTCTTGAGACATTTTATTTCCATACCCCGTATTAGATTCAAGTTATTTGCCTAAATGTTGCCGATTTTGACGTTTTAAATCGTAACTTTGACGTTTTGAGGAAAGCCCCAATTTATTTTTCTTTAAATGCCTATAACTTTTTTGTCTTTTGACCTACATAGCTAAATTTTGGTAGGTAACTTACCTATAAGGACGTAAACCCGCGTACCAAATTTGGTTGCCCTTACTTTGTTAATTTCGGAGATATAAATTTTTTTCGAAAGAAAACACAAAATTTTCCGGGAAAACCTGGGCAGATTTTTCTGGCGAACGAACTTATCCAAGCCATTTGCAAAAGGAATTTATTCCCCAAAATTTAATAAAAATCGGCCTATTATTTTTTGAGTTATCGGTGTGATACATATATATATATATATATATATATATATATATATATATATATATATATATATATATATATATATATATATATACATATATATATATATATATATATATATATATATATATATATATATATATATATATATATATATATATATATATATATATATATATATATATATATATATATATATATATATCTATATATAAATTGAAACTGACCCCGGATATGTATTCTGGGGGGCCTAATTAGCGCTCATTTGAAGAATTTTTTTCAAAATTCAAAAGTCGGGATCTCCTCATTAGTGAATTTTTTTTAAGAAAATTCACTAAAATCACTAATAACGTATTTTATTAGGAAATATCGAAAACTGAAATTATTAATGTGCTACCGCGCGACGTACGTCTTTGATTACTGGTTGACATTTTAATTATTTCAACATGATAAATGTCATTATGTCATTAACGTCCAAATATTAGCGCTGCGTGCTGCTTAGTGTACACTTTTTAGTGTTTATTTTATGTTACATTCATCGTTTTCGTATTTTCGATTTGTTGGATAGGAGTTGATCAAAACTAGAAACCGATAAACCAGTAGATGGCAAAGCAAAATGTTGAAATATATTCAATCTGAATAACGATTATTTTGTAGTTTCAAAATTATAGCAATAAAACAACATTCTGATCAGCCAAAACTTGTCACTGTAAGACTGGTGCTCTTCCTGACAAAGCATTTACGACTGATCCTATCAGCTGCAAATATATAAAAACCCACCCCCTACAAAAGTGTCTTAACAATCGGCAATAAAAAATCTGCCGTAAAAATGTTTCAAAATTTTAAATCTCCCTCCTTAAAAATGTCTTCGAGTCATATTTATTGCTACATTTTTACTTACCTTACAATTTTGTGTGTGTGTGTGTGTGTTTTTGTGTCTTTAACGTCGGCCTATTTCCGCTACTATGGCCAATAACCGACGCCAGGGAGCAGTTTCACCCCACTATCCTGGAAAATTTGCCTAACCCGCTGCCATTCTGTAAGGAAAGTAGGGATCTTTAACGTGGCCAACATTACATGGACACGGGACCGACGGCTTTACGCCCTCTCCGAAGGGCGGAACGTGCAGACATTCAAATACAATGTCAGAACCTCGGTTGATGTTAATGTGTTTGTACTGAAAAAGTGCAAGGAGAACCCTGGGATCGAACCCAGTACCTTTCGGTTAAGAGGCACACGTTCTTGCCCCTGAACCACCGAGGCTCTACCTTTGAATTTTCAAAGGTAATAATTATTTCTCATTTTGTTATCACATTAATCACTTTTTCATTGAGTTTATATACCTGGAAGTGATTTCCTGTATCGTGAAAAACTAGAGTTCCTAACCAAACACCATATTTATTTATCGTCCTTAAGCAATTTGTTTGATATTTGGCAACGCTGCCGATCTTTCCCGATTGGAAGCAACGACCTTCAAGAAGTTGAAACGACAAAGGAGAAATGAGTTAAGCTAAGACCTACGAATTTGTTAAAATGCAGGACTCGATTATTTCTTCATTTTCTCATTGAAAAAGCTGGTTCATTGTGATATTTTCGTCCCAAATGATAGTAAAATCTTTATAGATTAATGTATTGGTGAACTTATAGTTAACAAATTCTACTTAAATATTATAACAGGTGATTGAAAAGTACCAATTTCGTTCGCCCATAAGAAATGCATGGTGCTTGATTTTAAAGTTTCGTGCCTTATGAACCCAGTTTGAAATTCCCGTTTCGAAAAAATCGTGACGCTAGTGGTCTATCGTCCTTCTGAATCCTAGAGCATATAATTGAAGTATTTGAGTCATGCTGGCGAAGTCATAGATAAGAGCAAATTATAGATACCTTTTAAGCTAATTGTGCATTGTTTTTTAGTAGTGAACTTTTAACGCACTCACGATATTTGCTTGCTTTTTGTCCTTTGTCCATTCATTGTTCTTGTTATCTCTCTTGGACTTTAGTATCATGAGCAAGCTACTTATGATTCATCATGCACATTTGATAAGCAACATCAACCAGCTGCGTGGACGACAAACAGCATCCGAATGTGACCAACGAATGTTTTTGTTAGGAAATTTCATTGGCGTATCACGGTCACAGAGTTATCTATCATTAATATTTTGTCGTAGCAAGTTAAATCATTCCGTTGGAACGGTGACCTTCTGAGCAAGATATGCGCAGGACATGCTGTGTTTTGCAGCATGGTTTATCTTCCAGCGACATTGTGGAATTATACAGGTGTTCTGTAACTGGAGGACCAAAAGGAAATGTCAGACAGAATACCAATTCTAAGCATGTAAAATGTCTGGACGCAGCAAGTGCGTTATGGTAGTGAATTTTCATAGAAATGCTCTGGCACTAAATATTTTTGTATAACTTCTTTTTATTTTAAGATAGAAATATAAATTTTGGTATATAGTTTCCTTTTAATTACGGAAACTTACGTACCCAATTTGGTTACCATAGCTTGTCTATTTTTTGAGATAAACATTTTTTCCGAAGGAAAACCCAAAATTTTGCCGGGATAACTGGTTTGATTCTCCTGGCTAATGAACTTATACAATCCACTTACAAAAGGAAGGTACATGCCAAATTTTATCAAAACCATTATTTTTTGAGTTACCGGTGTGACTTTCTTTAAGATATAGCCCTCAATTGTTGGTCGTAATTGCCCTTAATATCATATATATATATATATATATATATATATATATATATATATATATATATATATATATATATATATATATATATATATATATATCTGTGTGTGTGTGTGTGTGTGTGTGTGTGTGTGTGTGTGTGTGTGTGTGTGTGTGTGTGTGTGTGTGTGTGTGTGTGTGTGTGTGTGTGTGTGTGTGTGTGTGTGTGTGTGTGTGTGTGTGTGTGTGTGTGTGTGTGTGTGTGTGTGTGTGTGTGTGTGTGTGTGTGTGTGTGTGTGTGTGTGTGTGTGTGTGTGTGTGTGTGTGTGTGTGTGTGTGTGTGTGTGTGTGTGTGTGTGTGTGTGTGTGTGTACAGTGTCCCAATAGTGTGTAATTCCTCTATATACCCCTTACCCTTAGAGGTAGACGAAAAAACTTTTCTTGCGATTATCGAAGCTATATCGAGAAAATATATTCAGCTTTGTGGAACTTCCGATTGCACCGGAAGTAGCTATCAACTTAGTTATTTTAAATGGAATGCGATACTTTTTATTACATTATTGGATAGCGAGGAAAAAATAAGTGTGACTTTGTGTAGCATTCCCTATAGCTATATTTGGTATTTGTGAAAATATTACGACATTCTTTTTTTTTTTTTTTTTTAGTTTCGATTTATATGTTATTTCAAACGTATGCTGTGTGTTGAGTTTTGAGTTTTGCTGCCTTAACTTCGAAGTATCAATAGACGATATTTAATACTTTAAAATTGGTCAAGAATAATTTATCATCATTGTATAGGGTGTATTATTTTTGGGTTACAGCATATCTGATTTTAAGGTAGCATAACTTGTGTTTTTCAAATGGAACACCCTAATTTTTATGGATTGGTCAGGTAGATCATTAAATTCTGCATCGATGTAGTATAGGTTTCCCTATAGCTATAGTTGATAGTTTTTGGGTTATAGTGGTTTGTTTTAGTTTCGCTTGTATCAGATTATCACTGTATGAGGCACAGAGCATGCGAACAATGTCAGGTGACCATACCGAAATCCCGGGATTGAAAATTTAGTCCGGTATTGGACACCCTACTCAGAATATGATTTAAGGGCAATCGACCTTATCGTCATATGGGTAATAGGAATACCAAAAGTAAGTTATTGTTTATAACATGCTTTATACATTTCGTGTCAAATTGACACTTCGACAGAAGCCTGCAAAGAAACAACAACTAGGCTACAATATATCAGATATCTTCCCAATAATTGAAATAAATTTAAAACCTGAAAGGTACAAGAGAAAGGGATCACATAGCAAACAGCTGCTCAGCAACCAAGCTTGAAAAGATTGCACATAGGAGATACAGACCTTAGAACCTCGGTGGTTCAGAGGTAAGAACGTGTGCCTTTGAACCGAAGGGTACTGGGTTCGATCCCGGCGTACTCCTTTCACTTTTTCAGTACAAACTGTAAAATTAACATCAACCGAGGTTCTGGCATTGTATTTGAGCAAGTTGAATGTCTGCACGTTCCGCCCTTCGGAGGGGGCGTAAAGCCGTCGGTCCCGTGTCCATGCGATGTTGGGCACGTTAAAGATCCCTACCCTCCTTACAGAAAGACAGGGGTTCGGCAAAATTTCCAGGATAGTGAGGTGAAACTGCTCCCTGGCGTCGGTGATTGGCCATAGTCGCGGAAATAGGCCGACGTTAAAGGAACAAAACACACACACACACACACAGATACAGACCCACACACACACGCACTCACGAACAGAATACTTCTAAAAAGGCGTTACGTCGCCACTCTGTTAAAATTTAAAAGAAAATGATGTAATCTAATTTTTACGTGTCTTTAGTGCATTGAAATCATTTTTGGAGCAAAAAATTAATGGTAAATAAAAATTGTTTGGTATAAATAATAAAGACGTTAGAAAATTAACATACTAGCGTATATACCTGCTGGTACATGTCGACGGTGGTCTTGTCGTCTAAGCGGTTCCATCAGATAATCGAGTCATATAATAAGAAGAGGTCTAATCCTAGTTAGTGACCTCACTTTTTTTTTAGTCTTTCATTTCAATTTTAATGTTATCTGATCAGATTGTTATTCCGAGAAATTTTTGAACGAGTTTTTGTATAAAAAATAATTTAATAAAGAGATGAAAACTTGTAAGACTTAATTCCATATCAATAGCATATCTGGTTGTTTGTTCTTGCCATAACTTAGTGAAAGCGTTCCATATTTAATACAGTCCTGGACTTTTCCCGTGGCTTCACGAGTGCTTGTTTTTTTTCTGTAACCGATTTCAATTTTGTGTGAATTTTCTTTAAAACAATTCACCTATGAAGCGATCGCGTCTTTTGAATTCTAAATCTCTTCAAATGAGCGCATATAGGCCCCATACAACACATATCCAGGACCAGTTTCAATTTTTATACATACATACGTGTATATATATATATATATATATATATATATATATATATATATATATATATATATATATATATATATATATATATATATATATATATCTGCGTGTGTTTTTTTATTTCAACACCACACCACGAGGGCTTACAGCCTAAATACTAGGTATATATGTAATTAAGGAGGTGGATATTTTTTGTCATTTTTCGATAATCCGAATATTTCGACAATTTGGATCACCTAGTGTAATTATTATTAATTCGGTTTAAGGAGGTTGTACTGTATAAGCAAAACTTGCTTTGCTCAACAACCTTGTAAAAAGAAGTACTTAATAACTGACCGAATAGTCCACAGCTTTGTCATTGCTCAACTTTTGGGTGTCAAACTTTGACAGCTTATCATGAAACATTATTGTTGTTGCCATAGCAACTAAATTTAATGTTGCTTATTGGAAAGGAACCAAGCTAGCTAGATATCAGCATGCCCTCTTAGACGTAGTAATGCACCTAATAGGATTGCTTTTTAAATTAATTGTATGATAAAAAAATCTCAAAATGTGTTATATAAGAATTACATTCACACGTTATTCCACACAATTCAATTCAGTTCACTTGAGAATCAGTTTATGTGGTTTTAATTAGCGTGATTCAGATTGTTATAATTAGTCACTTACGTTAGTTACTTTATATCATCTAAACCGAACAGTATTAAAAAATGCTGTTATAAAAACGTAAAACATGCTTGAATTATTTTTTCAATTCTTCTGAGCCAAATATAAAAAATCTAGTTCATTGTCATTGAAATTTCAGTTAGAATTTACCTCAATTCTACAACGATAATGTGGGTTATCTAATAGTTGAAATGTATCAATCTTAAAGATAACCTTGGTCTTAGCACTTGACCGCATTTTTTAATTTATACTCCATTTTAACTAGTTTTAATCAAATTTTATATTTTAAAATTTGCTAACTCGTTGGTGTATATTTCCTCAGGGCTTCAGTCAAATGTTGCGATTATTATAATTAATACGTTAATAGCAAAATGAGCAATTTAAATGTGAAGCATTTAATAAAAATTCTCTACCATAACGCACTTGCTATGTCCCGAATTTCTTTTCTTACAAACATGTATTATAATTTCGTGGTCGAAATTCGATACATTAAAGGTCAGCTCAGAACTTGCACGGACAGGGGAATCCGACTATGTAATTAAAACAAAGCAATGTATAACTATTTGAAAATATATTTGAATTAAGCAGATTTTCCTGGCTAATAAACTTATCTAAGCCACTTGCAAAAGAAACGCATTCACCAAGTTTGATCGTCATCGGCGCATCATTTTCCTGGATAATGAACCTATCTTAGCCACTTGCAAAAGAAACGCATTCACCAAGTTTGATCGTCATCGGCGCATCATTTTTTGAGTTATCGGTGTGAAATAGCGCACGTTAGTAGAAATTTTTTCAAAATTCAAACGTCATGATCTCCTCATTAGTGACTTTTTTTTAAAGAAAATTCACCAAAAACTAGAAAATTTTCAAAGTTATTTTTCTAGTATTTCTTGACCGTTTTTGCGCCAAAAAGCTTATCTATCTGTATTTGTCTGTAATATTCAATATATGTCTTTAACCTTATAAAATATTTTGGTTTTATGCGATCCGCTGATCACTAGTGGCACCCTTTTTTTTAAACGCCTATAACTTTTTCCTTTTAACTTAGAAAGACAGGGAATCCGACTATCTAATTAAAACAAAGCATTGTTTAATATATTTAAACTGAGCAGATTTTAACACAAATTCGCTACCATAACGCACTTGCTGCGTCCCGAATTTATTTTCTTGCAAATATGCATTAAAATTACATGGTCGAAATTCGATACATTAAAGGTCACCTCAGAATTGGCATCGACCGGGGAATCCGACTATCTAATTAAAATAAAGCATTGTTTAATCTATTTGAATTGAGCAGATTAAAAAAAATCGCTACCATAACGCACTTGCTGCGTCCCGAATTTCTTCTCTTACAAATATGCATTATCATTACGTGGTCGAAATTCGATACATTAAAAGGCAGCTCATAACTGAAAAGGACCGGGGGAATCCGCCTATCTAATTAAAACAAAGAAATGTTTAATCTATTTGGACTGAGCAGATTTTCCTGGCTAACGAACTTATCCAAGCCACTTGCAAAAGGAAGGTATTTACTAAATTTGATTGTCATCGGCACATTATTTTTTGAGTTATCGGTGTGAATAAATAAATAGCTCTCATTTGTGGAAATTTTTTCAAAATTCAAAAGTCGCGATCTCCTCATTAGTGATTTTTTTTTAAAGAAAATTCACTAATAAAGAAAAAATACTGTAAGGCATGTGCTAAAATAGACTGAATTCAGTTCGGTGAATTATATGACTGCCAGTTTCTTTACATGGAGTATTATGATTATTCTTTTGTGGGAAAAAGTTAGTTTTCAGTTAATGTTTTCATTATTTTGCATTATATTTATGCTCCTTAAGTTTGGAACAACAACAAAAATTGAGCTACTCTATTTCACAAGGTCAAGTTCTTTAATTATTTCTTTAATTCTGCTCGAGTACAACCCGTCCCCAAGAAAGGATCCAATGCGCTTCCTAGCAACTACAGGCCTATTTCTCTCCTTTCAGTCGTCTCTAAAGTGATGGAAAAGTATATAAACACCGAATTACTAAAATTTCTTGAAAAGCACAATCTAATTCACGACAGGCAGTATGGATTCCGTCAGCGCAGATCAACTGCCGACGTCCTTTACTTTGTCACCCATTCTTGGAACAAGTCTATGGAACAACACGGTGAATCCCAGATTGTTGCTCTAGACATATCCAAAGCGTTAGACCAGGTCTGGCACGCAGCGCTGCTTAATAAACTTCCGGCCTAGGGCCTACCACCAAAACTCTGTACCTGGACAGCAAATTTCCTCTCCAACCGGATCATTTCTGTTGTCGTGGATGGCCATTCCTCTAAACTGTATCCAATTAATGCAGGAGTTCCTCAAGGTTCAGCTTTAGCCCATACTTTGGTTCTTCTCTACATCAATGACCTCCTCTCTAGCACATCCAACCCAGTTCACAGTTACGCGGACGACAGCACCCTCCACTGAAGTATACAATATTCTAATCCTGTCTCTTTAGCCCAATTAGATGAGGATCGCAGTCTCATGGAGGGTTTTATCTCCGTGGATCTCCAAAAAAATATTAGACTGGGGAAGTATAAATCTTGTACAATTCAACCCCACCAAATCACAGTCTTGCTTTCTTTCTCATAAGAGATACACAAGCCCTAGACCCATCACAATGAACAATCAAGTTATTCAAAGTAAGGAGTCCTTTTCACTTGTTGGCATTTCTGTGGATCGGAATTTGAATTGGCATTAACATGTCACATCAATTGCAGAAGCGGCTGCTAAGAAATTAGGTTTCCTCCTCCGGGCTCGCAAATACTTTTCACCAGCTAATCTCTATACCTTATATACTTCACAAATAAGACCAAACCTCAAATACTGCTCCCACATCTGGGGTGCTGCTGCCGCTTCTACACTCGCTATCCTGGACTCCATTCAGAAGAGAGCTATACGTCTCATCGGTGACCCTACCCTCACCCAAAGCCTGCTACCCCTTGCCCACCGACGTGCCCTTGGTGACCTCTCTCTTTTATAGATTTCTGCACGAGCAGTGCTCAGAGGAGCTTTCTTCCATAGTTCTTACACCTGCTGCCCCCAACAGATCTACCAGGGGAACAGAGCGAATGCACCCTTTTACTGTCCAGGTCACCAGACATAGAACATCTTGTTATGCCCGCTCTTTTGTCCCGAGGACTTCCAAGTTGTGGAATTCCTTGCCGGCACATGTTTTTCCTTCTCCCCCGAACCTCCAAACCTTCAAGCCCAGAATTAACAAGTTGCCTCTTTCCTCCTTGTCAACACCTACGGTACGATAGTATTTAGGCTGTAAGCCCTCGTGGTGTGTTGTTGAAATTTAAAAAAATAAAAATAAACAAACCAGTTAATACACCTCCGTGGTGCACCGGAACGAGTTTTTGGCTCTTACACGGTGTGTCCGGGTTCGATTCCCGGTGGTGGCAGTTTCTGTCACTGTGCGTTGAATTCGTTGTCTTTTATATGTAAGCTCCCCCCGCACCAACTGCTCAGAGCTTCTGGGCGGGAGGGTGTGATTTATGTGGTGTCATTTATTTTATTTATGACTATGGTGAATGCTATTATCATATAGTTGTAATTTTATCGTATAATTTCTTCGACATATCCTGTTTCATGGCGGCTAATAGATGCTTCTGTTGAATTTTGATGATCTAAATAATTCTGTGAGCTGAGTTTTACCCACAATAAACAGCAATACACGTGTTAGTTAGATATCAAGTTGTTGATGTTTTAGTTTTTAGTATCTCCTCAATTTTTATGATCTCATCGTTTATATGCATCCAACACCAGTTCCCTGAACTTTGGACTAGACTTAGATTCTTTGTCACAATAGTGAGTATGACAGCCAAATTATAAATAGATATATTGTTGCTTTTGGAAATTATCAAACAGGTAATTATAATTGTAGACTACAATTTAAAGGAAAGAAAAATAGGATACACTTTAGGATAGCCTTAGACATAAAAAATAAAAAGAATTACCTAGAGTATTATAAAACAGTCTGGGCGCAGCAAATGCGTTATGGTAGTGAATTTTCATAGAAATAGTCTGGCACCAAATTTTTTTTATGACTTTTTTTCCTGTAGTATAGAAATCTAAATTTCGGTATACAGGTGTCCCACGTCGAGTAATGTATTAGATTATTTCCGAAAATATACATTTTTGAGTGCTGAAAATTGGTATACGGAGGTTTTCGAAGATGCTCTATTTAATGGAAATAATCTCCAAAATGGCGGACTTCCGGTTACACCGTAAATAGATATAAACTACGTTATTTCAAATAGAACACCCTGTATGTTATTATATTTTTAGAATACTCATCCAATTTTAGGTTAAAAGTTATTAGAGTATGTACTCCCTATCTTCAACTGTTTTCGAGTTGTGTCAATTTATTTGAGAATTTTGTTCAAGGGGAGTTCCAAGGCCATTAAGCTTCGAGATGATTGTGAGGAAAAACTCGGGATACCTATCATTAAACAGCCGACATGTTCTGCTGACCACTCTGTTGCACTCTCCCTGAAAATAAAATAAATTATCAATTTATTTGAGAATTTTGTTCAAGGGGAGTTCCAAGGCCATTAAGCTTCGAGATGATTGTGAGGAAAAACTCGGGATACCTATCATTAAACAGCCGACATGTTCTGCTGACCACTCTGTTGCACTCTCCATGAAAATAAAATAAATTCGGCAATTGTTCGTTTGAATAGCTGGCGTTATCCATTATAACGTAGAATTCCTATTAATTCAGACAGCAAAGACAAAATAACTCACGTTGTTAATAACAGAAATATAAAACTAACAATAAACGTGAAACTGTCAAACATCACATAGCACTCTTAGAATTCATACAGATTTTAGATAAACTCCTAAATTTGTCTTTTTTTGGTAAACCGCAAATATCTCCACAATTATCAACTTAAGGTACAGGGAATGCTAATACACTTTAAAAGATAATTATCTGCTCTATTCAATGAGAAGATAATATACAGGATGTTAGATTTGAAATAAATGAGTTATTCTAGTTCAAATCACACCAAATTCTAATACATCCTACAAAACACTCTGTATATTAAACAATTTTTCCTCACAATCATCTCGAAGCTTAAAGGCCTTGGAACGTGCCTGACAAATTAAAGAATTTTCAACACCCTAACACGACACGAAATCACCTTCATTAAGTCACCCTCCCCTTGAACAAAATTCTCAAATAAATTGACACAACTCGAAAAGAGTTGAAGATAGGGAGAGCATACCCTAATAACTTTTAAACTAAAATTGGATGAGTATTCTAAAAATGCAATAATATACATACTGTTCTATTTGAAATAACGATGTTTATATCTATTTACGGTGTAACTGGAAGTCCGCCATTTTGGAAATTATTTGCGTTAAATAGAGCATCTTCGGAAACCCCCGTATGCAAATTTTCAGCACTCTAAAATGTATATTTTCAGAAATAATCTAATACATTACTCGACGTGGGACACCCTGTATAATTTGCTTTTAATGTAATAAACTTGTGTAGGAAATTTGATTACCATATATTAATTTTTGTTTCGTTAAACCACCCTCAATAGTTTTAGAACGACGCTATCTACACAGAGTTGTAGATTTAATATATTTATAATTATTCATTCTCTGATGACGCTAGCTTGATTAGTGAAACGATCGCCAGGCTTTAAAAAATGTGTTGTGTTGATTTGGGTTCTCCAAGTGTGCTTATCAATAAATTATGGTATAATTTATCGGTAAATTAAATTATACATCATGTCATATAAAAAAAGCTATGCTTGGGCACGTATTGAGAAACAATTTTGCTTTATATCTTCTTCTGAAAGCTCAGATGACCAAAATTGTTTTGTCACTTTTTCGCTCTGCATAATTTTGCTGACACTAATGTTCATCAACAATTCTACTGAAGCAGTGATTGTATATCTTCACTAAAACATAATAGAGCCTCGGTGGTTCAGAAGTAAGAACATGTGTCTCTGAATCGAAGGGAACTGGGTTCGATCCCAGGGTTCTCCTTTCACTTTTTCAGTACAAACTGTAACTTCAACATCAACCGAGGTTCTGGCATTGTATTTGAGCAAGTTGAATGTCTGCACGTTCCGACCTTTAGAGGGGGCGTAAAGCCGTCGGTCCCATGTCCATGCGATGTTGACGTTAAATATCCCTACCCTCCTTACAGAAAGGCAGTGGTTCGGCAAAATTTCCAGGATGGTGAGGAGAAACTGCTCCCTGGCGTCGGTGATTGGCCAAAGTCGCGGAAATAGGCCGACGTTAAAGAAACAAAACACACACACTAAAACATAAAAGCTTTTGCTCTTTTGCTGCCAGAAGCTTCTCACACAAAGTTATTTTAGGAACAATAATTTTGAAGATCTGGTTAATTTGTTTTATTATTAAAAAAAAAGATTAATTCTCATCTATTATTGGTTTATATCTGCATTTTATTAAAATGTTTATATAACGTTTATATATCTAAATTGCTTTGTTTTATTTTCAGATGAGAAGCTCATTCTTAAATCGGTCAGTGGTCGCTTACGGTCAGGCGAACTCACCGCCATTATGGGACCATCGGGGGCCGGAAAGTCCACCTTACTTAATATTTTAACTGGATACAAGTAAGTTACCTTGCACTTTATATTTAGTTATTGCAATTTGTTTAGTATTGTTATGGAAAGTATTTAGAATTTTGTATATACATTTGTTTTAAGAAAATATTTTTCATGAATAAGGTTCTTCCGCGGCCTACTATGGATTAGTGCAGACATTACTTAACTGAAGTGAAGTAGTAAAGTTAGGCGCGGCGAAAATTTGGTATGTTGTCCGGGTAACAGTGAAATTTTATGAAAAAAAAAAAAACGCTACCGCAACGCACTCGCTGTCTGCATCGTTTTTGAAAGTGATTATGTATTGCAGCTCTATGCGAGACTGGCAAAAAAAGTATACTTCAATTTCATTTTGCAAACCTTTCAGACAAAATTAAATGAAGTAGCAATTTAAACATATATTTATGAACTTATCAAACCATGTCGCCCAATATTTTGTTCTTCAGAAACCGTATATTTTAGAATCCCTGTTTGTACATGATTTAATACGAAATTTACCTTTTTACAACCGGCCACCCTCCCACTAATAATCAACGTCGCTACATATTCAAACTGCAAAACCGGTGCGAAAATAGCCGCTAAAAGATGGCCGCCATTAGACCGAAGTTGCCCGAGCGTAGTTATCATGGGGGAGGCCAGGCTAGGACTATACAGACTAGCCTGCAATGATAGACTCAAGATCAACCCAGACTGCAGGGGCCACTGCAAAATTCAGGAGATCGTGAAGGAGCCCATGCTTGAAATGAGATCAGAAAGGCGATCCCGCGAATCTGCAGGGATAACAAGTTTACAGTGGTAATCCTCGACCGCGAGGCATGGCGGTGGGAGACACCGGACCTACCACGGGACGCGCTCGTTTGGATCACGGTTCGAGCGCGGGCCGGGGGCAGGCGTTAATCGGAAGGACCGAGGGTAAGTCACAGTATTTCTCTGGGACCTCATGCAACGGTCTTTCAGTTCGAAATGTACGCCATCTTGCACTGCGTACGAAATAACAGAGGGAAGGGGGGTCTACACCAATAAGCGGATCCTCATAGCCACAGGCAGCCAGTCAGTCCTTAAGGTCCTAAGTAGCTCACGGGTAAATTTGAAATCTCCTCAAAATAAAAGATGTGGGATTTATTTACTCGGTAATAGGCAAGCAGTAGTAGTAATATATGCGGGACCTCAAGTGTACCCAAATCTGGTCAGTAGTAAGGTCACTATTTCCTATAAGTCCTACCCTAAAAGGTTTCTATCTATCAGGTTTTAAACTAGCAAGATTAGAATTAGCTGATAAGGTTGGCAGATCTTAATATTGCTTACTACTTACGCTGTTGTTGTGTTGTTGCACTGCCTGAAGTCTCATATTTATCAGCGCTCCAAACTAGTGCCTGGTTACGATGATCTTTACTTAAAATTTCTCTTCGATATCTAGGAATGCGATATTAAAGAGTCCCAATTTGGTTGTCACCCAAAAGTCAAAAGGGTTTAAAGAGGAATTAGTCTTCAGTCAAACAGACATGTGAATGTAACAAAATATTGAATTTATTCATATGGATTGAATTTGAAATGGTGAGCAAAATAAAATTAAATGGTTGGTAACTCTCAAAATAAACATTGATTTTACACAAATAGAAATCAAATAAATAGCGAGAAGTTCAATGACAAGAAATTGTTAAATTTACAAACATGTGACAGAATAATGAGACAAATGTGGTTTGATTATTACTAAAGAAATCTAAACACTTATTATCGAGGTATACATTAAAAATCAGATGCTGTTTGTTGCAGCTCAAAAATAAACAAATTAAAATGTAAATTATTTGACGTTTGCCAATCAATTTTGTTAATCTTTAGTTAGATCCTGGCCAGTTCTCGAGTGAAGCTCAATTTTGAAAAATATACATATATGTATGTCTACGTGAAAACTCTATACTAATTATTGAAAAACAGGTGACCTTAAAGACAAGACTGATTACAATTTCAAAAATGACGTGTTTAAATTTACAAAAACTGAGATAATTTCAGAGATTAAAACAGGAAATTCATAATTATTCTAATAGCAGCTCCCTGGCGTTATTCAAAACTAAAACTTGATTGAGTGTCTTTGAAAGTTCAGATTATAAAAATTCAGTTGCCAGATGAGTGTGTAAGACAAACTTTGCTAGTTCAGAGAAAAATTTTGACTCACCGAATCTTCTGCCTTGAATTACCTGGTTACTCTTTGGGGACGATCTCCAGACTGAATCAAATACTGGTAGCTGACACAAGTCTCAGTGACTCCAACAAGATAAAAGAAGCTGTGAGAAACAGCGATGGTTCCCCTTGATGGTTACTAAGCCGGTGGATTTATTGTGTCACGTGTACAAAACCCTTTGACAACCAGGTTGATATTTTGAAGTCGCTTGGTGGAAACTTCGCGATTTACGATTAAAACGTTGAATTTGCCCTAGCGAAATTCATTGCCAATTGACTTAAACTTCGGCGATGACCCGGAATTCTTTTTAAAGTAGCAAATCAACAGGTTGAAACAAAGAACCACAATTTAAGTTCCGCTTTTATGCTAACTTGGATGTTTCTTTAAACTCGAAAATTATTGAAACACTTTAAACAATCACGGAATATTGTTACAAGGTAGTATAGGTAACAGAAATACTTAAAAACCCCGTTTATAAAACAATTCGAGAGCCACCTCAAGTAAACGATGTTCACGCCACCGGCGTCAGTGTTAGACTCTTTTTATGCCGAAAACTATGTTTATTTCAACTCGAAAATTATTTAAAAACTTTAAACAATCACGGAATATTATTACAAGGTAGTATAGGCAACACAAAGACTTAAAAACCCCGTTTATAAGACAATTTGAGAGCCACCTCAAAAGTAAACGGCGTTCACGCCATCGGCGTCAGCGTTAGACTCTCTAGAGGCTGCAGCTGACTCCAGCACGCAATTTTCAGTGTTATGAAGGTTAGTCGTTATTTGCGAGCTCTTTCTCGCCTTCATTATTCGAATGGAATAGAACGAGAGCCCCAATCCTTGGCGAAGTCACCAACGTCTTCTATACACACCTCCACAATAATGGATTCGTCCGTTTATTTACTAACCGATTTTCTGGATTTCATCATAATTACGTCAGCTTTTTACCTAGAATTTCAGGACAATAGAGATGTTTATCATCCCCAACAAAATGCAACGTTTTTCAATATTTAGATCTTGACGTATATTATAGGTAGCTCAGTACGGTTCTTACGATACAGAATATCGAATTTTCATCAACATTATTTTGAAACCAAAACGTGAAATATTCAATATAGATAGGGTTTCTGGTATTGCTCATTATGCTTGGGGGTCTTCTAGGTGTTTTTTAAACCAGTAATTATTCCACGTAAAAACTGAATCGTTACAAATTCCAGGCTGGCAAGTGAATGCCGAGATGAGACGAGCGACCTGGCTGGGCAGAATGAGGTCACCCTTATCTGGGTGCCGGGTCAATCGGGGGGTCAAAGGCAATGAAGAAGCTGGCAGTCTCGCGAAAAGAGGATCAGCAGAACCATTTATGAGACCAGAACCGATCCTGGGTGTTTCGAAAGGTACGGCCAGGGGAACCATCAAGTCCTGGGTCAGGGAACAGCACAAGACATACTGGGCAGATTGTCCAGGGCTCAAACACGGGAAGTTATTAATTGGGCAACCCAGTCCAAAGAGAGCTGTGGAGCTGCTATATCTTATCAGAGGCCAGCTCAGGAACATAATAGGACTCTTGACGAGACGCATGGCTGTCAAGAAACACCTGCATAAAATGGGGCGGTTTGAGGGAGACCTGGCGTGCAGACTCTGCGGAGACGGGGAGGAATCAGCCCAGCACATCTTGTGGGAGTGTAAAGCTCTGGACCGCAAAAGACAACTGATCTACTATCAGTCTAGACCGGAGACAGAGCAATATAAAACTTCACCCTACCAATTGCTGTGCAGACTAGTTCAAGGCACAGTGATTTTGGAATGGGTGGAGTAGAAAAGACAAAGGGCATGCACAATAAGCTAAAGGCTGCGGTGCTATCAGGGCGGCAAAGACGCGGACGATCCCGAGGGAAAAAGAGGATCCTAACGTTACCGTGTGTTTATATTTTGCAGTGCCGTTTACATTAAACAAAAAGGGAATCACACTACACGAAACTGACTGAAATCCATGGTTATCTAACAAGGGAGAACACCTTGCTTAGCGTAGATTATACTCGCCTGTCTAAGACAAGAAACGGTATTAACTACTTTGGAATAAAATTCTACAACAAACGTCCAGATAAGATAAAATAACCCGATTACAAATCTTTTCAAAAACAATGAAGCTTACATTGACTGACAATGCATTCTATTCATTTGACAAGTATTTTGCTTTTATGTTTTGATATAAGGTAAAGGTAAGATGCTTACTGGCAATAAGGCCATTGCTGACCCTTTTTGTTTATCTAAACTAACCTACCCTCCACCTTGAGCTCGATCTCAACGACGACAGTGATTTTGAAAAATCATCCGCCGCCGGTGAGTCTCGATCCGTCGTCCCCCGAGTCCGTATTGGAAAGTTTAAATCGGCTTTCCCGCGCGGCCACGGAGGCGTTTTATGTTTTGATATGAGCGGCTGCCGTGTGGTGTCTGATCTCTTGTGTTCGTACAGCGTACAAGATAAGTTTTATTTGTAGATTTCAGACTCGTTTATGGGCTTTATGCTCTGTGGTTTCATATATACTTGGTCAATTTGTTAATTTATTGATTTTATCTATAGTGCGTATTTTTTTTCTGACTTATGCAAACATTTTTATGATGTATATTGCATGAATAAATAAATAAACAAATAAATAAATGTTACTACAGTACTAATTTACATCAATATGGTATGAATTATATATGTTCGTAATTTTCCTGAATTTGATATCATCGATTTATTCCTACCTATATAGGATGGCGCATGGAGAACGAAACAGACCGATTTGCGCCCAGAGAATTTTTTTTTAAGAAACGCTGAAACACGTCAATTTTAATATTGAGGGGGACATGTTTTGACGTAAAACTTAACTTTGTTATATCAACCCCTTAAGGGTTTTGATAACAACCCTTATATTATAAATAGGAAACATGGGTGAGTGTTACATCATTTGAAAGCTCTTTCTTTCCTGAATTCAGCACACTAATTTTTTTGGAAGTTTTATCAGCTCGTTTAAAAATTATTCACAGTGGAAGGTGCAAAAACGCATTTCACTCATTCCGGTAACAAATGTGCTGATAGTCAATGTTTTGTTGGTTTGTAAACAAAAAATTGACTATCAGAACATTTCTTATCGGAATGAGAGAAATGCGGTTTATTATTTCAGTTTATCGGTCGATTTGATACTTGATAGTACTACCTAAAATTAATTTCACAATGGTGTATTTTGTAGAGAAAGAGTTGAAATAATGACTATTTTTTTCAAAAACGATGACTGTGACAACCGTACCGCAAATTTGTTTAATGAACGACATCCGAACAGACATGTTAACAGAAGTACAGTAGCCAACAAAAAACGGGATCCTGAACGTGAATTTCCGGTTAGAAATGAGACTATTGAGATTGAAGTTTTAGGACAAATTGCTGCAGATCCAACTTTGAGCACGAGAAAATTGGCCACTGTTTCAAACATCAAAAGAAGAACTATTCAGCGAATATTGAAGGGAAATTTCACCCGTATAAAATTCATCTTGTACAACAACTGAATGAAGATGATTTTGATCGGCGGCTGGATTTTTGTGAAGTTATGACTGCACGAATAGCTGATAACGGAACTTTATGTTCAATATCTGTTTTTCAGACGAGTGTACGTTTTTATTAAACTTTACAGTCAATCGTCATAATTGTCGTTATTGGGCAGATAATAATCCAAGAAATTTTCACGAAGTCCACACTCAAACTCCACAGAAATTGAATGTCTGGACTGGAATTTTTGGAGACCGTTTAATCGGACCAATTTTTATTGATGGCAATTTGAGGGGCGAAACGTATTTGGAGTTACTAGAAGATATCGTTCACTCTCTACTAATTGACATTGTTGAAAATGATGATCACTATCAAGAAAATCAATTAGTGTTTCAACACGATGAAACTCCTCCGCATTTTTCATAACGTGTTAGGGAGTTTGTGAACAGAGAGTTTCCAGAGCAATGGATTGAGCGTAGAGGTGCTATTTAGTGGTCCACTAGATCACCGGATTTAAATCCTTTAGACTTCTTTCTATGGGGCCATTTAAAGAGTAGAATTTTCGCAACAGAACCGGAGTCTCTGGAAGAATTACGACAACGCATTGTTGAAGAATGCCGTCTAATAACTCCACAAATGCTCCAGAATGTCAGAGCTCGTTTTGAACAAAATTTGTACTTTTGTATGGAAGCTGGTGGTCAACAATTGGAACACATAACTGTATAAACATTTTTGAACGTTTGGTTTTGGTTTTTTTTTTAGTTTTTTTTAACGAAACATTGACTAATTAGTACATTTCTTATCACAACGAATGAAATACGTCCTTGCAACTCCAACTGTGAATATTTTTTAAACGAGTTGATAAAACTTCCAAAAAAATTTGTGTGCTGAATTCAGAAAAGAAAGAGCTTTCAAATGATGTAACACTCGACTCATGTTCCCTATTTAAAATATAAGGGTTGTTATCACCACCCTTAAGGGGTTGATGTGACAAAGTTGAGTTTTATGTCAAAACATGTCCCCCTCAATATTAAAATTGACGTGTTTCTTAAAAAAAATCTCTGGACGCAAATCGGTCTGTTTTGTTTTCAATGCGCCAGCCTGTATAATATTTAAAGAAACATCTTCAGATGAAACCTGATTCGCGATAGTACGTTGCAAAATTTATAACTTGTATTTAATAGCTACGCCGTTAAATTTTAAAATACTTGTGCTCGTTTCTATTTAAACATCCTTTCTCTTCGTAATAATAAGAAAACTTACATAACATTGTTACAAATATTTACATTGTTACTTTCTTTCTTATTAACACACCTTTCTAGCCTAAAATAGTACTACTCATAATAAGTTAAGAGTTACATTTTTTTTAAACAAGCTATTATTATTTAGGTGTACTGAAACAAAAACGACTGAAATCTGGCAGTTGAAATTAAAACTGTTTTTTATTAATAACTAAAAGGCCGCATCGACCACTAAGGTTTATTAGCAGCTTATGCCTAATAACAATCATCATCATCGTCATCAATCAGCCCTCTTCGTCCACTGCTGGACATAGGCCTCCCCCAGTTGCTTCCATTCTTTTCTGTCTTGAGCGCTACGAATCCGGTTTTTTGTAATTTTTGTAATGTCGTCGGTCCAGCGAGTTGGTGGTCTTCCTCTGTCTCTTTTATCGGATCTGGTTCTCCATTTGAGTAATCATTTTGTCCACCTGTCATCTTGCATGCGAGCCACATGTCCCGACCACTTCCGTTTGAGTTTTGCCACATGTACTACCACATCAGTCACTCCTGTTCTTCTGCGTAATTCTTCATTTCTAATGTGGTCACGTAACGAAACGCCAAGCATCGACCTCTCCATTTTGCGCTGTGCTACTTTTAGTTTCTTAGCAGAAGCGTTGGTAAGGGTTAGTGTTTCGGCGCCGTAGGTCATAACCGGTAGAACACATTGGTTGAAAACTTTTCTTTTCAAGCATATTGGAAGGTCGCCTCTGAAAACGTCTCCAAGTTTGCCGTAAGCCGCCCAGGAGAGTATAACTCTTCTGTTTATCTCGCATGTTTGGTTGGCTTTGGATATGCTTATCTCGTGGCCCAAATATGTGTATTTATCTTTCCATTCCATCTCAGAGTTTTCAATAATTAGGTTGTTACTAGGGACGAGGTTTGTCATAAATTTTGTTTTTCCTATGTTCATTTTTAGACCTACTGTTGCACAGGCGTCCTGAAGTTCCTGTAGCATCACTCTAATATCTTCCAAGTTGTCAGCCAGTAAGACAATGTCGTCTGCAAACCTTAAGTTTGACAGACTTTGGCCGTCTATTCTTAGACATTTTTGGTCCCAATCTAATCTAAAACAATACAATAAATTATATCTGATCAATTAGCTCAATGTCTTTTAGAAGCTGCACTATTTTTCTAGGGTCTCATTACTTTAGTTGAGGGCATCTCTTATGGTTTTCGGAACACAATTACGTATTATTGCTTCTTCATCTTTTGCACACTTTTCTTGAAGACAAATTATTTTTGGATTATTTTCGTAGATTAGTACTCTAAGTTCCTGATTCACGTTAGAATGCCCTCAAAATGGGGTAAGATGTCCAAATTCTTGTACGAGAATTTCTGTAATATTTTCAACCTTACTGACTCTTTTTTATGCCTTTTCATGACTGGCTTTGAGTATTTTTAACGTACAAATGTTTGCATAAAGTTACATGTGTTTTTTGTAATGGTTGTTACATTTCTGTTTTTTGCATGTCCTTGTGGCAGAAGTTCTCTGTTTTGATGTTGTTTGGCTTTGCTTTTAGATTAGTTACAGTGCTTGCTCCTGAAGATGCTTGGAGCCCAAGCGACACCAGAGTGACTTTCTTTAAGATATAGCCATCTATTGCTGGTCGTAAATGCCTTTAAAAGTATACAAATATTAGCACGTTAACGTGTAACGACTGTTACTCCTTCCTTCAATCTATGTATATATACATACACACACACATATATATATATATATATATATATATATATATATATATATATATATATATATATATATATATATATATATATATATATATATATATATATATATGGATCTAACCGATAACTCAAAAAATAATTAACTTATTTCGATGAAACTTGGCAAGTGCATTACTTTTTAATTAATTAATGGCGTGGATGAGTTCGTTAGTCAGGAAAATCGGACAAGGTTTTCCGGGAAAATTTTAAGTTTTCTTTCGAAAAAAATTTTTTTTTCTCCGAAAATTACAAAGCTATTTTAATGAAATTGAGTGGATATGTTGTCTTGAGAAAGACATTACTACATACCAAAACTCAACTTTCTAAGTTTATAGAAAATAGAGTTTTTAAAATTTTGAGTTTTCTTTCGAAAAAAATTTTTTCTCCGAAAATTACAAAGCTATTTTAATGACTTTTGGCAAATATGTTGCCTTGGGAAAGGTTTTACTACATACTAAAATTTAACTTTCGAAGTTTATCGAAAATTGAGGTATCCAAGTTTGAAGCATTTAATAAAAATTCATTACCATAACGCACTTGCTGCGTCGCGAAGTTTTTAATGTATACGTATGTGTTTGAAGTTGTTTGCTTTTGTTTAAGTGTGTAGGTATTTGTAAATAATTTAGTCATATTTAATTAGTTTAATAAGTAGTTTGTAAGTTTTGCGGTTTAAACGTGTTTGGTAATATGCTTAATTAACTTTATTTTTATCCTGTAATTGGTTTTATTTTGTTAGATAATAACGATTATTATTATTTATTTAACACTCGTCGGAGCACCATTAACATCAACTGTTTATGACGTCCGGCGTAAAAAAAAACATCTCTTAATTTGCGATCTTTGTAAAGCAAGGATTCGCTACATTTTATCAGTGGAACGTCGTCTTGTCGAAATTTTGATTGGCTGATAATCAAATTTTAGATTCTGGTTATACCTTGAGTCCTTTTCACTTGTTGGCATTTCTGTGGATCGAAATCGCAATTGGCACCAACACATTAATTGCAGAAGCGGCTGCTAAGAAATTAGGTTTCCTCTTCCTGGCTCGCAAATACTTTTCACCAGCTAATCTATATGCCTTATATACTTCACAAGTAAGGCCAAATCTCGAATACTGCTCCCACATCTGGGGTGCCGCTGCCGCTTCTACACTCGCTATCCTGGACTCCATTCAGAATAGAGCTATACGTCTCATCGGTGACCCTACCCTCACCCAAAGGCTGCCATCCCTTGCCCACCGACGTACCGTTGGTGACCTCTCTCTCTCTCTCTCTCTCTCTCTTTTATAGATATCAGAGGAGCTTTCTTCCATAGTTCCTCCACCTGCTGCCCCCAACAGATCTACCAGGGGAACAGAGCGAACACACCCTTTTACTGTCCAGGTCACCAGACATAGAACATCTTGCTATGCCCGGTTTTTTGTCCCGAGGACTTCCAAGTTGTGGTATTCCTTGCAGGCACATCTTTTTCCTTGTCCCCCGAACCTCCAAACCTTCAAGTCCAGAATAAAAAGTTGCCTCTTTCCTCCTTGTCGACACCCACGGCATGATAGTATTTAGGCTGTAAGCCCCCATAGTGTGTTGTTGAGATATAAAAAAAGTCTTATATTAGTGAATTTTTATTAAGAACATTCACTATTAGAGAGTTATCGAAAAAATTCTTCAAATGAGCTCGAACTAGGGCCCCTAGAACACAATTCCAAGGTCAGTTAAAAAGTATATATATATATATATATATATATATATATATATATATATATATATATATATATATATATATATATATATATATATATATATAACCAATAACTAAATAAATAGGTGACCAATCAAAATTAAAGTTGGCACGTCCCTTGATCTTGTTAATATCTTGGATGAGTTTGTTAGATAGTTTTGACAATCAAATACTTTTAGAAAAAAATGCAAGAAACTTTTTGAAAACGCAGTATCTTTTCAATTACTAGAAATATTAAACTAAAACTTTACATTGGATAAGTGGTCCTCCGTACCAAATTTTAACTTAGTTGGTTCAGTATATCTGAAGTTATAACTAAATAAAACATAAATACTCCACTATATGACCTGAAATTATCTCTGAATGGATGCCTATTATGTTAAGACAAGGTCAGGGTTCTGCGGCTATTGCAAGCAAATTCTCCAAATTGAGTTTCAAACGCACATGCTACGAAAATATGTCACAATAAACAATCAGCGGGGTTGCCATTTGCGACAACTCTCATCTGAATCTGAAGATGTTAGAAAAATGTTGATAAATAAAAATATAAGTGAACCTGATTAAATTTGTTTAAAAGCAATCTAGAACTACGTTTTACTATGTCTAAATATTAAGCTTCCTATTTTCACGCTACATTTGATCCGTGGAACGTCGTTTTGTCGAAATTTTGAATGGCTGATAGTCAAATTTTAGATTCGGTTATATCTACGTATAGGCACGTCTGTTTTACCATGACATGGGAAGTATTAGATCAGTTTCGCGAACCTGATAAATAAAAAGTTGCGTTTCAAGCATGCCTATTAAATACACATTTGCGTTCCATAACGACTTCGTTAGAGGCACAGAATAACAAAACTCGGGACGCAGCAAGTGCGTTATGGTAGTGAATTTTTATTAAATGCTTCAAATTTAAATAACTCAATTTTCTATAAACTTAGAGAGTTTAATTTCAATGCGTAGTAAGGTTTTTCCTAAGGCAAGATATCCACAAAATTTCATTAAAATAAATTTTTTTCGAAAGAAAATTTAAAATTTGAGTAACTCAATTTTCTCTAAACTTAGAAAGTTGAATTTTGGTACGTAGTAAGGTTGAGGCAACATATATAGTAAATTTCATTGAAACAGCTTTGTTACTTTCGGAGAAAAAAAAATTTTTCGAAAGAAAACTCAAAATTTTTCCGGAAAACCCCGTCTAAGTTTTCTGGATAACGAACTCATCCAAGCCATTAATAAAAGACAGGCACTTGCCAAGTTTCATCGAAATCGGTTAATTATTTTTTGAGTTATCATATATATATATATATATATATATATATATATATATATATATATATATATATATATATATATATAACATAAAAAAATTAAACCTATTTACAAATGAACTTTAATAAGACATTAAGCTGTGACAATACTTCTCTCAAGCACCCTAAAATATAATCAAAATGTGCACAGTTATATATGTTTTATTTCTTTTTCCCTTGTCTTAATACACTACATATTTTATGACAATCGATTTAATTTACTTATTTGATTTCATAAATAGTCGGTTAATAGTGACTTGGAATGAAGTAGTTACCACGTCTTTTAACATGTTCAGAGAATATGAGTAGATCAAAGCAACTGGGAATGAATTCGGTCAGTCGCCTAGCCACGTGGTTAAAAAACACTGTTTGTATGAGTAGTTAGAACTCTAGATCTAAATAAAAGGACTGTAACAGCGGCAGAAGCAGAAGTCAATGGAAGGTTGATGAATGAATCTCATGAGTCAATAAGAAAAGCATTGACTAACCAACAGCACACACAACCACAACGTATAAGAATTTTCATGAATTGTTTCTTTATTACTTTCATTTATATTTTCCACTCCGTAAGATATATAGGAAACAATCAAAGGGCCGTGAGTGGGTTACTTCTGAGGTCAAAGCCTCTAGTTCAAGACTTAAAGACTTATTTTTATTGAGAAGTGTTTCTCCCCAGGCGGATAATTCTTACAGGGCTGCAAGGGCTGCTCATAAAAAACTTGTAAGATGTACTAAAAGGAATTTCTGCCAACATAGGATTCTGGCTTCTGACAATCCGACTAAAGCCGCATGGCATCTGATTTCGGAACTAAATGGCAAGCAGGTCAATGAACATAACAATATTGTAATACGACACGAAGAGAGGCTAGTTACCGATCCACGGGAAATCGCGAACTTATTCAATTCGTTCTCTGTAGAAGCACCTATAAATATTATCAAGAACATTCCTAAGGATTTACCTCCTTTAAACGTTTCGACAAAACCTAATAACAAAACAATGTATTTACTGCCTTTTAGTGAAGACGAGTTGTATATTTTGTTAATAAAAAAATAAAAAACAAGTCTTCGTGCGGTCGAGACGAAATTCCACCTTTTTTAGTTAAGAAAGTTTTAAGACATATTATAAAGCCTCTTACCTGCTTGGTAAATCTTTCATTTGAGTCGGGTATCTTTCCTAGTGACCTAAAGGTTGGTAAGGGCTTTCCTTTAATAAAAAAGAATGATCCAACTAATTTGAACAACTATCGGCTGATTACATCATCTATGACTTTTTCAAAGGTATTTGAATATAGCTATCTAAATCGCTTGGAACAATTTTTGCGGTCATGTGGTATATTGTCTGCCTGTCAGCATGGCTTTAGAGAAGGCCACTCCACTGCAACGGCTCTCATTGGCTTCTATCAGGGCTTAGTCACTTGTTTGGAGGCTGGTGAGTGCCCTGTTGGGATTTTTTGTGATCTGAGCAGGGCCTTTGATTGTGTTGACCATAGGATACTGTGTGACAGGCTTTATTGTTATGGTTTGAGAGGTAATGCGCTTGGCTGGATTGACTCTTACCTGACGAACAGAGAACAGTATACTGAGATAAAGTTCAAGACATCAGAACGACTAAGTAGGGTATGTTCTGAGCGTGTTGTTGTTCCTACTGGTGTGCCTCAAGGCTCAGTACTGGGCCCTATTCTTTTTACCCTTTACATCAATGAGCTTGATAAAGTATCCCCTGATGCGCATTTTACTCTGTATGCGGATGATACGTCTCTAATCGTTTCTGAAAAGACAGAGGATGCTTTGAATAATAAATGTAATCACATTTTTAATAACTTAAGGAGTTGGTTCTCTCGGTGTCTGATATATTTTAATTCTTCGAAGACACAGATGGTGAGATTTCATCCGCGTCAGAGGGAAGTTGATATACTTAGTGTGGGTGTTGACAATACTTACCTAACGTGTGTCAATAACTGCAAGTTCCTTGGAGTACACGTTGATGAACATCTCAGCTGGAAGTTGCACTGTACGACATTGGTTTCAAGGCTTGCATCTCTTAATTTTTTATTTATAAATATACGAAATGTTTTGACTGAAAAGCAACTAATATCTTTATACTACAGTTATATTGATTCTAGACTGAGGTACGGTATATGTCTGTGGGGTAATTCTACCTTGCTGCATGATGTCTTTATCGCTCAAAAAAGAATAATACGCTCTATTTTCAACATAGGAAAGATGACGTCATGCCGGGTCTACTTTTCTGATCATAAAATTTTAACTGTGGTATGTTTATATATTTTAGAGTTGTGTATATATGTTTTTAAAAATAGTGATAAATTTAGACTAAACAGTGATGTTCATACCTTTAGTACCAGACAGGCTTGTAACTTTTATGTTCCGTATGCTAGAACTAAGATGATAAAAGACTCTCCAAACTGTATTGGATTAAAAATATTTAATCATCTTCCTAATAATTTAAAAAATATCCAAAATATTAAGGTGTTTAAAAGTCAAGTTTCTTCTTTTCTATCAGACCAGTGTTTTTATACGTTAAATGAATATTTTAATGTAGTGAAAAATTAATTATTGTAAAAGGCTGACAAATCCAATGTAGCTTGTATGCTGTCAAAATGGATAATAAAGGTATTATTATTATTATTATTATTATTACATACTTATGATTTAAACATTTTTCAAATTTGAATAGCTCAATTTTCTGTAACCCTAAAAAGCTGAATTTTGGCACATAGTTAGGTATTTCCCAAAGCAATATGTAGACCAAATTTTATCGAAATTTTCGGAAAAAAAATTTTTTTTTGAAAGAAAACTCAAAATTTTCCCGGAAAACCCCGTCCGATTTTCCTGGCTAACGAACTCATCCAAGCCATTAATAAAAGAAAGGCACTTGCCGAGTTTCATCTAAATCGGTTAATTATTTTTTGAGTTATCAGACGGATACATATATATATATATATATATATATATATATATATATATATATATATATATATAAATATATATATATATATATATATATATATATATATATATATATATATATATATATATATATAAGCATATAAAAATTCAAACTGACCCCGGATATGGGTTCTAGGGGTCCTAATTCGCGCTCATTTGAAAGAATTTTTGCAAAGTCTCACCATCGATACCTCTCTATTAGTGAATTTTTTTAATAAAAATTCACTAAAAAAGAATAATTTGTAACCATACTTATAAGCCTATGGGCTATGCCTGGTTGTTACTTATTTTAATTGAAAATCTAATGCAGAAACTGTTGCCTTATGCAATAACAGTGAACAATTTCTATTATCTCTTTGTAAAGCGAACACTGTTTTCTAGTAGTATACTTATCAAAACCAGTAAGCGTGGCAATTATTATGTAGGGAACAATTTAAGTTTGTTTCGCTTTGTGATATCGCTGGGTATACCGTTATTTTTGCACTAAATTTGCCAACCTCTCGTTACTACAGAACTTTCTCTTAGATATTTACAGTAATTCGAACATGACAATGAATGGAAATAATGATATTGTCACTACTGTTCAACAGACATGAAGTGAAAGTTGCTTAAATTGAGATAAAAAGAAGATATGGTATTAGAGGAAGCGTATAGCAAGCTGCTTAACATGATACGTTTGAGAAGACGTTAAAAATTAAAATAAAAAAAGCATTTAGAAGAATATTTTTATGAAATATAACAGACATAATGTGAACCTGAACACAGAAAAAGGTCTAGAAAAGGTAACAATGATCACTTACAGCAAGCATTTTTCTTCTTTCACTGTCCCATTTGACTTTCTATCGGTGTAGCTTGGCTTTGTCGTTTATTTATTTATTAGTGTTTCGTCAAGAAAATTCACGATTAGAGAGGTAAGGACGGTAAGACCTTCGGACATTTTTTTCAAACGATTGTGAATTAGGTCCTCTAGAACCCACATTCAACGTTCGTTTGAATTTTTGTGTGTGTATATATATATATATATATATATATATATATATATATATATATATATATATATATATATATATATATATATATATATATATATATATATATACATATACAGGCTGTACCACGAAATGCGTTGGTTAGACGTTTTTCTAGTTACTAGCGTATTTCAATTCTGAAAAATTGCATTCATATATAAGACATAACGCTCTAAGTGAGATATAAGACACAAAGCACGTGCCGCCACCTCGTTGCGGAACCAAGTAGTATGTTGTCACCGCAACTCCAAATAACACAAAGTGGTAAAAATAGAGACTGTATACAACCAACTAATAATTTAGTAAATTGTCAGCCCTGGCCCATTTCTATCCTAATATAGGGACAAAGTATGTAAGGCTAGATGCATTCTCACCACAACTAGAACCGTAGACTGGTTTCGCTATAATTAGAGCTCGTCAGTACAGCATACTAATTGCAGCGAAAATACACCTATAAAGTAATAGGGCTATGGTAGCCAGCCTTCCAACACTAAGTGAGATATAAGACACGAAGCACGTGCCGCCACCTTGCTGCGGAACCAGGTAGTATGTCGTCACGGCAGCTACAAATAACACAAAGTGTTAAAAATAGATAGAGTATATGTCTTCTTAAGCTCCAACGGCAGCAAACCCTTCTGGACTCTTGCTAAATCTATTGGGAATAATTTCAGCAAGAGCACGTTCCCACCTCTTGTCTCAGGGGATGAAATTGTTTCTACCGCCCTGGGCAAGGCTGAACTTTTTGCCTCGTTGTTCGCCAGCAATTCTACTCTCAACCCACCTCCAAATGTTTAACCACCATCAGTTCCCAATGTCGCACATAATATGACTGATATCATTTTCAAAACTAAAAAGGTACGAAAGATGCTCTCTTCTCTTAATACCAGGAAAGCCTCTGGCCTTGACGACATCCCAGCAATTGTTCTCAAAAAATGCGCACCAGAACTTGCTCCTGTCCTGACTCGTCTGTTTCAGACATCTTACAATAGAGGCATATTCCCTAGTAACTGGAAAACTGCTCGAGTATAACCCGTCCTCAAGAAAGGACCCAAAGCGCTTCGTAGTAACTACAGGCCTATTTATCTCCTTTCAGTCGTCTCTAAAGTGATGGAAAAGTATATAAATACCGAATTACTAAAATTGCTTGAAAAACACAGTCTAATCCACGACAGGCGGTATGGATTCTGTCAGCGCAGATCAACTGCCGACCTCCTTTCGTTTGTCACCAATTCTTGGAACAATTCTATGGAACTACACGGCGAATCCCAGATTGTCGCTCTAGACATATCCAAAGCATTCTACCAGGTCTGGCACGCAGCGCTGCTTAATAAACTTCCGGCCTATGGCCTATCACCCAAACTCTGTACCTGGACAGCAAATTTCCTCTCCAACCGGAGCATTTCTGTTGTCGTGGATGGCCATTCCTCTAAACTGTATCCAATTAATGCAGGAGTTCCTCAAGGATCAGCTTTAGCCCCTACTTTGTTTCTTCTCCACATAAATGACCTCCTCTCTAGCACATCCAACCCAGTTCACAGTTACGAGGACGGCAGCACCATCCACTCAAATATACAATATTCTAAGCCTGTCTCTTTAGCCCAATTAGATGAGGATCGCAGACTCATGGAGGGTTCTGTCTCCGTGGATCTCCAAAAAATATTAGACTGAGGAAGTAGAAATCTTGTACAATTCAACCCCACCAAATCTCAGTCTTGCTTTCTTTCCCATAAGAGATACACCAGCCCCAGGCCCATCACAATGAACAACCAGGTTATTCAAAGTAATGAGCCCTTTTCACTTGTTGGCATTTCTGTGGATCGAAATCTCAATTGGCACCAACATGTCACATCAATTTCAGAAGCGGCTGCTAAGAAATTAGGTTTCATCTTCCGGGCTCGCAAATATTTTTCACCAGCTAATCTATATAACTTATATACTTCACAAATAAGGCCAAACCTCGAATACTGCTCCCACATCTAGGGTGCTGCTGCCGCTTCTACACTCGCTATCCTGGACTCCATTCAGAAGAGAGCTATACGTCTCATCGGTGACCCTACCCTCACCCAAAGGCTGCCATCCGTTGCCCACCGACGTGCCGTTGGTGACGTCTCTCTCTTTTATAGATATCTGCACGGGCACTGCTTAGAGGTGCTTTCTTCCATAGTTCCAGCTGCCCCTAACAGAGCTATCAGGGGAGCAGAGCGAATGCACCGTTTTACTGTCCAGGTCACCAGACGTATAACATCTTGTTATGCCCGCTCTTTTGTCCCGAGGACCTCCAAGTTGTGGAGTTCTTTTTTTTTATGTCAACAACACACCACGAGGGCTTACAGCCTAAATACTATCGTACCGTGGGTGTTGACAAGGAGGAAAGAGGCAGCTTGTTAATTCTGGACTTGAAGGTTTGGAGGTTCGGAGGAGAAGGAAAAACATGTGCCGGCAAGGAATTCCACAACTTGGAAGTCCTCGGGACAAAAGAGCGGGCATAACAAGATGTTCTATGTCTGGTGACCTGGACATTAAAAGGGTGCATTCGCTCTGTTTCCCTGGTAGATCTGCTGGGGGCAGCAGGTGGGGGAATTATGGAGGAAAGCTCTTTTGAGCAGTGCCCGTGCAGATATCTATAAAAGAGAGAGAGGTCACCAACGGCACGTCGGTGGGCAAGGGATGGAAGCCTTTGGGTGAGGGTAGGGTCACCGATGAGACGTATAGCCCTCTTTTGAATGGAGTCCAGGATAGCGAGTGTAGAAGCGGCAGCTGCACCCCAGATGTGGGAGCAGTATTCGAGGTTTGGCCTTATTTGTGAAGTGTATAAGGTATAGAGATTATTTGGTGAAAAGTATTTGCGAGCCCGGAAGAGGAAACCCAATTTCTTAGCAGCCGCTTCTGCAATTGATGTAACATGTTGGTGCCAATTAAGATTTCGATCCACAGAAATGCAAACAAGAGAGAAGGACTCATTACTTTGAATAACTTGGTTGTTCATTGTGATGGGTCTAGGGCTGCTGTATCTCTTGTGAGAAAGAAAGCAAGACTTAGTTTTGGTGGGGTTGAATTGTACAAGATTTCTACTTCCCCAGTCTAATATTTTTTGGAGGTCCACGGAGGCAGAACCCTCCATGAGTTTGCGATCCTCATCTAATTGGGCTAAAGAGACAGGCTTAGAATATTGTATATTTGAGTGGAGGGTGCTGTCGTCCGCGTAACTGTGAACTGGGTTGGATGTGCTAGAGAGGAGGTCATTGATGTGGAGAAGAAACAACGTAGGGGCTAAAGCTGAACCTTGAGGAACTCCTGCATTAATTTAATTCCTTGCCGGCACATGTTTTTCCTTTTCCGAACCTCCAAACCTTCAAGTCCAGAATTACCAAGTTGCCTCTTTCCTCCTTGTCGACACCGACGGTACTATAGTATTTAGGCTGTAAGCCGTCGTGGTGTGTTGTTGAAATATAAAAAAATGCCGTACTGACGAGCTTTAATTAGAGCGAAACCGGTATACGGTTCTAATTGTGGTGAGAATGCATATAGCGTTACATACTTTGTCTTTGTTTGGAAACAACTGGATCGGTCCAAATGCACCTTGCTGGTGGCCTCCACAATCATCAGATCTCACCCCCTAAGACTTCTACTTGTGGGGGCATATAAACGCAAGGTTTACTCCATAATATATATATATATATATATATATATATATATATATATATATATATATATATATATATATATATATATATATATATATATATATATATATATATATATATATATATATATATATATATATATATATATATATATATATATATATATAATCCTGTATCTGTATCTGTAACGTGTATCCAAATATTATTAGGTCTTGGCGGCATTTTTTTGTATTACTTAAAGTCGATAACAATGTATGCTAATTGACATTGTTTCGACATTTGACCTTTCGTTATTTTTCTCAATTCAAGTTTATTGTGTTTAAAATGTGTTAATTCAATATTTGTCTTGAACCATTCATCTTTTCTAAATAATTTCACTAAACATAAGTGTTGTAATAATTTACACAACGAAACATAACCGATGTTTAATAGATTCTTATAAGACAAAAACTAAACGTTCGTGTGGACATCATGACGTATTAGAATAATTGTTGTTATTACTTGAACTTTGTTCTTCTACATTTTGATTACATTTGTAGATTTCCATTAACGTATGCTATCTAAGTGAAGCAATAGATAGTATAAACAGAATAAATGCTTAAGGAAGTGTTGATTTTTATTACATTGATTACCGTTTTAAAGTAAGAAAAAAAATTGCATATCTAAGCGTGTGTCTGATGCACATAGCAATAATTATCACGATAGAGGTCACTTGACTTGTTATTGCTTTAGCTTATTTGCCTTTTAAAGCAAAAAATCCGATACTGGTTTACAAGTCACACCGCTTTTCTACTACACATTGCACATTTTAACAAAAAATTGTAATATTAATGTGGCAAAATGTGGCAATAAAATAATCATTTACACCTGCTTTCTATCTCATAAGAGATACACCAGCCCTAGACCCATCACAATGAACGACCAAGTTATTCAAAGTAATGAGTCCTTTTCACTTGTTGGCATTTCTGTGGATCGAAATATCAATTGACACCAACATGTCACATCAATTGCAGAAGCGGCTGCTAAGAAATTAGGTTTCCTCTTCCGAGCTCGCAAATACTTTTCACCAGCTAATCTCTATACCTTATATACTTCACAAATAAGGCCAAACCTAGAATACTGCTCCCAGATCTGGGGTGCCGCTGCCGCTTCTACACTCGCTATCCTGCTGGACTGCATTCAGAAGAGAGCTATACGTCCCTACCCTCACCCAAAGGCTGCCATCCCTTGCCCACCGACGTGCCATTGGTGACCTCTCTCTCTCTCTCTAATGGATATCTGCACGGGCACTGCTCAGATGAGATTTCTTCGATAATTCCTGCTGCCCCTAGCAGATCTATCAGGGGAACAGAGCGAATGCACCCTTTTACTGTCCAGGTCACCAGACATAGAACAGCTTGTTATGCCCGCTCTTTTGTCCCGAGGAGTTCCAAGTTGTGAAATTCCTTTCCGGCACATGTTTTTCCTTCTCCTCCGAACCTCCAAACTTTCAAGTCCAGAATTAACAAATTGCTTCTTTCCTCCTTGTCGACACCCACGGTACGATAGTATTTAGGCTGTAAGCCCTCGTGGTGTGTTGTTGAAATATAAAAGAAAACAAAAAAATGTCAAGAGCATCTCCCTACGCGCCTATCGCTATGGACATTATCTTACATATCTTCTGCATAATATGTAAATATATCCATCATGCATCGGCGACTTACCAAAAATGTGCTCGAAAGTAAACTCATTAAATACTGTCAACATCATTTTCGTCTCTCCTAGGTTACACCCTAAACTCGTGCCTCTGGTTTTCCAGGTGGAGGGATTTAAGCAGATTCAGTCATTACGTACTGCCTGGTCAAAAAATAAATTGGTAATTTACACAAACGGTCTAAATGGTCTCCTGAGGTATCTTGTGGATGAAATTTACTTATAAAAACGTATTTGCCTTTCTTAAGACTATGTACATACGATCGATAATTCCGAAACTTTCGGAGTACTTAACTTAAGCTTTTATTTGTTTACATAAATTAATTCAATCACAATCTCAGCCAAGAAAACCGTCAAGCAATTTACGACGCAAGAAACCGCTATGTCCGCATTCTTTCTAAGGCAAAAAACTCGTTTAATAAGCACATCAAAAACAAAGTCCAAGCTCCAACGGTAGCAAACCCTTCTGGACTCTTGCTAAATCTATTGGGAATAATTTCTGCAAGAGCACGTTCCCACCTCTTGTCTCAGGGGATAAAATTGTTTCTACCGCCCTGGGCAAGGCTGAACGTTTTGCCGCGTTGTTCGCCGGCAATTCTACTCGGACCCACCTCCAAATGTTCAACCACCAACAGTTCCCAATGTCGCGCATAAAATGGCGGATATCATTTTCAAAACTAAACAGGTACGAAAGATGCTCTCTTCTCTTAATACCAAGAAAACCACTGGCCTTGACGAGATCCCAGCAATTGTTCTCAAAAAATGCGCATCAGAACTTGCTCCTGTCCGCACTCGTATGTTTCAGACATCTTACAATAGAGGCATATTCCCTAGTAACTGGAAAACTGCTCGAGTACAGCCCGTCCCCAAGAAAGGATCCAAAGCGCTTCCTAGCAACTACAGGCATATTTCTCTCCTTTTAGTCATCTCTAAAGTGATGGAAAAGTATATAAACACCGAATTACTTAAATCTCTAGAAAAGCACAGTCTAATCCACGACAGGCAACTGCCGACCTCCTTTCCTTTGTCACCCATTCTTGGAACAAGTCTATTGAACTACATGGTGAATCCTAGATTGTCGATCTAGACATATCCAAAGCATTCGACCAGTTCTGGCATGCAGCGCTGCTTAATAAACATCCGGCCTATGGCCTACCACCAAAACAGATCTACCAGGGAAACAGAGCGAATGCACCCTTTTACTGTCCAGGTCACTAGACATAGAACATCTTGTTATGCCTGCTTTTTACTCCAGAGGACTTCCAAGTTGTGGAATTCCTTGCCGGCACATGTTTTCCTTCTCCGAACCTCCAAACCTTCAAGTCCAGAATTAGCAAGTTGCCTATTTCGTCCTTGTCTTAGGCTGTAAGCCCTCGTGGTGTGTTGTTGAAATATATAAAAAAATAATTAGCTACCATCACCATTTGTGGAAGTTACTAGGTAGTTATTTTCTAGCTTCATGTCTAATCAAATCTAGAGAAACGGTTTGTAACAACTTGATATCACGTCAAATTATTTCAAGTTAGAAGCAATTGCATTATTAAAGATTTGTGGCCACATTCCTCTCTGTTAATCAAATTTATCTATTTAACGAAATGAAAATTAAAGCCTATCTGAAATTGTTAGAATCAACGTTTATAAGGTATTATACTACACAGAAATCAAATTCATGATCAGATGATTTATTGTCTTGAACTCAAATTGAAACATTCACTTTTTAAGAAGGAAGGTAGGTACCAACGTGAATGCTAATTCGTTACAATAGAGAGCGATGATCTACTAGAGTGGCAATAACGTTAACCGGCCTTTGCATCTGGCCCCACGTCAGTTAGAGACGATAAGGCAAAAGACATGTTTTTTACTGTCTCCCAAAACATTAGATAAAGACGACACCCTAAATAGTAAAATTCAATTTACAAACCTGTTATTTTATAATAAGCTGCAAAAAGTGTTACGTATGGCAAACATAACTCACTTACCAAAGCAATTTAAATAGAATAAGGCAGTCGGTGGTTCAGTGGTAAGAACGTGTACCTCTGAACGAAAGGGTACTGGGTTCGATCTCAGTGTACTCCTTTTACCTTTTCTGTAGATACTGTACAATTAACATCCACCGAGGTTCTGGCATTGTATTTGAGCAAGTTGAATGTCTGTACGTTCCGCCCTTCGGAGGGGGCGTAAAGCCATCGGTCCCGTGACGATGCGATGTTGGGCACGTTAAAGATCCCTATACTCCTTACAGAAATGCAGGGGTTCGACAAAATTTCCAGGATAGTGGGGTAAAATGCTTCCTGGCGTCGGTGTTTGGCGATAGTTTCGAAAATAGGCCAACGTTAAAGAAATAAAAACACACAAACACAGATTATATAGATTATATATATTATATTTGGGCAATTGAGCCATGATAATTTACTGCCAATAAACTTGTCAATTAAACGACTAACAACAACACTCACTTAACCTGGACCTCTTAAACCTAGAATAGACTGTTTGCAGTTTGTAGAAAAAGCTGCTGTGCTAGGGAAAGAACGGGTATTACCAGATGCAAATTCGGACATAACCAGATGATTAATCAATGAATCAGTGGTAATTTCGGTTATCATAACACACGAGGTCGTTAAATTAACACAAAGTTGCCGATTTGATGGAAATAAAGTATCTGAAAGAAATTTTGAACCAGGGTTTTTAGTTTTTTCATTTTCTTTAAAGTGTATATGTATGGGGGAAAATGAAAAAGTCATAGATAAGGTAAAAATAAGTTTCATCGTACAAAGCAGTTTGAATAAAAAACAGTCTTTTATGGCGTAGCAAACAGGGTTTGCAAAATTATGAGCCCACATTGTATAGCAGATCCGAACGCGTATAGAATGAATATAGGTAATTAATATAATCTGTGCATAATTAACCTCAGTGGAGGTCATCCTTTGTAACAGACAATTGATAAATTGATACAGGTTTTGAAAACGAATAAATGATCAAACTACTAAGTTAAATCATTGTTAGTTATAATATTCTGCGAGGTGCAAGAAAATAAAATTAAAACATTTGCAAATCACAACACTGTTTTTACCATTGCCACTACTAGCTTGTATATTTTTAAAAATTAAGGTTTATGCCCGATTTTAGTGAATTTTCTTTAAAAAAATTCACTAATGAGGAGATACCGACTTTTGAATTTTGAAAAATATTTCTTTAAATGAGCGCTAATTAGGCCCCCTAGAACACATATCCGGGGTCAGTTTCAATTTTGATATGTATATGTCACACCGAAAGCTCAAAAAATAATGGGCCGATTTTGATTAAATTTGGTGAATACCTTCCTTTTGCAAGTGGCTTGGATAAGTTCGTTAGCCAGGAAACTGGGCCAGGTTTTCCCGAAAAATTGTGTTTTCTATTGAAAAAAATGTATATCCGGAAATAACAAAGTAAGGGCAACCAATATACGTAAATTACTTACCAAAATTTAGCACTGTAAGTTAAAAGGCAAAAGAGTTATAGGCATTTAAAGAAAAATAAATTGGGGTTCACCTCAAAACGTCAAAGTCGCGATTTAAAACGTCGAAATTGGCAACATTTAAGCAAAGAACCTGAAACTAATACAGGCTATGGAAACAAAATGTCTCATGAAGAATGTTTTACAAACCCTGAAGTCTTAGCTTCAACCGTAATTGTCCTTCATTTTACTAAAATATTTCCAGAAAACTCATTTCAAATACACACTTTCTCTGTTGCTTTGGCAGTAGTCTTGAAACTTGAAATGGAAAGTGACCCCGGATATGGGTTTTACGGGTTCTAGTTTGCGCTCATTTTGAAGAAATTTTTTCAAAATTTGAAAGTCGGGATCTCCTCATGTGATTTTTTTTAAAGAAAATTCCATAAAAGTAAACTATGTACCAAAATTTTGATCTGTAAGTTGGAAGAAAAAAAGTTATCAGCATTTAAAGAAAAAAACTTTGTGTACCACTGATGACCAGAGAAACTCACAAAAACAAAATGGGATAACACAAGCTATTGTATATTTCAGAGAAATGTTACGTTTCTTTGGCGCAAAAAGGCCAAGTAATGACAGAAAAATTACTTTGAAAATTTTATAGTTTTTCCGCTTAAAAAGTCGCGTTTTGAAACGTCAAAATTGGCAAGTTTCAGGCAAGCAACCTAAAAAAATACGTGTTATGTAAAGAAACTGTCGCAAGAAGTGTGTTTTACAAACCTTAAGTTCCAGCTTCAACCGTCATTCGCATTCATTTTACTAAAATGTTTCCAGACAATTCATTTCAAATAGACCCTTTCTCTGATGCTTTGGCAGTAGTCTTAGCTATAGAGTTTATCGTTTAATGGTATATAATTTTTGTCCAATTTTCGTAAAAAAATCAATAAAGTTCAATCCTTTCTTGGGGACGGGTTGTACTCGAGCAGTTTTCCAGTTACTAGGGAATATGCCTCTATTGTAAGATGTCTGAAACAGACGAGTCAGGACAGGAGCAAGTTCTGGTGCGCATTTTTTGAGAACAATTGCTGGGATCTCGTCAAGGCCAGAGACTTTCCTGGTATTAAGAGAAGAGAGCATCTTTCGTACCTTTTTAGTTTTGAAAATGATATCCGTCATTATATGCGCGACATTGGGGACTGTTGGTGGTTGAATATTTGGAGGTAGGTTGCGAGTAGAATTGTCGGCAAACAACGAGGCAAAAAGTTCAGCCTTGCCCAGGGCGGTAGAACCAATTTCATCCCCTGAAACAAGAGGTGGAAACGTGCTCTTGCAGAAATTATGCCCAATAGATTTAGAAGGGTTTGCTGCTGTTGGAACTTGAGAGGACTTTGTTTTTGATGTGGTTATTAAGCGAGTTTTTTGCCTCAGAAAGAATGCGGACATAGCGGTTTCTTGCGTCGTTAAATGCTTGACGGTTTTCTTGACTGGGGTTGTGTAGAAGCGTTTTGTGAGCTTTGACCTTTTCAAGTTTGGCCTTGTCACATGATTTAGAGAACCAGGGCTTTTGAGTGGCTGAAGAGGATTTCTGTGTACGTGGAATAAATAATTCCATGCCAGCCTGGATAATTTCGGTGACGTTTTGTGAGATATCAGAGGGGTCAGCATGAGAGAACCAGACAGACGCCCATGTAAATGAGGAAAAGTAATCCCGCATTTCGTCCCAGTTCGCGGAGTTGTAGTGCCAAACGATACGTGGGTGTGATGACTGTGATCTCGGGTTGCATTGCGCAGGAAGCAGTGACTATGCCGTGGTCTGAGCAACCAAGGGGGGCGGTGACTGATGTCTAATAGCATTCAGGTTTTGTAGTAAGAAGGATATCCAAGGGATTTGAGCTGTGTGTTGGGATGTGAGGAAAGTAAGTACGTTGCTAAACCATATTGGCTAAAGAATTGCTGACTGCAAAGGCCTCCGCTGCTCTCCCTTGTGGATCGGTTTTGGAAGATCCTAGCCATTCCTTAATATGGACATTGAAGTCACCAAGAATAGTGACCTCGGAGGAAGGATATTCAGAAATCAGATGGTCGATTTTTTCAGAAAGGTAGTCGAAGAGCTGGATAAAGTTGTTGTCAGAAGGTGACCGGTAAATGCAACAAATGAATTTAGTTGCAGCCCTGAGAGAGAGTTTTATCCAAAGTATGTATTTTCTTCCAGCTTCTAAATTGGGGAGTGTGGTGCAGGGTAGATTGCTACGGACGTATGCGCACACGCCTCCATGCAATCTAAAGGAAGTAAGGAGCTCATACCCCGGGAAATTATGTTGATTAGTGGCTGTTTTGGCACTGATTTGGGTTTCGGTAAGGAAGAGGATTTCGGACCTATTAGCCTGGATGAAATGGTGGACGGAGTTCACGTTAGAATTTAGGCCACATATATCCGAGAAGGATATGTTAAATCTTGATGCCGGCGCCCCTGTACACCCCTCTCAGGGAGATCCGAATGGAGGGGTATTTTATCTCCGGAATCTTTTGTACAAGGAGGAGCCATTATCATTTTTGTTTATAAGGGAAACCGACTCATACACCAGAACCAGAAACGTCCGTTGAGACTTCACCGGCCCTTGATGTAAGGGGTGGTACCTCCTCGGGCGTGAAAAAATCCTGAACTATCACGTAAAGGAAAAATCCCGTACCACCTGCTTCACTCCGTCTCGTACGACAGGCAGGAGTTACCTTGGGCCTATTCTTTTAGTTAGTCCCCGGACCAACAGGGGATAGTTTGGGTATATATTTTGAATTTTATGTATTCTTATAGCAAAATTTTGTGTAAAAAATATGTAGCCAAATTTGATGTCCGCTCTCAATAAGAAAAGTGTTAATGAAATTTACTAGATGTATTGCCCTGGGAGAGACATTACTACGTACCAAAATTCAACTTTCTAAGTTTATAGAAAATTGAGTTATTCAAATTTTAAGTTTTATTTTGAAAAAAAAAATTTCTCCGAATATTACAAAGCTATTTTAATGAAATTTGGTGGATATCTTGCCATAGGAAAGACCTTACTACATACCAAAATTAAACTTTCTAAGTTTATAGAAAATTGAATTATTCAAGTTTGAAGCATTTAATAACAATTCACTACCATAACGCACTTGCTGCGTCCCGAACTTTTTTTGTTTGTGGCTGTAGACCGAATTTCAACCCCTTGTTTAACATCTCATTTTTATTAAATGAGCCTGAACAAAGATTTTCTACGAGAACCACTCTGTAGATGTATAGATGCTACCTGGGGTTGTTACAAAATAAAGGCAGATCTGTATTTATTAGATATACAGAAAAATCAACCTATAAGACGGCAAATAAAGAGTAATGTAACATTATTTGGACAAGGTTAATGTTTTTTTTTAAAGGCAATGTTTATTGATATTGATCATTATTATTGCAGTTGGACACAATTACTGTTTTGTATTGTCGAAACCACATCAGAATATATAATTTACCTGACCATAAAAACCGAAAGTCAATGTCAATATACTTATTTGTTATTTTTTCAAGTATGCTTGGCAGAATACCTATCAAGTTTTATTGTTATGTTGAACTTTGTACTTTTCTAATTGGCTACTTTAAATGTTGACTTTTTGTTAAGTTTTAGCCATCATGTTTACGTAATGTTAATGTTAATTATTTTCTTTAAGCGCTGTTTAATCTTCAGACCTTAGCTATCATCATTACGATGTTAGTTTTGTCGTCTGCTTGTCTAAATTGTTTTGTTTTGTTTACACCAAACCTTTCAGACGGGTTTCAAGTTACAAATTCCTTATAAGACCTGGACAGCTTCTACATCTTTCCATGAAGCAGGATTCGATATTTCATAAACTCTAATTCGTATCCATTTTTCAAACCTCTCGGTGTCCTTTTTAAGTTTTTAGTGAATTTTCTTAAAAAAATTCACTAATGAGGAGATCTCGACTTTTGAATTTTGAAAAAATTTCTTCAAATGAGCGCTAATTAGGCCCCCTAGAACACATATCCGGGGTCAGTTTGAATTTTTATATGTTTATATATATATATATATATATATATATATATATATATATATATATATATATATATATATTTATATATATATATATATATATATATATATATATATATATATATATATATATATATATATATATATATATATAGATATATATTTATATATATATATATGTATCACACCGATAACTCAAAAAATAATGGGCCGATTTTGATTAAATTTGGTGAATAAATTCCTTTTGCAAATGGCTTGGATAAGTTCGTTAGCCAGGAAAATCTGCCCAGGTTTTCCCGGAAAATTTTGTGTTTTCTTTCGAAAAAAATTTATATCTCCCGAATTAACAAAGAAAGGGCAACCAAATTTGGTAGGCAGGTTTACATCCTTATAGGTAAGTTACCTACCAAAATTTAGCTATGTAGGTCAAAAGACAAAAAGTTATAGGCATTTAAAAATAAATAAATTGGGGTTTTCCTCAAAACGTCAAAGTGGCGATTTAAAATGTCAAAATTGGCAACATTTAGGCAAATAACTTAAATCTAATACGGGCTATAGAAATAAAATGTCTCAAGAAGGATGTTTTACAAACCCTAAAGTCTTAGTTTCAACCGTCATTGTCCTTCATTTTACTAAAATATTTGCAGAAAATTCATTTGAAATAGACGCTTTCCCTGATGCTTGGCAGTAGCCTTAGCTATAGAGTTTATCGTTTAATGGTATATAATTTTTGTCGAATTTTCGTAAAAAATCAATAAAGCTCAATATATCCGTTATTATACAAGATTTGGAAAAAAATTGTATATATTAATTATAGGGTGTCTTGAGCTACATCTTAAAAAAATATTTCTACAATCACAGGATGGCCCATAAGTCATTGGTGATACAAATTTTCTTTTTTTTTTAATCAAACATGCCTTATGTTATTGCATTTTCCATCGAAATATAAGGCATGTTTGTAAGAAAAGAAATTCTGGATGCAGCAAGTGCGTTATGGTAGCGAACTTTGATCAAATGCTTCATATTTAAATAGCCCAATTTGCTATTAACCTATAAGGTTGACCAAGAAACGAGTTTTTCCGGGAACACTTTAAGTCTACTTTTGGAAATCTTGGTACATTTTCACACAATAAAGTTATTTTTATGAAACATGGCACATTGCTTTTACTATATAGGTTATACTGGTAACCAAAATTGATGCCTGCTTTCTTAAAAAGAAAACACACATATTTGCAATAAAAACATTTTTATGAAAATTCACTACCATAACGCACTTGCTGCGTCCAGAGTTTTTATTTATAATGCGCTGGTGTGACGTACTCTTTCAATGCAATATAATATCAAAAGTGCTATGGCGTTTAAATTTAAAAATTGTGGATATCGTGGTCCATTTATAGTTCCATAAAAAAAGTAGAAACAAATAATCCTACTCCTAACAATTCCCGCCTAAACATTCACCTTTTGTGGATATTGTGTGTGATTCTGTCGGATCCACCTTGGATTTTCCCTTGCCCAATATCTCTAGTTTTGACCGTTAACTTCTCCATGTACTGTAAAAGTAGATTAATCCGAAAATAGAATATTCGGTAATTGCAAAGAGTTATCATTACATTTATCCATTAATGTTGGATAAAACGGCATCCTTCGGTCTGGATCATCATCGGATAATTCCTGCAAAAGCAGTATTTTATATGGATGAAGCTTTTCAAGTTTTAATACTTTATGTGCCGTCTGAAATGGAATTCTATTGTCTCGGCCAAATTGCCGAACACTAGTGTGGGGATTCCCTTCAATTGCCAATAAGACGTTTAATTTCACTTCTTCACTTATAGACCGGCGACCTGTTTTTGGCAAATCTCCCACGCTAGACGTTTCTCGAAATTTATTATCTATTCGACTCACTGTTGATTGGTTGAGATACATATCCGGATATTTAGTTTTTTATTTTATTTCAACAACAAACCACGTGGGCTTACAGCCTAAATACTATCGTACCGTGAGTGTCGACAAGGAGGAAAGAGGCAACTTGTTAATTTTGGACTTGAAGGTTTGGAGCCGCGGAGGAGAAGGAAAGCATGTGCCGGCAAGGAGTTCCACAACTAGGAAGTCCTCGGAACAAAGGAGCGGGCATAACAAGATGTTCTATGTCTGGTGACCTGGACAGTAAAAGGGTGCATTCGCTATGTCCCCCTGGTAGATATGTTGGGGGCAGAAGATGGAGGAACTATCGAAGAAAGCTCCTCTGAGCAGTGCCGGTGCAGATATCTATAAAAGAGAGTGAGGTCACCAACGGCACGTCTGTGGGCAAGGGATTGCGGCCTTTGGGTGAGGGTAGGGTCACCGATGAGACGTATAGCTCTCTTCTGAATGGAGTCCAGAATAGCGAGTGTAGAAGCGGCAGCGGCATCCCAGATGTGGGAGCAGTATTCAAGGTTTGGCCTTATTTGTGAAGTATATAAGGTATAGAGATTAGCTGGTGAAAAGTATTTGCGAGCCCGGAATCGGTAACCTAATTTTTTAGCAGCCACTTCTACAACTGATGTGACATGTTGGTGCCAATTGAGAAGTCGATCCACAGAAATGCCAACAAGTGAAAAGAACTCATTACTTTGAATAACTTTGGTGTTCATTTTGATGGGTCTAGGGCTGGTGTATCTCTTATGTAATAGAAAGCAAGGCTGAGATTTGGTGGAGTTGAATTGTACAAGATTTCTACTTCTCCAGTCTAATATTTTTTGGAGATCCACAGAGACAGAACCCTTCCTCTAATTGGGCTAAAGAGACAGGCTTAGAATATTGTATATTTGAGTGAAGGGTGCTGTCGTCCACGTAACTGTGAACTGGGTTGGACGTGCTAGAGAGGAGGTCATTGATGTGGAGAAGAAGCAAAGTAGGGGCTAAAGCTGAACCTTGAGGGACTCCTGCATTAATTGGATACAGTTTCGAGGAATGGCCATTCACGAGAACAGAAATACTACGGTTGGAGAGGAAATTTGCTGTCCAGGTACAGAGTTTTGGTTGTAGGCCATAGGCAGTTTATTAAGCAGCGCTGCGTGCCAGACCTGGTCGAATGCTTTGGATATGTCTGGAGCGACAATCTAGGATTCACCGTGTAGTTCTATAGACCTGTTCCAAGAATGGGTGACAAAGGAAAAGAGGTCGGCAGTTGATCTGCGCTGACGGAATCCATATTGCCTGTCGTGGATTAGACTGTGTTTTTAAAGAATTTTTAGTAATTCGGTGTTTATATATTTTTCCATCACTTTAGAGACGACTGAAAGGAGAGAAATAGGCCTGTAGTTGCTAGGAAGCGCTTTGGATCCTTTCTTGTGGGCGGGTTGTACTCGAGCAGTTTTCCAGCTACTAGGGAATATGCATCTATTGTAAGATGTCTGAAACAGACGAGTCAGGACAGGAGCAAGTTCTGGTGCGCATTTTGTGAGAACAATTGCTGGGCTCTCGTCAAGGCCAGAGGCTTTCCTGGTATTAAGAGAAGAGAGCATCTTTCGTACCTTTTTAGTTTTAAAAATGATATCCGTCATTTTATGCGCGGCATTGGGGACTGTTGGTGGTTGAACATTTGGAGGTGGGTTGAGAGTATAATTGCCGGCGAACAGCGAGGCAAAAAGTTCAGCCTTGCCCAGGGCGGTAGAAACAATTTCATCCCCTCATACAAGAGGTGGGAACGTGGTCTTGCAGAAATTATTTCCAACAGATTTAGCAAGAGTCCAGAAGGGAGCCCTTGGAGCTTAAGATGACTTTGTTTTAGATGTGGTTATTAAACGAATTTTTTGCTTCAGAAAGAATGCGGACATAGCGGTTTCTTGCGTCGTTACATGCCTGACGGTTTTCTTGACTGAGATTGTGTAGAAGCGTTTTGGAAGGTTTGACCTTTTCAAATCTAGCCTTGTCACAAGAGAGAAGCAGGGCTTTTGAGTGGCTGAAGATGTTGAAGAGGAGAGAGAAACAGAATACACACCTCTGTCTGAGTTCGGATCCTGTTACTATAAGCAATCATCATTAGAACTTCAATTATTTGAGTTATTGACAAACGAATTTTACCAACAATTTAAGAATTAATTTTTAAAAGGAAAAGTCGAAATCTATACACATTCCCTTTGCACGACAACCAAAACGTCAATTTACTCCTAGTATCTGTCGATTGTATAGAAAATTATCAAACTTTTGCTTGATTAGTTTTTATGACACATGTGACACAACACATAATGGTTATTATCAGCCGATTGTTACAGATACGACATGGTATACAACAAAAAAAGGTAAAGGTAAGATGCTTACTGGCAATTAGGCCATTGCTGACCATTTTTGCTCATCTAAACTAACCTACCTTCCACCTTCAGCTCGATATCAACGACGACAGTGATTTGAAAAATCATCCGCCGCCGGTGAGTCTCGAACCGTCGTCCCCCGAGTCCGTATTGGAAAGTCTCAATCGACTTTCCCGCACGGCCACGGAGGTGCTTAGTATACAACAAAATCTCTAGAGTTCTTTTCGTACAAGAAGCCCAACATTTTGAATATTGTTTATAGAATTTCATATATTCAAGTGTCTTATCATAAGTATCATATCAGTATCATGAACTATGTAATTCTTTAGGGGATTTACTTGTATTAGGGGTTACTGATAATACAAATGTTATTACTAACTTTATTTTATTCTTACAAAACAAAATTGGTGTTACTGAATAGATAATTTGATTAGCATGGGTTAGCTACCCTTTGAAGAAATATGACGATGGGGGTGAGATTTTATATATCAAAAAGTGAGTTTTTGACAATAAAAATCGACCTGTTTTTGAATTCTCCTTAATAATGGCCACTTTTAATTTTATTGAATTTATGCGTTACTTGACACAATGTATATAAAACTATAAACATTTCAATTGACCTCGGAAATTGACTACAACAGTTCTAATTCTGGTTTATTTAAAAAATATCGAAAGTTGGGTAGGATCTCTTTGTCTAAAAGTTGCATTTGTGTAAAACGTGAAATAAGAACAAACCGTGTTTGATATAAGCATATTTTTGTGAGCTTGACCTAGTATATCTGATATTTGATTTCTTGTTGGAAGTCTGTATAAATCAAATTTATCGGCAATTCTACCTAGACATTTGCCTATTAACTATTCATTGATGATATGAAGATAAATAATTAATTTCGCAGCCTAGAATGAGCTCTTAGCATAAGTGGAACTTCTACAGACTATTTACTTACACAACAGATACTTTCAATGAATCTACTGGGTTCAATTAAGATAAATAATTCAAACGTTAATTTATTGATTTCCGATTATTACAGAATTGTACAATTTTTAGTTTAAATAAATATAATCAAAAGGTTTAAACGTATCTCCCATTTAGGACAAGGTAAATTGTGAGGATTTTATAGATTATATAAGATGGGCATATAGACGCTTAACATGGCGCCCCCATGTCCAACATGCCCCCCCCCCCCCCATGTCCAACATGCCCGACAAAAAGCCTCGATGTTCATCTCGAAGCTGATCCCACTTCTTAATAGAAAGTCCAAATTGTGCATGAACAATAAACTGATCATGTACACAGTCATAATCCGGCCAGCCTCGACCTATGCAACACCTGCATGGGCCACCGCGGCCGCAACACACATCAAGACCCTTCAAATCATCCAGAATAACATTCTCAGAATGGTTACCGGGGCGCCATGATTTGTCAGAAACAGTCCGATTCACTCTGATCTGGAAATGCCTTCGATATTTAAGTTTATAACTCAACTACCCACAACACAGTTCACAAAAGCCGGTTCTCATCCAAATGCTCTTCTCCGTAGTGCCACCGACTACGATGAGCAACTTCCACATAGGCATAAGCGTCCAAAGCTTATACTTACCCGCTAACGCCACCGCGGCAAAAACAGAATGGAAACGTTCAAACCCAAACGTCATTGTGTGAAATCTTTCCGACGGAGGTACGGACTAAAGTTCGGTACTCTATGGGAGAGAGTTTTAGTGAGTACGAGTCTCACACTACCTCGTTTCCCACGCACCACGGTGTTGTGAATGAGGTCCGCATGATGCATTTCTCCACTCCTGTATCCAAAAACAAGACCCAAAAAAAAAACCGTATTATGTATATATTCTGATGATATAACCTGTAAAAGTCCGTTTATTAGAGCGTCGTGTCCATTTCTTGGAGATTCGTGTCCGCTAACGAAAGATGAAAATAATAAAATGTATAAACAAATATAGTATCTGTCTCCGGTTATGAGAGAGTCTGCTTGTAGGAGATGTCCGTTTGTTAAAGGAGAGCTTTTACTGTATCTATATATATATATATATATATATATATATATATATATATATATATATATATATATATATATATATATATATATATATATATATATATATATCTATATATATCTATATATATATATATCTATATATATATATATATATATATATATAGATATAGATATATATATATATATATATATATATATATATATATATATATATATATATATATAATTAAAAAACTGTATCAGTGTGAGTCATAGACAGTGCTAACAATAGACAGACAATTACGAGACAATTGTGTTTCAAATTTTCAAGGAAACTTTTGTTGTTAACCATGTTATGTGCGTAGTGTCGTTTTGCATAAGTGAAAACATTTGGAATCGGCAGTTTGTCCTCATGTTAATATTCATTGGCATTGAACATTTAAATGGATATGTACTTAGTACGTTAATTAAAAAAAAATCGGGACCCAGCAAGTGCGTTATAGTAGCGAATTTTCATAAGAATTGTACACTATTATCATACGGCATCTTAGAAAAGTTAATACTTTAAACTTACACAGGCCTTGAAGATCGATTTTAGAGGTCCTAGTACACGCACATTTGAAGAATTATTTCGAAAGTATTACCATCGATATCTCCCTATTATCAAAAAAATCTTGCGTTCTAACTCCTTTTGAGAAAAATGCCCATAACTCGATTTTCTATGAAGCTAAAGAACTAAATTTTGCTATATCTGTAGATAGTGCACGTCTCTTTAAAAGAAACTTGTATTACGATAAGTACACTTGGAGAGCACCCAAATCACTACAATACATATTTCAGAGACCTTACGATCGTTTCGTTGACCATGTCAACATCTTCAGAGGAAGAAAAATTCAGAATTTTTCTTCTGAAGATGTTGACATGGTCAACGAAACGATCGTAAGGTCTCTGAAGTATGTGTTGTGGTGATTTGGGTGTTCTCCAAGTGTACTTATTAGTGCTCATCACAGGTTCCAGTTTTCACATATTGTGTTACGAATTTCATTAAAGTTATACAGAAGATTTCAAGTATCTGCCAAATTATAAACGTAGCAGTTATTTTTCCTTATTAATCGTCAGTATGATTTCGTTTTAGTCAACCTAATCAAACCGTTTTTTTAATATCAACAATAACAAAATTATAATTTCAGACTCAAGGATGACAAACTTATTCAGGCGTTTTGAACAAAAATGAGACCTGGTTCAAAACGTATGAAATCTGTGCACTATTGTTCCTCCAATTATCAAAATAAAACATACATCGAGGTGGATTCGATCGCGTAACCTACTACTTATGATGCAAGCGCGACGCCTCTAAGCCATCTGGGCGTACGTCAAGTAACGTTTTGTTTACATGATACATTACATCGGGTTCATGCCCCGGATATTATATTCAAAGTACACGTAACAATTAATTACAGAATTAGTAGAATTACCATTGAAACACATCCCACGACTGTTTCGGTCTTATATGACGTCTTATGTTTAAGTTTAAAAATAAAAGAAACTATTTTAGAATAATTTTTATAGACTTGGCTTAATTTTGTTTACATGCTACTATATTATACGACAGCATAATACATCTATGCTGCGTTAAAACTGTATTTGAGGCCGTTCATAAAGCTACAAATATAGTGTCTTTTAATAATTGATTAAATCCCCCAGTGAAATAATAATCACTTGGCAAATTTTTAATGTCATGTCGTCTGTCAATACCCATAATTGCGGCCGAGATTTCACGATTGTTGGTTCGGGTAGTATGTTTTATGCCTGGTATATATTTAGTTTGGTTACCGTTGATTTATGGTTTATACCTGTTGTATGAATCAATCTAGGCGTGGCAGTTAACTACTCTGTCTGTCAGGCATTGGACTTTAAACACCAAGTCGTCTAAACGCATGTCTTTGGGATTTTGTTATAAATTTGGAAAAAACTCTAAATATTGTGTACAAAATTACTTACAATTTACAACATAGGTTTATTTGAACAAGCCATGTGTAAAGTCTCATTCCAGTTACTCTGATACTTAAAAATATATAGCGTTTTCAAAAAGTTTTCCCCGATTTTCTACCGGAAAAACTTGAGCATAAAGGCTGATTAACGAACTCGACCTCGGTTTTTTGCCCAAACAAGATTTTTACCAAGGTTGATTGGAATCAGTTTAGTGTTTTTTGAGTGATCGCTCGGATACAGATATATATATATATATATATATATATATATATATATATATATATATATATATATATATATATATATATATGTATGTATATGTATATATATACATATAATTTTTTTAACGGACCTTAGTTCCAGTTTCTAAGGACCCAAATTCTCGCTCATCTGAAGAAATTTTCCAAAAATCTCACTATCGATACCTCTCTATTAGTGAATTGTCTTAATGAAAATTCACAAAAAAATAATAACAAACCAATAAACAGCTGACGAAACTCCCCTACGGCGCAAGTGAGTCCACACAGCTTTTGATTCGAACTAGGGATCGAAATGACCGTTCTGAGCTATGGCTAAGTTTAGTTGGAACGTCTTAGAGATCGTCCGATAAATGATCGTCTCTCGGTTGGAACGTGATTGATGTATTGCGCATGATTGGGACTGTTCTTGAACGGTTTCTTGTGGGGTTGGAACAAACCTATTGCATAATCATTAGAAAGACTAGTGTACCAAATCAAACTTCCACCATCTTAGTAATTTTTTTGCTTAATATTTTTAGATAAAACTTTATTAACCTATAATATTTTAATTACAGAACCGAAGGAACTGGAGGCCAAATCCTAATGAACGACAAAGAACGTGTTTTAAGTCAATTTAGAAAACTTTCTGCCTACATTATGCAGGATAACCAGCTTCACTCCAATCTGACAGTTGATGAAGCTATGCATGTGGCTTCAGCTTTGAAAATTGGCGAGAAAAGGATGTGCGAAAGGGAAGAAATTGTAAGTGTAAACATTTATAATTGTTCTGGTGTAATTTCTGACTACAAAACTAGGTTTTGTGGTTCTAAATCGTGTTAAGCTAGCAAAACAATGTCCCAAGACACATTTTATTTTATTCTAGATCACCGAAATCTTAGAAACCCTTGGCCTTCTCGACCACAGACGAACAATGACAAGTGGTTTATCTGGTGGTCAAAAGAAACGTCTCTCCATCGCCTTGGAACTCGTCAACAACCCCCCCATTATGTTTTTCGACGAACCCACCAGCGGCCTTGACAGTTCATCTTGCTTCCAATGCATTTCTCTGCTCAAGAATCTAGCAAGTGGCGGTAGAACAATCATCTGCACTATCCATCAACCATCTGCCAGGTTATTTGAAATGTTTGACCATCTATACACACTAGCTGATGGAAAATGCGTGTATCAGGGCTCTACAAAGATGCTGGTACCATTTCTAGGCAGTTTAAGTCTGCAGTGTCCATCCTACCACAACCCTGCTTCTTACATTATTGAAGTGGCTTGTGGGGAGTATGGAGATCATACGCAAAAGTTGGTTACTGCGATAGATAACGGTAAAAATGATATCAGGGATGTACAACATGTAGGTATGGGTGGAAAAGATCTAAATAATAGCAACGTAATGGTTAAAGATAACAATATAGCACTGAATAACGATATCACAAAAGGGACGCCCAATTTAAATGGAAATAAAAATTTGTTGCAAAACGCTGTTAATGATATCGCCAAACAATGTAAGTATTAAAGCTATTTTTTAACGATTTTAGATTTTTTAACGATTTTAGATTTTTTAACGATTTTAGATTTTTTAACGAAGGTCGATAAGGCAACTTTGTTTCTTTGTTACAGCACCACCTCCAAGTTATAGTGATGTAGAAAAGGGGGAAATTCAGCCACAAGTAACGTCAGCTCTTTTAGATGACGGTTTGTTGCCAGTTAATCAGCCCCGTTATGGAACTTCTGAATTTAAACAGTTCTTAATTATTTTGAGGAGAACATTGCTTTTTAGTAGAAGAGATTGGGTAAGTTTTATTATAGGAGTATTTCATATTTTTAACGAATTTTCTTTTAAAAAAATCACTAATGAGGAGATCGCGACTTTTGAATTTTGAAAAAATTTCTTCAAATGAGTGCTATTTAGGACCCCTGGAACCCAAGTCCGAGGTAGGTTTCAGACTTTATATCGGACTAGTTTTTCCCAGAAAATTTTGCGTTTTCCTTCGGAAAATTTTTATATCTCCGGAAATAACAAAGTTAGGGCAACCATATTGGGTACGAGGATTTATGCCATAAAAATAAAGCCATCCAAAATTTGGATCCCTACGTTAAAAGCAAAAGAAGTTATAAGCATTATAGTTTTTCTTAAAACGTCAAAAAGTCGCAATTCAAAACGTCAAAATTGACATGTTCTAAATAAAGAACTTGAAACTAACATTACAGGCGATTTAGCAGAAATTTTGTAAGAAGTGTGTTCTATAAAGCCTTAAGTTTCAGCTTCAGCCACCATTAGCCTTCATTTTACTTAAATACTTGCAGAAAATGAATTTCAAATATACCCTTTTTCTGATGCTTTAGCTGTGGTTTCAACTATAGGGTTATAATACATGAAGATATATAAGTATAATATGTGATTAATAGATTAAACATTGCATTCTTCTAATTAGACGAGCGTCTCGCGACAGTAAAAACTTCGATGAGTTTTTTGTCGTTTTAACGAAATAAACGACCTCCCTGACTGCTGTGTACACACAATACCGACTGACCTGCTCTGTTTGCCTAATCAAAAGCTAAAAGAAGTTAAAAGGGAAAGTTTATTATGGTCACATAACCTCGATATAGCTATGGCAGGGTTGATTTTCCTTCCCCTTTTAGCTTTCAATTAGGCAAACTGATGTCAGGGCAGGTCAGAAAAGTCAGTTGGTGGGATTTTGTGTAGCATCACGTTAGGGAGGTCTTTTATTTCGTTAAAACGACAAAAAACTCATCCAAGTTTTTACTGTCGCGAGACGCTGGTCTAATCAGACAGTAGCATTGACTCCCAGTGTGACGGGTAATATATTCATGTCAATGTAAAACACACATTGCTCCTAAGTTTAAACATAAAAAAAGTTATGGGCAGTTAAAAAAAAATTGAGTTTTCCTCAAAACGTCAAAGTCGCAATTTGAAACGTCAAAATTGGGAATGTTTAGGCAAAGAACGTGAAACAAATACGGATTGTGGCAAGAAAATGTTGCAAGAAGAGTGTTCTGCGAACCCTTAAGTTTCAGATTCAACCGTCATTGCCCTTTACTTTACTAAAATATTTACAGAAAATTCATTTCAAATAGACCCTTTCTCTGATGGTTTGGCTGTCGGTTTAGTTAAGTTGATGCTTTCGCTGTATGTTTAGTGAAGTTTATGGTTTAACAGTATATAATTTTTAGCTAATTTTCGTAGAACAAATTCATTAATGCACTTTTGCATTTTTTATCGAAATATGATGCATGTTTGTAAGAAAAAATCAGGACGTAGTAAGTGCATTTTGGTAGCGAATTTTCATTAAATCCTTCAAATTTCATAACTCAATTTAATATTAACGTAAGGTTTGTTGGCTAGGAAACCAACATTTAAGTTTAGGTCCGGAAAATTGTTGTACATTTACAAACAATAAGTAATTTTGATAAAATATAGTAGGTACATTATTTCTACTACATAGGCCATACCGGTAATCAGATTGATGCCTGCTCGCATTTGCTATTAAAAACATTTTAATGAAAATTCACTTTCATAACGCACTTGCTGCGTCCCGAACTTTTTTTATAAGTTCGCAGTCCCAGAATTTTGTTGGAAAGACCGTTGGTTCATTGTTGAGCGGGGCTTGAGCTGAACACTCAAATTCGTACATTTTTTAAAGAATATACTTTAGCTGTCAGTGGATTGTTGAAGAAAACGACAGCTGGAATAAAAATTAATGATTATTTTTTTAAGTACAACGGGATAATTATGAACTCGACATTAGAATTTTACAGTATGTACTGAAAAATAATTTGGCGCTTCTACTGGGAATCGAACCCACGAACTTTGAGCCACTGGACCATCAAGTCTGCCGCCTGTTTTTATGCGGGTAGCCTACAAAGTATTCCGCATTATTATAATGTTGAAGTTGGTCAATTTTTAAACTAACAAAAACACAAAACTAAACTATGAAAAAATTCGGGACGCAGCAAGTGCGTTATAGTAGTGAATTTTCACAAGAATTATACACTATTAGTAAGATATATTATTAAAACTAATTCTTTAAATTTAGATGGACCTTGGAGATAGGTTCTAGAGTCCCACTTAGCGATTACTGTAAATAAATTATATTTTATATGGAGCTAAAAAATTAAAATTTGGTCTTAGATATAATATGTAATTACTGCAAGTGTCTTTAAAAAAATTATGTTGCAAATTTAATTAAAGTTACAAAAGTTTTCAGAAAAAAAAAACAATTATTTACAAAGAGAATGTACCTGTCAAATTATAAATATGGCAGGTATTTTTCCTTATTAATTGCTTGGATGGTTTTGTTTTAGTCAACCCATCCAGTTTTTGCAAACAATAAACAACAAAAAAGGAAAAAACAAATTTGTAGTTATCCGCGAAGCTCATTATGTTATTTTTCTTTAATTTAGTACCCACGGTGCGTTTACACAGGTGTAACTAAGGTTCAATATTGAAGATTCTAGCTTAATGGGGAATTTAGTGAGCTATCTGATTTGAAATATTTTTACGAAAATGTTCTACCATAACATACTTGCTGCACCCAGACCCTTTTCAACACTTATTTACGGTTGCTGTATCAATACTTTTTGAAAATGATAAAATATTGCAGCTTACTATGGTAAAAACGCCGTATCATAGTTTTTTGACACGAGTGTGGAGAGTTTTTGCCGGAGCGAAACGAGCAGAAACCAAAGCACTCTTCACAGAAACGGTTTTCCCCCATTTTTATCGCGGGTAAAATGTAATTGTATGGTGTAATATATCGTTTGATCAGAAAAAAATACTTGCATCAAGAACGTCTTGGAAAATATGAGGACATATTTAGATTGCACATAAAAAAAGGGTTCTAACAATGTCATAGTTAAAAAAGTATGGGTCTTTCGGCATATTCTGGAAAATAAAAAATGTTCGGGACGCAGCAGACAGTGCGTTATGGTACCGAATTTTCATTAAATGCTTCAAATTTGTATAACTCAACTCTCTATAAACCTAGAATGTTGAGTTTTGGTGGAGTAAGGTATTTACCAGGGCAACATACCAAGCAAATTTCATCAAAATAACTTGGTTATTTTTTTTTGAGATGCAATTTTTTTTTCGGAAAAATTGATTTTTAAATATATGCAGTCTCACCATCGATACCTATCTATTAGGGAATTTTTTAAAATAAAAACGCTATTTTTTGTAAATAATAAATCGCTGATAAGAACAAAACAGAAATGTCACTACCTAAAAAAAGCCAACAGCACACGGTGTTACCCATCCAGACACTGACCATGCCCGGTGATGGCACGAGAATCGGTGTTTGTATAGCTGTTCACTTGAAATGATTATTTATCCAAGTTTATATATTCATTATTATATTTAAAGTTTATATTTTAAACAAAGAATTAAATTATTTCAAATTTTGCAATATTTACACAATGTTTAACAGTCTTGATTGCATACGTACTGTTCCTGTGTGAAAGAATCTAACATAATTTATTTTAAAGGTTAGGGTCTTGGAGAACTCACCTATTTCACAATATTATCAAACAACTTAGTTGTTTTCGGCAATGATTTAAGTCACAAGCTTTTCATATAATATAAAATTATTAATCGAAAAACAACCTATTCTCACATTAACCTACAAGAAAAATAAATTGATATGACATATGACGCTACATAAATTGCGTCATTTTGTTATAAGAATGCAAATAACAAAAAACCAATAGCGATTTAATTTCTGATCATGTGACCAAGAATCTTGTCGTTGGCCACTTCAGAATGACAAATATAAAGATAAATCTCCCTAGACTAAATTCAGAAAAAGTGTGATAATTGTAAAAGTTTTATTCAACAAGATTTTTATTTAGTTATTGTTTGGATCAAACTTAAAATCAGGCTTAAACTCTTTAGCTGCGCATTTTACCATAAAGCTTTTTGAATAACAAATCAATTCTAGAAATAAATATTACCGTTAATTTTCCTAACGAGGGAAACTTCCCAAGTTTGGGCAATAAAATTTTGAAACTGACAACTCTGGCTGATTCAATTCATTAGGCAGATTTTGTAGCTTTCCAACATTCAAAGAAAACAAACTTAAGACATCCGTTATGTCAACCTCTTCCACGCACATTACACGACGCCTTAACAAACTTTTAGGAGCGTGTCGTAGCTTTTAAATATCCTTAATTTAGGATAACTTAAATTTGTGTTGAGAGAAACGCCTCAAAATTAATATATGAGAAGGTCTTTGTATGCTCTATATATGTGAAAAATTCGATACCACTCACTTTAATAATTTAAAAATATAGCGTTTTCAAAAAGTTTTCCCCGATTTTCCACCGGAAAAACTTGACCACAAAGGCTGATTAACGAACTTGACCTCGGTCTTCGCGCAAACAAGATTTTTGCCAAGTTTGATTGAAATCAGTTTAGTATTTTTTGAGTTATCGCTCGGATACATACACACACACAAATATATATATATATATATATATATATATATATATATATATATATATATATATATATATATATATACATATATATATATATATATATATATATATATATATATATATATATATATATATATATATATATATATATATATATATATATATATATATATATATATATAAACATATAAAAATTTTAACGGACCTTGATTTTGGGTTCTAGCGACCGAACTTCGCGCTCATCTATAGAAATTTCTTCAAAAGCTTTTCATCGTGACCTCTCTAATAGCGAATTTTTCTTAATGAAAATTCGCTAAAAACAAAAATTAAAAATTTGTTTTTTTTTTCTCAAATAATTAAAAAACTAAAAATGACACCGCAAGTATTCTCTCAGATAATTGACCACCATAGAAACGCCCAAGTTTGCCCCCATTTAACCATTATTGGTATATCTTACGGTTTACCAGATCCCAATGGTGAGGCTGGAATTTGAACTAATATATATGTATGTGCATGACCTTCAAATTTTTGTACGTTAAAATTGCGTGATGCGCACCTATAAAATTATTACTTTGTATATAAACAAAACAGGTTAGGTTGGATTCTCAGTTTCATGTGTTTACAAGCTATCAATTTTATAATCGTGAAAATTTAGCATAATAATTAAGAAGCTAATTATTACTACGTTTTTTTTTAACCAGAGGCACATAATACGTATGACAACCAAATAATAATAATAATAATAATTTTATTATTGTATGTTAACGATAAGAGTGGAATGACTCATAAAGGCAATCAGTGCAACGCTGCCAGATTGTCAAATATTTCTAAGTAGGCCTGTATTTTGAAAACAAACCTTTTAGCAGTTCGTTTTAGTAAATTTATATTGATTTGACTTCCAAAGATCATAATGTACTAACAATTTGTTTTATTAAGTTTTTTTTTTGTATGTTCAGATGAAGTAATTATAATGGTTGGGTAGGAAAGATGCTCTCTTCTCTTAATACCAGGAAAACCCCTGGCCTTGACGAGATCCCAGCAATTGTTCTCAAAAAATGCGTACCAGAACTTGCTATTGTCCTGGCTCCTTTGTTTCAGATATCTTACAATAGGGGCATATTCCCTAGTAACTGGAAAACTGCTCGAGAAAGCGCTTCCTAGCAACTACAGGCCTACTTCTCTCTTTTCAGTCGTCTTTAAAGTTATGGAAAAGTATATAAACACCGAATTACTAAAATTTCTTGAAAAACACAGTCTAATCCACGACAGGCAGTATGGATTCCGTCAGCGCAGATCAACTGCCGGCCTCCTTTCCTTTGTCACCAATTCTTGTAACAAGTCAATGGAACTACACGGTGAATCCCAGATTGTCGCTCTAGACATATCCAAAGCATTCGACCAGGTCTGGGACGCAGCGCTGCTTAATAAACTTCCGGCCTATGACCTACCACCAAAACTCTGTTCCTGGACAGCAATTTTCCTCTCCAACCGGAGAATTTCTGTTGTCGTGGATGGCCAGTCCTCAAAACTGTATCCAATTAATGCAGGAGTTCCTCAAGGTTCAGCTTTAGCCCCTAGTTTGTTTCTTCTCCACATCAATGACCTCCTCTCTAGCACATCCAACCCAGTTCACAGTTACGCGGACGACAGCATCCTCCACTCAAATATACAATATTCTAAGCCTGTCTCTTTAGCCCAATTAGATGAGGATCGTAGACTCTTGGGGGGTTCTGTCTCCGTGGATCTCCAAAAAATATTAGACTGGGAAAGTAGAAATCTTGTACAATTCAACCCCACCAAATCCCAGTGTTGCTTTCTTTCTCATAAGAGATACACCAGCCCTAGACCCATCACAATAAACAACCAAGTTATTCAAAGTAATGAGTGCTTTTCACTTGTTGGCATCTCTGTGGATCGAAATCTTTTTCACCAGCTAATCTCTATACTTTATATACTTCACAAATAAGACCAAACCTCGAATACGGCTCCCACATCTGGGGTGCTGCTGCCGCTTCTACACTCGCTATCCTGTACTCCATTCAGAAGAGAGCTGTACGTCTCATCGGTGACCTACCCTTACCCAAAGGCTGCCATCCCTTGCCCACCGACGTGCCGTTGGTGACCTCTCTCTCTTTATATATATATATATATATATATATATATATATATATATATATATATATATATATATATATATATATATATATATATATATATATATCTGCACGGGCACTGCTCAGAGGAGCTTTCTTCCATAGTTCTTCCACCTGCTGCCCCCAACAGATCTACCAGGGGAACAGAGCGAATGCACCCTTTTACTGTCCAGGTCACCAGACATCCTGTTATGCCCGCTCTTTTGTCCCGAGGACTTCCAAGTTGTGGAATTCCTTGCCGGCACATGTTTTTCCTTCTCCCCCGAACATTCAAACCTTCAAGTCCAGAATTAACAAGTTGCCTCTTTCCTCCTTGTCTACACCCACGGTACGATAGTATTTAGGCTGTAAGCCCTCGTGGTGTGTTGTTGAAATGAAAAAAAAAAAAAAAATGCACAATAAGCCAAAGGCTGCAGTGCTTTCGGGGCGGCGAAGTCGCGTACGAGGGAGGAAATTGTTATTTATGTACCAAGGGTATAAATATATGTTTATGCCCGAGAGCGACGATTTCACAAATCCGAGGCACTCCGGCCCGAGGGTTTGTAAGTCGCTCGAGGGCATACACCTCTATTTATACCAGCGGTGCATACAAACTTTTATGTCATACTAGTCATACCCAAACAATGAAACATTAATCACCGTTTGCTGAAGGCAACCTAACTATCACCGGATCTTTTCAGAACTGTCAATTTTATGTTAATTCGACTGTTAATTAATTCGAATGTTAATTAAATATTTACATATTACTTTTATTCCATTATCTGTAATTTTATTATTAAAGGTTAATAAAGAAGTCAAACAGAAATTATTTGTTTTTATGTGCGCGCGGGCCATAAAGTGTACGTTTTTCCCGCGCGGGCCATATAGTACACTTTATGGCCCGTGGGCATAAAGTACACCATTATGTAGTTGGTAACTAAGCAATAAAAACACAATAATGAACTAGTATGACATAAAAAAATAATAATTTTCGTTATTAGCTTGACGGTATCACACGAGAAGCGGAACCACTTGCTACATTATCTCGTAAATCGGACGGAAGGCAACGGGAAACCACTGCAACGCACACCTATTTCCCAAACCAGCAACAATATTTTTGAATCTACACATTCATAATAAAGAAATAATGATCTAAAGTGCTAAACTGCCTGATGGCTTTAATTTGAATATTGTTAATAATAAATTTAGTCTTAATAGTAATAAATAATATATGATGTAATTAATAAATATGTTTTGTTTGTTTCAGACTCTCATGTACTTAAGATTGTTCGCCCACATATTGGTAGGATTTCTAATTGGTGCCTTATATTTTAAGATTGGTAACGATGGTGCCAAAGTACTCAGCAACCTTGGTTTCTTGTTCTTCAACATGTTGTTTTTGATGTACACATCAATGACTATCACTATTTTATCTTTTCCACTAGAAATGCCTGTGCTGTTGAAAGAACACTTTAATCGATGGTATTCCCTACGGTCCTATTATCTGGCCATCACGATATCTGATATGCCTTTCCAGGTAAGTGTCATACCAAAATAAGTACATCTAATTAAAACAAACATAACAAAATGAAAATTGTAAAAAAATCGGCGATCATCAAGCAGAAAAAGTTAAATATTTATATGCGTCCATGACAATATTAGATGTTTTTTTTAAATATTTTTTAAATGAAATAGTCCGTGGAAGGTAAAACCTATGTGTCTCTTAAGATACAAGGCCATAGCCAAAACATACCAAACCCATTTTTATTTATTTATTTTCTAAACAAAAAAAAACTTCAATCATGTAAAGCACTCCTCACTGGCACTAGTACGCTTGTCTAATCATTTATTCCATTTTTCAAAACATTGTCTTCTATACTGGCCGACAGCGCCTCCGTCGTTTTTGTCCTCACCTCCGCAAAGTCGGCAAAACGCTTTCCTTTCACTCTCTTTTCATTCGGGGAAATAAAAAGTCGCAGGGGCAAGGTCGGGTGAATAGGAGGGATAGGGCATGCGTTTTTGGTCAAAAAATGACGCAGGCAGCGCCGTGTGAACAGGGGAGTTATCATGGTGCAGAAACCAATCGCGTGCCTGCCACAAATCAGGTCTCTTCCGCCATAAACTGTTGCGCAATCTTTTCAAAACTTTTAGGTAGAAAGCCTGGTTAATTGTCTGACCCTGAGGAACAAGCTCTGAATGGATGCAGTTCCGGCAACGCAAGGCATTTGCACGGTGAGCTCTTATTGGGTGCCCATGAGATGTAGGCCTTATCTGTTCTGCTATCTAGTAGCTGCATGACCTTGGATGAATCTGTTTTAGTTTATTCTCGTACTTGGAGACTGCGAACTCTCACATGACTTTGTGACGCCGGCTTTGCCGCTTCAAACCCCAAAGAATGTGGCAAAGCATTGTTCAATATTTTTTGTCTTGCTATCCCCAGGGCCTGTTGAGTGTTGGTATCCCCGATGCCCTAAATGAATGTTTGCAGCGACAGCTGATTCTGAAATTCCACCACGGCTGTGGGATAAGGAAATCGTGTCAGTCTGACAACATCGGCGTGTAGATGTTGGAGACTTTCGCCCGATTTCTGACAACGATTTTTCAATTGAAATCGGTACATGTGTTTAAAATGCTGGTCGCCAATCCTCATCTCTAATTGATGTGTAATGCTGTCAAAACTAAACTGTTCCTTCCTGGGAATACCTTTGAGCACATCTAGGGCATCTCCTCTGAGAGCTACTATTAACAAAGTCGCTTTCTCTCTCTCGCCCCAACCATTTGCTGTAGCAGCGGCTTCGAACTAGTGATGGGAAAAACCGCTATTTTCTGTTAACAGTTGAAGCCGCTAACGTTATTTAATAATAACCGTTGAAAATAGCGGCTTCAGCTATTTTAAACTGGATAGTCGATCGATAGTATCCTACATTCCCAAAGCTGTGAGCGAGAGCGAGCACACTAGTATAAATGCATTGTATTTTTACCCCGTTATTTCACGTAGTGTATAAATCTCAAATTTTGTCGATATGAAAAGGAAACAAAGGGTTAAGAAATTATAATAAGCGTGTCGTAAATCTTTTGCCCCTCTGAAGTGAAACTTTTAGAAATCAGAAAGGAGTCTCATATTAGTATTTACTTAAATGTTTTAGGAATTACAAAACAAGTCATTTCTAACAAATTTATTTTATGAGGGGTCTTTACGTAAATGTCAATGCCACAGCAAGAATCAATAAATATCATTATTTATCACGTCTTGGGACGTTAGACGTTAGAACTTTTGTTGCTACACAGGGAGTGATTCTAGGAACTATAACATAAGGCAGTTCTTAAAATTTCGGTAAAGAAAGGTTTGTTATTACTTATTACATTATGCTTTTATCTTTCTTAGAAAGATCTCTATCTCTAGTTACATTTTCGGTTCACTGGTCATCTTTATCACTTTATCCACTTTTAAAAACTGTGCAAGTGCAAACAACAGCCAACAGTATAAAAAATTTGGTTTGAGTTTAAAAAAAATTGGAAGATATATAGGATTAATTGTTTATTTACTTATTTTAATATTCGTTGTTTTAAAATTAGTTATAGTGTTAGTTTACTTTAAACTTTTGACTGCCAAGTTAAATTGTGTTTGCGTGCAGAGTATATATATATATATATATATATATATATATATATATATATATATATATATATATATATATATATATTCATTTAATTTTTTACATTTAATGTATATAGATATTAAAAAATGTTGTATCATTATATTTTTTTTAATCAATTTGATAACTATTATCAGACAAACGAAAATGACGTGTTAACTGTTTTCTTAGGTAATGTATCTAAATTTAAATAAATAAGTACTTTAATTTCACGTGAAATAACCCTATTTTGCGTTGTCTATAGTGAAAGTTATAACACGTTTTTACTTTTTACAGAAATTCATCTTTTCACCCAACATTTTTGATTATTAAATATTTGGCTTTACATACTAGTGAGAAACTCAACTGTTTGAAAAAAACCGCTTCTCAGTTTAACAGAATAACTCTGTGTAGTAGTGTCCTTGTACCGAAGATCGAAGATCCTACGTCGCTAAAGCTGTGAGCGAGAGCGTCGTTAAATGGTTAAATAGCAGTTGCCGATGAAAACCGATGTTTATTCATCGAAGCTAGTAGCAGTAGCAGTGGAACTGAAACAGACACGACCTTGAATTCTAGTTTAGTGTAAAAACCGCTATTTTTTTAGCCGCTACTTTTATAAGTCGGTAACTGGTCGCTACTGCTACTGCTCGGTAGCCGCTAAAAAATAGCTGACAGCTAAATAACGACCCATCACTACTTCGAACTGGCGTAGATAAATACCCCATGGGACTTAGCCATCAAATGTGGGGCCTTAATTCTTAAGACCGGGCTATCTTCGAGTCTGATGTTTAACTTGGCTAGGGTATCACACTTATTTTTTAGTGATTGCATTTTCTGCTGTACTTCCTCTTGTATACTCGTCAGCTTGTTATGTCGTCGCTGATACCCGTTACTCGGCTTTCTGTACTTGCTGGAAGATGTTGTCCTTTACTTGCTTCATACGTTCGTCCACACATAAAGTAATATTCTCCATTCTGCTGGCCTGTTCTTGTAGAATTATCTTTGTATCTTCATCTGTTCTTCTAGCTTTTTCATCTCCTTTTCTAGCTTGTTCATCTCCTTTTCACTATCCTTCTTTTGTTTCTTCATTTCCTTTTTCTCATTTCATCTTTTGTCCCACCCACTCTCTCTTTTCTTTGTTTCTTCTTTCATTCTAATTAAATCCAATGGCTGGGTGTCCATATTGCCTGTTGTACTACGTGTTTTGGGCATAGATGTACTTAAAGCTGGCACACAGTTTATTCTGTCCCAAAAATACAACCAATTGGTTACTTCTGACACTAATCTTCCAGATATTTCAGAAATTTACACATTGCTCAACGAATATTCTGGAAAATATCTTCTTTAGCGGCTTGAAAATCCCACTTCTGAATGGTCCCAGTATTTGAAGCCGCGGGAGGAAAGAAATTTTGACTACCTATAATTTATGCCATAGACAAGGAATATCGGGTGTTGTTTGAACAGAAGATGACCTTGTTCCTTATCGATTGGTGGAAGTCATTTTTGGCTCGGTTGGTTGTCTGTTTGCACCTGCTCTTTTCTGACAGAAAGGCGGCATGAGTTTCTTTGTTCAGGTTTTTGCGTCAAAGATTGTAGGCAGAATTTCTAGTAACTACTGCTTTTCGGCAAACTTTATTGAATCAAGGTTTTGACTTGGAATTAACATGTTTTGGTGAATAAGGAATTTAGTTGTCATGGATTGCATCTACATGTTTTCAAGTTTCTCCTGCTCGATGATGTTGTAATAACGTAACCAGTTGTAAACAAGTAAAAAGCTATTGTGGATTTAGAGGGAAAACTTCTAGTCTATGTAGTATGGATTAGTTAAAAAAAGTATGGCTATTACAAGAAATGATATTTCATTATTTTAATGTTTTGCATCATTTTGATATTATTTGTTTACTAATACCTGTATATCTTTATTTTTTAGATGATATTTTGTGTAATATATGTGACCATAGTGTACTTTTTAACGGCACAACCTGCAGAGACTCCTAGATTTGGTATGTTCCTGTTGGCCTGTCTTTTAGTATCGTTTGTTGCACAGAGCGTAGGTTTGGTTGTTGGAGCTGCTATGAATGTTCAGGTAAATGACTTTAGTAATAGTAAGATTAATAATAATATTGTTAGACCTATTTGAAACTCCCGCCACCTAGAAACATCTGTCATTGCAAACTGATCGAGAAAAACACTGAATACATCATCTCCAACCAGCAAGAATCTGTACTGAAATTGACAGAAAATTCCCGTGGTTCTATAAAAACAGATTCTGTTGGGCCTAATAAGATGATTTCAATAATCAGAAAATCCTTTCCCAATTACCTAAATAATCGGATGATCATTCAGATAATAATGGACACTAAAATCTGGATATTCTCTCAAACGATATTGTGCATAAAGAATGCTTATTACTTCTATAAATAAATTGCATGAATAAGTATTGGAAAATGACAAAGCTTTAACAGAAAAGGATGTGTAATTTCAGCAGGATGGTCCTCCACCACATTATGCTCCAGCTGTGCGTGATTTTCTTAATCAGTGAATAGGATGTAAAGGTGCAATTGAGTGGCCTCCCAGATCGCCAGATTTAACATCCCTATAGACTTTTTTCTATGGGAATGTCGAAAATGAATGAAAAACCACCAAACCCACTTGAGTAGCTTTGTCGGCGAATTGTTGAAGAAGGTCGTTAGATAACGCCCGAAATGGTTCAAAATGTTCCTTCGGAAGTGGAGCAAAGATTTTATAATTGTATGGAAGTGAATGGGAAACAATTTGTACATTTAATTGAATAACGTTCTTGAATTAATTGTAATTTTGTTTTATTCTTTAATTGATGATTTTATTGGCATCTCCAAACCAAAATGTAAAAAGTCGTATGTTGCCGCCATGAAGGTGTTGCTGGCTCTGCCCCCCCTACACTTAGTTATTATGGGAGAGGCTAGGATAGGACTATACAGACTAGCCTGCAATGATAGACTGAAGGCCCAACCCAGTCTGCAGGGGCCACTGCAAGATTCAGGAGATCGTGAAGGAGCCCATGCTTGTAATGAGGTCAGACTTCGCGAGACCGCGAATCTGCAGGGAAAATAAATTTACAGTGGTAATCCCCGACTGCAAAGATTGGCGGGGGGGAGACGCCGGGCCTACTATGGTACGCGCTCCTCTGGTTCACGGACGGATCCGGTGGGGAGCGTGGGACGGGGGCAGGCGTTTATTGGAAAAAACGGAGAGTAAGTCACAGTATTTCCCTCGAGGCTAATGCAACAGTCTTTCAGGCCGAAATGTACGCAATCTTGCACTGCGTGCGATAGAACAGGAGAAGGGGCTACACCAACAAGTGGATCCTCATAGTCACAGACAGCCAGAGACCCCTTAAGGCCCTAAGTAGCCCACTGGTAAATTCCAGCTGGTTAATTATTGCCGTGCCGAGACGAGCGACTTGGCTGGGCAGAATAAGGTTACCCTCATCTGGGTGCCGGGTAACTCGGGGGTCAAGGCAATGAAGAAGCTGACAGTCTCGCGAAGAGAGGATCAGCAGAACCATTTATCGGACCAGAACCGGTCCTGGGCGTGACGAAGACCACTGCCAGGGCATCCATAAAGTCCTAGGTTAGAAACGAACATAAGATGTACTGGACAGACTGTCCAGGGCTCAGAGATGGGAAGCCAATAATTGACGAACCCAGTTCAAAGAGAGCTGGGGAGCTGCTAAATCTTAGCAGAGGACAGCTTAGGAACATAACATGACTCTTGACAGGACACATGGCTGTGAAAAAACACCTGCATAAAATGGGGCAGTTCGAGGGGTGACCTGGCATGCAA